>CM042476.1:60805790-61405790 GCA_023621385.1 Quercus gilva | reverse complement strand
ATCAAATAAAGCATATAATAAAGACATTATGACTAAAGTGATAAACACAAGGAACACAAGAATTAAAAATAAATTAACATCCTTAAAATTTATAACAAAATATTTAAATGCAAGCATTTTCTTAGCATTCTGTTTGGATTCTGATAATTTATGCAGAATAATAGACATGGTTTTGGTTGATAGATTACATAAATCATAAATGTTGTATATGACCAAGACTTAAAAAGACATTTTAATTAACAAGCACTCTAATAACAAAGTTCTTATGATCTAAACATATGCCATAATTCATATAGGACATTTAAAAATCCAGCCACGTTACAGCACCAAAAGACATCCAAACTTTTTATGCAAATTTATACTCTTATAATTCAAGAGGAAGACCACAGACCTACAAAATGTCCACTGCTATGCTGGACTGCATGCAAAATTACAATGTCAATAACAATAACTTCAGGCCCCTGCACCCTAAAAGAAAGGACTTGAGTACCCAATTCGTATATCTAACTTCCAAGTTCCAATTAGTACATTAACTATGGGTCAATATGTGATAGACAAAGGAACTTCCCATATTAAAACAAAATATAATTTATTTCTATTGTAGCCTTACCATATTTTGCAAAGTACATGGTAATTCATGGGAGATACAAAAAAAAGGAGACTTCTTCTGGGTTGCCACAATTACAGAAAAGTCTGCTCAAAGACAAATACATTGAACAAAGCTCTATTTCTTCAATATGGCTCAAGAAAGACTCTAGCTGGCTTGGTTCATTTAGAAAGAGTAAAATAAAAATCCCAAAATGTTACAGTTCGCAATTGCACGAGCTGCCAGAAAATCTCATGAACCTAATGTACCAAATGTTATTTTTGTTATGTGACAAGACTGTTCCAAAATCAGATTCCAATAGTCCTGCTATTTGAGTCACTGATAATATTCCATGTTCAAGAATTGTTACTTAGGGATCCGGTTTAGTGAACAAAAAAAAGCATTATGTGGGAATCAAGAAAAATCCCAAAAATGAAAGCTATAAGGAAAATAAAGGGAATGTAGCAAGAAAAATTCTAATAGCAATAGCATACCCAATGAGAAAGGGAATCAAGCCTCATAAAATTAAAAATAATTTACACTTTACATAAATAAATAAAAATAAAAAAAATGTAAGACTGTCAATGCAAGTCCAAGATTCCTATTCAAGATATTCCTTATGAAAGCCATAAGAGAGGTCTCTAACCATGCAAACTCCAAGTTAACTCTTAATGACCAACACTAACAGGGCCCCTTTGGCATATGTTCACCAGTATAGTGTTATCAGGACAGTTGAGCACCAGTATCTGTCAACACCTTTTGATTCTCAATGCAGCCAATGTAGTTGCAAGTACCAAGCAAAGGCCAAGCTCTACTTAGACAGTATTGCTAGAATAATAACGCCAAATCTAAAATACAAGAAATAAACCTCACTTGATGGCATATGACTTTTCATTCATGCTCCAGGTTTAAGGAAGCAGGCGCCTCTACTGAAACCATACTATTTAGTAAGTTAATCCAGATGTAATGTGAAAACATGAAAATATAAGTTGTCTACCCCCTAAGAGACATTTTAGTTTTTGGTAACCACAGCTGGCCAACAAATCACTTAAGTTCTAACCATCTTGGCCTCTCCAGCTCTCTTTTTTTTGTGACACCACACCACCAAATTTTCATCAAATCTCATAGGCAACATATAAGCAGCATGAATCAACTAATATAATCAAATTCTTTATGTTCCCAGTAATTTCTCACTGATTTAAGTACACGGTCTCCACAATTTGTCAACTAAATCACAGTAGGTTCATTTGGACTGCAACTTTGAGAACTATTTTGACTATTGAGAATTTATGTATGAGGAAGATGTTGACATAAATAATATAATGTTTACAGTTGATAATAAATAGTTGAATACTATTCCTATGGATTTTCCTTTGTAACTTTTTTCAAACCTAAACAACGAGGAAAAAAAAGGAGCTTTGACCCCCCCAATTTATCAAATTCCTCATGGAACTCATTTTCTGTAACAGTGGAAACATAAAACATTTAGAATCATGACCATTATAGAGCAAGACATATATTAAATAATAATTATCTTATTTTCGAAATATAGAAATCTGTGTAATCAAAACTATATCCTAGCTGTGACTTGTCACTAAAAGAATAAAGCCCAAAATCTGACATCTAGAGAAGATGAAAGCAAAATTAAAATGTTGGTTTGAAACTTTCGATTTCAACTTGCCTAAATCCCAAACTAAAAGAGTAAAGCCCAAATATTTTGCTTCAGTAATAAAACTGAAGGATCTAAAATCAATGATAGTCGAACACCAAAACCATATCCTTAGGGAGTTTAGGGTTCTAAAGTCATTCAAATCCAAGAAACAAAAAACCACATATGAAAAGAAAGAAAGAAAGAAAGAAAAAGAAAATCGTGATTCTGATCGTTGAAAATGAAAAAAAAATAAGAAGAAAGAGTTCACACCTTGGAGTTTGCAGAAGCTCAAGAGCATCGACATCGTCTTCTCTGGATTGCCTCAGAAATCAGAATTGAAGGAACGCAAAAAAATTTTTGGTTGCTTTTATATGCTTACATGTTCTACCGGTAACTGGTAACCATTAAATTCAATTAAACGGTCGAGATTAAAGCCAATAGAATTGTGTGGTTTAGATTCTAGTGGGTACCATACCCCCCCAAAAAAAATAAGGGGTACGGTAGCATGACCCTATATATATATATTTTAATAAGAGTCTAGGTTGACATTTCAAATTTAAAATGGAAGTCAATATTTGATTATTGAAATTTGCCATGGTCGACTACTCTATACGGTATTTGTTTTGTTGTCCTCAGTGTCAGTGACCACTGAGTTTCAACAAGAGGCAGAATGAATAATTAACCAAGTTGGAAGGTCCTCGCTCTTCATGGATCCAAGCGTTACCAGTTGGCAAGAATCAATATTTGGACGGTTATGATGATGGAGTCTTACTGAACTACTTCAATTTTTTTTTTTTTTTTTTTTTTTGGGAGCAAAGAATACTGAACTGGTACTTGAGAATTGAGATTCCCTGGATGTTGGGAATAATATTAGCAAAAATATATTGTGTTTGGATACTGCTTATTTTGTTGAAACTGAAAAATTATTGCTGAAAGTACGGTAGATAAAGGTAAAAGTTATTTAAAATAGTACAGTGGGGCTCATGAATAGTAGCAAAAATAAGCTGAATAGTGAAATAATTTTCATTTTTCATTCTAACCCAAATGCACACTTGGTCTTTATATTTTAGACTGATTTTTGTTTTGGTCCCTACTTTTTAGTCGCAACTACATGAATCTCTAAAAATTGAAAATCGTTATCATTTTAGTCTTTACCGTAATCTCACTAACAGCAATAGCTTACATGGCAAACAGAGTACATTTCTAGCGCATTAAACACTGACATGATCATTAAAATAATATTTAAAAATTTTATTTGACATTTTAAAAAAATGACACATAAGGATTTTAATAAAATAAATAAATTTAAAATAATTCCTTAAAAAAATCGTTTTCCAATCTTTTTTTTTTTTCTTTCCTTTAAAACAAACCCAAAAATCAAATAAAAAAAAAATATTTATGTAAATCTTCTCTCTCTCTCTCTCTCTCTCACATTTTGTTGTTCACCATTGATATGGGTTTAATTTGGGTTCGATTTGGGTTGGAGAGAGAGAGGGGGCAAGATAGGTGGAGGTGGAGGTGGAGATCAGTGGTTGTGAGTTTGATTTGGGCTCAGATCAGTGGTTGTAGATCGATAGTGGAGGTGGAGATCAATGGTGGGGGTGAAGAGAGGGGCTTAGATTGGTGGTGGTGATAGTGGAGGTGGAGATTAATGGTTGTGGGTTTGATCTATGCTTAGATCGGTGGGGTGTGGCCATGATTCTGTGGGGAAGAATGGTTTTCAAATGCTCATGGTGTGCTTGTCATACAAGGAAAAACTAGAAATCGTTCGGAATCCACCTCATCAAGTTGTTTCAAGGCGTTATAAATGAGAGCAATTTTTTATCAGCAGTAAACTCACTAGAGAGTACACTAGTTTCATGCATGCTTGTACCATGGGATTTATAATTTTGTATTTGAGTTAATTTTCTAGGTTTTTTGTGTTGTTTCCCAAGAAAATTTCTAGGCATTCCTTAGAGATTATTTTGTTTACTGGGTTTATGGGTTTCATTTACTAGACAATTTTGTGTTGATTGTGTTAGAATTTATTGAGTTTGATCATGAGTGGGTTGGCCGATTGGATATGTTGGGGAAGAACATGTTCTTATGTTCTTCCAAAAAATATAATAGAAAGCAATAAAAAAATAATTATTTAATTTAATTAGATTTACGGTTTTGTTATTTTATTTTATTTTTAAATTTTCTGACATGAATTTTTTTATTAAAATGTTGATGTGACATTTTCTAAATGCCAAAAAATTATTTTATTAGC
The DNA here is from genome assembly GCA_023621385.1 of Quercus gilva. NCBI lineage: Eukaryota > Viridiplantae > Streptophyta > Magnoliopsida > Fagales > Fagaceae > Quercus > Quercus gilva. The sequence continues at coordinate 61,401,302 of CM042476.1, read as the reverse complement.
CATGTCAACATCTCACTAGTCAACAATGCACTCTATTTGTCACGAAAGCTATTTTTGTTAGTGAGATGACAGTAGGAACCAAAATGGTAACGGTTTTTTATTTTTAGGGAACTAGGTAGGTGGGACTAAAAAATAGTGACCAAATGAGAATCGGCCCAAAATGTAGGAACCAAAAATATATTTTTGCCAATAATATTTGATTTGATTTTTTTTTTTTTTTTGAAAGGGACAAGGAAAAAGTAGTGGATAGGCATGAATTACCACAATAAAAAAAGGATGTTGGGGAAAATGAGAAATGGGGTTGTGTTAGAAATAAAGTCTGATTGAAATGTGTAAACTTTGGGCAATGAAAAGGTTACTTGGGATGTGAAAAGGGTGAAATGTATAAAGCCTATAGGGGAGATGTATATCGATTAGTGTGAGAGTGCCTTTTTTCTTTAGCACCCGAGCCCAAGGATCTTGGGCCAAGATGATTGTGGTTTGGTGGACTGGGTTTGGTTCACCGCAGCTAAGGGGCTGTTTAAGAACCAAGTGGTGCACAGAGTGAGTTTCCTACAACACAAATAAACTAACAAGCGAGAATATCTGTATTGAATGAGAAAGAAACAACAAAGGAATGCAAAATAATCAAGAAATGCACAAAACAGTGGCTAGAGATCCTTGTATTAATGAGAGGCACTTTCTTAATTTTCTTTGATTGTGGTTACAGTGTGCTCACTAAGATGTGATACAAGGTTCAAATAAACTCAAAAATTACAAACTTTGATGGCTATCCGAGCCTTTAAGACTTGCAAAGTTTGAAACCTTTTGAGTCCGAGTATGTGTTATAGTGGCTATTTTTGGGATATTGGGAAATATTCCTTTGTTTTCCTTAAATTTAACAGAGTTCTTTTGGTGATTCTGTTATGATCTTCCTCCCTTCAATGTTGGTTGCTTCTTCCTTTTATAGTGTAACTCTAGGGCTCCGGGGTATCAATGATTTCTCTCTTTTACCCCTTCTTGGGTACCAAAGCTTATGCTGCATAAGTTACCCAGAGGGCTGGTCCTTTCCTTCTTCTTCTTAATTTTGTCCTTTTGGTGCTGCTAAGCTGAAAGCCTTTAACTGAATTTTTATTTTGGAACTCCCCTCAGGTTGCTGACCTTAGCTATTAACCTTTTTCATCTTTTTAGCTTTTTTGCCTGCCTTCTTTTCCTGTCATTTTTCCCAAGTAGTTTGAATCTTTTACTGCTGGGTTGAAAGTTTCCTTCCAGCCACTTCTGCTTATAGTTCCTCATTCTAAGTTCCTTGAGATACCCCTCCTTTGTTCATGAATGGTTACTTTATACCTCCTGATCCTTCACTACATTACTAGGCGTTTAAGAGGGACGTATCTGTCCTTCGTTTTTCGTGCTCTTTAGTGCTTTTCTTTAAGCTATTTCCGTCCTATTTAGGCTGCGTTGTGTATCCCAGGGATCCCGGCCTCCTGGCAGTCTCGAGGATCCCGGCCCAGTTCCTCTTATTGGGCTTCTTTTGGCTCACTGATCTTGGGCGGTTGGGTCTTTCTTTTCACTTCATGGGTTTTTTGGATCCCAACTCTTTGGGCCCTTCATCCTTTTCTTCTTTTCTTTCTTCTTTTCTCTTCATTACATGAGCCCAACGCTTTTATTTTTCTAATTCTATTTCTCATGGGGTTTTCCCAATATGTTATTTTCTTGGGTCCTGGGCTGTGATTTTTTGGACCTCAACAATTAGTATACTCATTGTTACAACCTTATCCCATAAACTTTATAAGCATTTTAAGGTCGTATATATATGTGAGATTACTTTATTGTTATTGTACACATCTAAGAGAGATAAAAAAAGAATTGTGGATGACCACTTGAATACAAGAGTTTATCAATATATATTTCTTGTTTCTTCTTACTTTGCTTTATATATTTCTATCATTTCACAACAGCTTGGAGTTTTTTTTTTTAGGGGGGGGGGGGGGGTTGGAGGTGTTGGAGTTTTTGATATGTTCATATAATAAAGAAAAATTATTATATTAGAAAATTTTATAAAACCGTTCTCTCATATTTTGTGGGACATACACATATGAGATTTATGTGTGCTTCAAGGGGATGGTTCATTAAAATCATCTCATAAAATAGGCTACTATTATACTAAAAGTTTTGAGAATTGGATCACTCATCTAAATTTTTATTCTAATTATAAATTACAAATCCAACTTTTTTATATAAATTTTATTAACCTCACATTTACTTTCTATTTTTAGTACATAATTTTTTCCTTCTAACCATCGAGCAATTGTAGCCACGTCTTTCCATAACCATAATCTAAGAATATGTTTTCACAATTCAACCCATGTCACCAAAATTTAACATCAATCTAATTGACAAGAGCAAAGTAAAAAAAAAAAAAGTAAAACTGTAAAAGTTACTTGCATTGCTTCTTTCAAATCCTCAACTCTTTCCCTATCTCCAAACGAGGGAATAATGCTGAGTTGATTTGGTGAAATCTCAATCTAACGCTTTCGAACGATTGAAGAACTTTATTGATCGGATGAAAAATAGTCTTGAAGTTTATTGAAGATGGGTATTTTAAGGAGTTAGAGAATTGGTTTGGTTAATGAACTTTTGGAAATTTGTATATGAACTGTAGATAATGTTTTTAGCGATTATTCAATTAGTAGTGTTTAAGGTTCGTGTTTGATAAAAAATTAAGAGGATTTGTGTGATGGAAAATAATGGTATAAAGGTGGGAAATGGTAGCTTACTATCCTAATGTTCGTTGCTTTTGTAGCGGGTAATGGTAATCCAACACTCTTCAACTTCAAACGAATTTCCCTTTTTTTGTGTGATTTTTTTACATGAATTTTTGTGTTAATTATGCTTTTTATTGATAAATGAAGGAGCTAAAAAAAAATTTTATTTTTTATTTTTTATACAAAATAGAAATTCTATTATAGCATAATCTAAATGTATATGTGTGTGAAACTCTCTCTTAAAGGCTTGAATCCTGGCCTTTGCTCTCCACACCCCACAAGAACTTTGAATTTGTGGATTGACCATCATGTCAAGGGTTTGCAATGGTAAGGAGCTCAAAGACTTAAAGATCAATTAAAAGTCTTCTTTTAAGATGATTTGATAAGCTTATCCAAAGGAAAATTCAAGTGAATTGTGTTGGAAAAAAAAACACCTTTGGGAGCTTCCTTGAGTAATTAATATAACATATAGAGATATATTTTAACCCAAAAGGCCTAAGCCCAATAGGTATGTGCTCAATTATGTTATATTAATCATCCATTCTTCTTATCATCATTCAATGTGGGATTTCACTCACACGTGTATACCCAACAATCTTCTCCTCACGTTTGAGTCTCCGCTTCTCTGTGGGTTTCAAGACCTCTCTGTGGGCCATAAATAAGTCCTACTCACTCTTCCTTGCCTAAAGGGCCTAAAGGCCCTTTCCCTTCACTAGTGCCTCATCCATGGGCCTTTACATGTCAATCCCGCATGTTTTTATCCTCTATGGGAACCTCGCACCTCATCATTGTCTAGCACCATTGGCAATAATACTCATTTGTTGGGCCTTTTTCAAGATTGTTTGTGCGGACTTTATGGGCTTTCTTGGTGCAATCCGCTCCAATTGTGAAAGGGACCCTCCCTGCTTCTTTTGTGAAAGGGCTTTAAGTACACACATCTCGTTCCCACTCTAATTGCGAAAAGAACCCTGTTAACCTTGCCTCCTTTGTCCCACACTACCATGGACTCTGATACCAGTTGTTGGGTCCCAAATAACATTATTAACAATATTATCAATCCAAAATAACAATCACACACAAAACACAAATATTTACGTGGAAAACCCTTTCTCCTTGAAGGAAAAAACTACGGGACAAACTCCGAATAATTTCACTATTATCAAATTAGTTATAATAATTCTCTTGTGTATGTCTTGTGACTAAAGAAAAATCTCTTTTGTTTTTCTTTGCTCTCACACACACTAATTATCTCTCTTAAAGGCTGCAACACTTTGCTCTTTCCTTTCTATTTTTGTTCTCCACGAACATCTCTCTCTCTCGACTATCTTCTTTCTTTAAGTGGCTCCCTCTTAGCTACTCTCTCTTTTATCTTGTGCGGCACCTTTTTCTGCTCTTCTTATACGGCACAATCTATCTCTTTTTCTCTTATGTGTATTCCTTTTTCTTCTTATGCGACACACTTTTGTTGCTGCTATCACCACTATGCGGCACTCTAATCTTTGCTTTTATAAGCAAGTCTGCCGTCTCATATGAATCCTAGGAACACATGGATTCCTAACACCTTGGGGAGCTTCCTTAAGTAATTAATAAAATATATAGAGACACACTTTAACCCAAAAGGCCTAAGCCCAATGAGTATGTACTCAATTATGTTATATTAATCACTCAATCTTCTCATCATTATTTAATGTGGGACTTCACTCACACGTGTATACCCAACAAATTGTTCGAAAATAGTGTTTGTTGACCATATACTATATGCTGTTTAGCTTACTAATTTTGTGTAAAATCACATAACGACACTTTAATTTCTAGTGCACATTTTCATCTTAAACCAATTTAGTTGGTTTTTCTAGTTTATTTTAAGGTAAAATACAAGTTTTAACTTTTAAGCCACAATTTAATCCACTCAATGATCAAATTAGTTAAAGGGATAATTAGCATTTTTTAAAATTTCATTAATTATTCATTTTTTAGATGATAATTGTTGAGGGTCATTTTTTGGAATCCAAATAGAGAGAAGAAGCCCAACCCAGCAACACAGGCAGCAAAGAAATGGCAAGCATAGAGCAAAACCATTAAGCCCAAGCGGAAAGAATAATGGATCACAGGCCCATAATATAAACAAATGGGTCTTGAGGAAGTAAATGGGCCTAGAAGGCCCAAAAAGAGAGAAATGGCACCCATGGGCAGTATGTGGTATAGAAAAGTGAGAATGGGCCGTGGCAGGCCCAAAGCAATGTAAACAAAGAAAGTAAGGGGTTAATGGCAAGCCTGTGAGTCCCAAGGATAAGAATAAGGAAATTGGGCCGGGGAAACCCAATGAAGTTAGTAAAAGCCCATGGGAATGCAGAGTTAGTAAATGGGCCAAGGAAGTCCAAAGAAAGTAAATGGGTCGGAAGGGCCCAAGAGAAAACAAAAAGGACACTGGAGCCCATAAGAAAGAACACTAGTGGCCATGTTAAGCCACTGGGAGAAAGGATGGAATGGCAGGCCTGAAAGAGGCCTAGAGGGAGTAAGCCATTATGGTAGGAATGACAAGTAATGAGGCAGGAAGTCAAGGCAATCAAGAAATGGGCTGAAAAGAACGCAAAGCCTAGTACCAAGTAAAGCCCAGCCCCTAAGGGTGCGGGAAATCAAAGAAGCAGCTCATAAAAAAGCCAGGAGTGGACAGCAGGTTGTGCAGACAAAGCCTTTAGACCATGGCAGACGCATGAGCAATAGGCAGACTTCAGACACATACGGACAGAAGGTACGCGCAAGGCCCAGACACCACCAGTCTGTATCCAGCCAATACGGGACATGGTGAGGTCATGGGTCAAAGGTAAAAGGGCATGGTTTGGTGGTGGGGAGAGGGGAAAACCTGTTTTGGGGTTCCTGCTTAAGTTCTTTTGAGGGATACGTCCTGCTGGGATAACATACCTACCAAAAAAGGCAAGGCTAAGTTGGAACCACTAGGTGCATGCTATGAGGGACAGAGAGAGAAAGAGAAACAGCATCGCAGCAGGAAGAGGTGCCACGGCAGACTAACAGACAAAATAGTTGTCTTTGTATGTAATAGGGAGTGACTCGTAGATGGAACAGTAATAGGGAGTGACTCGCAGACGGAACAGTGATGGTTGGCAAGTACCCAGACTAGACAAAGGTGGTTAAGGGGTAGAATAGTAAAATCTGGTCACGATAGGCATTATAAAAGGAGGTCTCTACCGTGTACAAAGGGGGATATAACAACAAGAGGGAGATACACAAAAAAACAAAGAGGAAACACAATACTAAAGAAATTACAGTGGTAGAAATCACTAAGGAAAGACTAAGGGAGAAAACAAAAAAGGAACCCGGGCAAAAGAAAGAAAGAAAAGATAAAAGAGAGAAAAACAGAAAGGAAAATGAGAGTTAGCGGCATGCACCGATATGTTTCTTCCCTTCTCTCCCTCTCAAATCCCTGTTCTCTTTCGTGAATAATCGTCCTGGGCATTATCCATTCAGGTCCGCCTTCTTCAAATTCATTAATTTCCATAGCAGGATTCTTTTCCTCGGAGGTTAATTGTGTCGAGAGGAGGCGTTCTTCCTCTTTGGCTTTGCTCCTGTGGACTAAACTGGGCTTAGTTTCTTTATATTTTGATTAACCCTTTTATCATTCGCCCCTCTCACTTTATTTGTAAAAGTTGTTAATATTACTGTGATTATGGATTATTTGGTCATTCTCTATTGAAAAGCCATCTAGTCATTCTAGAATACTCAGTTATGTTTTATTTATTGTATCTGTCTGCCACAAACTTCTCTGAAACAACTTTGCCTGTCGTTAGCACACTCTTAACAGATGAGAAATAGTTTGTGCACAAGCCGGCCAAATTGAGTTCCAGTTGGACCGGTCTCGACTCCCATAACTCAGAACACTTGGGCCTACTATCACAAAGGGGCAGTCCAGTCCAACACAACAAAAAAGGCCCCCACATTAAATTGGCGACTTCACTGGAGAGTTGAGAAACAGACAAGAACAAAAGCCCACACAAACAAATGCGTCCGAAATCCAGGATAACGTGAAATATGAGTGTTGTACTCTCACAAACAGAGTTTAGGCCTACAACGCCCCACTAACCACAGCCTAACCAGGCAAAAGGTGCCAACGGAATGGGGGTTGACACCCAACCACAACCAAGAATTCCTAACGATAATGCCAACATTTTCATTGAAGTCTTGCAGTCACTATAACACTCGCAGCAACAAATGATAGAAGAAATTTGTCAGCTAAAAGCAGACAAAACAAAAGAAAAAGGGAGCTAACATGACCCGGAGCATGTGACAGACAAGGAAGAGACACCAGCAGGAGGTGTCCCACACAATCCAGAACAACGTTTCATCACCATGGCCGAAGTAACCTCCATCTTGGAACAGGAGAGGGCTAGGGCACCTAAGGAGAGATTATATGCACGAAGACCTCCTTACCCATTAAGGGTACTCAGCAAACCATACCTTGAGAGGTATGAGCCAAGGGCATTCGCACTGTATTATGGCAGAAAAGGAAGTGCTATTGAGCACGTGAGTAAATTCATTGATACTCTTGGCCCTTATGCCGCAGATGAAGACTTATGTCTCTGAGAGTTTTCTAAATCACTCTGCGATCGAGCATACACCTGGTACATCGGTCTAAAGCCAGGATCGATTTCAACATGGGATGACATGATGGACGTATTTTGCACTAAGTATTTTCACGGAGAAGAAACAGTAACGCTTGCAACTTTGCAAACGACAAAGCAGAGAAGTGGTGAGGACCTGATGGAATACATCAAAAGGTTCAGAGATATTACACTAGATTGCTATGACCATTGTGAGGAAAGAACATTAGTAGAAATGTGTATGACAAACATGATCAGGGAGTATAAGACAGTCTTCAAAAATTTAGAAATTTCTCAATTCGCCCAGCTACTACAAAAGGCCAGAAAGACTGCCCAGTCCGTGAAACCAAGTTCGGACAAAAGAAACGCCCTGCTGGTTATGGCAGTATCTACTGGCGACAGGAGAAGAAAGACCGAGGGGAGGGAATACGATACTCCCCTACCAATACTATGCACCCCGAAAGAATTAGACGTACTGCTAGACAAATGGATAGCAAATGGAGTTTTCAAACCAAATCAAGTCGCTAGAGAACCCACAGAAGAAGAGTGGAGGGACCCACGCTTCTGCCATTTACACAACTACGTGCAACATCCTACCGCAGAATGTTGGGCGCTCCGTAGGCTAGTGCATCGCAGGATCAAAGAGGGGACTCTAGAATTATCTTAGCAAGAAGTTCAAAGAAACCCACTCCTAAATCACAAAGGGAAAGGTATAGCGGCAGTAGTAATCTGTGCGGACCTAGGGGAGGACAAAGAAGAGAATCCAGCACTGCTTGCCGCGGAAATTACCACTTTACAGTAGAGCTCCAAATTCAAAAATTTATTCGATCAACTGGGGGTCACAGCAAAGGAAAGAAAAGTAGCCACAGAAGCTTTAGTGAGCATCGCCTTTGGGGTAGGAGTAGAATGTTTATTAGCAGAAGTCCAAGATGACAGGGCTCTCTTGCAAGAGTCAACTGAAATCACTTTTAGTGATGAGGATATGGAAGTGGGGTACCTAGACCACAAGAGGCCTCTCTACTTGGCAACATCCATAAATCAAATCCCCATAAAAAAGGTCTTAGTAGATACAGGTGCTTCCGTAAACCTCATTTCATTAAGCATTCTATAAGTCACAGGGTTTTCAGAAAGGAAGATCCAAGGGTGCCCAATGGAAGTAACAGAATTTGGCGGAAGAGGAGAATACACCACAAGCCATATCCAGTTGTGGCTAAAAGTGGGACCTATAGCTTCTTTAGCTCGATTCCATGTGGTGAAAACAGAGGTCTCATACCACGTGCTTTTAAGGTGGCCATGGTTACACAAACATAGGCTAGTTCTATTCACATATCATCAATATGTGAAGGGAAGGATGAATGGTAGAATGATACGCATAGCAGCAAACCACTCACTATTCGAGCAAGCAGAGGCTCATTTAGTGGAAACCATGTTCTACGACCAATGGGTCCTATCTAGGGAAAGTTTAGTATCAAGACCACAAGGTACCTTCGTACCTAAATGGAGAGACATCCTAGATGATCTGAAGCTCGATTTGAGGGAGTTGTTGGCCTGAAAAAGGAAAAGGAAAGAAGTGCCTGCCGCAGGATTAGAAGATACACCTCACTGCGTCAGGATCCGAGGTCCTGACAGCAGGATTGTGTATAAATTATGAAGGTGCGCGAGGCCCACAAGTAAAATGCAGGAAGGCCCCACCTAGGAGTGGCAGCACAAGAGTTCGGCATGTTGCGTGGTTCAAGAAAATTCAGAGGAAGAAAGCAATAGAAGGGAGAATGAAGAAGTTGTGACAGAAAAGGAAGTAAAAGTTGCGGTAGAAGAAGAAATGGAAGAAATTGATTTAGGGTCTATTTAACAGGGACCAAGGCCTATTTTAATTAGTGCAAGTCTGGCAGAAAATGAAAAATCGGAGCTAATACTATTGTTGAAAGAATTCAAAGACGTCTTCGTATAGGAATACAATGAAATGCCAGGGTTAGACCCTGGGCTAGTTGCCCACATGTTGAATGTGGATCCAGAGGCCAGGCCAATAGCCCAGCCTGCCAGGATATTCTACACGGAGATAGAAGAGCAAATAATCAAAGAAGTACTGAAATTGCTAGCCGTAGGATTCATCAAGCCTATCCAACACCCGTGCTGGCTGTCCAACATTGTGCTAGTAAGGAAGAAGAATGGCCAGATAAGATGTTGTGTAGATTTCAGAAATCTTAACAAGGCCTGCCCAAATGATGAGTTTCTCTTGCCAAACATGGATTTACTGATAGATTCTGTGGTAGGAAGTGCCATGTTTTCATTCATAGATGGGTTCAGCGGGTACAATCAAATCAGGATAGCGCCAAGGGATGCAGAGAAAACTGCTTTCAGAATGCCCATAGGGAACTTCTACTACACTGTAATGCCCTTCGAGTTGAAAAATGTGGGTGCCACTTATCAGCGAGCGATGACGGCCATATTTCACGACATGATGCATCGTGAATTAGAGGACTATGTGGATGACATAGTAGTAAAATCAAGGAAGAGAAAAGAACACTTCCAAGTATTGAGGAGGGTATTCAAGAGGTGCAGAGCTTTCAAACTAAGAATGAACCCTCTCAAATGCGCATTTGGAGTATCCTTTGGGAGGTTCTTGGGCTTCTTAGTTCACAGTAGGGGAATAGATGTGGACCCAGCCAAAGCTATGACCATTGCGACCATGAGACCTCCGAACACGGCAAAAGAATTAAAAAGTTTCTTAGAGAAAGTCTCGTATATTCGGAGATTTATCCTTGGGTTGGCATCAATCACTTCTGCTTTCACCATGCTGCTCAGGAAATAGCAGAACTTTGAGTGGAGGGAAGCGCAGCAGGCAGCCTTCAAAAGGCTACAACAGATCATGATGAACCTCCCTACAGTGTAGGCCTCGATTCACAAAAAGCCACTGTTACTATATTTGGCTACCAATTTGTATGCCATTAGTGCGTTAATCGCCCAAGAAGATGGGGGTGGCATTGAGCAACCAGTGTATTACATCAGCTATGCCTTGAAAGATGCAAAAACTTGTTACCTAAGAGCAGAGAGGGTGTGCTTAGCTATTGTGTATGCTTCGCAGAGATTGCGTCATTATTTCTTGGCTTATGAAGTGTGGCTGATGACCAAATCCCATGTCATCAAAGCTTTGCTGTAGCAACCAATCCTTTCTGGCAGGATATCCTAATGGTTGCTATAATTGTCACAATATGATTTGAGAATGGGGATACCCAGAGCGGTGAAGAACTAGGCTATAGTAGATTTATTGGCATAATTCCCAAGAGAGGAAGAGTTCCCACTGGATGATGAAGTTCCAGTGGAAGTAGCCATGGCAGAAGACGCTAGAGAGCAATGGGTAATGAAATTTGATGGGTCTTCTGCCACCCAATTTGGAAGGGTGGGAGTAGTTATGTACCATGAAGAAGATAAAGTGGCAGCACTGTTGCTCAAACTAGAATTTCCCTATTCAAACAATACCGCAGAATACGAAGTCTATCTAACCGGGATAGCCACGGCTCTCGAATGGGAGTCAAGCACTTAAGGGTATTGGGCGATTCAAATTTGGTGGTCTGCTAGGCCAACGGGAGCTTCTCCTTAAAAGAACCCAACCTAGCCCTATACAGAGCAATGGCCTAGAAGATGGAAGACAAGTTTTCAACTTTTGAAATAGAGCACGCTCCAAGGAATGAAAATCGGTTTGCAGATGCGTTAGCCGCGCTAGGCTCACAAATAACGTTTGAAGGTGATAGCACCAGAGTAGAGGTCAGCAAGAGGAAAGAATCGATAATTGAGATGTTGAAGGAGAAATTTCAGGAGGAACAGTGCGATGGGGATTGGCAGATTCCCATAAAGGAAGCCTTGATGAAAGAAGAAAATGCCGCAAGACTGAAGGTGCTAAAAGACTATGCCCTGGTGAAGGAGGAATTGTACCGCAGGATGCTAGGTGGAGTCTTGTCCAGATGTGTGAGGCAACAAGAGGCCTAAAGGAAGCTAAAAAAAGTACATGACAAGACTTGCGGATCCTACAGGGAGCTCAACCTTTACCGCAGACTTCAAAGGGCAGGCTTCTATTGGCCAAACATGGGTAAAGATGCAGACCAAGTCCAAACCTAGTGTGAGACTTGCCAACTTGTGGCAAACAGAGAAGAAAGTTATGCTGTGTTCATCAGCGAAGACTGAAAAAGCCCATTTATACAGTACTTGACAAAAGGCAACCTACTGCAAAAGCACAGCGAAAAATATAAACTTAAGAGGTTGGCAACGCGCTACTTTGTGCATAAAATAGTCCTTTTCAAAAAAGGTTATGATGGAGACCCCTTAAGGTGTCTAAACCCTGAAGAAGTAAGAGAAATTGTGAAGGAAGTGCACTCAGGAGAGTGTGGGGAGTACCAGGGAAAGAAAAGGTTTACAGGTGCTTGTTGCAAATGGGCTACTACTAGCCTACCATGAAAAAGGATACGACAGAATTTATAAAGAAGTGTCATAGTTGCCAAGTACAGGCCAATTTGATTCACACTCATCCGCAGAATTTGCATAGCATGGTGACCCCATGGGCCTTCCACACTTGGGGGCTTGACTTGGTAGGACCGGTTAACCCACTATCACGAGGATACATATGGATATTGGTGATTACAAAATATTTTACTAAGTGGGCAGAGGTAGTACCACTTCGAAAAGCCATAGGAGGAGCAATGACAAACTTCATCAAGGAAAACATATTCGTGAGGTTTGGGGTACCCCACAGGATCATCAGTGACAACGGCACACCTTTTGTCAACAATAAGGTGAGAAAGATGCTGGAGTTTTACCAAGTTAAGCACCACAGGTCATCACCTTATTACCCTCAAGGAAATGGGCAAGCAGAGGCAACGAACAAAACTCTCATAAGGATTATCAGTAAAATGAGCCAAGAGTATACGGGAGGATGGGCAATGCACTTGCCAGACGCTCTTTGGGCCTATAGAAGTTTGCCTAAGTCAGCCATAGGTTTTTCACCTTTTTCCTTGGTCTACAGAACTTAAGTGGTGAGCCCAGCAGAGATAATGACCCCATCTCTGAGAGTCATGTAGATGCGAGAAAAGGAGGAGGAAGAAAAAGTTTTTGTAGTGGAAAGGTGCGAAGACCTAGAAGGACTTGATGAAAAAAGAGAAAAAGCCCAGGAACGCAGCCACAGATACAGGCAAAAGATGATTGAGGCCTATGGCAGGATGACTAAAGAGAGAGTGTTTGTGGAAGAACAACTTGTTCTGAAAGTAGCAGACTATGTTAGAAGAGGCCTGGCAGGACCATCCAAGTTTGCACTGAAGTGGGAAGGATTCCTTGTGATAAGGGAGGCACACCTAAGTGGGTATTACCATTTAACTCAGATGGATGGCAGAGACTTAATGGATCCCATCAACGGGAAGTGGTTGAAGCGTTATTATGCCTAAGGAGAAAACTCATGTGGTTGTCCCCTTCTTTTATTTTGTTGAAAGACCCTTATGTTTCCTTTTATCTTTTCCTTCTTTCAAGTGATTATATCACAAGACAAAATTTATTTTGTAACTCGCTTTAATGAGGATGTAATGAAAAAACACGAAGTATTATCATAATATGTCATAGCAAAAGTCAGAAACAGTAGCAAAGTGTAGCATTATAAGTTACAAACCCAAATTGTGGCAAACTAGCCAAATAGGTGCTATAAGAAACATAATGTACTAGATGGAATAATAAGGCAAAAGAAACAACAAAACAAAGAAGAAACTGCATAATCATCAATGGAGTCCTGAAATGAGTGGCTGATCCCCAAAACGACCAGACTTGCCGATGCTGGAAAGAAGACGCTCGCGACGGCCCTCCAAGTCTACCACTTCCTTTTTTAGAACCTCAAGGCGTGAGTCAATAGCATCAACAGTAGGCTGGACTCTCCTTATGAAAACAGCCTAGGCAATCTCTCGAAGGTGATCCAAGATAAACTTCATGGCAAAACCAATACTAACAAGCTCCTGCACCATAACCTTCCACTGCAGGATCCTCTCAGTGGAGACAGTATCAACAAAGTTGTGCTCAATGTCATTCAGCACACTCCCCAACATCTTCAAGAAATGCTCTCTAGAAGATCGGCCAAGTTAGAATCCCTACATGAAGTCCCCGCGATTGTTATAGACCATCACCAAATAAGAAGCACAGTCCTCGGGTATTCTGAAGCCATGGAAATCTATGTAAGGAGGCCAGAGCCCCAGAAATCCGCAGGACCAAGATCATTGACTTTAGGCTGGTCAAAGCGTGCAAAAAGGGCTGCAGCATTGCCCATAGGATCTGGAATGGTGGTGGAACTATTGCCCACTTCAAACTGAGGAGGGACCGTAAGGTATGGACCTGTCAAGGAAAGCACAAGGCATGAAATGACAAACCCATAAAAAAAAATGAAGAAAGAGATAGGGGAAAAGAAAACTTACTAGGGCCAGTGATAATGGGGGCTGTGGAAAAAACAGAGACAGGCACAGAGGGAATGGCAGAAACTGACGCTGTAAATGTGGCAGAAGTTGGTATAGAAAATACGACAGGAATAAGTACTGTAGGCGTGGCAGGAGTAGCTGCTGTAGGCATTCCAACGCTTGCTGCAATACCTAGCCCCTCAAAGGTCTCTGCAAACAGAGAAATGGACATGCAAATAAAAGGGGAAAAGTGAACTTCGCAAATAAAAAGGGGATAAGTGAACTTAGCCAAAACAAAAGAAGAGAGGAGACATACCCATGAATTCAGCCTCGGGTGGAGCACCCCCTTCTTCCTCAGACTCAAAAACCCTCATCACTAGGACGGGTTCATTGTCAGGATCCTTAAGAATGTCCTCGGACTCCTCAGAGGACAAATCAGCATCAGGCTCGCGGGTGGCAAAACTAGGAATGGAGGAAGGAGTAACTACCAAGGATGAACCGTCCTTCACGGCTTAAGATAGAGCTGCGAAGGGGTCACTGGTAGAGATTATAAGGGGCGTGATAGGTGAAACAACCTCGGTCTGAGTCGTAGCAGGAGGGACAACTTCCTTTGGAGGAGTAGACATCTCGGTCGAAATTGGAATGGTCTCGCTAAACCCTTCAATATGAGTACCCTCTTCTGTGGGTATCGGTCCGGTGAGAGGGCTGAGAGCCTTGGCAGGAACTCCATGTGCAGTGGCAGAAATGGCAGGCGTCTAAAATATTTCACCCATGGGGGTGGAAAGCTCCTCGGCTGTGGGATGATAAATGGAAAGGGGCTTGGGCTGATCCTAGAAGGCAAAAGAAAAAAAAAAAATATATATATATATATATATATATACATGTGATAGAGAATAAAGGAACCTACGATTGATCAAGACAGATGAAGACACGTGGCAGGTGAGATACGTGTAAAAAGAAAAAGGAGGAAAGAAGAAGGGAAGGGAGATGTACCTCAAATTTAGACTGCAAAGGAAAAAAAGGGGACAAGAGACAACGTTAAAGAAAGAAGTCAATATGCATGACATGAGTTAGCCATAGGAAAGTTAAAGTTAAAACACAAACGACAAGGCATAATTTTTTTAACATGACGTACCCTTCGCTCAGCGGCAGACGCAGGATGGGAAGTTGTCTTTCTCTTACTACCCCGTGTCCTGCTGGAAAGGGGAGCATCTGTGGTTGGCTGTGGAGCAGCAGGCTTGGGCTTGCTTGTGGTCTTGAGCTTGGCAGGACCTTTCTGGACCGGCATAGGAATATTGGTTACCTTAACTTTCTTTTCCCAACCCGGAGGAAAATCACCCGTGAGCCAACGTCATCCTTTCTTCTCCTTGTCCCACTCGAAGATGGCAAAACGGCTCTGTTTCCTAGCATAGGCTAAAACGGACTTGGAAGGCAGGAGCAACCGAGGGTTAGGTGAGACGAGCATACTGAGCCCATTAGGAAGGATAAAGGAGAAGCCACGACTACCTGCCAACTCTTGTCCAAACGAGGTCATCACAACCTACCAATAGCCATGCATAGTAGGAGTGCAAAGACCCTCCCTCAACGAGCCAGGAACTGTAACCGCACTGAAACGCTGTCTCCAAAATTCGAAAGCAGTGTGCCGTAGGAAAGGCCGAACTGAAGTAGGAGACTCCATAAGATAGGAAAGGTTATCAGGAATGTCCTGATCTAGCCTAAACTGTCTCCTTACACAGTTGGCAGGGTAGTGAACAAACCTGATACCTTCATCGGCCAAATAAGGCAACCATCCAACATTGGTGGCCGCCAAATAGGTGATCCCCATCTCATCGAAACCGGCCAAAGGAGTGGTGGTCCCAATGGTATCAGTAAACGAACCCATAGCAGAAATAATGCATGTATAACCCTTACCGAAGTTTCTATAAGCTCTCCAAGTAAAACCAGTACCTCTATCAAAAGACTCGACAACCAAATGATCAATAAGCTTCAGACCGGACCAACAAAAAGCCGGAGGGAAATTGGACTCAAACCTACCACAGAAGTCAGTGATCACTCTCGGACATGATTGGTACTTCTCTTTCGCAAAACGAACAGGCTTACATTTTGTCAAGTATTCAGCGCAGCGCTCAAACAACAACTGCTGCAGGATGGTGTTGTGAACGGAGGAAGTGACTATGTGGCAGGAGCCCGCCTGGCTTTCGTCACTCCGCAGGATATCCAGTTGAACACACAAATGCCCCAGAAACATAGGGGCCAGCGGCAGGCTCACCCCGGCAGATATTTTGATAGCCAAATGAAAATACAAAGGCTTGATGGCATAGTGGGGGTGGGAGCCGAAGACAAACTTGCAGAGCCAAAATACAACAAAAGCCGTGCAGTGGGTGGCAACAGAGAATTTAGAAGAAGAACTAATCCAGTACGATAACTTAGCATTTCTGGCCATCCTTTTTCTCAACTCAGCCTCAATGGCTTCTTCCTCCGGAGAAAGTTTTATGGTGGCAGGATTCACATCGCCAAGGATTGGCAGGAGTAGTTGGTTGGCCACATCCTCAAGGGTCATGGTTAGTTCGCCATAGGAGAAGAAGAAAGTGTGGGTGGTGGCGCACCACCGGCGGACCAAGTGACGGAGGTTGTAGAGGTCTCCGAAATTGGAAAGACTTCGGGATAAAACAATGGCCTTTAGAACATCGGCCCGCTGTAGCAAACCCATAAAGCCTGTATCGGATAACTCCCTGTCAACCCACTCCCCTTCCAACCCAAGAAGGTGCCCGATCCGAACTCGAAGTGAATCGGCACTGGAAGTGAAATCCCCTGACGAATAACTAAATCAGAGATGGAAGAAGACATCGGGGCCTAAGAAATATTGGGGTTTCACTGGCAAAGAGCAAGCCACATGCGGCCCAGTGGTGGCGGCACGTAATCACCAAGAACCTCGGGGAAATAAGGATAGGCATTATAAGAAGGGTCAATCAGAGGGGCGCACTTACTGTCCGGGTCGCGTGGCGCCTTTTCCTCATCGGAGTGATCAGATTCGGAGTACACAGCCTCTTCACCCATTTCTTGTTCGACAGGAGAATAAAAAACGGTCTGTTTCCCTTTGCGGCAGGAAAAGCCTTGGCTTTTCACCGGCGCCACTGCACGAGGACTCGATCAGAGTAAAGTGGGTATAGGTATTCGAAGAGAAGAAGATGGTGAAGGGAGAGAGATGGATACAATGCTTTGGAAAAAAAGGAATTTGTGTTTGGATTTCAAGGGGACTCTCTTCTTAAATACCTGAGTCATTAATACCGGCATGAAAAGAGGCGACTAGTCAACCATCAAAAGGAGAATGAAATTAATGAAGCAGCGGTTATGTCTTAAAATAACTGTCATTTTGGGGAATTCGAAGAGTCACTACTGTTCACGGTAGGAAAAGAAATATATATATATATATATATATGAAAAAGGGTCCACAGTTTTAAAAAGCCAGCGAAGGAACAGAAAGAAGAGAAACAGAAAGGACAGGAAGGTCTTTCATTCACATATGGACCGCAGGAACGCTCCATATAATCAGGGGGCTAAATGTTAAAGGTCATTTTTTGGAATCCGAATAGAGAGAAGGAAACCTAACCCAACAACACGGGCAGCAAAGAAATGGTAAGCATAGAGCAAAACCATTAAACTCAAGCGGCAGGAATAATAGATCACAGGCCCATAATATAAACAAATGGGTCTTGAGGAGGCAAATCAGCCTAGAAGGCCCGAAAAGAGAGAAATGGCACCCATGGGCAGTATGTGGTATAGAAAAGTAAGAATGGGCTGCGGCAGGCCCAAAGCAATGTAAACAAAGAAAGTAAAAGGTTAATAACAAGCCCGTGAGCCCCAAGGATGAGAATAAGGAAATTGGGCCAGGGAAGCCCAATGAAGTTAGTAAAAGCCCATGGGAATGCAGAATTAGTAAATGGGCCAAGGAAGTCCAAAGAAAGTAAATGGGCCAAAAGGGCCAGAGAGAAAACTAAAGGGACACTGGAGCCCATAAGAAAGAACACTAGTGGTCATGTTAAGCCACTGGGAAAAAGGATGGAACAGCAGGCCTGAAAGAGGCCCAGCGGGAATAAGCCATTACGGCAGGAATGACAAGTAATGAGGCAAGAAGCCAAGGCAATCAAGAAGTGGGCTGAAAAGAATGCAAAGCCCGGTACCAAGTAAAGCCCAGTCTCTAAGGGAGCGGGAAATCAAAGAAGTAGCTCATAAAAAAGCCAAAAACGGACGGTAGGCTGTGTAGACAAAGCCTCCAAACCACCAGCCTGTACCCAGCCAATACGGGACATGGTGAGGTCATGGGTCAGAGATAAGAGGGCATGGTTTGGTGGTGGGGAGAGGAGAAAACTTGTTTTGAGGTTCTTGCTCAAACTCTTTTGGGAGATATGTCTTGTTAGGATGACATACCTACCAAAAGAGGCAAGGTTGAGTTGGAATCACTAGGTGCATGCCATGAGGGACAGAGCGAGAAAGAGAAATAGCACCGTGACAGGAAGAGGTGCCACGACAGACTAACAGACAAAATAGTTGTTTTTGTATGTAATAGGGAGTGACTCGCAGACAGAATAGTGATGGTCGGCAAGTACATCCAGATTAGACAAAGGTGGTTAAGGGGTAGAATAGTAAAATCCAGTCACGATAGGAACTATAAAAGGAAGTCTCTGCTATGTACAAAAGGGGATATAACAACAAGAGGGAGATACACAGGAAAACAAAGAGGAAACACAATACTAAAGAAATTACGGTGGTAGAAATCACTAAGGAAAGACTAAGGGAGAAAACAAAAAAGTAACCTGGGGAAAAGAAAGAAAGAAAAGATAAAAGAGAGAAAAATAGAAAGGAAAATGAGAGTTAGCGGCATGTACCGATAGGTTTCTTCCCCTCTCTCCCTCTCAAATTCCTGCTCTCTTTCGTGAATAATTGTCCTGGGCATTATCCATTTAGGTCCGCCTTCCTCAAATCCATTAATTTCCACAGCAGGATTCTTTTCCTCGGAGATTAATTGTATTGAGAGGAGGCATTCTTCCTCTTTGGCTTTGCTCCTACGGACTAAACTGGACTTAGTTTCTTTATATTTTGATTAACCCTTTTATCATTTGCCCCTCTTACTTTATTTGCAAAAGTCGTTAATATTACTGTGATTATGGATTATTTGGTCATTCTCTGTTGAAAAGCCATCTAGTCATTCCAAAATACTCGGTTTTGTTTTATTTATTGTATCTGTCTGCCACAAGCTTCTCTGAAACAGCTCTGCCTGCTGTAAGCACACTCCTGGCAGACGAGGCATAGTTTGTGCACAAGCCAGCCAAATTGAGTTCCAGTTGGACTGGTCTCGACTCCCGCAACTCAGAACACTTGGGCCTACTATCACAAAGGGGCAGTCCAGCCTAACACAACAAAAAATGCCCCCACAATAATTAACTAAAAGATCAAACCCAATATACAAAACTCTTACTTTTGTGAGAAATGGGTATGCAGGCTTACTCCCAATTTTTGGAAAGTTAAATTTCCGGACTCAAACTTGCTTTTGGTGAAATGTACTTGTCATCGCAACAAAGCCCAACCCCTTGGAAGATAATTAACTAAATTTCCAAAATTGTTAATTTATCCAATGTACACTTGAACATTTTTAATGTTAAGCTTAAACTAATGGTATTTTGACACAATAATTTCTTTTTCTTATAAGCAATCATGATGAGTCATTCAAAATCACATATGTTTAACCCTAATTCCAAAAAAAATTTTCGTTTGTTGAAATTTAATGTGGCTTGATCTTTTAATCTGGTAGTCCAATTTTTGTATGTGAAAGTGTCGTTTTGATTGCTAGGAGATCTGATAATGTTTGGAGTTAATTTCGTACACATCTAACAATCCAAATGACTTTTTTTTTTTTTTTTTTTTTCGCGTATCTTGATAAAATTATCATTTTTGTTCAAACTTTAGGACAAGAAATTTAACACTTGAAAGTTCATTCATTAAATTGTGATTTCATATTGAGTAAATTGTACACACACACACTCTCTCTCTCTCAATAAACATTTCATTCTCGAACCACCAAAATTAATACCAGAAAACTGAGATGGGCTAAAGTCCATCTCCCTCCTTTGGTAACAATTAATGGCCAATCCATAGTACAATTAATTGCCCACTTCACCAACTATATATGCATATGAGGTTTTATTTCCTTCCTGGTAATGTAAATACAATCCCATGGCCCCTCCTTTCACTGCATTTATTTATATCCTTGCCATTCCTTTCCTTTTCTTTTTTTTTTTCTTTTTTTCTTTTTTACTAATATCCTTGCTATTCCTATTGCATACCTTTCCAGGCAATAAATACTGCATATTCATTCATTGAGACCCGCCCCAGTTTATATTGAATGGTGAAGAATTCTACATATAATAATGAATCCGATTTTGCGTATAAAAAAAATAATAATAATAATGAATCCGATTTTCATCTTAAAATTAAAAAAAAAAAAAAAAAGATTCAATACGTTATTATATATTACTGCTAAACTTATTAAATCTCGTTGATCCTCTTACGTTTTTGGACTCCAAATTTTTAATGGAACACAGCTCAATATTTAAAAACAGAAAACAAAAAAAAACTCTGTTTAAAATTCTTTTGGGCTCTACTAGTTTTCATTTATTTTTAAAATAATGGCAACCATTATGTGTGTGTGTATAGAGAGAGATATATATATATATATATAGCTGACGAGTTTTATATTGCAGTTGGTCTTAGTCTGTCATCATTAATAATTGAATATGATCTCACACACACAAATCATGAAACTGTCTTCAGCACTGTCGTCAGATGGAATACACAGTACTAGCTGTGATATATGAACTGACATAAGTAAAATAACTTTTCCAATGAGACCTGTCATCTTTCTTTTTCTTTTTTTTTTTTTTTATGGAAATGAGACCTCCCATCTTCTTCATTTTTTTTTTTGGATGGAAATGAGACCTCTCATCTTTTTTTTTTTTTTTTTTGAGCAGCGATGAGACCTCTCATCTACATGAACGATTTGATTTTTCTTTTATCTATATATATATATATATATATCTATATAACTGAAAATTTTGAAACTCCTACAATTTTCCACGTTAACATTAATTAAATGAAAAAAAATAAAATTTAAGGGCCTTTTTTGTTGTGTTGGGCTGGGCTGCTTCCTGCGGTAATAGACCCAAGTATTTTGGGTAAGGGAGTTGAGACCGGTCCAATTGCAACTCAATTTGGGCTGGCTTGTGCACAAACTATACCTCATCCGCCAAGAGTGTGCTTGCGGCAGGCAGAGCTGTTTCAGACAGGTTGTGGCAGACAGATATGGTAATAACAAAATAGAGTATTCAGGCTGTTTAATAAGAAATGACCAAATGATTCTTGTTTAAGCAACATAATCGCAATAATGATAAACTGTTTTACAAAGAAAGCCAAAAGAGTAGAATAATATATATATATATATATAAGTCAATCAGAAGGGATAAGAATCAAGTTAAGTCTGACCGCAGGAGCAAACCCAGAAAAGGAAAGAACACCTCTTCTCAACACAATCAATCTCCCAGGTAAATCCTGCAGTGGAAATTGATCATTTTGAGGGAAAAGGACTTGAATGGCTAGTGCTCGAAGAAACCTCTTTTGCTCTTGGCAGAGAGCAAGATTTTGAGAGGGAGAGAAAGAAAGAAACCTATCGGTGCAAGTCAGACTAACTCTCTCTGTTTTTCCTTCTTTCTTCCTTTCTTTCTTTTTTTAGCTTTTATGATTTTCTTTCTGTTTTGATTATAACTCTTTTGTGTGTTGTTTTTCCTCCCCTCTTATTCCTCCCTTCCCGTACACGGCAAAGACTTCTTTTTATAGTATCTGCTGTGACTGGATTTTACTGTTCTACCTCTTAACTACCTTTGTCTGATCTGGGTGTACTTGTCGACCATCACTATTCCGTCTACATGCCACTCCTCATTACCAAAAAAGACAACTATTTTATTTGTTAGTCTGCCGTGGCATCTCTTCCTGCCACGGTGCTGATTCTCTCTCTATCCCTCATGGCATACACCTGGTGGTTCCAGCTCAGTCTTGCCTCTTTCGGGAGGTATGTCATCCCAATAGGACGTATCCCCCAAAAGAGTTTGAGCAGGAAACCCGAAATAAGTTTTTCCCTCTCCTCACCACAAAACCATGCCCTCTTACCTCTGACCCACGGCCTTACCATGTCCCATATTGGCTGGGTACAGGCTGGTAAGGTCTGGGCCTTGCGCATGCTTGCCTTCCACATGTGTCCAAAGTTTGCCTGCTACTTATGCGTCCGCCGTGGTCTTGGAGGCTTACCTGCACTGTCTGCCTTCTATTTTTGACCCTTTATGAATTGCATTTTTTTTTATTCCCCACTCCCTTAAGGGCTAGACTTTATTTGGTACTGGGTTTTGTATTTCTTGCAGCCCATTTATTGTCTTAATTTCCTACCGTAATGGCTTACTCCTGCTGGGCCTCTTCTAGGCCTGTCGTTTTATTCTTTCCCCCAGTGGTTTAGCATGACCGCTAGTGTTCTTACCTATGGGCTCCAGCGTCCCTTTTGTTTTCTTTTGGGCAGCCCTGGCCTGTTTGCTTTCTTTGGGCTTTCCTTGGCCCATTTACTATCTCTACACTCTCATGGGCTTTTACTAACTTCATTGGGCTTTCTCGGCCCAATTTCCTTATTCTCATCCTTGGGGTTTATGGGCTTGCCATGAACTCTCTACTTTCTTTGTTTACAATGCTTTGGGCTTGCCGTGGCCCTTTCTCACTTTTCTACATCATATATTGCCCATTGGTGCCATTTCTTTCTTTCCGGGCTTCTTTAAGCCCATTTGCCTCCTCAAGACCCATTTATTTATATTATGGGCTTGTGATCCATTATTCCTGCCACTTGGGCTTAATGGTTTTACTTTACACTTGCCATTTCTTTGCTGCCTATGTTGCTGGGTTGGGCCTTCCTTCTACTTGGGTTCCACAAAAAAATGACCCTCAACAATAATAAGCAACCCAAAATTTTTTCCACAATTGTGGAAAGCAAACTCGATACCCTCTCTCCCTCTCTCTCTCTCTCTCTCTCTCAGTTTCTCTAATCATAGTCAAATTTTTCCACAAACCCAACTCTGAATCCTCTCTCTCTATTTCTCTACCCTTCTCCCCAAAACCCAACTCTGAAAAGAATCCCAAACGCCATCTTCTTCTCCTCTCTCTTCTCTAAAACCAATACTTCCCTAAAACCTTCTCTTCTCGCCTCCCTTGGAACCCAAATTTAATCATCAACCTTATTCTCTCTAGGCTGCCTCACAATACCTCTTCAAGAACAAACCATCCTGGATCAATGGGAAAGTCCCTCTCCAGTTTCCACACATCCAAGTGAATGTTGCCCTAAAATTTCTCAGTTCGATTTCTAATTGTGGTTTTTGTTGTTATATTATTGTAATTTTAATGTGGTTTCCTTCCCTTTGTAAATTTGGATTCTTTTTTTTCTTAGGTTTCTGTGTAGGTACTGGTTTGTGAGCCTTTGATTTACAGATAAATTCAAAATTCAACTAAGAAATAGGTATGATTTTTTTATGATTCATTTATGGTAGGTTTGTGCATTAACATTAGAGTTTGGGAATTTCTCTACAAATTTAAAATTTTTCATTGAGAATGAATTTGGGTCTAATTTAAAAAAGCAAAACAATTTTACTAATTTTGATTTTCGGATCTGTGAAGGGTTTTTGCTCATCGGGCCTCACCTCGACCCAAAGCCCTAAACCAAAGGTTTCTCTCTCTCTCTCTCTCTCTCTCTCTCTCTCTCTCTCTGTGTTTGTTTTTCTATTTTCTTTGTTTAAGTTTTGTTTGGTTAGAAAGTGGTGTTTTACACACTTTTTTTTTTCCTCATAAAAGATTGAAGTGAAAAGTGAAAGAGTGGTACCTCGGTTGAGCTAACCAAGTCAGTTTTTCGATTGTGCCTTCTCTATTTGGTTGCTGAGAAAGAAACAAATAAGAAGGATTGTTGTTTTTCCTTTTTGACGTAAGAAATAAGAATGAGCTGAATATAGCTGTTTGGCTCAGTTTACTGTAGTCTCTAAGCTCTCGCTTTTATTATTTTTGTTTTTTTGTTTGGGGAGGAAGAAGGAAAAAAGATTCAAACTTTCACTTTCTCTTCACTGTTTTTTTTTGTTTAATAATCTCTAATTCACAATTTTAGGCTTTGTGAATTAGAGGGGTTGATGTAGTACAAAGATGTAGAGACAATAGAGTGTGCAACTAAATGGGCCTATCTTAATTGATTCCTTTAATCCCTGCAAAAATATACTCCTAGGGTTGGCCACAGCCTTTACTTGCAATGTTGAGGCTAAATTACTTGAAATAGAGACCATGTTTATTGATGAAATAGAGAAGCAGAAACAAAGAAAAAAAAAAGCACTATTATAACAGTTAGCCTTTTCTGTTGTGCACCACCACTGTTGTATAAGCATATAAATCTCCTTGAAGCCAACATTTTATGGCTTTTCATGCATAGCAATTCTTCTTTTGATGTAAATAGTGAAGATCTCAGCCCAAAATTATCTTTTATTCATTCTTTGTTTTCAACATAATTGCTAATGAATCCTCATCCTTCGATGATAATGAATTGGAGATAATTATACAATTTGCTATAGAAGAACAATTAAGCTCACATCGTACTTCTGTTCAACGTCATCATTCATCAAGCATGATTCTTTGCAAGGCAATCAAAACCCTTTTCTCAACTACTCTGTTGAATCACCTATATATCCCCTAAATGTATTTCGAAAGGGTTTAGAACAAGTCACACTTTTTTACTTCACATTGTATTTGAGCTAAAAAGCGATCAAGCCATACTTGGTCCAATGAAGAAATAATGTTGGAAGGCTTGCTTCTAATAGGAGGCATCAATATGTTTCTAATATGTATATTACATTATTCTAAATATTCTTTAGGTACTGGAAATATTGCTTCCCACTATTATAGCACCTCTAGATTAACCAAGTTCTATTTCTTGGTTATATATGCTAAGTGTTTAACAAAAGGCCTCTAAGAGCAATTGGTTTTACTTGACATTTTTGCACTTATGTTAGTTTACAAGCCTATACAGGTACTGGGATTATAGTATAGATGAACTATCATAAACTATTTGGTGATGACCCACTAAGTTCTGTATTTATGTTTATTTACTTTTATTTATTACAATAATCATAAATATCTTAGACATTGTACCTGAGGTGTGCATTTTAGCATTATGCAGACTGGGGATATGCTGTCTTGGTTTTGAATAGTGGAAATATAATTATTTGAACTATCTAATGTGTTCATTCCCACACCTTTTGATTTATGTTTGGATTGTGCATTCTTGATTTTATGCTACATTCTAATTTTAGAAATTTTCTTGAAATTAATAATTTTTAATTTTTTTTTTCCAATTTGTGGGTTATTGGTTTATAAATTGATATAAAGCATGTCAGATGTCAAAACTCATGTACAAATTAGTCCTTAAATCAGTTGGTTACATCCTAAATGTAATTCCTCATTATTCTAGTTGGCTTGGGCTGCTTATATATATATATATATATTTGGATTTAGAAAAATGCAAGGGTGTTTAGTGGCAAAGTATTATTAGAGGAGTCTATGCTATATCTGTTCAATTGTAAAGTGTTTAGTTTGTCATGGGTGTAATTTTTTGGTTGGATTCAAGTTGTAGTAATTTTAATACTATTTTATCAAAAAGTTGCTCTCTTCCCAAGTTTCTGTTTTCTTTGTATATCAAGTCATGTTTTTCTCTTTATGATGTTAGGCATAAAGAAAATGCAAGTTAAATTCTACTGCAAGTCTCTAATATGTCAATAGACCTTCACATCACTATGCTTTCTGTTGCTGACTTCACTAACGTAACAGAGCTGTTTGGAAGTAATCTTTAATTTATGATATGATGAGTGGAATCCTATTTTACATTCAAAGATGTTTTTCTGCCGCTCTTCACGCGCATCATTTGATCAACTTGAACTAAAATTCTTGCTTGCTTAATGTTGATTTTTATTGACTACAACCATAAAATAAAGGACAACATGGTCCAGCCTTGAAGGTTGCCATTGTAGCTTTTTCTAAATAAATAAATAAAAAGAAAAAACACATTTTCTCTTTTAATTTCCCCCCCATAAAATCTGAAATATCTATGATAAGAGAAGTTAGACAATATATGTGATTGATGATAGTATTAACAACTATGTATGATATATGGTACCTCCAATGCGTAACAGATGAATATTAAAACTTCATTTTCATGGGAGTATTGGTACATTTGCAATTCAGTATTGTTGATGACAGTATAATATCACTTTTCTTCTAATGCATGCATAAGTTTAGTTTCCACGTATAATATATTTAAGATTGTGTTTGGCAGGGAATGATGAAAAATTAGCTGTTTGCAAGGATCATGGAGCTAATGTTTGCATCAATTATAAGATGGAGGATTTTGTTAAAAGGGTGAAGAAAGAAACTGGTGGAAAGTGTTTTTTTTTTTTTTTTTTTCTAATATTAAAACCTCACTTTTCTTCAACTATGGATTAGTGAAACTAAAGAATATGATTATTATTTTGTTAAGTGAACCTTTTCATGAGGAGGTGGAAAATGAGACTACATCATACAAAAATACAATCCCTAAGGAGAATGTACAGCAATATAGAGATACGATTGTATACTGTAATGGAGATTTCCATCCATGAGAAGTGGAAGCATACAAGCATAAACAAATTATTTTCGTATTTATTTGTATGTGAGTTTTTGTTGTTATATTATTGCAATTTTAATGTGAAAATTGTTATATGAACCTATGAAATAACCCTCAAGTTACTATTAACCTTGATTTATTTGTTCATATATACTTTAGAGATAACATATATAATATTATATCATGTTAATATGAAATTAATTGACATTTTTTAATTTATTAGTACTTAATAAATAAAACAAATATGTATAATAATTAAAATAAAATTGCCAAACTTTCCCGTGCATAGCAACTAGTTTATAAATAACTCATAAGCCACTTCGTTGAAATAATTATATCTGAATTATCTCTAATTACTCCATTACTAAAAACACTCTTATCGGCTATCAGTGATAAACAAGTCAACAACTTGCCCACAAAAAAAAAAAAAAAAAATATATATATATATATATATATAAAAGCTGGCCAGCAATTACAGACGCAGTGATGGTATTGGTATTGGTATTGGTATTGGTATGTTTGTCACTTTTTCTATCTCAATTACAAAAAGCTTAATCGAAAGAAAAATCCTTAATTAAATCCTCCACACTTTAAAATTAAAATTTAAAATAACCCCATGAATCAAACTCAAACATGCAAATTAATTGAGATACTCATTTAATTTAAGGGGAAAAAATAAAAATTGTCGTCATGTCATGTTATGAAGTTGAATCAATGTATATTACATTCACCAAGTTCATACGTTAGACTATTGATCACTAAAGTCTAAAGATGATCATATATATATATATATATGATGATGCCGAAAAACTCACCAGTGAGTTGCACAATGCTTGTACGCTTGAAACGACACCTGCACAACAAAAAGGAGAAGACCTAACAGAGAGCACCGGTGTGGTGCCGGCCAAATACCCTCCGAAGGTCAAGTTAGAACTTCTTTTCAACTCTAGAGTGCTAGAGAGGGGTTAATTATGCGTACCTCAATTTGTGATAGTATTTAGGCTTTTATAGTAGAGGACTAACTCATCTCTTCCTTGGCGCGGAAGTCCTTTCCTTATAGAACTCTTCCTTGTTGAATCCTAAATGTGATTGACAAGGTGTTTCCTTGTTGAGAGATCCATTAATGAGACATCTTCTAGAACTCCACTTGTATTAGAATTCCTCTCAAGTGTTACAGATATTGGGCCCATCCAGTCTCGGCCCATAGGGGATGGGCCGTTAGGAAGATGGCCCATTAGGCCCATTGTCTCCAGATTTTCTCCTCTTCAGTTGCCCCCTCACACCGCGAGTCCGTCAGTATATGTAGGGCTAACGGGGGTGACAATAGATGGCTAAGGCATGACGGGTAAGAGGCATGACGGGTAAGAGGTATGACGGGCCATAGGTATGACGGGCAAGATACTCGTGGGTTGACGGTTTCCACATAGGCATAATTTCAACCTAATACTATGACATGCGTCACTGTGCTATTGGATGTTGTCTTGGATCGAGGCGTCGCCTCGTCTCCCGTGTAATCTCTTTATAAATATCGAGCCTTCACCTCTCATTTCCCACTTTTGCTCAGAAATACTTTGATCAGAGCGCAATCCGTCATCCTTGTCAGACTTCATTGCCTACTTATTCGCATCCGTCACCGTCAAACTTTCTCCGTTCACATTATACTGATTGGTAAGTACTTTTTGCCATTTAGTTCTTCCGTCAAATTTTTTATACCTCACTTCATACATCCGTCAACCTTTCTATAGAGTTATCAGTCTTAAGTTAGGCAATGTCTAGTGCGTCGAGTAATCAATCGTTTGTCCGTGACGGGGCAGACTATGAGGAAGTATACCCGTCAGGTCATAAAGACCTGGGCAGTCCCAGCGATGATAGGAGTCCGTCCGCCTCTTCTCCGTCCTCAACAAATGAGGACATGGAATTGGTTGAACAAGTAGAGTTTGACGATAGCGAGGAGCAACAATTAGGACCCGTCATAGGGGTCGATGGACCAAGGGAGTTCATCATGCTTCCAGAGTGGACGGTTAATGATTTTACATCAACCATTAAGGAGAGCCACTTCAAAACTCTTAGGGACAACTACCAGATTCTAGATCATATTCCAATCCGTCTGCCTTATAAATCGGAGAAATGTTACTATGAGGGGGTAGACGGTGTCGGAATATATGAGCAAATGTTGAAGGCTGGACTCAGATTCCCACTGAGTTCCCTTCATCGTGAGCTGTTAAAGTATTTGGGTTTGTCCGTCAACCAAATATCCCCCAATGCCTGGAGAGTCTTCATAGCAATGGAGATTCTGTATGGGGATTGGTCGGACGGAGCTAGGAGGTTGACGGTCCGAGAGTTTTTACACTGCTACCGTTCAGATGAGATCGACAAATCTAGGGGTATATACAGTTTTGTACCTAGGAGTTCGCTGCTAAAGGTAATATACGAAACCCCAGACTCCAACAGAGACTGGAAGAGTCGTTACTTTTTCTTAGAGGGTGACGGATGGATGTGCCGTCCGGGAGAGACAGACCACATGCCTGTCGATACAACATGGGGCATACTATCTGAGAATGGTATGTGTCCGTCCTAGTGTGTGAGGATCCTTTTTTAAACCGTTCAGTTTATATCAAAACTTTTCTAATCGTCCTCTTTATTTGCAGTCCGACGGTGCCCATAAGTTAGTATCGAGGAGTTTAGTTTTCTTGAAAGAATCTTCAACAAGACCACGCCGGAAGAAAAGACTTGGGCAAAATTGGTCAACCTTGATACAATTTGTTGGTACTGTGACGGACCTGTACCTTCACCCCAAGCAATCAAATATGAAAAAAGGATCTGTCAGCGTATGTCCGTCATTCACTTCTTGTTTGAATAATAGGTTCTGTTTTATGAAGCTAACTTTATCCGTTCATTTTTATAGAGATGGATATTGCCAAGAGAAGGGCATTTATATGGACTAACGCCGCAAAAAATAGGACGGCTAATGTTACAGATCCGAAGGAGGCGACGGTCTCTACGAAGTGAAAGCAATCGTCCAAGGGAGACCGTCTCCCCAAAAAGCCTAAGGTTCCCTTGGAGCCAGTCGTAGGGCTTATGGCTGAAGGAGCTAAGACGGCCACCCCACCCAAGCATGGGGCTGGTAAAGGGCTGATGAAGGATCCGTCCTCCAGCCTTAAGAAGCCACCTCCCCTTCTCCGGGACGACCCCAGTTATGCTCTGGAAAAGCCGTCTTCCATTATCACCTCCGAGGATTACGAAAACCTGGGTAATCACTCGACGGAGGCCATGGGTGAGACAAGTTTATTCAGCATAGCTCAGGTAAGCTCCGTCCGAGTCATATACGTTTATTCTTTCTCCGTCTTACTACTTCTTTTGATTTTTGAATTATTCCACATTTCAGACCATGGTCATGGTGAAGGGCCTCATGGGACAGTGTCTTAATCATGAGACGACCATAGGCCATATAAGGGAGAAAGCCAAGCTGACGGAGGAAGAGCTTGCAGAGCTGAAGGCATGGAGGGTCGTCCAGGAAAAGAAGTTTAAATCGGTTGAGACGGAGAGAGAGGAGTTCTACAGGTTGACGGAGGAGCTGAGGAAAGTCCTTCAAGATAAAGAGAAGGAACTCCGTCTGACAAAGGAAACTGCTATCCAAGAATACCGCGATTCCGACGCCCTATTGTTAGAGCTTGGAGATTCTTACAATGATGGTTTTGACAAGGCTATCTGTCAAGTGAAGGCATTATATCCGGACTTCGATTTGTCGTCCGTCAATGTTAATGCTCAAGAACTTACCTCCACCCGTCCAGCCCACTCTGAGGACACCGAAGAGCTCTTTGGAGAGAACCCTCCCGTTAGCGCCCTTAGAGATCAACAAATTATTGCAAATGATCCTAAGGACGGTAAAAATGCTCCTGAAGATCAGCCAGCCGTTGAGAGAGATCCTAAGCATGGCTAATCCCGTCGTGACGAAGAGAAGGAAGCGCCCGTTCTAGCTTATATTTTATTTCGCCTTTTTATTTTAATTTTTGATATGTAAAGATATTTGGAGAACAATTTATGATTCCGTCCTCTTTGTATTATTAAACATTTCCTTCTTATGGGTACTTTGTCCGTCAATACTTTCCTATTCATTTGGCATATATATTTTGTTTCTTTATCTGTTAACCTTATTTGATTGGGTTAATGAATTTTACCGTTCGCCTTTGGGCTCGTCAGACAAAAGGAAACACCATCTTATTTGGTTTGCGATGTTGATTATTAGCCGTACTAGGGGGATCCGTCCACACTATGGCTTTATTTTAATCTTCTTTGAGGAGATCCGTCCCTTTGGTGGACTTTAGACTTTAACCTTCATGAGATTATTCGTCTACATTGTGGATTTTAGTTTTCATCCGTCCTCAATAGGACTTGGGATTTTTATCATCTCGAGATGATCCATCCATCATGTGGATTATGTTTTTATCCGTCTTCTACAGGACTTAGGATTTTCATCCTCTTGGAATGATCCGTCCAAGTTGTGGACTCCGTCTATTCTATGATTTTGTGTAATTTCTAGCATTCTTGGGAATAAGACCATCCACTTCATAGACTCTGTTCAAATTACGGATTTGTAGAATGTTTAACCATCTCTGGGTTGTCCGTCCAATTTTATGGACTTAATAAATTTTTAACCCTCTTGGGGTTGTCCGTCTTCTTCGCGGATTTAAGATTTTATCCCTACTTGGGGGGATCCGTCCACTTTGTGGACTTTGTCCGTCCAATTTATGGACTTGATAAAATTTTAACCCTCTTGGGTTTGTCCGTCTTCATTATGGACTAAGACTTTTATCCCTCCTTGGGGGATCCGTCCACATTGTGGACTTTGTCTGTCCACTTTATGAACTTGGTAAAATTTTTAACCTTCTTGGGTTGTCCGTCTTCATTGTGGACTAAGACTTTTATCCCTCCTTGGGGGATCCGTCCACATTGTGGACTTTGTCTGTCCACTTTATGAACTTGGTAAAATTTTTAACCTTCTTGGGTTGTCCGTCTTCATTGTGGACTAAGACTTTTATCCCTCCTTGGGGGATCTGTCCACATTGTGGACTTTGTCCGTCCACTTTATGGACTTGATAAAAATTTTAACCCTCTTGGGTTGTCCGTCTTCATTGCGGACTAAGACTTTTATCCCTCCTTGGGGGATCCGTCCACTTTGTGGACTTTGTTGGGTTGTTCGTCTTCATTGCAGACTAAGACTTTTATCCCTCCTTGGGGGATCCATCCACATTGTGGACTTTGTCCGTCCACTTTATGGACTTGATAAAAATTTTAACCCTCTTGGGTTGTCCGTCTTCATTGCGAACTAAGACTTTTATCCCTCATTGGGGGATCCGTCCACTTTGTGGACTTTGTCCGTCCACTTTATGGACTTGATAAAATTTTTAACCCTCTTGGGGTTATTCGTCTTCATTGCGGATTAAGACTTTTATCCGTCCTTGGGGGATCTGTCCACTTTGTGGACTTTGTCCATCCACTTTATGGACTTGATAAAATTTTTAACCCTCTTGGGGTTGTCCGTCTTCATTGCGGACTAAGACTTTTATCCCTCCTTGGGGGATCTGTCCACTTTGTGGACTTTCTCCGTCCACTTTATGGACTTGATAAAATTTTTAACCCTCTTGGAGTTGTCTGTCTTCATTGCGGACTAAGACTTTTAAGAGTGCATGTAGGGAAACATAGTTGAATCTGAATAAAAATCATGCATTCGTAGAAAGGTACGCGCCTTCTTGGGCTTAAAAACATATTGTAGCAAAACCAAAGTAAAAAACATGCCCGTTGGGCTTATTGTTGCGGATACTTAAAAGTAAATAGTAAATCTAAGAATAAAAGATAGGTGTTGTTCTTCATGTTATCGCCTCTACTGGTAGTACTTTCGCAAGTGTTCAGCATTCCAAGGATGCGGTAGCTTCCGTTCGTCCAGTGTCTCCAGATGATAGGTGCCCTTCCTTTGCCACGCCGTGACTCGGTAAGGTCCTTCCCAATTCGGGGCGAGTTTTCCTTGGGTTGGGTCTCTTGCTGTGCCCATGACTTTCCTTAGAACGAGGTCTCCAACCTAGAAGTCTCTGTGTCTGACCCGGGAGTTGTAGTGCTTGGCCATGCGGTCCTGGTATCGTGCAAGCCTCTGCTCTACCACTGTCCTGACTTCGTCCACTAGATCGAGCTGTAGACGTATGGCTTCGTCATTTTGCCCTTCGTCGTGGTTATGCACCCTGTAGCTTGTGAGGCCGACTTCGGCTGGGATGACAGCCTCGCTCCTGTATGTTAGCCGGAATGGTGTCTTCTGCGTTGGTGTCCTTGCCGTCGTCCTGTAGGCCCAAAGTATGCTCGGCAACTCTTCAGCCCATATGCCCTTTGCCCCCTCGAGCCGAGTCTTGATAATCTTCAGCAAGGATCGGTTCGTGACTTTGACCTGTCCGTTGGCTTGAGGGTGGGCGGAGGAGGAGTAGTGGTTCCGTATCCCTAATTGCGAGCAGAAGTCCCGGAAGGCATCATTGTCGAATTGCTTCCCGTTGTTCGAGACTAAGACTCTAGGGATGCCAAATCTGCATATGATGCATCTCCAAACGAAATTGCATACGTTCTTCTTCGTAATGGTGGCCAAGGCTTCAGCTTCTACCCATTTCGTAAAGTAGTCGATGCCTACTACTAGAAACTTCAGTTGTCTTATTGCCGTAGGAAACGGTCCCATGATGTCCACTCCCCATTGAGCGAACAGCCACGGCGCCGTCATTGGGGTTAGTTCTTCAGGTGGTTGTCTGACGAAATTGCTGAACCTTTGGCACTTGTCGCATTTCCTTACATAGGCCTCGGCATCCTTCTATATGGTTGGCCAAAAGTACCTCGTTTGTACTAGCTTATGTATTAATGACCTCGACCCTGAGTGGTTTCCACAGATTCCTTCGTGCACTTCCCTCATGACGTAATCTGCTTCTTCAGGACCTAAGCATCGTAGGTAGGGGCGGGAGAAGCCTCTTTTGTACAGGACGTCTCTTATCAGGACAAACCTCGCTGCTTGGACCTTCAACTTTCTTGCAGCCTCCTTTCCGTCTGGTAATACGCCGTTCTTCAAGTAGGAAACTATTGGCGTAGTCTAATTACTTTCGAAACCATACTCCTGTACATTGACAGAATTTATAAGTGAAGAGAGCTGAACGAAAGAGAGTACGTTACCAAGGGTGGCCATATGTTCAGCTGAAGCGGCTTTGGCTAGGCGATCAGCTTGCTCGTTTTCTCCTCGGGAGATTTGTGTAATTTCGGTCTTCAGCTCGTTTACCCTACACCTTGCTTGGTCTAGATATTTTTTCATCCTTTCGCCTTTACACTCATAGTCCCCATTTATCTAGTTGACCACGACTTGAGAGTCGTAGTGAATGATTACTCTTTCAGCTCCTACAGCTTTAGTGAGGTCAAGCCCTGCTATCAGAGCTTCGTACTTCGCCTCGTTGTTGGTGGTAGGGAACTCAAGACGGATCATACATTCGACCATGTCTCCTTCGAGTGAGTGTAGCACGACGCCGGCCCCCCGAGCCTGCCTGTTGGAGGATCCGTCAACATGTATGCTCCATTGGGGAGATTCTTCTGCCCCCTTGTCCTCGCCATTCGTGAACTCAGCTATGAAATCTGCAACAACTTGTCCTTTAATGGTGGTTCGCGGGCGGTATTGGATGTCAAACTTGCTTAATTCTATAGCCCATAGTGCCAATCGCCCAGCAGCTTCTAGGTTGCTCATTGCTCATCGCAAAGGCTTGTTAGTTAGGACGATCATCGTGTGGGCTTGAAAGTATGGCTTTAGTTTGCGTGCTGCTGTAACTAGCGCAAATGCAAGTTTTTCCATGGGCGGATATCTTTCTTCGACTCCACGTAGCGCTCGACTGGTGTAGTACACAGGTTTCTGCACTCTCTCTTCTTCTCTGATCAAGGCAGCGCTGACGGCGGCTGGGGAGACGGCAAGATAGAGAAAAAGTTCTTCACCCCGGTTGCGAGGGACTTAGCAATGGGGGGGAAGAGAGATAAGTTTTCAGTTCTTCGAACGCTTGTTGGCACTCGGCAGTCCATTCGAAGGATCTCTTCAGTGTGCGAAAGAAGGGTAAACACTTGTCCGTTGCCCTCGAGACGAACCTATTTAGTGCTGCTATCTTTCCATTAAGGCTTTGTACTTCCTTCACATTTTTTGGTGGTGCCATCTCTATTATAGATCGAATCTTGTCTGGATTGGCTTCGATGCCCTTTTGGGAAACCATGAATCCTAGGAATTTTCCTGCCGTCACCCCGAAGGTGCACTTTCCTGGATTCAGCTTCATGTTGTACGAGTGAAGAGTGTCAAATGTTTCCTTGAGGTCTTCCAAGTGATCTTCCTCCTTTCGGCTTTTCACCAGCATATCATCTACGTAGACTTGGACATTTCTCCCGATTTGTGGTGCGAACATTTTGTTCATAAGCCTCTGGTATGTTACGCCTGCATTTTTTAGACCAAACGGCATTACCTTGTAACAGAAGAGGCCTTGGCTGGTCACGAACGACGTTTTCTCTTGATCGGCTTCGTGCATCTTGATTTGGTTGTAACTGGAAAAAGCGTCCATAAAACTTAATAGTTGGTGTTGAATTGTAGAGTCTACTAAAGTGTCGACCCTCGGGAGGGGATAGCTGTCTTTGGAGCATGCTCCGTTTAGATCGGTGAAGTCTACACACATCCTCCACTTCCCACTAGCTTTCTTGACCATCACTATGTTGGCTAGCCAGTCGGGGTAATAAACTTCTCTAATAAAGTTTGCCTCCTGTAGCTTGCGGACTTCTTCAGCTATGGCTCGATCCCGTTCGGGGGCAAACACCTGCTTCTTTTGTCGGACGGGTAGAAAGGAGGGTGATACATTCAGCTTATGCACCATGACTGAAGGGTTTATCCCTGGCATGTCCTCGTGACTCTAGGCGAATACGTCTCGATTTTCTTTGAGGAAGGTTGCAAGTGTTTGTCGGATCATGGGACTTGCAAGGGTCCCAATCTTTGTTGTTTGGTCAGGTCTAGAGTCGTCAAGGGATATTTCTTCAAGCTTCTCGATGGGTTTCGTCGTATTTCGATGTTCTGCTATGCTCATGGCTTGGAGTTGATCATCCATTTCCATCATAGCCACGTAGCATTCGCGTGCAGCCACCTGATTTCCTCGTAGTTCACCTATCCCGTATTCGGTAGGGAACTTGATCATCAAGTGATAAGTCGAGGTTGCCGCCTTCCGTGAATTAAGGGTGGGTCGCCCTAAGATAGCATTGTAGGCGGATGAACAGTCGACCACGAGGAACGTCATGTCCTTTGTGATCTGCTGAGGATAGTTGCCTGCCGTTACAGACAATGTGACCGCGCCGGGGGGAAACACCTTCGTTCCTCCAAAACCGACGAGTGGGGCATTCGTCGGAATCAATTGTTCTCTGCTGATTCCCATCTGTTGGAATGCCGGGTAGTACAGGATGTCCGTCGAGCTCCCATTGTCGGTCAACACCCGGTGCAAGTTGTAGTCCCCCACTTGCAAACTGATAACAAGCGCATCGTCGTGCGGATGGTGAAGACGTCGCGCATCTTCTTCGGAGAACCCGATGACGGGGCTTTCTTTCAGTGCTATTTTTGGTACTGAGCCCGTCAGCTGGACATTTTGGACCATCCTGAGGTACGTCTGCCGAGCCTTTTTGGATGACCCGGTAGCCGTCCCTCCTACAATCATCCTGATGTCGCCAATGGGC
Source organism: Quercus gilva (assembly GCA_023621385.1). Classification (NCBI taxonomy): domain Eukaryota; kingdom Viridiplantae; phylum Streptophyta; class Magnoliopsida; order Fagales; family Fagaceae; genus Quercus; species Quercus gilva. The sequence goes on along the minus strand of CM042476.1, from coordinate 61,365,001 downwards.
GGTCTAGGGCGGTCGTTGTCCCGTCGGGGGGGCTATTCCTGAGGTAGTGGATCCGTTCTTTCCTTGCTTACAAACTTTTGCAATTTCCCTTGTCGTATGAGGGCCTCAATCTGCTGCTTCAAGTCGTAACAATCGGCAGTGTCATGGCCGTGATCTCGGTGGAAGCGGTAGTATTTGTCTCTAAAACGCCTGCTAGGATCTCCCTTCAGCTTTCCAGGGAAGGTCAGAGCCCCTCCGTCCTTGATTTGCATTAGGACTTGATCTATCGGGGTGGTTACCGGGGTGAAGCTTGTGAACCTTCCTCCCGGAAGTTTAGAACGCCTCTCATCCCTTCGATCTCCTGTTCTCGCCTTCTTCCACCCTTGATCTTGTCGTGCATCTTCCTGCCTTTCCCTTTTTCTTGGTTTCTCTTCACGGGCCTGCAGCGCGTCCTCAGCATTCATATACTTAGTTGCCCTGTAGAGTACTTCCGACATGGTCTTCGGGTCGTTTTTGTATAGGGAGAACAAAAACTTACCCTTTCACAACCCATTTGTGAAGGCTGCTACAAGTATTTTTTCGTCAGCCTCGTTAATCGATAGCGCTTCCTTATTGAAGCGTGTTATGTAGGATCTCAGCGTCTCGTCCTCTCGTTGCCTGATACTCATCAAGCATGCTGTGGACTTCTTATACCTGTGGCCCCCAATGAAGTCTGTGGTGAACTGAGCGCTTAGTTCCTTGAAGGTGCTTATGGAGTTGGGCGTTAGTTGGCTGAACCATACCCTTGTGGGGCCTTTGAGTGTTGTGGGGAAGGCCTTGCACATGATCTCGTCTGCTACCCCCTGAAGGTGCATTAGGGTCTTGAAAGTTTTTAGATGGTCCAGAGGATCCTTCGCTCCGTTATAGCTGTCGATATGCGGCATGCGAAACTTGTGGAGTAGGGGGAAGGAGTTCACGGCCACAGTGAAGGACGAGTCGGTGCGGTTGACTAAATCATCAAGATCACTTAAAACTCGTCCCTTGAGCGCGTTCATCATAACCTCCATTTGTTCCCTTATCGCATGCATCTCTGTAATAATATGTGGTGGAGTCGCATCCGTGAAGGATGGCATGCTCAAGTTCTGCCTCTCCGGTTTGCTTGAGGCGTGGCTGCCTTCAGGCTTCTCCATATTTTTCTTTGGAGTGCTGGTCCCTTCCTGGTCTTCTTGTTGGTCATTCAGTGCTGCATTCTTCTGGCGCAACTGTTCTTCCAAGTCGTGGTTTTGTTTGGTGAGACGTTCCACGGCGGCATCGAGAGTCCGAACTTGTCTCTCGAGGGCAGTTATGCGTGGCTCCTCTCCTTGAACGTCGTTAGTGGTTGCCATCGAGCGAGTGAGTACCATGCAACCCTTTAGTCCGGGAAAAGATAGTATGGCTTAATCTGATAGTTTCCCACAGACGGCGCCAACTGATGATGCCGAAAAACTCACCAGTGAGTTGCACAATGCTTGTACGCTCGAAACGACACCTGCACAACAAAAAGAAGAAGACCTAACAGAGAGTACTGGTGTGGTGCCGGCCAAATACCCTCCGAAGGTCAAGTTAGAACTTCTTTTCAACTCTAGAGTGCTAGAGAGGGGTTAATTATGCGTACCTCAATTTGTGATGGTATTTAGGCTTTTATAGTAGAGGACTAACACATCTCTTCCTTGGTGCGGAAGTCCTTTCCTTGTAGAACTCTTCCTTGTTGAATCCTAAACGTGATTGACAAGGTGTTTCCTTGTGGAAAGATCCATTAATAAGACATCTTCTAGAACTCCACTTGTATTAGAATTCCTCTCAAGTGTTGCGGATATTGGGCCCATCCAGTCTCGGCCCATAGGGGATGGGCCATTAGGAAGATGGCCCGTCAGGCCCATTGTCTCCAGATTTTCTCCTCTTCAATATATATATGCATAATGCATTTCACACATTATCAACATTCAACGCCAACAAAGTTAATAAAAGAAAAGAAAAGAAAAAAATCATGATTCCCATATACTCAAATCACCTGTTTCATTTCTATATCTTCCAAGAACCAATCCTTTTAAAAAAGGAAGAAATCCGTGTTTTGATTTTTTGAGGCTTTTCATTCCTTCTTCCTCCTATGGTCACCTTCCTCTTCCACATCATATTCATAACACACCCAGAGCCAGTACTTGAATTTTTTTCTTCTCTGTTTATGGATTCCGATACCATTACCACCACGTTGTTTGATCTTGATCCACATCCACCCAGTCCCAGATATGGCAATGCCATTAGATGCCTGTCGATGATATGACTTAGTGAAGCCAATTCATATATGTCATAGAGAGGACTGCCACAATCCCATATTTCTTTTTCTTCTTCTTCATCTTCTTTTCCTTTCAATGATTGTTGCATCTGATCGAGTTTATTGACCTTTTTTTGTATTGGAGTTTGGTTCAACTGTAGAGACTGAAGATTTACATTTGTTTTTTGTGTCCTCCGATCGCAACTCCAACTACTACACAGCTGGTTCAGGGAGAGTGAAGACTTATTATGATTGTTTCATCATGAGTTCTAAAAATTTGAGCTGGCCAGTTCAGATTCAGAGAGCATTATTTATTATAGTTTGTTTGTAAAAACAACTAAATAATAATTTATGAAGTTCCTGAATTACCCCTTGTAGCTTGGAGCTAAAACACTATTTTGGTCCCTATTTTTGGGGATTATAGTCAATTTGGTCTTTACATTTTGATAATAATAAATTTGGTCCATGTTATTTTGGACTTGCACTCAATATGGTCTCTACCATTAACTCACTAACGAAAATGCATACATGGCAAACTATGTGCATTGTTGGCACACTTGGAGCCTATGTGACAACTAAAATGATAATAAAATTTTTTAATTAACTTCAAACAATTCCACGTCATTAATTAATTTATCAATTTAAAAAAAAATTCCAAATTGAATTTAAATCTGAAACACACTAATCTTAAACTAAACCTAGAAAATCAAACCCATATCAATTTTCACAAATCTCAGTTCTTCACTTTAGAAATCTAGGCTAACCAACCCAGTTGAAACTTTATTATATAAATAGAAGAAGGTGTGTGGGAAATGAAGTGGATTGCATGTGGAGGCTCGTTTGGCAGTGTTGTGTTGGGTTTCAGATCTACGCCTTGAATCATCCTAGTCCACCCGTCCAATAGCTCAAAGAAAGAGTAGTGGATAACTTTAGATTTCAACATTGAGGCTCTGGCTTTCTGTAATTGTGGAGAAGAAGATTAGTGGGTAATGGGATACGCTAGTTTCTCTCTCTCCACACCTTTGGATTGATTACTTGATTGAATATTTTTGGATTTGGGGTTTATTTAGTTGTGGATTATAGATGATTGATTTTGGACTGTGGATAGCTACAGGGAGATGGGAAAGAGAGATTGAAACCGTTGTGGGAAAGAGAAATTGTAGAAGGTTGAGCCACACAATGGTGTGTATAGGTGAGGATTGAAGAACTGAGATCTGTGAAAATTGATTTGGGTTTGATTTTCTGGGTTAAGTTTAAAATCAGCATGTTTTAGATCTAATTTTTATTTTTTTTTAATTTCTTTAAAATTTATAAATTAATTACTGTAAGGACCAAAAATTCTGATACAAAGCCCACTGGATATGATGGAATGATCTTCTAGAACTTGGCCCAAGTCAATAGAATTTATAAGAGATGGGATAGCACAACAAGCGTGGAATCTGCCCAAGAGTTATCTCTGGACAATGCCTCAAAACTCAATATCTCAGTTTTTACACATACTTGGTTTTTCTCCCTCCTTTTTTCCCCACAGAAACCCCTGGCCTCTTCTTTATATAGCCTTTCCCCATTTCATCCTCTCCGTCCATCTTTGCCTGACTTTCATCCTCTTCCAACACCTGTCAACCTCCCTCCCTCTGAAGCAAGTGGCAGCGGTAGCTGATGTAGCTGTGGCCAATATTGTTTAGGTCACTTCCTCATTTAATGCGGCTGATAAAGCTGGGGGCAGATCATTTAATATGGATGTGACAGGTAGCCACAACCTCGGCGGCTTCTTGTCTGCCCTTGACCCTTATCTCCTTTAATTTTTACGGCTCTTCCCCTGGTACAGCGCATGGTGTTACAGTGGATCTAACTCATTCCTCGGGCGTTACCGCTACTCGGCCCCTTTTCAATGTTGCGCTTAACTGAATACCCTGTCCTTTCTTACTCCTCTTTAGGCCTCTTCCTCGACCCAGCAATTTTGACCCCACGACTTCCTCCCCGGTCCTCGGGTACCCACAATAGCCCCCTAAAACTTCCACCATTTTGCTTAAGGTAAAAGTGAAGTTTTAGATTCGCAAATGGGTTATGCATGTGCCGCGAGCGTTCACACGAGTCAGTGCCCCTTCACCTGTCATTCGCATATCCCTGGCGCTTTGGAATCCATAAACCCTCATTTATGGCTTTAGGCGGCTGCTTGTCTCCCCACGTTCAACGATCAGATGGAAATCGTACGGCCCTTATCTCTTCCCACTTATGGGCGGGAATTTTACCGCCCATCTTTTACTCCTATAAAAGGAGGAAACGGGCCTGGATTAGGCTTATTTTTGGCATTTTGGCTTTTTAACTTTGGTGAAGAGAAAACTACTCCCGAGGAGCGTTCTTCACTTTCTGCAGTAGGTGTGTTGGCTTCCCTTGTGTTTTGTTCTTTTTCAAGTTCCATACTTTGCCCTTTTTTGCTCTTTTGCAAACCATGGGTATGTATGCTAGGTTAGTAGACACTAAGGAGGCTAGGATAGCTTTTAGGGCTCAGTATAGGATTTCCAACAATGTAGAATTTAGGTATTGCGAGGAAGGTGAGTAGCTGGTTTTGAACCGGCCTCTTGAGTCCGTGGTAATTCCCATGATTGGCTTCATTGAAGGTGGGATGGAACTTCCCATGGGCCCAGTGACTAGGGATTACCTCATAAATTATAGGTTAACCCCGACTTAGTGTTCTCCCAACATGTTTAGGATCCTTGAGTGTGTAGATGCTATTAATCGTCGAATGGGGACTCACCTAACATGGCATGACGTGAATTGGGTCTATAACTGCCAGAAGGGGGAAAAAACCAAATACTACATGAGGAGTAGGATCCCCGCAGTTAGGTTAATCTCCTGCCTACCCGATTTGAGCAAAGGTATGGACGAAGACTACCTTATTGTTTCGGGCGAATGGTATGATGGGAGGCATTGTCCTACCCAGGAAGGGGAACCAAGTAGCATTCCTAAGGACCGGGGTCACTGTTAGGTTTTTTTTTTTTTTTTTTTTTTTAGCGTAGTTTACTTTTGCAGCAATTTTTTGTCTCATCGTTTTTTTTTTGGTTCCTTCCTCTTTTGCCCCCTTACTAACAATGCCCGTGCTTTCTCATCGCAAACAAGTATCACACAACCCCGACTAAGCATTTGGTGAATTTTCGTGACCTAAATAGAATACTTAAGTCCAAGATATTCCTTCACTAAGACGGGCAACTCAGGGCAGCGCATGTCATCCTTGGCTACAAACCATCAACCAAACGCTTTTAGAGTCCGAAGAATGTCATAAAGGCCTATGACGCGCGTTTGGCACTGATAGACGTTGCTGTTCTAGGATTCTTGCTGACAGAACCGCCCCCCCGAGGGAACTCAAGACACCCAGATCCCAGCACCTCTAGCTACTTAGCTCCTGTACTCCCAGGAACCTCTACTGCTGTCCACCGAAGAGGCGGAAGGGTCTTCCTCCGCTCCGACGCTCCGAGCACCTCACGAGCCCCATCATCCATGACTATGGGCTTCGAAGAAAGGACCCTTGACCTCATCACGCTACTATCAGCCCATACTGGTGGCTCATCCTCGACGGTGACAGCTCCACCTCGCCCACCCACTCCTGTCGCTACTTGCATGTCCCTGATCGATGCGGCAAATAAGAAATGGAAGCAAGGCCCTGGGGGAAAAGAGGCAGGTGTGTCTAAGGAGGGGGAGATATCTAAGCCCCCAGTCAATGAGGCCCACGCGGGCAAAGGCCAATCGAGGAAGAGGCCTGAACATATTATGCCCCCCGAAGGAGAGCGGTGGGGACTAGGCTCGGAAAGCCTCTGTATGGAGGCCTGCTTTTACCCTTAGCTCAGGCGCTCCTGTGCTCGAGGATGCCAACCTGAGGGATCTCTCAAAGGGCAGCTCAAGCCCAGTAGCGGAATGCCTGGAGAGGGCTTTATGCATTCCAGAGGATATGGAGGAGTTGAAATCCTTCAAGAAGAGGGAGGTCTTCCTTTCCCTGAAACAGGACCTAGCCAAGGTACCTTGGCCAACTTCTTCATCTGTCAAGTGCTTTTATTCATGCCTAATTGCTTATTTGACTCCTTTTAGTTTCCATTCTTGCAGGCTGTTTAGGTTGCTCTCATGGTCGAAGAGTGGGTTGACCATTCTTTGGACGTGGCTAGAAAGCCCACGAAAATGTCGAGAAAGCTAGGTCCGAGGCAGAGAAGAGGCTGAAGGATACCCTTTCTTAGCTATCAGAGGTAGAGAAAGCCTACTGTAGCGCCAAGTCTGCCCTGAAAGGCTATGAGAGGCAGGCCTCCGACGCTTTGGAAGCTCAGAGGAAGGCCGAGAGCACTTTGGCACTTACTGTGGTGGAGCTGAAACAGGTGAATCAGCAGTTAGTGGCCAAGGACGAGGAGAAGGCACGGGCCGAGCAAGCAACCTATGATGAAGGCATGAACAAAACTGCTGCAAGTCTCACTGCCCAGCTTCGGGACGTAGCTCGCGCTTTCAGCCAAGAGGTGTGGGGGGAGGCTTTAAATGCTGTAGGGGTTGCTCTAGAGTCAAAGCTGCATGCTTTTGATAAGGTGTATTACCCTCCAGCTTTGCGCCTAGCACCTACTACAACTAATCCTCCTGCGAATCTGAGCCCTGCTCCTCCTACCTCTATCGAGCCCTAGGATCCACCTCCTTCTCCTGCTTCACACAAAGGGCTTCCTACTTAAGAGGTCGCAGTGGATCTGGAGGCAGAGAATGGGGTACCTGGGGGGGTGCTTTTGAAGAAAAAGAAGGATAAGAAGGAGCACAAGGAAAAAAAATGCCAAGGACAAGGAGCCTAATACTTAGTTTAGGTTTTGTGAAAAAGGTTTTCCCTATGGAATTTTTTGTAATGGGGCACTATACATGCAGCGCCCGACCCTCTCATTTTTTTTTTTTGTAATCAAATTTTTGTGATGAATACTTAAAAGTTTTGAGGGCATTAGTTTCATTCATTCTTGTATTACTTCTCGTCCCACTTTTTTTTTTTTTTTTTTATAATTTTTTTTTACTATTAATCTGAAATTGGATGTGTTTGATGGTGAGCCAGTTGGCACCCCTATGAAATTGGAATTTTCCTTGCCATGTTAGTTTACCCTAAGCTTGTGGCCGAGGAGCCAGGTAAGTTGTCGGTTCTGTTTAACATTTAGAAATTTTTCTTGACAGGTTAATTTACTCTAAGCTTATGGCCAAGGAGCCAGGCAAGTCCTAGGTTCTATTTAACACTTAAAACTTTTCTTGCCATGTTAATTTACCCTAAGCTTGTGGCCGAGGAGCCAAGCAAGTCCTAGGTTCTGTTTAACACTTAGAATTTTTCTTGTCATGCTAATTTACCCTAAACTTGTGGCTGAGAAGCCAGGCAAGTCCTAGGTTCTATTTAACACTTAGAATTTTTCTTGTCATGCTAATTTACCCTAAGCTTGTGGCAGAAGAGCCAGGCAAGTCCTAGGTTCTATTTAACATTTAGAATTTTTCTTGTCATGCTAATTTACCCTAAGCTTGTGGCCGAGGAGCCAAGCAAGTCCTAGGTTTTGTTTAATAGCTCCTCGGCAAGTCCTAGGTTCTGTTTAACACTTAGAATTTTTCTTGTCATGTTAATTTACCCTAAGCTTGTGGTTGAGGAGTTAGGCAAGTCCTAGGTTCTGTTTAACACTTAGAATTTTTCTTGACATAGTAAACCGAGATGCAACAGTTGTGATTTCTATAAAAAGTAATAACGTCGCAAATTGTTTACATTCTATGGTCGAGGGACAACAATTCTATCTAGATCCTCCAAGCGGTAGGCCCCAATTCCTGCTACAGAGGTGATTCTATATGGTCCTTCCCAATTAGGGCCTAGCTTGCCCCAGGTTGGGAGTTTGGCCGTTCCTATCACCTTCCTTAGAACCAAGTCTCTCGGGGCTAGGGGCTTGTGCTTGATCCCTTTATCATATTGCTACCTGAGCTTCTGCTGGTAATGGGCCATTTTCATCGTTGCTACCTCCTGTCTTTCCTCGGCCAAGTCCAGGCTGTCCAATAGTGACCGGTGGTTTCCTTCGACGTTGAATTGGTCCATTCTCAAAGTTGAGAACCTAGTCTCTAGAGGGATTACCGCCTCTGAGCCATTTGTTAATAAGAATGGGGTTTCTCCCATTGACCTCCGAGGCGTGGTACGGTAGGTTCATAGCACGTGGGGCAGCTCGTCAACCCATCTTCCCTTGGCGTCATCCAACCTCTTCTTGAGCTCGGCTACTATGACCTTATTGATGGCCTCAGCTTGCCCATTTCCCTGGGGATATGCCGAAGTAGAGTACCCATTCTTGATCCCCAACTCTCCACAATATCTTCTGAAGGACTTGCTATCAAACTAAAAACCATAATCTGAAACCAAGGTGTGTGGTACCTCGAATCTGGTGACGATATTCTTCCAAACGAATTTCTTAACGTCAATGTCTCTAATGTTGGCGAGGGGTTTGGCTTCTACCCACTTGGTGAAGTAGTTAGTGCCAACGAGAAGCCATCTTCGATTTCCTGGGGCTCGAGGAAATGGTGCCACTATGTCCAAGCCTCACTGGACGAAGGGCCAAGGGCTGGATAAAGGATTTAGGATCCCTCTTGACTGGTGAATGTTAGGGGCAAACCTCTGGCATTGATCACACTGCTTCATATAGTCCTAGAAGGTTTGGCGCAAGTTAGGCCACTAGTATCCCTGCGTAAGGGCTCTGTGTGCCAGAGATCTCCCGCTAGTGTGGCTCCCGCAGATGCCCTCATGTAGTTCTTCAAGCAAGGGCCTGACGGCCTCCGGGTGTACGCATAAAAGATATGGTCCAGAGTACGAGTGCTTGTACAGTTTCTGCTGCTCGGATAGCCAGTAGTGGAAGGTAGTTTTGCGTATCTTCTTCGCCTCACCTTTGTTCTTAGGCAAAGGTCCCCCTTTCAAAAAGGTCATGATGGGATCCATCCAGCTTGGGCCCATATGGACATTGTACACTCCCGTAATGGGTGCTTCAACAAGGCTTGGGGTGCTGACTTCTTCCACTAAAATGACCCGAGGAAGGTTTGACTCTAATGAAGTTGCCAACATGGCTAGGGAGTCAGCATGTGAGTTCTTTCCCCTTGAGATTTGTTCTAACTTGAAATTCTTGAAATGGTCTTGTGCACCCTACACCCTAGAAAGATACTTCTGCATCCTTTCTTCTCGAGCCTCGTACTCCCCATTGACCTGGCCAACAATTAACCTGAAATTAGAATACACCTCAATTGCCCTTCCCCCGAGCAGCTTGACCATGTTTATCCCCGCCAATAGGGCTTCGTATTCGGCCTCATTGTTGGTGGCTAGGAAGCCTAGTCGCAACGACTTTTCTATTATTAGCTTCTTAGGTGTGATTAGCACTATTCCCACTCTCGCCCCCTTTCGTTTGGAAGCTCCGTTTGTATAAACCTTCCATACAGAGGCGATGGTAGTTGTCGAGACCATTAAGCTTGGGGATGCGCTCCCCTCCTCTCGGACACCCTTGGCGAACTTAGCTATGAAGTCTGCTAAGACTTGCCCCTTTATTGCTGTGCGGGGCAGGTACTTGACATCATAGGCCCCTTATTTAGCTGCCCACTTGGCAATCCTGCCAGTGTAATCGGATTTCCTCAAAAGGGCTTGCAATGGTAGCTGAGTGAGCACTACCACGGTGTGGGCTTGGAAATAATGGGGGAGTTTCCTGGCCGCATGCATAATGGCAAGCACCGCTTTCTCTAAAGGGAGATAGCGCATCTCCACCTCTTGCAAGGATTTGCTGACGTAATATACGAGTTTTTGGGTTCTGCCCTTATTCCTAATCAGGACGAAACTAACAGAGTGCCGTGTGACTACTAAGTAGGCATAGAGTACTACCTCCTTGTCGAGTCGAGATAGAATTGGCAGATTGGACAAGTATGCCTTGAGGTCTTCGAACGCCCGAGCGCATTCCTCGGTCCACTGGAAATCTTTCCACTTATGGAGCAGCTGGAAGAATGGGCTGCATCTATCTGCGGCCCGAGAAATGAACCTGCTTAGTGTCGTCGTCATCCCGGCCAGCCTTTGTACTTCTTTCGGGTTCCTAGGGGGGTGCAGCTTGTTGATGGCCCTAATCAGCTCTGGGTTGACTTCGATTCCCCGATGAGTAATCATGTACCCTAGGAATTTGCCTGAGCTGACGCAAAAAGAGCACTTGGATGCGTTGAGCTGTAACTTATGCTCCCTGAGTACCAAGAAGGTTTCTGCCAAGTGAGCGAGATGATCCTCTGCCTCTTTACTTTTAACCACCATATCGTCTATGTACGCCTCCATATTCCTTTCGAGCTATTTTTCGAACATTTGAGTTACCATCCTATGATAAGTTGAGCTGGCGTTTTGAGGCCAAAGGGCATCACATGATAGTGAAAGTTACTAGTGGGAGCCTGAAAGGCAGTTTTTTCTTGATCGGTTAGGGACAGCAGTATCTGATGATAGCCTTGAAATGTGTCCAGGAAACTTATCCGTGAATGTCCCACCGTGGCGTCTACTAGTTAATCTATCCCGAGAATGGGAAAGGGGTCTTTCGGACAGGCTCTATTGAGGTCCGTAAAATCTACGCATACCCGCCACTTCCCACTTTTCTTCTTCACTACAACAGTGTTAGCCAAATGTTCGGGATAAAAGATTTCCTTAATTGCTTCGACCTACTTCAATCTGCTCACCTCTGTCTGGACTGCCTCGGCATGAGTATCAGACGATCGCTGAGGGGGCTATTTACGTGGTGTGGCCCTAGGATTCACATTCAAGTAATGGCATGCCAGCTTGGGACTGATCCTCGGGATGTCACCTGCATTCCAGGCGAAAACGTCCATGTTTGCCTTTAGGAATTCTACTAACTTTGCCTTCTCCTTGGGGTGTAGTTGCGACCCTATTTGGAAATATTGCTCTTCGCTAGTCTCTACTAGTACTTTCTCCAATTCCTCGAATGACTCCTTTGACTCCTCAGTCAACTGCCCGTCGGTAGCCGCTTTTAATTGCTATTGGACTGCATTTTTATCACTAGAGGCCAGATTAGGCGAATACCGCGTAACCGCCGTTACCAGGTATTGCTGGGCCATGGCTTGATCCCCCACTAGTTCTCCTACTCCCCCACGAGTGGTATACTTGATCTTAAGATGTAGAGTTGAGGGAACAGCTCCTACGGCGTGCAGCTAGGGTCTGCCGAGGATAGTGGTGTATGGGGAAAACGCCTCCACTATTATGAAATTTACTTGGACTTCGGTGCCATCAATCTGCACAGGCAGCTTAATCATTCCTCGGGGAACCACCATTTTTCCATTGAATCCCATCAGTGGAGAGTCACACGCATCTTGGTCTTCGGGCTTTAGTCCTAGCCCTTGGTATAAGTCAGGGTACATCACTTCAGCTTGGCTTCCTTGGTCAACCAGCACTCTTTTAACGTTATAGCCCCCTCACAGTGACTACCAGAGCATCCTCATGCGGTTGATGGGTTCCCCGCTTGTCCTTCTTGAAAAAGCTCTGGTCTGGGATCGTCGCTCTCGGTTTTTTGTGAGGCCAATCTCTGACCGTCGGGTGGGAGCCCCTTACTGTGGACATGACTTGGGGATTTAGCTCGACGCTACCTCCTGGTTTGGCCAAAATCATGTTAATCGTGCCTAAGGCTGGGCGTGGGTTATCGTTTCCATGTATTCTCGTCCCCGAGTGCCCGGTCTGTTCTGTAGGTTGATGCATGAAGTGGCCAAGTTTCCCGGCCTTTGCCAATTGATTCAGGTGGTCTCGTAGTGTTCTACAATCTTCCGTCACGTGCCCCTTGTCCCGATGATAGTGGTAATGGTGGCTTAGGTTCCTCTTGGTCGGATCCCCGCCCATCCTGTTCAACCATTAGAAGAACGGCTCACTCTTTATCTTTTCAAGTATTTGATGCACTGGCTCTTTGAATAATGAGTTAATCATGTGAACTCCTTCGGTGGCCGGGTGACCAGGTAAGTCCCTTCGTGATCGATCATTATGGTACCCTTATCCCTGAGGATCTCTTTTCTCCGGGTACGTTTTAGCTTTGCCTTTCCCTTGTATTTGGTCCTCTTCCAACCTCTTATATGTTCCATGCGATCCATAAGCTAGCGCATGTTCAAGGCAGACTTCATCATCAGTGATTTCCTCAGGTCATGCTCAATCGGGAGGCCAACTTTGAAGGTCCTTACCGCGACATCTTTGAAATCCTCGTCCACCTCATTATACATTTCCCAATACCAGTTTGAATAGGTCTTAAGGGTCTCCCCCTCTCTCATGGCCATGGATAGTAGGGCGTCCAACGGCCTAGGGGCCCTGCTACAGGTTACGAACCTAGTGTCGAGTGCCATGGTCAGCTCCTCAAAGGACCTTATTGTCCCCTCATCCAACGCGTCGAACCAGCGCATGACCATAGGCCTGAGGCTAGAAGGGAAAACCTTGCACATGAGTGCTTCGTTGCCAGCGTGGACGACCATCTTTTGATTGAAGTGACTAACATGCTCTACTAGGTCCGTCCTGCCGTTGTATAAGGTGAACGTTGGCTGGGAGAAATAGTGAAGGAGCTTAGCCTTGTTAATCCTTTTGACAATAGGGGACTTGGAGATTTGTCGTAGGGTTTTGCTCATAGCATCATTTCCCCTGATGTGATGGGAGGGCCCTTTCTCGTGTCTACAGTTGCCCTTGTTCGGCCCGTCCCAACATGAGGACGCTGAATAGGTTTCGCTGAGTGGGGTCTTGGACTTGCACTGGTACAGTCGATCCGGGCTCTCCTACGAGTCCTCACTCGATGCAAGGGATGAGCTCCTCCCGCTACGCTTTGTTCGTCTTAGCTTCGTACATAAATGGTCAACCTCTCGCTGCAACGCCAATGTCTCTTGCTTTCGTAAGGGTTGATTCTCGAACTGGGGCCGATTTCGCTTAGCTCGCCTAGAGTAACGTGACCCTCCCGTCGCACTGGGGGCCCGCCGCCTATCCCTCTTGCACTCCAGGTTAATGAAGGGGTTCTTCACCCGACCCTTTCTCACCTCAACCCTCGTTTGCCATCGATACTTAAGTTAGTTTCGCAGGCGCTTGTTGTTCCTATAGATGGCGCCAATTGTAAGGACCAAAAATTCTAATACAAAGCCCACTAGATATGATGGAATGATCTTCTAGAACTTGGCCCAAGTCAATAGAATTTATAAGAGATGGGATAGCATAACAAGCATGGAATCTGTCCAAGAGTTGTCTTTGGACAATGCCCTAAAACTCAATATCTCAGTTTTTACACACACTTGGTTTTTCTCCCTCATTTTTTCCCCCACAGAAACCCTTGGCCTCTTCTTTATATAGCATTTCCCCATTTCATTCTCTTCGTCCATCTCTGCCTGACTTTCATCCTCTTCCAACACCTGTCAACCTCCCTCCCTTTGAAGTAGGTCGCAACGGTAGCTGATGTAGCTATGGCCAATACTGTTCAAGTCACTTTCTCGTTTAATATGGTTGACAAAGCTAGGGGCAGATCATTTAATATGGATGTGACAGGCAGCCACAACCTCGGTGGCTTCTTGTCTGCCCCTGACCCTTATCTCCTTTAATTTTTACCGCTCTTCCCCTGGTACAATGCATGGTGCTACAGTGGATCTGACTCATTCCTCGGGCGTTACCGCTCCTCGGCCCCTTTTCAGTGTTGCTCTTAACTGAATACCATGTCCTTTCCTACTCCTCTTTGGGCCTTTTTCTCGGCCCAGCAATTTTGACCCTATGACTTCGTCCTTGGTCCTCGAGTACCCACAATTACTAACTTGGAATTGTTTGAAGTTAATAAAGAAAGTTTATTATTATTCTAGTTGCTACATAGGCTCCAATTGTGCCAACAATGTGCACAGTTTGCCACGTCAACATTTTTCATTAGTGAGTTAACAGTAGGGACCAAATTGATTGCAAGTTCAAAATAACATAGACCAAATTGACTATTATCAAAATATAGGGACCAAATATACTGACTCTAAAATATAGGGACCAAAATGGTGTTTTCGCCTAATATATACTGTCTTTGAACATAAACTTTTAATAAAATTAAAAAAAAAAAAGGAAAAAAGAAAAGAAAAGAGAGAGATGTTCCCAAAGTTTGAAGAAGAGAACGAATAAAATTAAATTGTTTAAAGGCATAAATGCACTTTTGGTGCTTACATTTTGACCATATTTACATTTTGATCCCGACTTTTTTATTTTACTGCTTTTAGTTCCTAAATGAAAAAAAAAAAAAAAAAGTTCTATTTTTATCCATACTATTACTCATTTAACGAAAATAACTTACGTGGCAAATAAAGTGTACTGCTGACACACTAAATGTTAATGTGACTATTGAAAATATAATAAAAAATTTTATTTAGAATTTTAAAAATGCTACGTCAACATAAAATAATAATTAAAAAAGAAATTTTCATGTTTTTTCAAATTTTTTTTATAAATAAAATAAGATAATTAAATTAAAATTTTTTTATTGCTTACATTATTTTTAGGCATAAATGCACTTTTGCTCCCTACATTTTGGGTCGATTCGCATTTTGGTCCCAAAATTGATTTCGTTCCTATTGTCATCCCTAAAAAAAGAAAATCGATTTTATTTTGGTCTTTGCCATCAATCCACTATTAAAAAATCCTACGTAACAGAGTGCCATGTTTGTGCTAACGTGGCTAATAAAATAATAATAGAAAATCTTATTTGGCATTTTTAATACCACTTCAGCATTTAATTTTTTTTTTTTTTAAAAGCCATGTCAGAAAATTGAAAAACAAAAACCTCAAAATCTAATTTTATTTATTATTATTTTACTTTCATTATTTTTTTTCATAAGAACACAAGTCTGTGGTGATAAACTGAACTTGTTCTTCGTGTTCTTCCAGCAACCAAATCTAATCTCTAGCAACCCCAAATCCAAATCCAGCAACCAAATCTAATCTTTATCAAATCCAAAGAAACCAAACCAAACCATAAATAAACTGAAGAAATAAACCCATAAACCAATAACCAACTCAATCAGAAGCAAACCCACAAACCCAGAATTTCTCTTAAGAAACAAACACACAAAATACCCAGAACAAGAGCAAGCAAGATACCTAAATCTGAACCAAACAAACAACACCAAGTTCTCTCCAAAAAGCAAAAACACTAACATAACAAGATCAATAGCAAGGATACCCAGATCTAAACAAACTCAATCATGCAAGTATCAAACAAACCCAGATACCCACTCATGGGCACTGATTCTCTTCTTGCTGCATGCCACGGCCACCACCGACGATGTTCACATTTTCCATATCCAAACACCATCCTCCACTGAAACCCATAAACCCAGAAAAATCATTAAACCCACATGGAAAAGAAAAACACATAAATTTAAAACAAAAAACATCCAGATGGAAAAACAAACCCAGATCGAACCTTTGGTGACCGGAGCGGTGGAGCAAAGAAGGACACTGAAAGAGAGGCCTTGCCGATTTTGTATGATGAGAAGCTCAAGGTTCGGCCATAGAGGCTTTACCGATTTGTGAGTATCGAAGGATTAGAGATAGTGAGATCGAGAGGATAGAGGTTTGGAAAAAAAAATCACTGCCAGTGGTGGCTCATGGTAGCCGTGGAATAGCTCAAATAGAGAGAGAGAGGAAAAGAGAACTAGAGAAGTTGATCTGATTTCCAGCTTAAAACCTAAATCTTTTGTATGCTTGTGTTTGCTTAAGAAAACATAAAATGCATGAAAATGTGAGACTTGAGAAATTAAAATTTTAATTTAAATCAAATTTGTATTTTCAGTTTAAATCAAAATTATATTTTATGATGTGGTTTTGAGAAAATAATTCAAATGCTGACGTGGCACTAAAAAAATGTCAAATATAATTTTTAATGATATTTTAATGCCACGTCATTGACGTGTCAGTGCCACGTCAATGCCAACATGGCACTCCATTAGCCACGTAGGATTTTCTGTTAGTGGTTTAATGACAAAGGCCAAAATAGAATCGATTTTCCTTTTTTAGGGACGACAATAGGAATGAAATCAATTTTGGAACCAAAATGTGAATCGGCCCAAAATGTAGGGACAAAAAGTGCGTTTACACTTTATTTTTGTTGAAGAACATGTTCGTGTTCTTTGTGTTCTTCCCCAGAACATGAATCATATTCTTAGATCAATAAGAGTTAAACAAAATTACATTTTATTGAGCATTTTCTTGGCAACCAAATGCAACAAATTTTCATTTACAAACCCAAAAAATTCTCACACACTTAGAAGTTCTTCAACCTAAAACTTCTTTATCAAACTGATTTCCCAACCCTTCTAAAATATTCTTAAACCTTCCTCTCTCTCTTCCAAAACTCCCAAATCTTTGTTCAACCTCAAAACTTCTTTATCAAACTGGTTCCCCACTTTCTTTATCTCTTGATTTTGCTCAAACCCAAACCTAAATGCCTGAAGCTCCTCTCTCAGATCGGTGGGTCTCTCTCTCTCACTCAGATTGGTGCTTTGCTCTCTATCTCTCTCTGGCTTAGATCGATGCTCTCTCTCGGTGGGTCTCTTTCAGATCAGTGGTTGGCTAGCTATTGGTGTCTCTCTCTCCCTCTTCGATTCCCCTTTCCTCCTCACCAAAATGTGAATCGGCCCAAAATGTAGGGACAAAAAGTGCGTTTACACTTTATTTTTGTTGAAGAACATGTTCGTGTTCTTTGTGTTCTTCCCCAGAACATGAATCATATTCTTAGATCAATAAGAGTTAAACAAAATTACATTTTATTGAGCATTTTCTTGGCAACCAAATGCAACAAATTTTCATTTACAAACCCAAAAAATTCTCACACACTTAGAAGTTCTTCAACCTAAAACTTCTTTATCAAACTGATTTCCCAACCCTTCTAAAATATTCTTAAACCTTCCTCTCTCTCTTCCAAAACTCCCAAATCTTTGTTCAACCTCAAAACTTCTTTATCAAACTGGTTCCCCACTTTCTTTATCTCTTGATTTTGCTCAAACCCAAACCTAAATGCCTGAAGCTCCTCTCTCAGATCGGTGGGTCTCTCTCTCTCACTCAGATTGGTGCTTTGCTCTCTATCTCTCTCTGGCTTAGATCGATGCTCTCTCGGTGGGTCTCTTTCAGATCAGTGGTTGGCTAGCTATTGGTGTCTCTCTCTCCCTCTTCGATTCCCCTTTCCTCCTCACCCATACCTATTTCCTCCCCTTTCCACAACCTCCCATAGGTTTGATTTGTGTTGAGAGAGAGGCTGAGGTCGGTGTGGTGGTAGTTGTGAAGTAATGGTCGGTTGGGTCAGGTGGTGGGTTAAAGGGTGGGTTTGTTGATTGTTGATTACTGAGTTTGAGATGTTTTAGTGTTCTTGTTGGAGATCAATTTGTGTTTGTGTTTGGTTGACAAGAAAGGGTAAGAAAATCCTAGAAAATCTGAGTGTGAATTCTTAAGTTTTTCTGGGTTTTTGTTCTTTAGGGCATGTTTGGTAATAGTATTTAAATATAGTTTTTTGTTTTGCAATTCATAAAATGGTGGGTCCAACACTTGAATTTATTGTTTGGCTAATATTTTCTAAATACAGTTTTCAAAAAAATGTATCTTATTTTCTTGGTTTAGAACATGATTTTGAAAACGGCAAAGGGGGTGTTTTCAGGATACATAAAATGTTTTTAATGACATAGTTGTAAATAAATTGAAAACCGTGGACCCCACGTATTTGTCAAAACTATTTTGTCTCTTGAATTAAGGAGCTTATATTTATTACAAAAAGAATTCCCACCCTTCAAATTTGAAAATTATCATGATGAGCTCTATTCTCTTATCATTATCCACGCAAAAAAAAAGTAATCTATAGATTCTACATGATACTTTTTGTAAATTTTTTTTTTTAAATCTCAAAAATAAAAATGGTCTCTGTAAGGACCAAATTTGAGTTCCTAGTCCAAGATATGAATGGACTTAGGCCCAAGAAGCCCAAAATAATGAATTTGTAGAGAAATGGGTTAGAAAACTGGGTTTTAGTTAATCGAACAATAGGTTAAGTAGATTGGTGATGTACGTATGAAGAAAAACAAGTGTAGACCGAAGAAAAAACGTCCTTGGCAATGTTCGAGGAGACTGGTTCTTATATAATGCTTTCAAATGAGGTTACAAGTTTTGATTCTAGATTGTTACAATGTTTCTTCTCTGATTTTCCGATCCCCTTGTCTCGTTGCCCCCTTCTTCTTTTATACTGTCTTTCCTTTTCATCCCTACCTTCCACGTGCATGCCAGATGGTTGCTGTTGATACTTGTCCCATCAGCACTTCCTATAAGTCTTCATGTAGTAGCTGTAAGGCTGAAATACATTGTTCAGATATCATCTCCACATTAATGCGGCCAGGGAGTTAGCTGCAATGCATTTAATGTTGAGATAACAGCTTTCTCCTTAGATATTTTAGGGCACTTCTTTGTGTGATGTCTTTACAATACTTATCTGCACTAATAGAACTTCCTGGAATGTTACCTTAGTCGACAGACTACCTCTTCGGACCTCAGCCTTGGTCTACCGAGGATATATTTATCCTTGGCTCATCCTGTTGAGCCATTATGGCCAAAACTAACTTCTTTGTTTACTAACATAGTCTCTTCTGACAAAGATTCCTCTTTCTCAGACAAAACCTCATCCTCGGCTTGGATCATAGGCTCGATGTACAAATAGATAATGAACTTCTGGGCCCAATATCCCTACAATAGCCCCTCGAGACTCTTCTTTTTGGCTTATTGGGAAGAAAGGAGGATTTCGACATCACTATGTTTACTCTGTGCTCATTTTGTCCCCATCTCTGCTCATAAAGACGCCTTTTTAAGTGCCCAAAACATGCTTCTGAAGCCTCGGCTTGTGAGAGGCACTCCTCATTAAATTTTACAGCTTCGTGTTCCCCATGTTCTACGGTTCGATACAAATCCAACAGATAAGAATTCTGCTAGGACTTAGGTGGGAATTTTACCGCTCTGTAGCTCTCTCTTTAACATAAATACCAATCAAATCAAACACATTCTTCACTTTAGCATTCATTTAGTTTTTAGCGCACAAACACTAAACCTGCCAACTCTTTTACCTTACTCGTGCTTTTTCAAATACTAAAAGCCCATCCGAGGTCACATTCCTTATATCTGTAAGTCTTTACAAATCTTTGCACTTTACTTCTCCATACATTTTTCTGTTCTTCGCATTTTTCCTTTCCTCAGCTCTATTTTTTCCTTTTATTCAATCTTGGTGTCTTCAAATTCTTCTAGAAATGGGTAGATTCAAAAAGCCTGGTAGACTCTGAGGAAGGAATCTAGAGCTTTAGAACTCTGTATAGGATCCCTGAAGTGGTGATCCTAATGATTGCATTCATAAAAGGAGGGATGAAAATCCCTATGGGTGGAGTCACTAGAGATTACCTTAGAGTTCATAGGTTGGCTCCCACTGCCCCTAATATGTTTAGGATATTAGGTTCCATAGAGGCCCTTAATGAAAAAATGGGTTTAGGTTTGACCCATCATGATGTCAACTAGGTCTATAATCTCCATCATCTAAAAGGACAGGGGTATTACTTGAAATCAAGATACCCTAAGGTTAGGCTTATCGAATGCCTTTCGGAATCCAACAAGGGGCTAAAAAAGGACTTTCTGATCTTGTCAGGGGAATGGCATGATGACCTCCCCTGCCCGACGAGGGAGGGGCAACCAAGTGGGGCTTTAGGCTTAGGCAGATTGTTTTAATTAACCCGTTTCCTATCATTTGTGCCATTGCTGATTCTAATAGTCCTTTGTTTCTTTGATGGTTTTACAGATAGACGTGCTGTTGAGCCGAACTTCAGTTTGGTTAACAAGGATAACCTAGACAAAATCCTTAAAGCCGAGGTGTTTGTGAACTTGGACAGTCAATTACGAGCAACTCATTTGATCTTAGGATACAAGCTGATCTCGTCCAGCTTCTAGGCGCCTAAGTGTGTGATCAAAGCCAAGGACCTCCGTCTACACTGAATAAGTGTAGCTATCCCTAGTTTTCTTCTCCCTAAAGGCACACCTGTTCCTGAAGGCACCCTCTTTACTCAACCCATACCAGGGGGTGAACTAGTTTCTCCACCAATCCCCGAGGGCATTCCTAGAGTAGCTTTTCCAACCTAAATCGAAACTGGTGAATCGACTTCCTCCCAACCCACCAACAAAGAAGAAGGCAAGGGAGAAGAAGAAAAGGAAAAAGAAGTAGTAGACGTCTCGAATTCAGACGACCTTTACGAGGTTTTCAACTAGCCTTCATCCCCTGTGATTTCAATTAGTAACTTCAGCCAACCTTTTCAGTCCCAATCTAGTCACCCCAAAGAAGCCACACCTTATTGGACGAGATGGGGATCCAAAGGAAACAGAGATTGACCCTACAAGAGCTATTGGAATCCCAACTGGGGAGGGACGCTCCCAACCTCCACCCATCCCAGCCCACCGAGTTGACCTTGCCGATCACAAGAGAAAGTGGGAGGAAAAACGAAATGAGGTAATGGAGATAGGGAAAAATGCCCCCTCTAAAGAATTTGAGCACCAGAGGGGAGCCAAGCAGCAAAGAGGCCTATAGACGAGGTCGGCTACTGAGGCGGAACGGAAGGATGACCATGCAGCTGCAGCCCCTGTTTAGGCCTCTCATATGGAATGGGATAGGGCTCCCTTACGTAGTGATGCCTCTATCTGAGATTTCCAGAAGGGCATAGCTGGGTATATAGTAAATGCTGTGTCACAGTCCTACTTCTTCCTAAGGATATGACTGACCTCAGGTCTCTTAGACAGCATAAGGTTTTCCTCGAATTAAAGAGGGACCTGGCTATGGTAAGCACTTTTTTTTTCTTTTTTTTTTTTAATTGTGCTGCCCTTCCCTTTCAGGCCATCCAAGCCATCTATAGGGTTGAGGAGATGGTGAACTATTCCCATCGGAGGATAAAGGAGGAAGAGGGAAGGAGAATAGCAGCTGTGGATGCCTTTCTTGTAGCTGAAAAAAGCAACAAGGACCTAAAGGCTAAGTTGGCTAAGGAAGAAAAGGAAAGAAAATTTGCCACAGCCGTCTTAGAGAACACTGAGAAGCAGGCCAAGAGCCAGCGGCTACTTCTCCGCAATGCTGAGGACCAATTGGCTACCTCCAAGGAGTAGATTGCTGCCTTGAAGAAAAAATTTGAGGAAGTCGAGAAGGCCAAGGATGAGGCAAAGAAGGCTAAGGATGAAACCGAGCAACATGGATACGAAGTTGGGGTGGCTGAGACTGAGGACGCCTTTAGGGCCGAGGTCCCTGCTGTATGTAGAATTTACTGTGCCCTGACATGGGGTGAAGCCCTCAACCAAGCCGGGGTTGAGGCTTCTTTCGTGCCTAGGAAGACAGAAAGTGTCTACTACTCCCCATCCATACGCCCTCCAAGTTCTATAGAATCCAAGGCCGACCCAGTGTCCTCGAAGGCAGGCGAAATTCAAGGCAGCCCACCTTGAGCTCTTCTTGCAGCCAACATTACTTCAGAAGGGGTAGAGCAGGCCGAGGGTACCACACAGACAGGGGATGTCAATAAGGAAGTGGCCCAAGGCTCTGATCTACCTCCCATGGCCCTAAAGGATCTCCCTAAGGAAAAAGAACCTTCTCAAAACATGGAGTTGGTGTTGGCAACCCTCTCCATACCCCCAAAAGAGGATCCTAAAGACAAATCCAACGTGTCCACCACAGCAGCCAACACCCAACCTCCCAAAGATTCAAAAGAAAAAATTGTAATAAAAATGAAGAAATAGGTTGCCCTTTTTTTTCCCCCAGTTTGTAATCAGCTCGCCTTTTTGTACTTGATCTACCTTATTTTAAGGGCTTTTATTAATGAAAGTTATGGGTACTTTCTTTCTTCCTGTGATTCACATACTGATGTTTGATATGATTTCTATTTTATTTAACACTTAATAAAAGTAATAGTGAGATATCACTTCTCTTACTTAATCTACTTGAGTAACAGATAAATTGTCCCGTTTCATATGATCAGCAGCAAAAGCAAGTGAAATTTACTAAGTTAATAATCTCGGCAAAGCATAATCTTAATTTCAAGAACATATATAGTATTGCAACATGCACATAGGTTTAAAATTACTTCGTGCCTTACTCATCAACAAGTTTATAGGGTCAAAGGGATAGTCAACTTTTACACAAACACAGGTATGCCTGTAAATGCTTTAAGTGATGCTCATGAGCATCTACTTGGAACTCTTGTTGTTGTGAAAATCATTGCTGTTTGGAGTGATTATACTCGAAGCATGTGGTTTGAGGGTCCATGCATATTTTAGGTTTTGTTTGATACCTAGATTGATGCCAAGAAGTATTAATTTACCCAAAGCAGATGGTCCGAGGAACCAGGCATAGCTAAGGTTCTGTTTAATACTTAGAAAATAACTTAACGTATCAATTTACCCAAGGTATGTGGTTCGAGGAGCCAGGCATGACCAATGTTCTGTTTGATACTTAGATTGATGTTAGGAAGTATTAATTTACTCAAAGCAGATGGTCCGATGGTCCAGGCATAGCTAAGATTCTGTTTAATACTTAAAACAGTGATTAAAAGTTATCAATTTTTCCAAGGCATGTGGTCCGAGGAGCCAGACATGACCAAGGTTCTGTTTGATACTTAGATGTCAGAGAATATTAATTTTCCCAAAACAGGTGATCCGAGGAACTAGGTGTAGCTAAGGTTCTGTTTAATACTTAAAGCAGTGACTAAAAGTTATCAATTTTCTCAAGGCATATGGCCCGAGGAGCCAGGCATGACCAAGGTTCCGTTTGATACGTAGATAAATGTTAGGGAGTATTAATTTTCCCAAAACAGGTGGTCCGAGGAACCAAGCGTAGCTATGGTTTTGTTTAATACTTAAAATAGTAATTAAAAGTTATAAATTTTCCCAAGGCATGTGGTTCGAGGAGCCAGGCATGACTAAAGTTCTGTTTGATACTTAGATAGATGTCAGGGAGTATTAATTTTCCCAAAGCAGGTGGTCCAAGGAACTAGGCATAGCTAAGGTTTTGTTTAATGCTTAAAACAGTGATTAAAAGTTATCAATTTTCCTAAGGCATGTGGTCCGAGGAGCCAGGCATGACCAAGGTTCTGTTTGATACTTAGATAGATAGTAAGAACACATGACACTCAATTTAACAAACCAAAATAGGGTAAAGAAAATCTCCATTAATAATAATATCTTCTAAGGTTATATACATTCCAAGGACGTGGCACAGCCTTTTCTTCTAGATCTTTTTCTTCTAAATCTTCAAGATAATATACACCTATTACGGCCACTGATGTGATACGATAGGGCCCTTCCTAATTGGGTCCCAACTTCCCCCATGCTGGGTTCTTGGCCGTTCCCATAATTTTTCTTAGAACCAAGTCTCCAAGTGCCAATGACCTTAGCTTCACATCAGCATCATATCTCTGTTTGAGCCTGTGTTGGTATTAGGCCAATTGGACCATGACATTTTCTCTCATTTCTTCCATTAAATCTAGGCTCTTTTCCAATAGCCTATCATTGCCGCTTGGAGCGAAAGAACTTGTTCTCAGCGTGGGGAACTCAGTTTCCAAAGGAATGATAGCCTCGGTACCATAGGTCATTGAGAAAGGCGTCTCCCCAGTAGATCTTTGAGGTGTAGTCCGATGAGTCCAAAGGACGTGCGGCAGTTCTTCCACTCACTTCCCCTTCGCATCGTCCAGTCTCTTTTTAAGTCCACTCACTATGACCTTGTTCACAGCCTCGGCTTGCCCATTTCCTTGTGGATAGGCCGAAGTGGGATACCTATTCTTTATTCCTATATCACAGTAGTACCTCCTAAAGGTTTTACTATCAAATTGAAGTCCATTGTTCGAGATGAGGGTATGAGGAATTCCAAACTGAGTGACAATATCCTTCCAAACAATTTTTTTGGCATCCACATCTCTGATATTTGCCAATGGTTCAGCTTCGACCCATTTGGTGAAGTAATCCATGCCGACTAACAAGTAACTCTTATTCCCCACTGCCTTAGGGAAAGGCCCTACAATATCCAAGGCTCACTAAGCGAAAGGCCAAGGACTGGACAAGGGATTAAGGACCCCTCCAAGTTGGTGAATGTTAGGTGCAAATCTTTGGCACTGGTCACATTTCTTCATATAGTCTTGTGCTTCTTTCTGCATATTTGGCCACCACCCACTTCCCCTTTGCATCGTCCAGTCTCTTTTTAAGTCCACTCACTATGACCTTGTTCACAGCCTTGACTTGCTCATTTCCTTGTGGATAGGCCGAAGTGGAATACCTATTCTTTATTCCCAGATCACAGTAGTACCTCCAAAAGGTTTTACTATCAAATTAAAGTCCATTGTTTGAGATGAGGGTATGAGGGATTCCAAACCGAGTGACAATATTCTTCCAAACAAAATTTTGGCATCCACATCCCTGATATTTGCCAATGGTTCAGTTTCGACCCATTTGGTGAAGTAATCCATGCCGACCAACAAGTAACTCTTATTCCCCGCTGCCTTAGGGAAAGGCTCTACAATATCCAAGCCCTACTAAGCAAAAGGCCAAGGACTAGACAAGGGATTAAGGACTCCTCCAGGTTAGTGAATGTTAGGTGCAAATTTTTGGCACTGGTCACACTTCTTCATATAGTCTTGTGCTTCTTTCTGTATATTTGGCCACCAATAGCCTTGTGTGACGATCCTGTGGGACAAAGATCTCCCCCCTGTGTGGCTTCCAAAAATTCCTTCATGTAATTCTTCCAAGAGTAACTCCACTGCCTCAGGGTGTATGCATAACAAATATGGGCCGGAGAAGGATCTCTTATACAATCTTAAGTCTTCAGACAACTAGAACCGAGAAGCTTTCCTCCACACTTTGTCAGCCTTGAACTTATCCTCAGGCAGGATGTCTTCCTTAAGGAACAATACAATAGAATCCATCTAGCTAGGACCCACCCTTATCTGATGAACATGAACCCCAACTCTTTCTGCCTCGGTAGGTTTATATAAATCCTCTATGAGGATTACTGAGGTAGACTATGTGCCGAGGAGGTTGCCAATATGGCCAGAAAGTCCACATGTTTATTTTTACTCATAGGGACTTGTGATAAATTAAAAGACTTAAACCCAAACTATAAATATCTAACCTAGTTCAAGTATTCTTGCATTTTAGGATCTCTGGCTTTCAACTTCCCTTGGACTTAACCACTACCAGCCTTGAATCAGAGAATACTTCCATTGTCTTTCCCCCCATTTTCTAAACCATGATCATCCCTACCAGCAGGGCTTTATACTCAGCCTCGATGTTTGTAGCCAAGAAGTCCAATCTTAAGGATTTCTCAATTGTAATCCTCTTTGGAGATATCAAGACTAGCCCCACTCCAGATCCCCAATGGTTCGCTACACCATCAACATAAACCTTCCAGGATAATGGTTCTTGAACGGAGATTACTCAAACTGATTTTCCATCCATGTTTAGCTCCTCTACCTTCTCTTCTTTCGAGGATTTAGCAAACTCAACAACTAGGTCGGCAAGAACTTAACCCTTGACAGAGGTGCGAGGCATGTATTTGATATCAAAATTTCCTAGAATCATGCCTCACTTTGCAATTCTCCCTGTGTAATCAGCACTCCGAAGTAGAGATTTGAGCGAGAGTTGGGTTAGGACGACGACTGTGTGTGACTAAAAATAGCGGAGAAGCTTACGTGTAGCATGCACCACTACCAGAATGGCCTTTTCTAGTGGTAAGTAACGAACCTTGGCCTCATATAGTGACTTACTCATGTAATAAACTGGCCTTTGTACACCACTATTAACTTGTATTAGTACCAAACTCACTGCGTGAGAGGCCACTACGATGTAGGCAAACAAAACCTCATCCACTTGGGGTCTGGACATAATGGGTGGCCAAGATAGATATTCTTTTAACTATTGGAAAGCTAAGACACATTCCTCAGTCCATTCAAACCCCTTCCACTTGTTTAATAACTGGAAGAAAGGTCTACACCTGTCTGCCGACCAAGAGATGAATTGGTTTAGAGTAGCAGTCATCCCTGTAAGCTTCTAGACCTCCTTGGGATTCTGATGTGGTCGCAGATTGTTGATCGCCTTAATTTGGTCAGGATTGACCTCAATCCCATGGTGTGTGACCATGTAGCCTAAGAACTTCCCTGATCCAACACCAAAAGAGCACTTGGAAGCATTAAGCCGTAGCTTATGTCTCCACAGGACATCAAAAATATTTTCGAGGTCATTAACATGCTCAGACTCGGCTTTGCTCTTAACCACCATATCATCGATATAAACCTCGATGTTTTTTCCTAACTGTGGTTCGAATATCCTAGTCATCATCATCTGGTGGATAGCCCTTGCATTCTTCAAACCAATGGGCATCGCCTTGTAATGGTAATTTCCAATAGGAGTGACAAAAGCTATCATCTCTTGGTCGTCCAAAGCCAAAGGTATCTAACGATACCCTTGAAAGACATCTAAAAAGCTCATCCGAGGATGGCTTATAGTTGCATCGACCAGCTGGTCAATCCGAGGCATAGGGAAAGGGTCCTTTGGGTAGGCTTTGTTCAAATCCGTAAAATCTACACATACGCGCCACTTCCCAGTCTTTTTCTTTACAACCATTGTGTTAGCTAGCCATTTAGGATAAAAAAAAAAACCTCTTTAATAGCCCCATCCTGCTTAAGTTTCATCACCTTGTCCTTTACAGCATTAAAGTGCTCTTTGGATGAACGTCGAGGTGGTTGCTTCCTGGGGGTTACAGATGGATTGACATTCAAATGATGGCAAATGAAGCTCAGATCCACTCCCGGAGCTTCGTAAGCATTCTAGGCAAAAACATCAATGTTCCTCTTGAGAAATTCCACCAACTCCTCTTTTCCTGAGGTGGTAGTTAAGCTCCAACCTAAAAGAACCTTTTCGGATCATCATCTGCGGTAAATTTCTCTAAATCCTCACATTTGGCTTCCTCGACTGGTCCTTTTGCGAGTGATTCTGGAGACTTTGACTACTATAAGCCTTCTTTAACCAAGGTCGAGGACTCAGCTGCTGGCTGATGTAAGATTGCGGACACAAGGCACTGGCTAGCCATGGATTGGTCTCCTACCAGCTCCTCAATCCGGTCTCTTGACGGATACTTCACCTTTTGATGTAGAGTCGAAGAAACGGCCCTTAGAGTGTGAAGCCAAGGCCTGGCCACAATGGCTATATAGGGGGAATATGCATCTACCACTATGAAGTCCACTTCTACTACCTCTGAGCCTGCCTGTACAGACAACCTAATCTGGCCCGTTGGGATAACCACCTTGCCATAAAAACTTACCAGGGGTGAATCATAAGCAGTCAGATCTTCAGGTTTTAAGTTTAGCCCTCTGTATAAATTAGGGTACATGATCTCTGCACAACTACCCTAGTTCACCATTACTCTCTTTACATCATACCCCCCAATTCTAAGGGTGACTACCAAAGCATCATCATGTGGTTGGATAGTTCCAATTTTATCTTCGTCTGTGAAACTCAATGAATGTCGGACTTCCAATCTAGCTCTTTTCGGCTCGAAGTTGGAATCCTCGGCCAGTGATCTAGCTACAGACATCACCCTAGAAGGATGAAATCCAGTTCTCCCCGGTGCAGAAAAATAACATTGATTGTACCTAACAAGGGCCTTGAAAGAGTATTCCCCTGAGCCCCTACCCTCGACTGGTCTCCTTGTCCATTGGGTCGATACAGAAATTGTTACAACCTCCCTTCTTTAATCAGTTGCTCTAGATGGTTCTACAATGTTTGACAGTCCTCGATGGTATGTCCCCGTTCTTGGTGGTTCTAGTAATGAAGGCTTTGGTTGTGCTTTAAAAGATCTCCACTTATCTTGTTCGACCACTTGAAATATGGCTTGTTCTTGATCTTCTCTAAAACTTGATGCATCAGTTCCTAGAACACAGTGTTTACCACTTGAGGGGCTGTAGGCTTAGATTGTCCAACAAAATCTCTCCGGGGTTTGTTATTGTTGTAACGGTCTAACCTAAAATCCCTCCTTTCTTGAGGGATAACCTTGCCCTTTCTTTTATCTTGCTGTTGGTCTTCTTCAACCCTCTTATACTTGTCAATTCGATCCATGAGTTGACGTATATTGGTAACGGGCTTTCCCGTCAAAGATTTCCTTAAGCCATGCTCGACACGTAGGCCGAGCTTGAAAGTACTAATGGCCACATCATCAAAATCGCCATCTATTTCATTAAACATCTCCCAATATCTGTTCGAAAATGTTTTCAAGGTTTCTCCTTCCCTCATAGACAAAGACAACAAAGAAGCTAAATGCTAAGGGACCCTGCTGCACGTAATAAAGTAGGATCCAAACGCTTGAGTAAGTTGCTTGAAGGAATCAATGGAACCTGCCCTCAGACTATCAAACTACCTCATCACCACAGGCCCTAAACTGGATGGGAAAACCTTTCACATCAAAAGGGTTGTTCTTGGAGTGTACTGCCATCCTTTGGTTGAAGTGGCTAATCTGTTCCACAGGGTTCGTTCTACCATTATACATGGTGAATGTAGGCTGCGTAAACCACCAAGCTAGTTTCCCTCCCTCAATCCAGTGCGTGAAAGGTGACCTGGATATTTGATTGAGCGCCTTACTCATGGCGTCATTTCCTAGGCCTATTAAGGACGAATTTCTGTTTTTGCGTTCATGATGATAGTCTTCTTCGTATGAGAAAGACTTGCTAGGGGGAGTCCTCGACCTGTGCCTATAGCTACAATCCTTTTCACCATCAGAGGAGAAGTCAGACTTGGATAAAGCTCGCTTTCGCCATTCATGACGTAAGCTTCTCTTCAGGTGATCAATCTCCTTTTGCATGTTTCTGGCATTCTCCACCCGAGAAATGTGGCTTTTACCTTGAGCCGACGATGTGGCTTTTACCTCGAGCTCGACTTTTACTGGTATGGGTAATATATACACTTCCCTCCCTGTCTCTTTGCTGTTCAAGATCACGGAAGCGATCTTGACGCTGAGACGTCATAGACTCTACTTGATGTGGACCTGAACTTACCATTGTTTTGTGCTAGATTCATTGTAACACTAGTAATCCCCACAGACGGCGCCAATTGTAAGGACCAGATTTGAGTTCTTAGTCCAAGATGTGAATGGACTTAGGCCTAAGAAGCCTAAAACAATGAATTTGTAGAGAAATGGGTTAGAAAACTGGGCTTTAGTTAATTGAACAATAGGTTAAGTAGATTGGTGCTGTAAGTATGAAGAAAAACAAATGTAGACTGAAGAAAAAACGTCCTCGGCAATGTCCGAGGAGACTGGTTCTTATATAATGCTCTCAAATGAGGTTACAAGTTTTGATTTTAGATTGCTACAATGTTTCTTCTCTGATTTTCCAATCCCCTTGTCTCGTTGCCCCCTCCTTCTTTTATAATATCTTTCCTTTTCATCCCTACCTTCCACGTGCAGGCCAAATGATTGCTGTTGATACTTGTCCCATCAGCACTTCCTATAATTCTTCATATAGTAGCTGTAAGGCTGAAATACATTGTTCAGGTATCACATCCACATTAATGCGGCCAGGGAGTTAACTGTAGTGCATTTAATACGGAGGCAGCAGCTTTCTCCTTAGATATTTTAGGGCATTTCTTTGTCTGATGTCTTTACAATTCTTATCTGCACTAACAGAACCTTCTAGAATGTTACCTTAGTCAATAGACTACCTCTTCGAACCTCAACCTTGGTCTGCCGAGGATATATTTATCCTTGGCTCATCCTGTTGAGCCATTATGGCTAGAACTAACTTCTTTGTTTACTAACACAGTCTCTTCTGACAAAGATTCCTCCTCCTCGGACAAAACCTCGTCCTCGGCTTGGGCCATAGGCCCGATGTACAAATAGATAATGAACTTCTGGGCCCGATATCCCTACAATCTCCTAAACAATTATTCTTTGTTTTTAGTATTTTGAAATTTTTTCTTTAAAGGGGGAGCCAAACACATAAAATATAAAAGTATTATCTAAAAACTAGGTTCCAGTTCAATTTTTTGAAAATTGTTTTTATATTGTTTTGAAAACAAAAACAAAAATCCTCCTACCAATCAAACCCTTAGTGTTCTTGTTGAAAGTGATACCAGATCTAAATTCAAGTATTTGTTTAATTTTAATTTTTCTTTGTGTTGGTTTGGTTGAGCTAGGTTTGTGTTGGTATGGTTGAGGGATTGAGATGGGTTTGTTCAATTATGTTAATGATTGTATTGATTAAATTTATGGATTTAAGCCTATTTTTTCTTTTGGATAATTTAGTTTATGTATATATGTGAATTGATTTTGTTTTGTATAATATTCGATTATGATTTTTTTAGGTTTGATTTTCTTCTGTTTTTGTGTTTGTTTTTTGGGTTTGTGCGATTTTTTTTGGGTTTGTGCGATTGTGTGTTCTTGATGAAGAGAATGTTAGATTTGAATTCATGTGTGTGTGTGTGTGTGTGTGTGTTTTTTTTTTTTTTTTAATTCTATTTTTTTTCTTTTTTCTGTTAAAATTGATAAATTAATTTTTAAAATTCTAAGTTGATGTGGCATTTATTAAATAATAAATAAAAATTTATTATTATTATTTCAATAGCCACATCAACATTTAGTGTGTCAGCACTATACTCCGTTTGCAACGTAGGATATTTCTATTAAGTGAGTAACAGTAGGGACTAAAATAGAACGTTTTTTTCATTTAAGGACCAAAAGTGGTAAAATAAAAAAGTATTGACCAAAACAGAAATAAGGTTAAAATGTAGGGACCAAAAGTGCATTTACGCTTTATTTAAATTTTTGGATTTGGACAAAAATAAATTATCAGTGTAGTACATAGAATCTGATTACTTTTTTTTTTTTTTTTTTTTCCTTTGAGAGAGTTTTAACCTATGAAGTTCGCTTCTAATAATTACTTTTTATACATTTATAATTATATTCAATGTGCATAAATAATAGAATTTGAAGGGAAGGGGGGAGTTCTGTTTTGTGTGAACAAATGCTCAATATGCCATTTGTAAATATAATTGGATTTTGATTCATACTTATTAGTTCGGTTGTCTTTCAATTATGGAGATGCGATTGCGATATGTACTATATAATTCTCTATAAAATTGTATTATAATTAAGTAAGTAGAGAATATGGTTTGTGTGTATTATTGGAAGGATAGTAATTTAGGTGTTGTTTCTTAAGTTCACTTCTTAAGATTCAGCTATGTGGCTACTTAACTAAAAAATACACTTCCATCCCATGTAGGGGTGGCAAAATAAGCACAAACCCATTTGCCCATCCAAACCCACCTACTCTAATTGAACCCAAACCCACCAAATTATTAATTGGGTTAAATGGGCATCAACCCAATTAAACCCAGTGATTATTGGATTTTAACTAAAAACCCATTGAGCCCCATTTAACTCAAAAAAAAAAAAAAAAAAAAAAAAAAAAACCCAAATTCAACCCAACCCTTTCCATAACATTAAAAATAAAAAAACAACCCTCAGACGTTTCATTTTCCTTCATTTTCTCAGCCTCCAAACACTTTTCTTTCTTTCGCTTGCTCTCTCTCTCTCTCTCTCTCATAGAGAACAATGAGGCACAACAAACACAACATAGAGACCACCAAGTCTCGCTTCTTAGGAATCATATCCACCTCCTCCATTCTAAACCTCATTCCTAGATATCTCTCCAAACACTCAAAATCCACCTCCGGAGGAGAGGGCGACAGAGGAGAACGAAGTTGTGGAGAAGGATGGGAAAAGGAAGGCAGAGAGAATGGGGTCTGAGGCTATGGAGTCGAGTGCCCACCTCGTTGATCTCGCCTACCTAACACTGATCTCACCTGCCCAGCGCCGACCTCTCTTCTCCCTTTCATTTTTTTTTTCTTTCTTCCTCCACTCCACTCCTCATCAATCTCGCCTAAGTTTTTTCTTTCTTTCGCCAATCTCGCTTGAGTTTTTTCTTTCTTTCGCCGATCTCGCTTGAGTTTTTCTTTTATGGCTGTTTGTTGATTTTCTTGGCTTGGGTTGCTATGGGTTTTATTTTTTGTGGTTGTGGGTTGGCTTTGAGATCGGAATTTCTGGCATTGGTTAGGTTTTTTTTTTTTTTTTTTTTTGGGGGGGGGGGGGGTTAATAATTAGAGGTTGGGCTATGTTTGGTTGTTGAGAAAACGAAGGAAAATCACAGTTTTTCTTTGTTTAGGGACAAACCCATGAATCCTATTTGGGTTCTTAGCTAAATTCAGCTATTGATTTTGCTGAAGAAGAAAAAAAGAATCCTAATCTTTTGATTTTGTTGAAGAAGAAAAAGAAATTTTAGATTCAAGAAAAGTTTTTTTTTTTTTCTTTTTTTTTGAAAAGTAGAGTGGAGATTAGAGATATTGGAAAAGAGAATTCAAGAAAGTGTTGGGTTTTCACTTTAATGGCATTTTGGTAATTTTGATAATTGGGTAATTGGGTGAGTTATGGTTTACCCATAATAATTGGGTTTGGTTGAATTTGGGTTAAAAGCAATTAGTTAAATGAGTTTTAATGGGTAAATAGGTTTTATATACCCAATCCAATTATGCCCACCCCAAACCCACCAATTTGACACCTCTAATCCCATAAAAAAAAATCCACACGCAAAATCTTAAAAAGAGAACCTAAGAAACAGTACCTAAGTACTGTATATAAATCTTGCTCAAGATATATTTACGAACTGTAAAATTTAAAAATGCACATCAATTTCCTTGTAATTAATGTCCACACTTTAATATATATATATATGAACAACCGTTGCAGAATCAACAACATGGCTTGGCTGGCTGTTACAGACCATGAGATTGGCGATTGGCAATTGGCAAAGGCTGCTACATATTAATTCCCTCATTTATTATTATTTATTTTTAAAATTTCAAACATGTAGCTCTATCTATCTGATAGCTTTTAGCATTGTGTGTAATATACATCTACATATTTAAAACCAATAACAATTTCAAGACCACATCATGCACAACAGAATCAGAATGTCTACCCAAATTTTCTGTGTCACTTACCCATCATGTCAATCTTTGGTTTTACTTTAGTTTTCATTTGCAAATTAAAGTTGGGAAAGTAAAGGTAAAGTTGGATTTCACTGATTCCATTTTCGAAAAATACTAGTAGACCAGTTATAGTTTGTTACAAAACAATTTTCTACAAATTACAAAAGTAATGCACTGGGTAAATGATGCACACCAAGGAGCTAGACATGCTGATCATACAAGTGGAAATGGAGCTGAATTTGCACAAGACCCTTTGTCATTTTCTAGTGGCCCAATTACAAGACTTAGAGCTAAACGTTTTAAGGAAGCACTAAATGGGCTAGTCCAAGAGAATTGAGCTGATTCTAAAAAGACCAAGATGGGCTCAAATAATAATCAAGGCTTAGTCCATGTCATCAAAGCAATTGAAGAGGCTAATGCATGCAAATTCGCAACCAGCATGGTTTGACCATAAAAGGGTGTGAATTTGTTAAGTTCCAAGGATATTAAATGGGAAGATGTCTTGGTATTGGATGGGCATCTTAATTCTAGTCATTTAGCTATTTTTGACTGCCTTTAGAAGTCCTAGAAAACTAAAAAAACATGGGAACTTGATTAGATTAATTTTTGTGTTTTTTTTGAAGTTGTAATTATGATTTTTACCTATTCTTGGATCGTTGTTCCAAGTATATATCTGGTAGTACGAATTTTAAAAGAAGACAGATTGGTATTCAGAAAATTAATCTCCTTTTGAGTCTTGTGATCCTCTTGGTTCTTAAAAGAACTCTTGACCTTATCAAGTTAATCTTATGGCGTTCAAACAACCAAACTTATCACCTTTGATTCTTGAGAGATTCTTAGGAATTCTTGGTGTGGCGTTTCAATTCTATTGTAGTCTTGGTTTTCATCTGGTTAGGTGACGGGTCAAGGCTCAACAAATCTTGTCTACACGATCTTGGGGTTCCAAACCATCATTATTATCGGGTTTCATCACAATTGTTGGTGAAGTTCATATCAGTAAAGTACGTTGTAGCCATCAATTTCAATTTCTGGAGTATTAGAGAATTATATATACATACGTATATATATATATATATATATGCATAGACAAACTCAGGATTTTAAGCTAGCGAGAGCCGAAGTATAAAGGAAAAAGAAAAAAGAAAAAACTCTAAATAAACATCCGTATAGTATTAAAAAATTATAAATACACAAAATTGTTGTTTCTAAATACATTAAGATACAATCATTTACCAACAAAGACAAAAACAAAAACAAAATAATGTTTTTTTTTTTTTAATACTAAGTTGGCTAGGATTTTTTTTTTTTTTTTTTTTTTTGTTGTTGTTGTTGTTGTTGTTGTTGTTGTTGAAGTTAGAGCATTCACAATAGTATTGCTAAAATTTTTAGCTTTTAACATTTTAAAAAGCTACTTTATTTATTTTAACACCCCATTTTACAATACACCCAATGTCAAATGTTCTATTTATTTATTTATTTATCATTTCATTTAAAATAATATAAGCAACTACTAAAATAATAAAGGAAGACAGAGAATTTGAGTTTTTTAATTGAAGGAAGAGATATAATCTTAATAAAATATTGTATTTTACTTTTAACAACTTGCTACAGTTAACTAGTATTCATACCAATTTATTGTAATTGCAAAAAATTTAGTTTTGGCTTCTCTAATAATATATGATTTTTTGGTTCTTTGGTGGCAATTTTTTTTTTATTTTTTTTTTGCTAAAATACAATTAACATTGTGAATATTTTTATTGTTTTTGTTAAGTTTTTGGGTTAGATAGTTGCTATTTGGGTGAGGCTAGTTAGGTTTATTGAGAAAAATTGGGCTTAAGGTTTTGAAAGAGGCTCAACTACAAAAATAAAATATATAAAACTAAAACAAAAAAAATTTAGAAGTTTTTCAATTTTTCATTTTAATCCTATAAATTTAAGTTTTTTTATTTCAGTTTTTTAAGTTTTATTCATTTTTCCATTAATGTGCTTAGTTTCTGCTGTTAACTTTTATCTTTTTATATTTAATTCTTAATTTTTTCTTAATTTTAGAAAAAACGTTAATTAAAAAAAGAACAGAGAAACCTCGCCCCACCGATACCTGATCTGAGAAACCAAGCGGAAAGAGAGAGAAAGAGAGATCGAGAAGGGAGAAAGAGGGAGAAGAGAGATTGCGATCATGACTCGACTCATGGAGACGCTCTCCACACAGTCCATTCTCTCCAAATTCTGTTTCTAGAATTTTCTACAGTTTTCTAAGCAACCAAACAGACCATTTTGTCTTCAATTTGATTTTGTGGTTGGTGCTGATTTGCTAATCCGATTTGAATCTGGATTTTGTGCAGGCTACTAGCTCTGTTTTTTATTTGAGGCTAATTGAGCTAACTAGCTATAAAGCTTTACAAACTTTGACTGGAGCAGAGATCCATTGTCATAAACAAAAAATTTGTGTACGGCTCCTTTTTAAAACTCTGGTCATCTCCATGATTTGATTGTTTTTTGGTTTCTTATTGACCGAGTTATAATATATTTCATTGTGAAATCTTTGCCTCAAACATTGTCCTCAGTTTCTCTTTTTGGGTTTATAGTAAAATTAATAACAAAAATAAAAGAAGAAAAAAAACATCTGGGTTGGATCCAAAATTTGTAATGACTTATTTCACTTTTTATCTGAAACCTGTTTGTTTTTTTAACAACTTTGACCCATTTGATTTGAAGTTTCATAGTGAGGGTATACTTTCTTTGTTGTGTCGTTCTGCAACTTTGTTAGTTCTGGCATAACAGTGGTTGAGACGAGATAAAAGACGGAGTCTGCGGCGCAGTGCCGGCGGCATTGACAGAAGAAGCGGCGGAGGAGGCACGAGTTTTAACGTTGTCGAGCACTCGATGTAGGCCTCGTCGTTTGAGCACTCGATGGAGGCCTCGTCGTTTAGCAAGGTGCCGTAGCGTTTGGGTTTCTCATTCTTCTTCTTTTTTTTTTTTTTTTTTTTTTTTTTTTTTAATTAACATCTTTTCTAAAATTAAGTAGTAAATAAAAACTTATAAAAAAAAAGTAGTAAAAAAAAAAAAGTAAAACGGCATATACTAATGACACGTTAACAGAGAACTTAATTGAAAAGAAATAAAATTAAAAAACTAAAATGACAAAATTTAAATTTAAGAAACTGAAATAAAAAATGGTGGGACTTAAAAGATGAGTATTGTATATTAGCTTTTATAAAAATATCTGTTTTTGGTGGAAAAAGTTTTTGCACCAAATAACAGCCACGTATCATATGATGTGGTTGTTGAGGACATGAGTGGGGAGTAATCTTTCTCTCAAACTAATGGGATTATAAAGTAGATAAGTAATAAAAATAATATAAAAATAGTTTTTTTTTTTTTTGGTCCACTAGCTCTCTCGCATGCGTGACTGAGGTGAGGAACAATGATTTTATTTGAGAAAGAAAAATTGGTGCCACCAAACTTATATATTGGACATGGTGTCATCGCCTATGCCTACGAAAACGAACCACGCTTACATAAAAGAACCACTACAACACTTCCTATCTATTCCATTGTAGGCATGAGATGTAAACGCTCTTAGTGGGAAAAAAAGTCTTCTAAGATCAATCTTACAACTTTGTCCTTCCAAGAATATAGTTCAGTTTTGAAATAAATTTTGTGAATTTTAATACAAATTTTTTTAATACAATTTAATAGTTATAATAAGAGAGGAGACTTTTGACGTTTTCGTTGTAAATAATAAGAGAAATGTTAACGAATGTCCTAAATGTATTTGTTTTTTTTTTTTTTAGAAACTCTGAAGGTATTTGTTAGTGAACCATTTTAAGAAAGTTTTTATAAAAAAAAGAAAAAAAAAGTAATTAATATTTTGACAGTTTTTTTATTTTCTAAAAAAGTATTATAAAAATATTTTTAAAATAGTTTATTAACAATTGCCATAAGGACATCCGTTAACATAACCCAAACAGTAAATACCAAGAGATTTAGTTTAGCTACAAAGCCTACAAGACTCTTAGGAGGCATTTGGTTCATCGTGATATTACATAATACTATAATATTAAATTATTGTAATCTTATATTAATATAATCTCAATACAAGAATACAACATTATATTATTTAGAAATGTGATAAGATTAAAATGATATGAATATTTTGAAATTTTAAATTATGGTAATGTTAGAAAAAATAAAATAAACCCCAAATTTTAATGTCACATCATCGTAATATGCATCATATCAAGAGCACTTCACAGCAAACCAAACGCCCCCTTAGTTTAATACAATTTCTTAATCATAAAGAAAAATGATGTTGAGTTACAAGATTTTCAATTTTTAATTTTTAGTCTGTTGTTGTTTGCTGTCAGCTTAATTTAATTTATACAAAAAAACTCCAAAAAGAAAAAAACAAAAGAAATAATTTTCTTACCGGTAAAATTGCAAATGTCATGGATAAGAATTCTGCTAATTTAGCAAATAAAGCTTTTTATGCGAGGAAGTAATCTAGTAATCCTATAGAAATAGCGCATGGTATAAAATAATGGGTCTAGTTTTTTCCTTTTTATTATTATTATTATTTTTTTTGCGTGAAAACCTTTGAAATTTTTATAATGTAAATCAACATAATCAAATTGTAAAACAGAAAAGAGGTGTGATGGGATATCTTTCATCTACACTAAAAAATTTGGTATGCTTACAGCATATATAATCAGACTATGAGCTACAAAATTGCTGTTTCTCTTGGTGTGAGAATAAAGCAACTTATCAAAGTTTTGGAAAAGCATCTTAACATCCTTTATAAACAGACCCATTGGAGCTAAGGAGTGCACCTCTGTCTTCAAAGCATTAATCAACACAAGTGAATCACCTTCCACTATAGCATGTCTAAACCCCAGTTTATGCGCAAATGAGAGAGTTGTCGTCGCTGCCATTGTTTCAATCTCATCGGACTTGTAAGCCTGGGAAATTTTCTTCGAGCAAGAGGCCAAAACTGAACAATTATCATCCTTGATAACCACTCCAGCTCTAGACATATTGGTATCGGCGAACACAGCACCATCAAAATTTATCTTCACGAATCCTACTGGTGGAGTCCGCCATCTATTTTCATTTCTTCTGCATCTCTGTCTTGGCTGGAATTCTGTTACCTACAGATTTGTATGGTACTTGTTCATAAGTGCTTTTGATTGTTCAGCCACTTGGTGAAGCAATTTGGCTTGTAATTGCAGCCTAACTTGATTTCGCTGATTCCATATTGTCCAAGCCGTAAATGCAAAGAGCTCCACTTGCTTACCTTCCACGATTAGCCACGACAGAAGCTCCTTAAAGTCCAGAAACTCGACACCATGTCTGAAACTCCACACCGCTTGATTAGCCCACACAACATCTAGTTCTGGGCGTGACCGCAAAGCATGCAGCGGATCTTCAATAGCGATTTTACATCGCTCACATTTCGGATTAGCTATGACTGTTCTTCGTACCAGCGCTGTTTTTGTTGGCATGGTGTTACGGCGCTCTCACCAAATAAAATTTTTGACCTTCGGCGGTGCTCTCATATTCTAGATTCCCTTCCATACAT
This sequence comes from Quercus gilva, assembly GCA_023621385.1. NCBI lineage: Eukaryota > Viridiplantae > Streptophyta > Magnoliopsida > Fagales > Fagaceae > Quercus > Quercus gilva. Next base: position 61,326,079 of record CM042476.1, on the reverse strand, counting down.
ACTTATCTTGGATTGGAGTAACCTATGCATTTGCCTACAACTCTGATTCTTCTTTTAGAAACCTGTAACCGGACCTGCAAGTATACTCTCTAGTGCTAGTGTACGGCCAATATAATGTGTCCTCTGCTGCATTTTGGCTAAGGGGAATTTTTTTAATCAGCTCAGCATCTTGGGTCACAAATAACCCATCCACCAATCCCTCATGCTATCGTCTTGTGTTGAGATCGAACAGGGAGTCCATTGTATGGTTTTCGAAGCTTTCCATGGGGTAGATTGGCTACTATGGTGGATGCTTCTTTGGCAGCCAACGTTGTTACCAAATATTAATATTTTCTCCACTTCCTATCCTCCATATTGCCCTTCTCTGAATGATATCTCTTCCTTCAAGGATACTCTTCCAAGCATATGATCCCATCCTTATATCGGCTGCCTCCATGATTGTTGTGTTTGGGAAGAAACATGCTTTGAACACCTAATAGAAGAGTGAGGTTTTATTGTGCAAAAGTTGCCTAAGCTTGGTTTGCTAAAAGTGAATCGTTGAACATGACAAGATCTCTAAAACCCATTTCTCCAATTGTTTTTGATTTTGTCATATCCTCCCATTTAACCCAATAAATTTTTCCTGCAGTCACCTCTTTGCCCCCACCAAAATTTTTTGATTAGAGCTTCAATTTCATTACACAAACCAAGTGGTAATTTGAAACATCCCATTGTATATGTAGGGATAGCTTGTATGACTAACTTTAAGAGCACTTCCCTTCCTGCTTAGGAAAGTAATTTACCTTCCCATCCTTGAAGTTATCGCCACACCCTCTTCTTTATGTAATTGAAGCTTTCTTTTTTTCCCTTGCCAACAAAAGAAGGAAGCCTAAGATATCTTTCATATTGCATAATTTCTGGAACTCCCAAAACCATCTTAATTCCATGCTTCACTTTGGCGGGGATAGATTTGCTAAAGAATAAAGATGTTTTACTCCTATTTACTTTTTGTCCCGAGGCCTCCTCATACATATTTAGAATTGCCAGCACCTTTTCACATTCTTCCATGGTTGCCCTGTAAAAAAGAAGACTATCATCCACAAAAAGCAGACGTGTTAGTTTTGGACCTTTCCTGCAAAGGGAGAAGCCATGAATATCTCCATGTATTTCTGCATTTTTGATCAATCCATTCAACCCTTCAGTACAAAGTAGGAAAAGGAATAGGGAAAGTGGGTCTCCTTATCTAATCCTCCTGGTAGGATGAATTATACCATATGGCTCTCCATTTACTAAAATAGAGTATGAAATTGTTTTCACACACTCCATTACAATTTCTATCCACCTTTCATTGAAACCCATTTTCCTCATAAGTTTTAAAAAATACCACTCAACCCGGTCATATGCCTTACTCATATCCAATTTTAGTGTCATATACCCATGAGTGCCCAAGTTATACTTTTGTATGTTGTGCAGGGTTTCAAAAGCCATCAAAATGTTATTTGATATTAATCTATCCTTGGTAAAGGCTGATTGATGTTCTATGATAATGGATGGGAGTAATTTTTTTCAATTGATTGGCAAGAACTTTAGAATATATTTTGTGAAGCACATTACAAAGACTAATGGGTCAAAATTGGTATGCATGTTCAAGAGAATTTGTTTCCAGATAAGTGTGATGAATGTATGATTCAAGGGTGTAGGTATGGTACCTATGTTTAACTATGATAATATGGCTGTTGTGACATCGTGATTTACTGTGCTCCAAAAATGCTGATAAAAATGTGGAGGCGTTCCATCCGGGCCTGGAGCTTTAAGAGGTGCCATTTGTTATAGAGCTGTAACCACTTCACGTGCCTCAAACTCACAGCAAAGGCCTTCATTCATCTCTTCACTGATAACTGTGGGCACACAAGCTAACACATTTGGAGGGACACTTTTCTCAGTAGAAGAAAAAAGTGTCTTGTAGTAGTTTACCATGACCATGACTATCTCCTCTTGTTTAACTCTCCATATCCCACTTTCATCTCTGATTCCTTCCATTGAATTTTTTCTAAATTTCCTTGTGGCATAACAATAGAGATATTTGGTATTTCTATCCCCCTGCTTCACCTATAGTACCCTCGACCATTGAGCCCACATGGTCAATTCTTTATCTAGCAAGACCTCAATTTCCTTCTTTACTTGTCTAACCCAAAAATTGTTCCCACTAAGCATGACTGCCCTTTCTTCTTTATCTAGTAATTTCTTCAGACAAACCAATTCCATTTGTACATTGCCAAAAACATTTTTATCAAACCAACTCAAATCTTTCCCACACTTATCAACCTTAGCCAATATTTCTCCATCAACCCCGACTCCATCAATACTATTCCAAGCCAAATGGACCACTTCCTCACAACCAGTATTGAATGCCACATTTGTTCAAAGCGAAAAACATTTTTGCGAACAGGTGGATCCAAACCCGAAAGTGAAATGTAGATAGGCACATGGTTAGATGAATTTCATGTTAAGTGATGCACCGGTGATCTCAGAAATTTCATGAACTAGCTATTTGTAACCAAGCACCTGTCAAGTCTCTCCCATATTGAATTGCCATTTTCAAAGTGCCTACTCCAAGTATATTTTGAGCCCTCATACCCCAAATCCATGAAGCCACATTCATCAATCACCTCCCTGAATAGCTGCATTTGATTGTAAGGTTTCCTTGCTCCCCCGACTTTCTCATCCTACCTAATAATTTCATTAAAATCACCGTAACACAGCTACGGCCTCTCAAGCTGTGAGTTTAGAGCTTTTAACTTATCCCAAGCTTCATGTCTTTTTGCAGTATCAGGCTCACCATAAAATCCAATTAATCTCCATTTGTTTTTCATATTCTTATCAATCACAACATCAATATAATGTCTGTCTGATCCTTCCACTGTTAAATTTATCGATGCTCTCCAATAGAGAACCAACCCACCACTTCTTCCCACCCTTGGAACAACCCACTTATGATCAAAATCGATATTCCTTTGAATGAACTCTAGCCTTGCATCATCTGTTAGTGTCTTGCTAAAAAAACACTACAGAGGGATCTTTTGCCCCTACAATTTCAACGAGCTCTTTTCCTGTACGTAGATTTCCAAGCCCACGACAGTTCCATGCTAAACAACTCATTGCTATTGGTGGAGCTGACTGTCAGCCTCCTCCAATACAAAAGATGTTTTTCTTTCACTATGAGAAGCTTGAAAATGTTTTGCTGGCAACTCTGTGTGAACCTCATCTCTAACAACTAATCTTTTCTTTCCTGAAGTGTGTATCGTTTGTGTTGTACTATCACTGGTGTGAGTTCTGGTTCTTTGGGTCCAAGTTGGGAGAACACGTTTGTTTTCTTTTGGATCAGAAACCTTAGCCACTTGAGATGCACATGACATATTAAGTTCTGCATTTTCACTTAAGTTGTCACGTGCATCAGGTCTCTTGAAAGACTCCTAGGCTGAACTAAACTCCTCAGCCAAACCTAACTCTTCATCAATATCCTTTAATGCTATTTCAAAATCATTAGGAGACTTAACTCCTCAATTATCACCGTATCTATTTGATTTTGAATTACCATTTCAGCCAAATTTACTCCACCAAAAGCGTTATGCATTGATGGAGAATTATTCTCGGCTTCATTGCTAGCCGTTTCTTTTTGTGGTTGCTTTGGCACGATTCCCCTCCCTGAACCTAAGAGATGGCCTAGATTCCGATCTACCATATTTTCAGCATTCATCTTTTTCTTCGCCACATAGACCAGGGACTGTGATCACGTTTTTCCTTGAAGCAAAAAATGGATGTGCTCGCAAGTTAGGTCCAAATTCTCGCTGCTCAGTTTTAAGTGTTCATTCACTCTTAATCCAAAGCTTGCAGTCTCTGTCATCATGTGTAAGCCGACCACACCAGTAACAAATATTGGGCAATCGCTTGCACTTGAAAGATACCCACACTTGTTTCCCATCACCTAGAGAGATTAATCTGCCACGACACAATGGTAAGGATAGATCAATGGATACCTAAACACTTATAAAGTGACCACCATCAAAGAGTCTTGGTTCAGCTGGCGTGAAAACCTCCCCCATGACACTACAAATTTTCTTTGCCGCTTCAATAGTCATGTATTTGATCGGGATTCCATGAACTTGTACCCAGAGAGTGGTTCTGTCGAATTTAATATCTTGCAGTGGTGACTCGTTTTCATAGCAATGCATGACCACTAAGTGTTTGTCAAAACTCCATGGCTCGCATCCCAGAATCCTATCAACATCCTCCCAGTAATCAAAAGTGAACAGAATTTTATGATCACCAAAATTCTGAATCTTAAAACCATTCCTAGCTCTCTATAACGAGGTAAAAGTTCTTGCTATAACATCAATATTGATAGCTTGCTTAGTCAAAAACTTCGCGGCAATGGAGAAATCCACGACTCTATCATCATTAAGCAGACAACAGCCCGGCCCTTCTCTGTCAGAGAGAGTAAGTCGATTCCATGATTGAGCTAGATCATCCATACTCTCACTCTCTCAACTGTTTCCCAAATCACCTGAAACGAAACCCAACAAGCCGAGGAATAACACTGTTACTCCAAGGATACTAAAACACCTTCGTAAAAGGGACAACCAATTCTACTGTGCAAGAGAAATGAGAGAGAGTTTTAAATTTCTAAGCACAGAGAAACTTTTCTATAGACAAAGAACTATAATAATGGGTCTAGTTAACCGGCACTTTTTGGGTATTTACTAATGGATAATTTTAAGAAAATTTTAATACCATTTTTATGAAAAATATAAAAATTATAATTTTTTTTTCTTTTCTCATAATTTCTTTTTAAAATTGTCTATTAAATCAATGTACTTAAGTCACACCTACTAACTTTTTCCAATAAACAATATGGTTTTCGTATAACTATTTCCATACGAGTTGAATGGAATCAATGTCATCCACCAACTTATTTAAGGCATGATTTTGTCTCCTCTGTAGAGGTTGATCCTATATTCATGTGGTCCTCCTACACTATGCCCATTAAACAATATGGCACCCATCTCAATCCTTTGCCATTTGCTTTAGCATCTTTTTTCCCTACTAAAAACAAGCATCACGTGTGGATGATTGTTCTTCTCTCTCTGTCTCTCTCTCTCTCTCTCTTTCTTTTTTTTTTTTTTGGTCTCACTGATTACTAAATATTATCAAAATAATGGTTTTTAGTTTGCGTAAAATATTCTTATACACGTCTATATACTAGCATGACATTGTAGACATTTGCGGTCTTTTATAGACACATGTTCTAAAATGGTCACGTATCAGCTCCGTCCCAATACTACTATTGTTGCTCGGAAAATGAGTCCGTTCCCAGCGCAACAGCATCTCAGCTCAGCTACAGCTGAAGCAAATCTCTGGGCCATTTAATACATTAAAAGGACATGGAAGAAGAACAACATATATAACCATTCACATTTGACATAGGGGAAAATCATTGCCTCCCTAGAAGAAACCTTTCATTAACATAGATTGGATTATTATATAAGAGAAGATCCAAATTTCAATTCCAACATATACGATGATGATGTTCACTAGAAAGCAGTACTAAAGTAGCTCTTAACAACATTGGCACACAAGATTTGCAGCACCAAATTGTTTCTTGGCCCTACACATCTTGGTGTTTTGAACTGGCTAACAGCAGATCCTAATCCTAGATAATGATCTAGAATCTTCTGGAAAGTTCCCCTCCTAACAACTCGGAGCTCAAGCGCTCCAATGGAATTGACCTTGCGCGAGCTCACGTAGCCTGCATCAACAAAAGATTTATCCAAGCAGTTGCAGCATTCTTTAAGAACCTCCTGACTTGCTTCACCACTTATTTCCCAAAAGATAACATAGTGGCCAGGGTCTGTAGATAAGTCAACAAGGCTAGAGAAATCAACAACATCTAGTTTCTCTTCTGACAATAGCTTTCCTGCTTCTTCCACAGAAAGTTGTAAATCTTTCTCAGTATTCTTGTCGATGTTGATAGTAAGCAGAAGGTTCCTTCGGCAGACAAATTTGATTTCCGGGGTGGAGTTATGGAAGCCTATTACCTTCACTACATCTCCTAGCCTATACCGGTAAAGACCTGAAATTTAATGCAAAATAAAGGTCTAAGCAAGCAGAAACGTTACACTGCACAAGCGTGATTATCAAATACATTTTCATTGGAACAAGAATACATACCCAATAAAGCTAACACAATATAAAATTAACAGAAGCAGGAATTTAAACTGTACAAGCCACGTTTATTTTCTGTACATGAATGTACATACATGGTGTGTATTACATTTGTGTCCTACATATCCCTATATTAGTTTTCTCACCTAAATAATTGGTGCTTGGTTGAAAAAAATCTTTTACAAGCAAATAGAAAAGACAAATAATTCAACCAAAACAACAAAAAATTGTACACATACATACAGAGAACTTGCAGGTTTCCAAATTCAACAAGTGATGATAATGTCATAGTACATACAATCCAGAACAATGAAATCAGTAACAGATTATACAACTCAATTACAAATCCCAGATTATGAATTAAAAATTGTATTCTAATTGGAAGGAAGAACATCTGTTTCTAATCCTCCTTGGGTTTATATAAAAAACAAATATGCTAAGGCATCACAAACATTTAAAAAGTATAAAATGTCAAGGACCAGAGTTGACTATAAATATATTTTGATTACTTGCAGATCCAGGATTCAGTGGCCAATTACTAAATAAGGATTTTCCCTTTCATACATAAATACAAGTTATATTAATGTGATTAGGTATCTACTTTTGAATTATCACATCACAAAGACATTTTTGTTACAATATAGGCCAATTCAAACCATTACCAAACAGTATATTTTAACAGATTAAACTAAAAGACATCACCTGCCCCATATTTGTCTTACATAAGGATTTCAGATAAACTTCACCCATATTCCCACAGGTCAATTCAATTGCATATAAATATAGAGGGTGTTGCTACACATATTAGAAAATGACCAAACTGCCCTTAGGACATCATTTTTGTAAATATGCTTTTTCTTCCTTTCTACGCTAGCAAAACAACAGAAGAATGAAGACATTGACTTCTGTTTTTTCATAATACAAAATCTCCTAAAACAACAATAAAATGCTCATTTTTCTTCAGCAATTACGGCATATAATAGTTCAAGTAATAGTTGATAAGGACACGATAAACTTTTTTTGGAGCAATGAGTTTAAGTGCCCATGTGCATTGAGTTTTCAAATCGCTGGGCCAATCAAATAAATTTTTTGAGAACCAACTTGCACTACAGAGATAAATAGAGTTCAAGTACAAACAGTGGAGAATACTGGGAAAAAACTCCCCAATAAGGTGTTTAGAACTAGATATGAGAGTTTAAAGGATGGACAACAAAAATGTATTAAAAAAAAAAATAGAAATATAAAAGTTCAATAAATCAATAAAATACTATATATTAATTTAAAAATTATTAGCACACGTGGAAAAAGAAACCAAAAATGCCTAAGTATCACCGTATCTACAAAGAAAATGTCACTGTATGCAAATTAATAAAACTTGATGTGTAAACAACAACATACAGTAGTGTAGTGTACACAAGGGGTCTCCCAGTTTCCTATTGTTGTGCCATACATGGGGGCAATAAATATGCAACCAAGGCCTACATAGGGCTATAGACTACAGTTGAGGAATCCTAGTAAGATGTCAATTAATTGAATATCTCTTTCACCATTCAAATAATAATAGATGCATGTGTCTTATCCAGCTGGTTAGTCATGTCAACTAGTGGATTAAGAATCTCATTAATGACCTCAAAGATTAACAAAACAAATAAGCAAATAAACAAGGCAGTAGGAGTGGAGTTAAAGAAGGATAGAAGTTGTTCTCTCTACACCTACATTCACATGGTGAGCATTTAAGCCATGCTTTGGTTATTAAATGGATGGTAGCAAAAAAAAGGTAATTGACCATTTAAATAAATGGTGCATGCACATAGAAGAGTTTTATGAGACAAAGTGACAAACTGGACAATTCGTTAAAGCAGAAGATATGGGTTTGTAAAGAATAATTATTGCTCTTATTTATATTCTATTTATAACCAATTCTGTGCATTATAAAGCAGTCCACATTCCTAAATTTCCATTTTCAAAAATGAATTTTATCCCTATCAAAAAAACTTACATACCTGCAAAATTAGTGACAATGACCTCATACTCCTCACCAATCTTGACTTCAGTTAAATCAACTGGCTTTGGCTCCATACGCAGGAAACTGGACTCCATATTATTGTGATCCTGATCCTCAATATTCTCCCCGATTGGGATGAATTCAAAATACCCAATATTAGGAAGTACAGCATAAGTGGCCAACTCGGGTGGCAATTTTGGATTGACATTTGCTCCAATCCACCCTTCAGAGGCCCCATAATCAGCACTCAACAGGGGCAGCCCGCCTGCATAGTGCCTCAATTTTTTCAAATAAGGCTCCATCGACCCGGTCATGATCCCATATATGTACTTTGCATTAGGTAAAAGTTCTGGTATCAATCCATACCAATTACTCAAACTTGAGCACTTTTTATAAATCAAATCAGCCAATTCAGGGTTTGGCTTCAGCAATTTGGACATTGCAGTTCGGGTGGACAGGACATTGATTCTGCTGCTGAGAACCCCAGTCCTAATATCATTGCACAGTTCTTCCCAAACTTGCTCAAAGGTACTGAATGCATACATTATGCTATGTGCAAAAGTAGAGGATATGAATTGAACTTCATCCCGGAAGATTAGCCCACATAAGAGATGGCAGTACAATGACTGGTGGAAATCAGAACCGAATATCACTTCATCAGGGCTGCAAGATATGGACTGAATTGCCTTCATTGCCTTTTTGAACATCGAATTACGGAACACATTAGTAGTAGCAGTTCCAGCCGCCAGACCTCCTTTGGTTTTGAACTGCTTGCTGCTGTAAAGAAATTGTAATGCCCTTCCATTCCCAAGAGGAAATTCTCTGTAGAATGGGAAACGGTTTTAGATCAGATAAAAAGTATGCATGAGGGAGGCAAACTCAAACACCCTTTTGACCACAAACTAATTACATTATTAATTTATTAGTTAACTATCAAGTATTTCTTCCTACTCTTTTTTTTTCCTAGGTAATGATTCTGTCAATTTCTTCATTCAAGAATAAGCCAAAAAAAAGTTTAAAAGGGTTCCACATATATGATATAGTAGTCCAACCAGGTATAGTCTATGCTCACCAACTAGCAAAAAGTTTTTGTGAAAAATATATTACACACAGAAAATCCCTTTTTCAGGCAATAGTTTATTTACCTGTTGCGAAAAGCAAAAGAAGTCCTATATATCTGCACGGTGTTTTCCATCAATTCATCATTGAAGGGTATAAACTTTGGCTTTCCCTGAGTAGTACCAGAACTGCAATAAATTCAAAATTAATTCTCAGTCCCACAAACTTGAATATTCAATTTAAAAAAAAGACAAGCCTAAATCTGAAACATAAAAATTTAGAAAGACCTTAATGAGATGGTTGTGATTGGTTTTCCAGTGAGAATTGGAGAAGAATCACCATCCACAATCCTCTGAATGTAGGATTCCAAATCCTGGTGAGTAACAAGTGGAACACAAGCCCTGAAGCTCTCAATATCAGTTCTTCCATTGAGACCAAGACTCTGCAAGTACTCTGCTGATCCATTTTCTTCAAGAATCTTCTTGAGTGTCTCTCTCTGAACCCTCTCAGCATCCTTGGTTAATGCTTCAAATTCCTCTATCACTTTGTCTTGGTCAAACTCTTCCATCTTCTCTAACATCTTCACAAAGCTTTGACTGCAGCCACATGAAAAGTGAGCACCAAATAACACAAAAGGCAAACACTCAAATCTGTATTATAAATTAGAATAAAAATTCATCGAATATCCCCAGTATGTTCTCACACGCACAGCAACAGATATCGATGACGAATTCAAATAAGCTGAATGACCTTCTTTTTGGTATCAGATGGAGATGTTAGAAAGGCCAATATTTTTATATACACAAACACATACGCAAGTTTTGAATTATAATTTAATTGTCAATAAAATAGGTGTGGCAGAGTTGGAAAACCCAGAAACTGGAACAAATAAAAAAAATTTAAAACATAGGATAATATAAGATTCACAAGTCCTTTTGCTTAACCAAAGAGAGTTGAATTTGAAATCCTTTAACAAAAACCAATGGACAAAAATACATACCAATATGAACAGCTTCACTGTAGAAAATGAAAGAGAAAGCTTCGGAAAATTTTGGTAAGCTATGAAAGTGGAAAAGTCAAAAAAAATTGAAAGCAACATGGAAGGAAAGAAAGGAAGATCACCAAACCCAAGAACCAATCTCTGAGAACAAGTCTTCTCAAAACCATAACGATACTTCAAAACTTATATCTTCTTTTTGACGGTAGTCAACTTAGTCAACTATAGAGAATTTTTCCAGAAACAGATTCCCAGAAAGAAAGGCAGAAATAATTAAACATGAAAGCCATTTGAAAGCAACAAGTACCATTGATATTGCTTCATAGCTAGACTTTCTAGCTTATTTATATTAATCCAGAATTTGAGAATTGAATTAACTTTAAAAAAAAAAAAAAAAAAAAAAAAAAAGCAACAAGAAAATAAAATAGAACCCATGTGGGAAACGAAGCCAGAAAGTTGTGATAGAAACAAAAAGGACTCAAATGAAAAAGTTTTTTTTTTTTTTTTGGGTTTCTCAAATAGAAAACAGAAGACCTTTTAGAGAAAGAAAACGACTTTGAGAATAGAAAGTAAAACAAACCCAATTCAGAGATGTGTTTACAGATTAAAAAGAAGCAGAAACATAAAAAACATTACTACCCAAATGGTCGGCAACTAACGAGGATAACGAACCTCGTATTCAAAATATATTGAGGAAAGTTGCGCAAAACTATACCTGAAACCGTACTTTGAGTCTCTGACTGGCGCAGTGTGATAAACAGAGACAAGAAAGAGAGAGAAATGGAGTTTGATTTTGATGTATACTAAAAAAAAATGATAGAGGAAAGAGAAGAGAAGAGTCTCGATCTCAACGAAATACGGTTGAAAAAGCGTTACAATTGGAAGACTTCAATGCAATCTCTCAGTCTGAACAAAGTACACAGAAAAGAGAGAGATTGTTGAAGTTGAAGAAGAAGTGTAACGTTTATTTTAGTAGTGAGTAATAAAAATTGCCACTTTTGATTAGGCTATGGAGTATAGAGGATTAGGTGCGATATGAGCCAAGATTCTCCAGCAGTTTGGCATTATATACAGGCGTTACTAGTACTAGTCAACCTCATCCTATGCCGTCCACTTTTCTTTCTCTCTCTCTCTCTCTCTTTCCCCTAAAATATTGTTGTGGTAAATTTGTAAGAATTTATTTTTCCATCTATAATTTTAAAAAAACTAATTGGTAAGGGAAAAATTCAACTTAATATAATTTCTTTTTTTCTTTTTTTTGGTCTAAATATGAGATTTATAATTATAGTAGTTATAAATAGATATTTATTATAACTATGATTATTTATGGAACTATATATCTAACATTAAATATTAATTATAATTGTACTCCCTCCGTTCCACTTTTTTTGTCCTGTTTGAAAAGTCAAACTTTTGAAGGGAATATCATTTATTATCATGTCTACCGTTTAAAAATGTACAAGTTTTCAAAACTACTCTTAAAAAAATTTATCAAAAAATTAAATTAGTAAATTAATAGGGGTATAATAGAAATATTAATAAATTAATGACTTTATTTTTAGAAACAGGACAATATTTTAGGATATCTCAAAATGGAATAGAGGACAAAATGGAATAGAGGACATATATAATGGAGGGAGTATTATATATGGATATATATATATATATATATGTATATATAATACTTGATGATATTAGAAATTTCAGTTGATCTATTGTTCAAAGAGATGGACGACCAATGATCCACAAGTTGACCTGCAAATAAAGAAATAAAGGGTAAAAACCCATATACCATTGTTTGGAAAAATATGTATAGGTCTACTATATATTTAGAAATAGTGTAGATTTCTATATATTTCAGAAATAGTGATATTTTTGTCAAAAAAAAAAAAAAAAAAAAAAGAAATAGTGATAGATTGTAAAATATTCTCAAAACAGTGATATTAGGCAATTTTTACCGTAAAAAAATTAAGATATTGGTATGGTGCTGGCCAAAGGGCATATGATGATAAAGTAAGTCACTTGGAGAAGGAGAATGACTAGCTCTGGAAAGGCTAATAAGTGCAATGTATGAGAATTGCATACTTTTGCTATGGGGTGTGTGAAGGGTTTCGTACGGGTCTCTTTGATGACCGTGGCCTCGTTGATGGTGCAATTATTGTGGAGTAATATGTGTCGGTCTGCCTATTTAAGTAAAAAAAAAACACGTGTCTGGATTTATTAATGGTATTGATAATTTGTGCAATGGATGATCATAACAATTTGCCTGTCTATCTTTATCTATTCTAGAGATTAATTTTGCGTCTTTATAGTCCATTAATTGGGAGGATGATATTTTGGTTCCGATCAATACTATTTAAAGAAAATATGATTTACTAGAATTCTAATGGAGTGGTTGTTTTTCTCTTTTCTTTTCTTTTCTTTTCTTTTTTTTAAGATAACATCACTCTCTCTTCTTTTTTTTTTTTTTTTTTTTTTTTTTTTTTTTTTTTTTTTTTATGGGGAATAAAGATTTCATTGCCTCAAGAAGTAGAAATACAACAGGAAAGACAAAAGCAAAAAAAGAGGTCCCAAGCTACTGACCTGCTAGCGTAGGAACAGCAAACCAAGGAGGGCCCTCCCAACCTAAAACCATATACATACCAGCCAGCAAAGACTTATAAACTAACCTGTTGGACTCCCATTTCAAGAAGACAAACTAACAGAAGCAAGAAAAGCCCAAGAAACCTACAAGCACCGAGAAGTGCAGACAGAAGAAATTAGATGACCAGTTCACGGAGGCGCTTAGGAGCCCTGTTATTCTCTTCCTCTGGAGCTTCATTCGTTCTCAAGCGCTTTTCTCCGATCTTCAACATCTGAGCTAGAGTTTGATCATCACTAACTTTTCCCATTGCCCGGGCAACTTTTTTCAGATTGCCTTTACCCAAAATCTGCTTTCCTTTTCCAGGGGCTTTGGCCTGAAAAATTACACCAACTTGGACAACATTGGCTGGATCCTTTACCTCTGAGTTGTCATTTTCATTTTTTTCTAAAGGGGCTATATAGTACTTGGGCTCCCTTGAGGAATAAAGCCTTTTAGGCTTTATAAAGCAAGGCTTTTTGGCCTATGGGAGAAAGAGCCTGTATACTCAGTTGATGAAACCTGCCTTCGAAAATCACGTGACTTCTCATAGGATCCCAAAGCACTCAAATCCTGTCCTGTTTCAGCACCCATCAACTGCACAGTAGGTCTGCTGAAGACTTGTACGTCACTAGCAGGTTGTCCATTCGCACGCGTGGTGTTATCACTTCCCCAAGCATCACCTTTCTCCAAGCTTCCTTTCCCGCCCACAAGACTAGAAGCCCCAAGCCATGCCGATTTAGAACCAGTCGCCGGCCGGGACATTTGCTGCATCTCAACCTCATCGGAGCACACTCGGAGCGTGTCCTTGCTTGAGCTCCTTTCTTTGGCTACCACTTTTGCGGTCCACCCCGCCCTTAACCAGTCACCATATTGAAGGCAGGCAGATTACCAGACTCCAGATGTTGGGCAGTGTTTTTTATCATGCCCAAGCTTCCCACAGATGAAGCAAACGGTAGGTAGCCTTTCGTATTTGAACATAAGCCATAGTCGTTCACCTTCAGAGCTTGCAATATAGGCTCCTCTTCTTAGTGGCTTATCAATCTCCAGCTCCACACGGACTCTCATAAATTTTGCCTGATCAGATTGCCACGAACGCCTATCGACTTCAATGAATTTTCCTAACTTGCTACCAATTTCTTCCCCAACATCTTATGACATATACTCAAAAGGAAGACCCCAAATTTGGACCCAAAAAGGAGAATGGGTGAAAGAAATATTTGTGGAAGTCAGCCCTTTTTTCCATCTACAGAGCAAGAGGAGATTGTTATCAAAGCTCCAAGGCCCGCACCTCTCAACCCACTCCATTTGATATTTTGAGTTAACTGGAATTGGAGTATATTATTTCCAACTTCCACAATTCTCATGTCTGAACCCATCTTCCATGCTGATCTAAGGGTGTTCTTTAGAGCACGTTGGTTCTGTTGCCGATCAGAGAGAAGCCACCCAAATAGACTTAGGGAACATTCTTCCAAGAGACCGGAGCAGTTTGTGCCTGTGGTAGGAATAGCTTTTTCTTCTTCTTTTGTGAGTTGCAAGTTCTGTAAGCTAGAGAGTATACTTGGGTCCATGACTAGAGATTTTGGCTCTTGCCTAGAGAGAGCAAAGAAAACTATACAGCCCCTAAAATGGTAGATTAGGGATGGAACAGCTCATACTCAGACGAGAGGAAAAAAACTCCTACTAGGGAGAGAGAGAAAACTAACATCACTCTCTTTGTTCTTATCAACTTCTTAAAATGAATTACAAGGAAAACTTTATATCACAAACAAATACAAGCAAACATGTTGTTGTGCACCAAATTTTCATGAATTACAAGACAACAAAGCTAAATAGATAAGCTCTATAAGCTTTATTGCATACACTCTATGCGTGCATGAGGCTTCTCTTCTTCTTCTTCCTTTTTTTTTTTTTTTTTTTTTTTTTTTTTTTTTTTTTTAAATTTCTATTCATCACTATTTGAAATTTAAGTGTATGTTTAATCATATTATGCATTTGAGATGAAAAAAAAAAAAAAAAAAACCAAATTAAATGTAGTGAGAATAGGGAGCAAGGGAAACCGAAAATTAAAAAGAAAAAGGTAAGTCTTGATAAAGCGCAAAAAAGAAAAAAGAAAATGTGAGTGATTGAAGGAATATTAGAGAGTTGGAGCAATTCAATTTTTTTAATATATATATATATATATTTAGAATACTAAGTATTTTTAACACACACACACAGGAAGAGAGAAGAAGGTCTTAAAGAAATTTACAGTGGTGTATATCCAAAAGAGCCTTAATTTTCTGAATATTTAGTTTGAAAACTAATGGGGGAGTTGTTTTATTTTGTAGGCTATATTTTAGGTGGGAGTTAAAATTTAGGAGTTTTTAAATTAGCAATTTTACATATATAACCCTATTATTTAAGCTTTACGAACTAGTAAATTTGAGGGCATTTTGGGCATCAAAATTAAGGATTCCAAACAGGGGAAGCCTTTAAATAATAATGAATATTGAGTTTGAAAACCAATGGGGGAGTTGTCCTATTTTGTAGTCTATGTTTTAGGTGGGAGCTAAAATTTAGGAGTTTTTAAATTAGCAATTTTACATATATAACCTTATTATTTAAGTTTTATGAACCAGTAAATTTGAGGACATTTTGGTCATAAAAATTGAAATTTCCAAATAGGGGAAGCCCTTAAACAATAATATAGATAATAAAAGTTGGGTTTGAAGCTATTGCAACACCAAATTGATGCAATTTTTTTAGTTTATTAGTGTGCCAGAAAATATAGTTGGATTTCATTCTTATATTGAAAAATAGTTGATTTTTTTTTTTTTTTTTTTTTTTTTGTGGATAATCTGATAGTTATAATGGAGGTGTAGCTCTTGCCATCTAATGACCTTCTTAAATGTTAGATCCAAATCCAATGGAATTCAAATTTTGGAATTACATTTGACATGGTGGGGTCGATAAGACCACCTTACAAAAGCTCTACATTCACTATTATATATGTGTATATATACACACACATTATTAACTTATTAATTTTTACTATGAACTTTTTATTAATACTTTTTTAATTCGCCATTCTTGTCAAATTTTAATATTTGAGATAAAAAGATAAAAATATGTTTTTTTAGATTAATTGTTTTTAATTATTGAATTGAGATTTACGCATAACTTTACTTTCAATTGTTTTAAGGATTCTTTCTAAATATTCAATTTGGATTTTTTCATATATATATAGAGAGAGAGAGAGAGTAATTTACTTTAAATTACGTAATAATCATTCATTTAATTATAATTTCTAATAAAATTATATATATTTTTTTATAAGTTTAGGAGAGGGTTTGGCTCCAACAAAGTTTGGAACCTTGGGCTTCAACCACCAATAAGAAGATGACGTGTGCCTTGTCACGTGCATTGCATGTGACTCACTTGATTGGTAGGGCTAAATGAGTCATGTACATGCACATGACAACTACAAATGTCATTTTCCTATTGGTAGTTGGAGCCCAAGGCTCCAAACATGTTTATAACCAAGCTCTATCCATAAGTTGAGGGAGAATTATACTTTACCACCTTAAGCTATACCTTAGAGTACACTTTGCATCCTAAATTTTTCGAATGAATATTTTGCACCATAAACTATGACCCTTGTTAAAATTTGCACTCAAACGTTAAGTTTGCTGTTAACTTGGATATAAAAGTATGACATTATGTGAAATGAGCCAATTGCCCTTCTTCTCAATCCATTAAAAACAAAGAAGAAATTATACTTTACCACCCTAAACTATACTTTTGATTACACTTTGCACCCTAAACTTTATATTTCCATCCAAGTTAATGGCAAACTTAACCTTAGGGTGCAAAGTGTAACAAAAGTCATAGTTTAAGGTACAAAATGTGCATTCGAAAAGTTTAGGGTACAAAGTGTAATTTAGGGTATAGTTTAGGGTGATAAAGTGTAATTTCTCTCATAAGTTTATGAGAAGTACTATGTTTACAACATATTCACATTACTTTCACAATAAATCATAGGTAGTAAGTTCTTATTTGTTCAAATTTGAACCAACTACCTAAATTACTTTGTTGTTCACTGTAACAACCAATAGCAATTTACCACTTAAGATTTGTTGTGAAAGTGTTGTGAATATAGTATTTTTCTACATTAATACCCAAAATCGTGTAACACATAAGGCTTAAAATAGTATATATTAAACTAGCCTCCTCACACATGCTTTGCACGTGTGATGAGATTTTTTCTGGGTCTAGCGTTATAATTTTCATTTAAAAAAAAAATTTGGATAAGTTTTTTTTGAAGACATGGATTAGTAGGAGAATATCCTATTTTGTAGGCATTTTAAGTAGAGTTGAATACATATTTTTACCGGGTTGTCCTCAAGTTTTCTCACTGTTAAAGGTAATGTTTATGAGTATTTTTGAACCACATAAAAGTTCAATCCAAAAAGGGGAATCCTCTTATCTATATTACTATTTAAGGAGCTTCCCCTGCTTGGGATCCTCAATTTAGATGCCTAAAATACTCTCTAATTCATCCATTTCTAAGGCTCAAATCATAGAGTTAGACATATAAAATTCGTAATTTAAAAACTCCTAATTTTTAGCTAAATTAAAAGCAAAAATAGTTTTTTCTCTCACCTCCACATTTCTCTCTTACGTTAGTTGTCAAGTACTAATAAAACTTCTCCTTTTTGAAAAAATATAGAAAAAAAACTACTTTTTTTCCCCCAAAAACTTACCATTTTTTTATTATCATCACTAAACTGTTTTTTTTTTTTTCCACCTCCACATTTCTCTCACACATTATCAATACTACTATTTAAGGAGCTTCCCTTATTTGGGATCCTCAATTTAGATGCCCAAAATACTCTCAAATTCATTCGTTTCTAAGGCTTAAATCATAGGGTTAGACATGTAAAATTAGTAATTTAAAGACTCTTAATTTTTAGCTAAATTAAAAAAAAAAAAAGTTTTTTTTTCTCTCACTCTCTCACATTAGTTGTCAAGTACTAATACAATTTTTTTTGAAAAAATATAAAAAATAAAACTGTTTTTTTTTTTTTCCCACAAATGTACTATTTTATTATTATTACTAAATTGTTTTTTTTTCTCACCTCCACATTTCCCTCACACATTAGTAGTCAAGTACTAATACAACTTTTTCTTAAAATAAAAAATAAAATAAAATTGCCATGAGTAAAACGTGTAAACCCAAAAAATAAAAAATAAAAAACCTCATCGCATGTGCGAAGCGCGTGTGATGAGGTTAGTAAATAGTATAGATGATGACTTGTAAATTTATGAAACCTCAAAATCTTATGTGATGAACTATTATGAGTTTTTTTTTTTTAAAAAAAAATTAAAATCTAATTGATGATGCTTGAAAATTAGTAGGTTGAATGCTCCGGGCTTCAATGGTTGGATGACTTGAAAATAAAGGAAAAGACTATTGAAGGTGACTAGGGTGAACCGGCCAAGGACCCTCCGATAGTTAAGTCATTTTTCTCTCTAAACCTAAAGTGTGGTGAATGAATGAATAGTAGAACATACCATAGTTGGATGAGGCTTGGCCCCTTTTATAGAGTGTTTGGAGTGGGTCTACTTGTTAGGTTCCACTAACATTGTGGGAGATATGTGGACTTGGTGGGGAGAGTGAAGCGAATTTTGGAGAATTCACCCTATGTTCTGAGTTGAGGGTTAGTGGTCTAATTATTAGAGATTGTGGAAAATGTTCAGAAATTTACTAAGTATTTATTGGTCGTCCATACCTTCTCATGGTATGCACATCCATGTTCTCTTTGAACAACTAGATCCTTTTTGGATGACTAGTGACATGCTTGGACATCCTTATTTTATGTTTGTGGTGCATATTCCTTTTTTTTTTTTTTTTTTTTGAAGACTATCTTGGACTTTATTGGTCTTGGACGATGATTATGGATGAAGATTACTTGTTGTTGATCATCATCAGTTGCCCCTTTGTCCATAGGTCATCCATGATCTCGTCATACTTGCCTTGTGTTGCTTTTTTTTAATTTTATTTTTATTTTTACATGGCACTTTCTGATTCATTGTTGAGTCATACACATGGTGTCCAATGACTTAATGAAATCAATCAGTGTAGGTGTTGCCACATGGCTTGATCATAGCGGCCAGGAGGTCGCGTCGCTTCATTCTTTGGGAAAGTGGTCACGTGGCGTCTTCTGATTGGTCCGTGTTGCTTCAATGACCCACCTAGTCACCTATAAATAGCTCAATACCTCTCTTACCCTCTCACTTTTATGAATTTTCCTCTTTGACATTCTTGTCTCGGTTCGTCCTTTGCACCTCATCTTGAAGTCTTCTTTCGTCCTTAGTCTTCTTCGTCTAGCATCAGGTATTATTTCCTTCTTCGTCTAAGGTTTTCTTCTTTAGAGCTTTCTTATAAATGGCTGAGATTGTAGTTTCTTCATCTAGTGATAGGGATGATAAGGAAATAGACAAGTATCATGACGACAATAATAGTAGTGGGGGTTGTAGTGGCAATAGTAAGAGTGGTTCCACAGACGAGGTATACTCGTCTGGAACCCCTGGGATTCCTTTAGAGGTTTTCCATGAGGAAATGAGGAAAAGGGCAGCATTTGGATCATCTGCTAGCTTGTCTACTACTTCTCCACTATCCATTGCCTTTCCTCCTCGTCAAATAGAGGATGTTTTAGTGTGTTGTGCCATGAATATTCCATTAAAGATAGACAATAAGAGGCTTCTTAAACCTAGAGATAAGTACCAAATTCCTAATGAAGTTCACACTCATCTTCCCGCTGTGGATGAGTGGTGCTGTACTCCAAATTCTCCTAGAGTTGTCATATATAAAGCTTATCTTTTAGGGAGTCTTAGATTACCCTTAAACGCCTTTGTTAGAGAACTCCTCCATGGGTTAGGTATTGGACCAAACCAACTTAACCCTAATGGATGGAGGATTATTGTAGCAATGCAAGTGTTGTGAAGGGAGGTTTTTAAGGGGAACTATTCTCTTATTGTGGATGAGTTCCAATATTGTTATAAACCCTCTAAAATAAACCAATCCCTAGGTTTTTATTAGTTTTCTGCTAGGGGTTCTAATTGTAGGATGATTAGGGCTCTTCCTTCATTTGATAGGTTGTGGAAGAGAGAATTTTTCTTTATTTCTGGGTTTTAGGTTAGTAACCCCGTTGAGGTAGGTAGGGATACATTCCCTCCTTATATTGGTGCCATGGGTCGTTTACGCTCTGAGGGTATGTTGCTTACTCTAGCTCATCATAGTTATTTTATCATCTTCGTTTAACTTTCTTTTCTTCTTTTAGCTGTAGCTCATCCTTCCTTAAGTGACTTTCATTTGTGCCGAGACCAAAGAGCTCACTCCTTTGTTGATAGGGATTTTCATTCCTTGGTAACACTCCATTGTCTAGCAGTTTGGGGGGCTTGGAAAGTTCCAACTAAAGAAGCTTTGGCTCACGAACTTACAACTCATTGACTTGAGTTTTTATTTATTTATTTATTTTTTATTTTTTTTATTTTTATATGTGGTTTTGTTAAGCTTTGACGATCTCTTTCGGGAATGACAACCATGAAGGAGAAAAAGGAGAAAGCACTTATCAGTGGCGATGAATTCGTCTAGATGGAAGACGTTCCCCCTCTCCAGACTCGTCCAACCGTCTTAAAGACACTAAAGCTTGTGCCTCCCATCTCTAAGGAGAAGAGGTAGGCCATGTCCAAGACGATTAACACTAGGAACCTTCCTAGTCGTCCAGGCTACAAAAGGTCTAAGGTGAACACGTCCATCCCTGTTAAGACTCTAATCGTCGAGCTTGGTCCTTCTGCTTTTCTTGTTGTGAAGACTCCTCTCAAGGCTTCAACTTTTGAAGCTTCTTCTTCTTGTCTTGATCTAGAATCGTCTACAGTTCCTCTCGTCGAAGATCCTACTACTGCCTCTCACACCATCCTAAGGAGTGAGAGCTTAGCTTGGAACAGGTTTAGGACAGTGGTGAAGGAAGATGGGGTCATGGCTTGCTATGACATGTCTGTTAAGGAGTTTGAGCGTTCCATTGTCTATGATCTGTATAAGGTATTTTTCTTCATCTATAACAACTTGCTAATTTTATTGCCAAGTCGTATTTTAACATTTTGTTTTGCAGATCATGTCCAAGTTTATGGCGGTGTCTAGACAAGCCACAGAGTTAGACAAAGAGAAGATTAGGCTGGACGCTAAGGTTCTTGCCATGGAGAGGCAGTTAAGCAAGCGAGTTGGGGAGTGGTTGAAGTTGGAGGACAAGGTAAAGCATCTGAAGTTCGAGGTGAAGGAGTTAAAGAATTTAGCTGAGGAACTTAGAATTGATATGGTTGACAAGGAGTCTCGTTTGGGTGACCTTCAAAAGAAGAGTGACAAGCTTTCCTCATCTATGAAGAAGGCCTAGGATGAGGCAATCAAAGAGTTCAAAGCTTCTGATGCGTATACACAACTCTTGGATGAGAATTATGTTGCTGGATTTGAGGACTTCCATCAAGATGCATGTGAAAATTTTCCTAGAGTAGATTTTGACTCCATAAGGCTTCATATTGCTGTTGAAAGTTCTTTACCACCAGGCACCTCTCAGGATGTCGATATAGATGATGATGCTACTACCTCTGATAAGCCCAAGGATGATGCCTCCACTAGTTTATCCAAGTAGTCTTTTTTTTTTTTTTTTTTTTTAAATCATTTTTGCAAACAATTTATTTGAATTTGGTTTGTTGTTTTGGACTATTTTTTATTTTCTTCAATTAAATTTACTTCGTCCATAGTTAAGGATGTAAGTTTTATACAATTGCCTCTTTGGCTTAACATTAAAGGGTTTTTGGACGTTGGTCATCCACCCTTGTCATGGACAAGTTAATTTATATATATATATATATATATGCATGTCCATAGTTGGATGCTTATTTCCATTCCTTTGTTGTTCTTATGTGTTCGTCCTTGATTTGGATTTTTCCCTTTCCTATACATACATATTTGTCCATGGTTTGGACATTGTACATTTAGGGATTTTGGACATTGGTTGTCCATAATTATCGTTTATTTTATTGCATGCTTTTTTACTCGTCTTTTACTCTATTAACTCTCGGCGAGTATATGTGGGAGGTGTTTATTCCTTCCCTTTGTTACCTTAAGATTTTGCTCCACGATGTGGTATTTGGCCTTTACCTTGTCTAAAGGTGTTTATGACAATACATCTCTGCATCTAGAGATTTTACTCGTCCATGACTTTTAGCCTTTCTTGTGGACTTTGATATTGTAAAGGATTAAAAACACTTAAGTGGAAAATCCAAACTGCTTTATATACAAGCTAAGAACTTTGTACATAACATAATAACATCCACGAACATTACACATGCTAGTAGCTAGTGCTTTTTAGGGAATTCAAATACTAGAAAACATAAAATGTTGGTAGAAAATATAAGTGCTAAAAGATAACATAGATAGATTGCTAGTAGTAACTAGCAGTCTGTAGGGGTTAAGGTCTTCCATGTTGACCCTCTTGACAAGTCTTCAGTGATAGTACTTCCTCAGGTGCTCCATGTTCCATGGATGCTCTAGCCTTCATCCATCTAGGGCTTCTAGGTAGTATGATCCTCATATTTTGTAGTTGATGACTCTGTATGGTCCTTCTCAATTAGGTCCCAATTTCCATTAGCAGGGTTCTTAGTGGCCAAGGACACCCTTTTTAGGACGAGGTCTCTAATGTTGAACTACCTAGGCTTGGTCATCAGATTCTTATAGCATGCTACCCTATGTTCTCTTCGTCCTAATAGTGGGCTACTTTGAAGGTGGTCAGTCCAACCTCTGTGGGTATCACTACATCATTCTCATATGCTAACTTGAAGGGAGTTTCTCCTGTAGAAGTCCTCACTGTCGTCATGTATGCTCAAAGGACGCTAGGTAGCTTGTCAGGCCATATCCCTTTTGCCCCTTCAAGCCAAGTCTTGATTATCTTAAGCAAAGATCAGTTTGCAACTTCTTCCTACCTCTTTGCCTGCAGGTGGAAGGGTGAGGAGTAGTGATTCCTAATTACAAGCTACTCACAAAATTCTCTAAAGGGCATGTTATCGAACTATCATCCATTGTCTGAAACAAGCACCCCAGGAATCCTAATACGCTAAATGATGTTTTTCCACACAAAGTTTCTGACGTTTTGCTCAGTGATCTTTGCCAAGGGTTTTGCTTCCATCCATTTAGTGAAATAATCAATTCCCACCACTAGGAACTTCATTTGCCTATTTCCTGAAAGGGACTAAGAATGTCAAGCCCCCATTGAGCAAAGGGCCAAGGGGCTATCATCGGTGTAAGATACTTTGATGGTCGTTTAGGTATGTTGCTAAAGCGCTGACACTTATCACATGCTTTGATGTAAGCCTTGTAGTCTGTTTGAATTGTTGGCCAATAGTAACTTGCACGAACTATTTTATGGACGAGGGACCTAGCTCTTGAGTGATTTCCACATGCTCTTTCATGTACGTCTTTCATGACATAATGGGACTCGTCTTGAGTTAAGCATCTTAAGTAGGGTTGAGAAAAAATTCTTTTATACAATACCTCATCCATTAAAACAAACTTTGCTACTTTAACCCTTAGCTTCTGAGCTTCTTCTTTGTCCTTGGGGAGGAGTCCGTTCTTAAGATACGATACAATTGGTGTAGTCCAATTAGCTTTCTCATCTAACTGTTGCACCTCAGGGATGTCTATACTCAGAATATACTGCTCTAGCCAGGCTATTAGCCTCCATGTTTTCTACCCTTGGGACTTGATAGAACTTTGCCGTTTTGAGGCCTTTGATACAATGCTTGGATTTG
The DNA here is from genome assembly GCA_023621385.1 of Quercus gilva. Taxonomy (NCBI): domain Eukaryota; kingdom Viridiplantae; phylum Streptophyta; class Magnoliopsida; order Fagales; family Fagaceae; genus Quercus; species Quercus gilva. Next base: position 61,302,349 of record CM042476.1, on the reverse strand, counting down.
CTTAAATATCTTTCATTCGTTCTTCTTTGGCTTCGCACGTTCCATTCACTTGGCCTATGATCAATTTTGAATCTCCCTGGTTGACCATGGATTTGGCTCTCAATTCCTTAGCCAAATCCTAGTCCTCAATAAGAGCTTTATACTTAACTTCATTGTTGGTTGTCTAGAACTGTAGATGAACAACGTACTTTAGACGATCCCCTTCGGGCGACTACAAGATTACTCCGACTCCTCCGACGTGTTAAGTGGATGAACCATCTTAATGGGTGATCCATTCTTTTGTCCCAGTTCTTTAGTCTATTGGCCATGAGCTGGAGTGAACTCCGTAATGAAATTTGCAAGTACTTGGGCTTTTATTGCTTCTGTTGGTCGATACCTAACATCGAACTCACTGAGTTCAACTATCCACTAGATCAGTCGTCCAACTGCTTCTAACTTGTTCATGGCCTTCTTGAGTGGGTTGTCTTTCGAGCTGTTGATGACATGAGCTTAGAAGTAGGGTTTGAGTTTCCTTGCTGCTGTTACCAATGAAAAAGCTAACTTCTCCATTGGTGGATATCATCCTTTAGCTCCTTTTAATGCCTTGTTGGTATAATTGACAGGCCTTTGTGCCTTTCCTTCTTTTCAGACTAAGGTTGAGCTCACTGCATGAGGAGAGACTGCTAGATAAAGGTACGATTCTTCACCTGGCTTGGAAGGGCTCAATAAGGGAGTTGTTGTGAGATACGTCTTAAGGTCTTCAAATGCTTGTTGACATTTGTCTGTCCATTCGAATGCTTTCCTTAACACCTTGAAGAATGTCAAACACTTGTCAATAGTTTTTGAGACAAACCTGTTAAGAGCTGCTACTCGTCCAGTGAGACTTTGTAATTCTTTGACATTCTTTGGTGACTCCATGCTTAGTATTGCTTGGATGTTGTTAGGGTTTGCTTCAATTCCCTCTATAAGACCATGAAACCAAGGAATTTTTTTGATGAAACTCCGAAGGGACACTTGCTCTGGTTCAGCTTCATGTTGTATTGTCTAAGCATGTTGAAAGTTTCATAGAGGTCGTCTATGTGTAGTGTCTCTTTTGCACTTTTGACTAGCATGTCATCCATATATACTTCAACATTCCGCCTAATTTATGGACAAAACATTTGATTAACTAGACTTTGATAGGTAGCCCCTACATTTATTAGACTAAAAGACATTACTTTGTAGCAAAATAAACCTCGGCTTGTAATAAAGGATGTTTTCTCCTAGTTTGCCTCATCTATCTTAATCTAGTTGTAACCTAAGAATGCATCCATGAAGCTTAGCAATTGGTGTCTTACTGTCGAGTCCACCAGCCGATCAATGCGTGAAAGAGGATAACTATCTTTGGGGCATACCATTTGTGAATTCCATGCACATCCTCTATTTTCCATTAGCCTTCTTAACCATCACTGCATTTGCTAGCCAATCTGGGTAGTAAAATTCTCGGACGAACTTTACTATTACTAACTTTTGGACTTCTTCTTTGATGGTGTTATCCCATTCTAGGGCAAATACTCTCCTCTTTTGACGGACGAGCTTGTAGGATGGGGATACATTTAGACGATGAGTTATCACACTTGGGTTAATCCCAGACATGTTTTCATGGCTCAAAGCAAACACATCCTTGCTCTTCTTGAGGAATTGGACAAGGTTTTACTTCGTCTTCTTCTCTATACTCATTCTAATCCTTGTGAATTTCTTTGGGTTGGATTCATCCAAAGGAATGTCCTCCAATATGTCAATTGGCTTGGCGACCATCCTTCTTTCCTCGATATTTATCATTGGCAATTGCTTGTCCATACATAACATGGCTAGATAACATTCTCTGGCTACTGATTGATCGCCTTGGACCTTTCATATGCCATATTGTGTTAGGAACTTAACGGTCAGATGATAAGTGGACATTGCAGCTCTCTAACTATTCAAGGTCAGTTGTCCTATGATGGCATTGTATAAGAACGAGCAATCAATGACGAGGAAATTCACTTCTTTGGTAATTTGCTTTGGATAAGACCCAACCACAACTGGTAGGGAGATAGTGCCTACTAATAGAACCTTTGTCCCTCCAAATCTAATTACGGGGACATTTTTTGGATGAAGTAATTCTTTATCAATCTTCATCTGCTGGAAGGCCGGGTAATAGAGGATATTGATTAAGCTCCTGTTATCCACTAGTACTCTCCTTGTTGTGTAGTTTGCAATCTTCAAAGTGATGACAATTGCATCGTCATGATGATGGTATAGCCTTCTTGCATCTTCATTAGTGAAGGTTATGGCTGGTTCATCCATCTTTAGTGCTCTTAGTGGACGACCAATAAGTTGAACACTCTGAGCCACTCGAAGGTAGGTCTTTTTGGATTTGGACAAGTTGGCAATCGATGTTCCCCCAATAATAACCTTTATTTCTCCTAGTGGTGGATAGATTGGCTCTTCTACTTTTCCTATTAGTGGTAGTCTTTTGTCCTTATGCTTTCTTTCGATAAAGTTCTTTAGTTTCCCTTATTTGATAAAGACTTCAATTTGCTGCTTTAGATCATAACACTCGTCAGTGTCGTGCCCATGATCTCAATGGAAACGACAATACTTGCTTCTATTCCACTTACTAGGATCCTCCTTTAGCTTTTCTAGCCATTTCAAGGACGGATCATCCTTGGTCTACATCAACACTTAGTCAAGTAAAGCGTTTAAAGGCGTGTAATTGGAGTATCTTCTTGAGGACGATCCTACCTTTTTGCCATTTCCATCACTTTTTTCTCCTATCTTGGCCTTTTTTGGAAAAGGGCCCTGTTCTGGATGATACATGCATTTAGCCTCCATTCGTTCAGCCTTCTTCTTCTTCTTGGCAATATTCGTATCCTTAGCATTCATTAAACTTTAGGCTGAGCATATCAACTCAGCCATCATTTATGGCTTTTGGTCATACAGTTTGTGAATGAACAAGTCGGAGGTAACTCCATTGTAAAAGGCTACCAAAAGAATTTTGTCATCCATCTCGTCTACCAATGGGCTTCCCTATTAAAATAGCTGATGAAAGTCCAAAGACTCTTGTTTTCTACTTGCTCTATGTTCAGCAAGCTAGACGAAGAGCATTTATGCCTTGGCCTCCGATGAATTTGTTGACAAATAACTTGCTTAACTCTTGAAACGAAGTTATAGTGTTTAGTGGTAATTTGCCAAACCATACCCTGGTTGGACCTTTTAGCGTTGTAGAGAAGGCTTTGCACATGATCTCGTTTGGAACACCTTGGAGGTGCATTGTTGTCTTGAATGTGGTAATGTGATCACAAGGATCTCACTTTCCATCATATGAGTCGAAGGTAGACATTTTGAACTTGGAGGGTAAACTCGTGGTGGATGCAATGAAGGGAGAGTCAGTTTTGTGGATGAGATCATCCACATGATTCGTCCTCCCTATGGAGTCCTTCATCTCCTCCATGGCCTTTTTCATCTGGTCCATCTCTTTCTCTAAATGTGGCACCCTTTAAGTGATGGTGCCTCTGGATTGATCTCCTCCTTTAGCGTTGTTCTCCACTCCTCCATTCTTTGAGTTCTGCCTAAGATCTTCACCACGTCAATGTTGACATTGTTTCTTTCTATTGACTTCCCTAGTTAACTCTTGGTTTTGTTGTGTCAAGTTCGCCATTGCAGCTACCATAGACTGCAATTGCTGTTGGACAGACGCTGGTGGCAATGCTGGTGCACAGTTTGGATGACTAGAGGAATTTCCACTTTCTTGGTGCTTTGGGCTTGTGGCCATTAACCTAGTTTGGACCATGCAGCCTTTTATCTTAGAAAGCAAAGTGGCTAACACTTAGAACTTTCTCCCACAAACGATGCTAACCAATGATGCTCGAAAATCAGTAGGATGAATTCTTTGGGCTTCAACGGATGGATGACCTGAAAACAAAGGAGGAGACTATTGAAGGTGACCGGGGTGAATCGGCCAAAGACCCTCCGACAGTTATGTTAGTTTTCTTTCTAAAACTCAAGTGTGGTGAGTGAGTGAGTGAATAGTAGAACATACCTTAGTTGGATGAGACTTGGTCCCTTTTATAGAGAGTTTGGAGTGGGTCTACTTATTAGGTTCCACTAATATCAAGGGAGATGTGTGGACTTGGTGGGGAGAATGCAGTGAATTTCGGGGAATTCACCTCACATTCCGAGATGAGGGTTAGTGGTCTAATCATTCGAGATTGTTGAAAATGTTCTTAAATTTACTAAGTATTTTTTGGTTGTCCATACCTTCTCATGGTATGAATGACCATGTTCTCTTTGGACGACTGGTGACATGCTTGGATATCCTTATTTTATGTTTGAGGTGCATATTCCTTTTTTTTTTTTTTTTTTTTTTTTGAAGACTATCTTGAACGTTATTGGTCTTGGACGACCATTATGGATGAAGTTACTTGTTGTTGATCACCATCAATAATATTATGAGATTTGCCAAAACTCAAACATCTTCCATTTTTATATTTATTCTAGATTTATTTTTCATCTTTAAATTTTGAAATTTTTTTTAGCTCAATAGTAAAAATAGGATTAAAAAAAAAAAAAAAAACTTAGGGATTAAAAATTTAAGCAAAAGGCATAAGATTCTTAATAGTTTAATGACCATTTTTAAAATAAAAAAAAAAGACTAAAATTTATCCTAAAAAGGATGAAAATACAAATTTTAAAAATGATGAAAATAATTCATGCACATTTCAAGAGAGAAAATAATATTTTAAATTTAAAAAAAAAAAAATTTCTTTTGAAATTGGCATTATAAGTGATGCTTACGCCAAATTCAACTCGGCCCATGGTTTTGTGCCGGTATCACGGAAATGCGGACGGCTTCGGAGTTTGGACTATTTGATATTGATCCTCCAAATGACGGCTATGGGTGTAGGTTTTGGGAAAAATTACGGAATTGCCTTAGAGACTATTTTGGATTTACAAATTTGCCATTTCTGGATTTATTGCTGGGTCACAAAATGGAAGGAAGTTAGAAAGAGTCGAGATAACAGCACAGGCAGTATTTTTGGGGCCCCACATGGTTAGGCAAGATTCCTTCCATTTTTTTTTTCCTTTCTTTTTCTTCTTCGTAATTTTAATTTCTTTTTTTTTCATGAAAAACTTTTTATTTATAGATTTTTCAAACATGAGATTTTGTTTATTTTGCACATTAAATTTTAGTTGGAGTAAAAAAATGTAAAGTTCATTATGATTGGTTGTTGTTGTTGTTGTTGTTTTTTTTTTTTTTTTTGATGGACATGATTGGTTGTTGTTGTATAATAGATTGTGGTTGAGTTGCTAAATTTCTTGCAATGTGAAACATTACTTATTAATATTTTTTATTTTTATTTTTTGAAAAGGAAAATGTCATTCATTTATAAAAGGCAAACATCTTGATACAGTTGTTCCATGACTGGAGGAGGGGAATCCTCTATCCAACCTCCTCTATTCAATACAAATCCTCAACAATAATTCTAGCATGTTGCGCTAACACATGAGTCACCTTATTTCCACTTCGCCTTATGTGAGAAGTAGACACCCACTGTAAGCCCCTAATGGTTTCTATCATTTACACCATATTTTAATTTAGTCTCTAACCTCTCAATTTTGTCAATATAGTCCCTAACTTTTCGATACTGTGTCAATTTAGTCTCTACTATTATCTTTTAGATGAAAATTGCTAACATGGCTAACATCCAAAATAAAAAATTAGTTTATGCTAATGTGACAATAAACTACATTTTTATTTTGGCCGTTTGCCATGCTAGCAATTTTCATCCAAGAAATAACGGAAGGAACTAAATTAACATAGCACTAAAAAGTTAGGGACCAAATTGACACAATTGAAAAGTTAGGGGCCAAATTAAAATATAGTATAAAGGATAGAGACCAAATATGTAATTTACCCTTTTAATAATGATTAATTCCTGTAGTATTAATTTCTTTTTTTGAGAAGAAGCCTATAGTATTACTTGAACCCCTTGCAATGTGAAACATTACTTGAAAAGGGTACTAAAGGTGAATTAAAGTTTTGTGAAATTTCTAATTTTCTATTTTGAGGGTATCTTATTCTCTAATTTGATTCCGCAAGAACATTAGCATTAGTCTTAACAAACTAATCTAAGGTTAAAAATATAGCTAAAAATCCTCAAAAAACTCATGCATTAGTCTCAACAAAATACCAATAAAATTTAATTTTCAAGTGGACCTCGCTACATCCAGCGAGACACTACTCTCGCTACTACTAATAAAATCTTTGTTTTATATTCTTTTTTCTCGCCCTCACTATCTCTCCTCTCTCTTTTCCCCATGACTTCTATTAGGACATATGTGATTCAATGTTAGGAACATATGTACATATTTTATGTAATTGACTAATCCTTTGACAAAACGCACTTTACTTGTAATTGGATAGATCTATGATGTGTTTAATGCTTCAAGAAACAAGGTTTCAAGTTCAAGTGTTAAAGCCATGCAAGTCTGTCCAAGAATCAAGGAATGAAGTGCAGGATTTTAAAGTTCGACAGCTAGCATCTATCAAGGTTTAAAAGCTGCTGAAGCCCGTAGCTCGATAGCTAGCTCGATAGATGGATATCTATCGAGGTTTATGAAATTTAGATTTTCTGTTTTGTTTTTCATCCAATCCATGGGTATATGTTTGGGCTTTCTTTTCTCACAACCCTAAACATATATAAGGATTATTTTAAGGGTCGTAAAAGGTTCCGTGTAGTTGCGCAAGAGCACAATTGCACAAGTGTGAAGAAAAGTGTTATCGAAAACGTAGTTTGCCCTAGTTTTTCATTCTTTTCAAGAAGTTGCTATGTTTTGTACACCATAGGGTTTTGTGACCAAGCAACTTCATGATCTTCATCGTCTAGATGAACTGAAGAACTTTGCAACTAACATCCTTCTCAAGTTGGTGATCAAGTCGCGTACTATGATCCGCGTAATTGGTTAGTCACGTACTAGGAGCCATGCATTCAAAAAGAGAGATTGTCATTACAGAACAAGTCCAATTGGGTATTGGGGTAAGGGTTCAACTATAGGTTGGTATAAGGTACTAGGATTCCTTTACTTGTAATCGCTTGTTTTGATAATAGTGGATTCTTAAGAGTGGTGACCTTAAAATCAATCGGTGGGGTTTTTGCCGTGTAAGTTTTCCCCATTCGTAAACAAATTATCGTGTCAATTTAATTTCTGCTGCATACTTAGTTAATTGGTGATTTGTTTGTGCTGCCATGTATAGTTGCATGTTAATTTGATTAATTAATAAACTTGGCTAATCAATCAATTAATTCATCACAAGGGGTCAATACGTTTTTGGCCTATCAACTTCTTTGTTCTCTCTCTCTCTCTTTCTCTCTCTTGTCATTGACATTCTATCTCTCTCTCATGAACTGATCAACATTAATTGGTAGTTAGTGATAGTGGCCGGGTTTTGTCTAGGTGGTGGCTTGGTTGCTGGGTTTTGTGAATTTGGTTCTATTTCCTTCTTTCTTATCTCTTTCATGCACAGATTGAGCACCATGGTGGTTTGTGGTAGCTTAAGTTGGATATGATTTGTTCATTGATGGTGGTGGATGGGTTTCAATAGTTGTCGATGATTTATGAGTTTGATGGTGCAAGTAGGTTTGGTGCTTGAAGGTGGGTTTCGTCATTTCGCTGGTGATTGGGTGGGGTTTGCTCAGAGGTGTGAGCTTGAAGGTGGCTTTGGCCGGTGGTGGGTTTTGCTTTGGAGGTGTTTGATTTTTGATTGGTGGGGTTTGATTTTGGTGCTTGCTAGAGATGGGTTGTGCAAGTGGCTTGGGTTTGTGGATTGGTGGTGCTTGGTCGTGATTGGTGGCGGTGGTGCTTCATTGTGGTGTTGCTGTGTTGCTAAATCGTGGTGTTACCATATTGCTATTAGTGTTGTTGTGGGATGGGTGAAGGGAAAAAAAATTAGTTATTATTTTTTTTAAAGATAAAATTGAATTTTCATTTAAACAAAGTTAAACTTGTGCAAAGCAGAAAATCTAAGGAAACTTTAGGACAGAGCACCAAAAGAGACCACAAATAGCAAAGCTAAAGGAAAGAAAAGAGAATGAAACTTCACTAGATCCCTTCCAGTCTACAATTTCTACACAGATTCACTAGACTCTGAGGGAGCATTCCAATTCACCTATTTTTGTCTCCTGATCTTTTGGCTTATTAAACTAGGTCATGGGCTATTTTATTACTATTTCTGCAAATGTATCAAGTTTCTGCATAATGAAAGCCATTCATTCCTTGCAAGATTCCATGAATTATTTAGCCCGCTACTGTAGACATTGCATTTTGTACCCTTTACGACTTGGGCCCCTGTTTCCCAATGATGTTGGAATTCTAAAGCCCAAGGTTGGTTTAGGGTTTGATCAGATTGAATTTGACTTAAGGAAAATGTTTTAAGAAAAATATAACTCTTTTATGAATAAAATAAGCTATTGCCACGAAAACCCTAGGGCATGCGTACGCATACACACGTATGCATATGCATGCTCAAGCTCTACGTATGCATGCTTCATGCATGCATATACATACATGGGCATGCATACACATGTTAGGGTTCCGGAAACTATGAAAGACAAGTTTTCTACATTAAAGTTTGGGTTTTGGAATGAATCTCACATCGACTGGGAGCCATTCCAAACCCCCATTTTCGAACTATAAAAGGCCATACATGGTACCTTTTCAAAACACAAAGAAAATCCTAAGGGAAAACACAAGATTCACTAGAAATAGTGAATCAAAGAAGGAGTTTTCTCACAAAACATCCTCAAGTCAATATTTTTCTAATTGAAGCCTTTCCTGGCCTTGATCTTTGAGTTTCAAGCTTACTAATCACTTTTGTTTTTTATTGTGAACAGATTGTGATGTGCATTGATAATAGCTTAATTTTGCATATTTATATCATTGTTAGAAAGCATTATTATACTTATTTTGAGTTAAATCATGCATTTTATATTTGGTTTTAGAATAATGTTGAATAATCAATTTTGTACTTAATTGAATTTTATTGCGTGAATTTGTCTTTTGTAGGAGAATGGAATTAAATAAATGGATTTGTGCAAAGAAGAAAGCTAATGGACTTTACTTTCACAAGGGCCATAATGAAGTTAAAGAAGGCCAACCTAATTAAATTTAAGCCCAATTGGAGCAAAGAATCAAAGGAAATTTGTACCAAATCCAAGTCTAATTCAGATTAGGATTCCAGCCTGCATATCAGTTAGTATTTTTCGTATAACTTTCAGCTCAGACATCCAATGGAGATGACTCAAGTTGGGATAGAAATTAAACTTAGAGGGCTACAACTTTTTAGTTTACCAAAAGTCCTAATTCGGACATTAAATGGGCCAAAATTATCGGTTAAATGAAGCCTAAAAATCTTGGATTTTCTCCAAACGGGAAATTCAACTTGTAATAGGATTCCTTGACCTATTTAAAGGCTCTTTAGGGAAAAAGTCAGAGGAGGCTGATGCTAGTGCTAGGGCTGAGATGCAAAACAGAAAATTGGAGCCAGAGGCAATGCCGCATGTGGCTTCTTTGTAACTTTCCTCCATGATAGCATTGTGACTATTTCTTTCTCTATTTTATTTGTCTAGTTTAATGTTTAGTATTTTATTCTTGTGTTTTATTTCAATTACCATGAGTAGCTAAATTTATAATTAGGGTTAAGGATGAAACCTTGTTAAGGATCATCAGTAATATTTATGTGGTTTGATTTTTCCCACAATAGTTATTCTTTAATGATTTAAATTGTTCTTGCTTCATAACAATTGACTAAGATGAGATTCTAAATATGAGTTCAATCATGTTTTTCCCATGATTTAAGATTTATCTTAATTAATTGAATGCTTGGTTTATTATTTCTTGATTATAAAATTGGATATCTCTTGTGATTTGTTTGTCAACGGTTACAATTCATGATTTGATCTTATACTTAAGAAGAGAAGAAGAACATACTTTAGATATTTAAATAAAAGTTTTAATGATAATATTTTTCGTGGCATGAGTTTGCATACGCATACATAAATATGAGCATGCATACACACCCAAAAACACAGTTTTAAAGCCAACAACAAAATAACAAATCAAACCAACCTTAACATGCTTCTAATACAAAACTAAACAATCTAAACTAACAACAAAGATATCAAAGATAAACAAAAAAAAAAATCTATTCCTAAACATTCATTGGATCTAACAACAAACAAGAGCAACACTTAACACATCAAAACATATTCATCAATATATCAAATCATATCAACTTTCCCATCAAAACATGATGAGAAAAAAAATAAAATCAAACAAAACAAAACGTATTTCTAAGCATGAATAACATATAAATTAACTAAGAACAACAAAAACGCAAATTATAAAAGAACCAAATCAAGGAAAAGCCATGAAAAGAGACTCACCTTGCTATGGAATACAAACTTAATTGATATTTTACCGGCCCCTCAGTATCTACACAACAAGATTCAATGAGATATCAAGGTAAAAGAAGATTTCAATAGTTTATAGGTAATCACAACTCTAAAACAAGATTAGTTTTGAAAAAGGTTTTTGAGAAATCAAATTGGGAAAATAGTTTCTGCCTTAGAACTTACTAAAGAGAGGTTTTTAATTTGTAAAAAATGTGCAAAGGTGCTGTGTGTGTGTTTTAGAAAAGAGAATTAGGGTTTTAGAGAAGATAGAGGCTAAAAATGGCTCTTTCTAGCTGGGGCTTTAATTGGAGGTATAAGATGAGTATTTGTAAGTTAAAATTAGGGTTTTCAGACTTTTTAATGATCTTTGGACATTCTTAAGGGTCCATGGGCTGGCCCACATCAAAACATTATATTTTGGGCCCTTAAAATGAAGTTTTAGAACCCAGAAATTTATGGCCTAAACAATGAGTAAAGGTCATTTTTCAGCATCGTTTTCAAAGTGATTTGAACACTTTTGAGTTGTGATTACTTCCAAACTATCAAAATGACTTCAATTACCTTTTGTAGACATGTCAAGCTCATCATTGGGACCAAGGACTAAAGTTTATTAATTGAATACAAAATAAGGTGTCTCCACCCGTGTTTATCCTTTATGGAGAGAACATTGTGGGCCTTCTTTATGGGCTTGCTTTGTCTTCTTTTGTCCCTTCCTGGGCTAGTGGGTTTGCTTGACATGACTTCCTGCCAAACTAGCCCATGGGGCTTTTATCCCTTTCCTTCTTCCTTCCTCGGACCTTTATGACTCATTAGCTTTAACCTTACTTTTCTTTTGCCTCTCACTGTGCCTGTGGGCCTACTTACTACCATTTCCTGCCATGCTAGCCCACTGGGCTTTATTTCTTTCTTTCTTTCCTCTTTAGGCTTTTGTGGCCCATTTGCTCCTGTTTTGCTTTTCCATTCTTTTCTTCTTTATTTTTGCTTGCTATTGAGCCTTTCTACTATTGGGCCCTTTTTATCAAAAACATGTATCAAAATTTAGTCCCCTTGAGTGTATCGATTGTTTCTACAATTCATATGTGAATACTTTGGCTATTTCTTTCGTGGGTTTTCTGAATGGTGGTGCCCATCTTGCTTCTTTTCTACTGTGAATAGACTCGTTTGTTTGAATTTCTCTATTTATCAATTATTCTGAAGTAGCACCTTCGCTTCATTTAATGCGTTACCCCTTTTGAGAAGTGTCCCGCCGTTTCCTTTCTAATTCTTTTTACTTATCCTAATATCTTTCATTGTTTTTTACAACAGTTCCTTCTTTTCTCAACTTCTCCTTTCTCTCTTCATTCTTTACTTTGTTTCTTCTTCTATACCCCACACACATCACCCACCTTCTCTTTATGTCGCCGGCAAAGAGTGAAGGTTCTTCCCATTGTAAGGGGAAAGAAACCACCGTTGATCCACCACTCGTTGAGGGTGAGGTAGGCGAAGAGACACCTTTTTCTGAATCAAAACGCTTCAAGGAGGAAAGAACGGCCCGTGACCTTGATAGAGAGTGCCCTCCTCTCATAGACCCATGGTATGACACCCATTAACACTTTTCGGTGATACTCGGTGACTATTCGCCCTTTTCATCGAGTTATGTTTAGCTATCTTTGGAGTGGTAGAAAATCGATACATCTTGGGCTTCGTTGGCAACTTCTATACCTGATCTTGCCATCCGTCGTGGAGAGACTTTACCTGTCCCCATTCTCTTTAAGTTTGGGTAAGGTACATCATTGGGTTGGAAGGATTAGGTTTATCGAGAGCTTTCTGATGTGAGTTTCATGGAGGTAGTCCAGTGGGTTGGTGTTTTGAAGACCATCATTTCTTCGCGATGTCTACGACACTTGGTCCGATAGTGGTGCAGTGCCACCCATACGTTCTTTCTTTCCTGCGGTGTACTCATTGTGACATTAGAGGATGTGGCAAACCAATTGTTGCTTCCCATTCTTGGCAATGCTGATCCTTCGGATATCAAACTTTTGGCCGATGAGGAAGCTGTGGAAGCGAAGTTGAAGAAGGGAATTGGTGGTAGGAACACGAAATTTTCTAACTAGATTGGGGCCTTTCTGAAGGCTTCTACCACTACTCGCCGTGCTACCTTCATCATGTTCTGGTCGTGTAAGTTTGTTTTTGGCTCTTATCCTCGTTATGTTGTAAAGGCCATATACTTTCAATTTCCTATAAAGATTTCTACTGGGGTGAGTCTGCCATTGGCCCCTTTGTTATTAGGCCACTTGTATGTTTTGTTGGATATCTTGTAGAATGATGAGTGGGAAGTGGGTTCCTACCATATAGTTACTTCTTCCATTCTTAGCACTATTTTGCAGCATTTTCTTTGGTAGCGTTGCTCTAGGCAATTGGTTAAGTGTAAGTCTATCAGCCATGTTAAGGATAGGTATTAGTCTTGTCCCAAGGTGATCACTAATTTTTGTGAGGGTTTTGTTTATGGGTTTCCTTTAGCACACCGTTGAGTTAGGTTAAAACCCTTTGGTCATCCTGTAGTGGTTTTTTTTTTTTTTTTTTTTTTTTTTTTTTTTTTTTTTTTTACAAAGGAGTGGACTTTTTATGAAGAGCTTGCAGGAATCTTGGTACTGGCTACACTTATGATGATTCAGTGATGAGGTCTTTCATGGGTACCACTGGTAAAACTACTCCTTTAGTTGCTTATTATGAAAAAGGGATTACTTATCTAGCTACCATAAATGTTGGTGGCTGCCTTACTTGGCTGATGAGGGGGTATGTTATGTGCATTACTCTGCCCATAGAGTGAGGAGGCAGTTTGGGCTCAACTAGGATGTGCTCGATGATTTTACATTGGTTCTTGACTCTACTACTTCAGTTTGTCCCTTCCTACGTCCACATGCCTTTAAGTATTAAAGCAAGCTTTTTACTGTGGTCACCATTCCCAGTTCTTAGAGAGTGGGTCTTTGCATTGTTGCTATGCACGCCTATTGGTAGGCCGTTATGACTTCCTTCAGTGAGGATCTCTTGGGTAGCTATGGCTTCTCATTGATTACTCCCTGAGGTTTGCATGTTGTGGTCTCTCCGAACCCTCGGTTACTTCTCTCCACCAAGTCTGTGGTTGCATGCCAGGAAGCAAAATGGGTCTGCCATATTTAAGTGGTTGGAGGAGCAACAAGGATGGTTCTTGTATGTAGGTGAGTTTCCCTTTGGTTGGGAAATGAAAGTGAGGGTAGTGAACCTGTTTCCATCAGGGAAGAAGGGCACGACCTCTAAGTCTGTCAAGTCCAAGTCTACCAAGAAGGGTAAGGGTGTTGCCACAGAGGCTTCTAAGACTTGTTCTGATATAGTCCCTTATAGGGAAGACCTTCCTCCTATTGACAGAATAGTTCTCGAGAGAACTTCTCCCTTTTTTGTGAGGATCTGTTCCACTAGGAGGTCTGTTGTAACCAAATCTAGGCCTCCCTTGCTGAGGCAACCTTCTAATGCCTCTCCATCTAGTAGAACCGTGGTAGTAAGAGAAAGACATCTCCCTTAGTTTCATATGCTACTTCTGAGAGGAGAGTATGTTATCTCTGATTTCCCTTTTGTCTTTATTTTAATTCATTGGTGCTTTTGCTTACGGCTGACCTTATATGTGCATCCCTCCCTTCTTTGGTAGTCTAAGCATAAGGAGGACACTTCTGCCACACGACCTATTATACTTGACGAGGCCAGGGTGAGTTTTTTCTTCTATTCCACTTTCTTTTTTCTTGCATCATTTGTTTTTTTTTTTTTTTTTCTTTGTTTTACCTATTCATTCTTTTCTTCATCTTGTTACTTTCAGATTAACGTTAAGCCCATTTTCGTCTACGTTCCCATGAGTAAGGAGGTTCCTATTAGGCCCACTATTGACACGGCGACAGTTTTTGCTGAAGGCGATGTTCCTAAGAAAGAGGAGGTTTCTGTAGCTACTAACACTTCCATGGAGGAGTTCTTAGATGGTTCTGATGTTATTGCAGAGGCCATGGCCTCTGCCACTACTATTGCTACTTGGGAGGTTTCTGCCGAGGCTTCAGTTTCCTTAGTAGAACCAGATCTTGCTGAGGGGGTTGCTTTTGTCAAAGAGAAAATCCCGAGGAGTCTAGTCCTACTTTTGGCAAGTTTTCTACTCCTCCAAAGGGAGGTGCTTCTCCTATGGGTAGTTAGATCGAGGAGGCTCCTTTCACTACCCCTCCACCAATCATATCTTTCAACTATCCGTTTGCTACCCTTCCTTAGGTGGTTGGAGGTGGGCCTTTGCTAGTAGTCATTCCATCCTTTATTCTCTCTTGTGCTACCCAGATGCATGATGTGGAGTTATCTCCTAATGAGGGATCCGAGGAGATCCTTAAGGATTCTATGATGAGCTAGCTATGAAGACAAGGATTTCTGATTCTGAGGACACTTTTGATGAAGAGCTTGACACTAAGGCTATGGATATAAGCTCTCTTCCTTTACCTTATCTTCTTTTTCTTCTTTTCTTATTATTGTATATGCATTTTCTTTTTGGTGTGTTCCCTTCCTTACCTTTCATGTCTTCATATTTTGCAGTCATTGAAGCCCATGAGGAGCCAGAGGTTGTAGATGTTTCCATAGTGCCCACTCCTATTGAGGCAACTTCCTTTTTCACTCACTTCGAGCAGGTGGAGAGGAATGATCTCAACCTAGTGGAATTTTGGGGCACTGGGCCTCCTTATGTGGATTTCCATGGATAGAGGGTACCTCAAGATTGCTTGGAGCATCCGCAGGCTGTTCATCATGACCATGAGGATTTTATGTAGAAATTCCCCCTCGACCGTTCTGCTAGAGAGTATTTCCTCAAGTTGTTGGGATGTGTTATGAATGATATTTAGCACAACTTTGTGGATACAATTTCTATCGAGAAGATCTTGCAATGGAGAGCAGTGGTTTAAGAGTTGATTCGCGTTGATTTTGAAGTGAGATTTTTGCTTGAGTCTTCTTCAGGAGAAAAATTTAGCTTGTGGTTGATGTTATTGACGCCCGTATTGAGAGCTTGAATAAGGGGACAATAGGTTTGGAGGCCTGCCGTGAGCGCCTACTTTCCAGTGTGATTGCTCCTGACCATTTCCAAGACAAACCCCTTATTACTGGGCTTTGATTATCTACTATGTATTTGGCTACCTTAGTTATTCTATAGCTTTTTTTTTTTTCACAGTATTCTTATTTTACTTTATACTTATGACTATTTCTACTAAGTCTAGTATGACTTATGCTTTTGGTATGTAACTTATTACTACTTTTGCTATAATACTTGGTATGCGCTATAGTACCACGTATTTCTATGAATACCTCGTTTGCCATTTTCATTTCTTTCTACATTTTTTTTTTCATGACAATGATTTCATTACAAACTACTAAATTACTTTCTTCTGACATAACACCCCTTACAAGGGGTAGTCATTTAGAGAAAATACAAAAGAGAATAAGAAATAGTAAAATTACTTGACACTTCTCAGGCATAATAACATTTGAGCCATTTGCCATTGATGGGATCCATTAGATCTTCCCCATTCATTTTGGCTAGGCGATAATATCCACATGCATTAGCTTCCCTTATCACGAAGGGTCCCTTCCATTTGGGTGAAAATTTAGATGGGCTAGCCAGTCCTCTTCTAACGTGTTCTGCTATCCTCAACCATCTGTCCTTCTGTAAATATTCTTTCCTTCATGGCCTTCCTATAGGCTTCCATCATCCTTTGTCTGTACCTGCGGCTGCACCCTTAGACCTCTTCCTTCTTTTCATCTAACCCCTTAAAGTCCTCACATCTTTCTGCCAGGAAGGCATTTTTCTTGTTTTCCTTCTTTCATGCCTAAAGGACCCTTAGGGATGGTATCATCAATTCTATAGGGCTGATAGCTTTTGATCCATATACCAATGAAAAAGGAGAGAATCCTGTGGCAAACTTGGGTGAGCTGCGGTAAGCCCATAGCATGTCTGCTAGGGGTGTGACACATCCTCCACTATACTCTTGGCTCATCTTGCTAATGATCTTAATAAAAGTCTTGTTTATTGACTCAACTTGCCCATTCTTTTATGGGTAGTATGGCGAAGACTAATGGTGCTTTACTTGGTAGTATTCCAACATCTTTCTAACTTCTTTGTTTACGATGCATGTATCAATATCACTTATGATCCTGTGGGGTCTCCTGAATCTTGCAAGTATGATTTCTTTGATGAAGTTTGCTACGATCCCTCTTATGGCTTTGTGAAGCAGTATTGCTTCGACCCATTTAGTAAAATACTTTATGGCCACCAAAATCCAAATGTTTCCTTTTGAGGAAGGATTGACTGATCCCATCAAATCTAGCCCCCAGGTGTGGAATGGCCACTAGGTAACCATACTTTGTAAACTTCTAGAATGGGTGTGAATTAGGTTTTCTTGTACCTGACACCCATGGCACTTCTTTACAAATTCTGCCACATCTTTCTTCATACTAGGCTAGTAATATCCCATCTACAAGATATATATGTATAGCTTTTTCCTTCCTTGATGTTCCCCACATTCACCTGAGTGTACTTCCTTTAATATCTCCTTGACTTCCCTTGGCCTTAGGCACTGTGATGGGTCTCCATCATCCTTTTTTGAACCGGATTCCTTCATGCAAGAAATAACATGTTGTACATCTCTTAAGCTTGTATTGATCTTCATGTTTCTACGGTAAGGTGTTGTCGGTCAGGTACTCAATAAAAAGACTTCTCTAGTCTTCCTCAGTGAATATGGCATAACTTTCTTCCCGACCCATGGCAAGTTGGCAAGCTTCACATTAACTTTGAGTTTTGTCTGCTTCCTTCTTCATATTCGGCTAATTGAAACACGCCTTCTGTAGTCTGCGGTACAAGCTGATCTCCCTATAGAATTCTCAAGTTCTGTTGTGTACTTCTTATAATTTATTATGGGCCTCTCCATGCCCACACACCTTCACAGGATTCCTCCTAGCATTCTGCAATATAGTTCCCCTCTCATAAGGACATAATCCTTCACGCTTTTAAACTCTTCTATGGTTCCTTCCCTCAATAGGGCTTCTTTGATGGGGGTCCACCAATATTTCTCGCATTCCTCTTCTTTTGCGAACTTTTCTTGGAGCATTTTGATAATGGGTTATTTTCTCTTCTTGATTCCTCTCCTTCTCCATGATAGAAAACCATTCTCGCGCCTCTTAAGTTTGTTGTAGAAGAACCATAAAATCTCATGATCCATTCTTCTGCTACTACTTATGTTGTAGCCACCTCTCCAAGTACTTGATCATCTAGCGAGGAATTCCTCTTTTCCTGAGAATTGGGCCAGCAAATTTGCTATGGCCTAGTTCTTCACTACTTTAGGTGTTCCTACTTTCAAATCGTACTGTGATAACTACAATAGCCATTATGATATTTTGCCAGACAAAATGGGTTGCCATAGAAGTGCCTTGATAGCATGGGACTTCGTCATAAGGTGCATTTCGTAGGGTAGGAAGTAATGGCAGGGCCTTTGTGTTGCGTAAACAATAGCTAAGCATACCCTTTCCGCTTGGGGATAGCGTGTTTCAGCATCTTTCAAAGCATGACTGACGTAATACACTAGTTGTTTGATGCCCCCTCTGTCTTTTTGGGCTATTAACTCCTCAATAGCTAATGGGCTTGGCGCTAACTAAAGTGACAGTGGTTTCTTGTGGGCTGGTGCCCGTACCATGGGCAAGTTCATCATAATCTACTGTAGCTTTTGGAAAGCTTTCTGCTGCTCGCCACCCCATTCAAATCTATGCCCTTTCTTCAATAACTTTGCAAGGGCTAAAGTAGTTGACGCCAGCTCGATATGAATCTTATGGTATATAAGACTTTGCCCTAAAAACTCTTCAACTCCTTGACAATGGACAGTGGCCTCATGGTTGCCATTGTTGTGGTTTTTGCCGGGTCAACATCTATCCCTTTGTTATGGACTAGGAATCCTAAGAATTTCCTAGCAGAAACTCCGAAAGCACACTTCAGTGGATTCATTTTTAGCTTGAAGAGCCTGCATCGCTTGAATACTTTTCTCATGACCTTGACATGATCCTCTCACTTTCTCAACTTCACTAGAATGTCGTCCACGTAATCCTCCATTTCACGATGCATCATGTCATGGAAGATCGCAATCATAGTGCGTTGATAAGTTGCACCTGCGTTTTTTAGCCCAAAGGGCATCACCGTGTAATGGAAGTTTTTGATTGGTATTCTGAAAGCAGTCTTCTCTGCATCCTTGAGTGCCATCCAGATTTGGTTATAGCCGTTGAACCCATCCATGAAAGAAAACATAGCACGTCCTGTGGTAGAATCTATTAGCTAGTCCACGTTTGGTAGAATAAATTCGTCTTTGGGGCAAGCTCAATTATGATTTCTAAACTCTACACAGCATCTGATTTGCCCATTTTTTTTTCTTGACAAGTGTGGGCATAACCGGGGGGGGGGGGGGGGAGGGGGAAGGGGGAGTATGCCTCGGCCAAATGGATAGGGGAGGAGAAGGAAAATGGATTTGCCACCTAGATTAGGTCTAGGAACAATAAATATAACACCCTTCATGGAAGGACTGATTTGCTATCAGAGAATGCGTCGGGAGTTTAGGTATTGGGATGGGAAGGTGTTAGGCACCCAACCCCACCCGACCTGTGGGTTGGTTCCAATCATTGTGTCTTATGTCTTAATCTTATTAAATACATATTCAACATTTATCATTCTAGACTCACTCACACACACACACACACTAGCATACATCTAGCCAACAACATGACATCATACAATCCCAAACCCTAGGATACATCTATAATGCATCTCATCATATCCTAAACCCTAGCATACATTTTTCATACATGGCATTATATCATATCCAAGGTAGAAAGATAGACATGACATCAATCAAACAACATGATATAGGAATCTAAATATCAAGAGCACATCATCCAACCGAGCATGTTTGCACTTGTCATCAAGGTAACGCCATATGCATGTTTATGTGAATGCATGACTTACCACACTACACCACAACACCTATGTATCAATGCATGATCATGTTATATGCATGTTCATGGTAAAGTAACAAGATTGAAGAAAAACACTAATCTAACATGGAAAGAACAATCAAAGCAAAAAAACATGGAGGCAGAGATTCAAAAGCATAAAACAAGACAAGACCAAGGCATATTATATAAGTAAAATAAATAAACAAAGCAAAAAGGTTTAAATTAGGGTTTTTGGGCATGAGTATGCAGGCGCATACATAGGGCCTGCGTATATAGCCTAGTTATATGTGTACGCATACTTTGAGTAGAACAGAAACACAAGAACACAGTAGAACAGAAACCTTAAATCTAGCAACCTAGCATGCTTAAACTGATAAAAGAAAGAAAACCTAAACTAAGAAGGCATATTATACCATAAATAAACAAGAAAAATGAGGAAATGAAGATCAAATCATAGAAAATAAAAAAAAAAGGAACTAGAATATTATACCTTAAAACATAAAGCTCCTTAGCTTGATTTTGATCGTTCCCCTTAGTTAATATATTCACATGGTTTTCAAGTATTTTTCTCAACAGGATGTCCCTTTGGCTGGGGTGAAGCGCTCTTACTATCTTAATGCTTTTTGTCTTTGCATCCTTGCGAGGTACCTCTAGTCCAAGCATCTTGCCGTACTCCCACGCAAACACATCTTTGAACTCCTTCAACAGTTATACTAGGCTTATCTTTTCTTCCTTGGTTAGCTTCGAGTTAATTGAGATAGGCCTAGGTTTCTGCAGGTCATTACTTAAATCTACCTTTTTAAGCACTTCTTTTATGGACACTTGCACCCCCGTTTTTGTGACCATCACTTTCCCTTCTTCTGACTTATTTTCTTCCTTCACAGTCTCTTGGGCTGTGCAGCATATTGATGGCTTATGCTTTGTGTGGGCGCAAATGAGAGTACGCCTCAGCCGAGTGGACTATGGCAGAGAAAAATGGAGTCGCCACCTAGATTAGGTCTAGGAACCATATTGGGCCTTTTGGGCCAATCACTTACATACATAGGTCCACACACTAGATTATGGGTTCGGAGTTTGGGTACAGCTTGGGAAGGTGTTAGGCACCCAAGATCGCTCCACTTTTGGGCCGACTTCCATTATGTGTTGCTAAGCCATATTTTATTAAAGAGTTTATTCAGAGAGTCCTAATCCTTAACCTAAACATACATAATGCACTTAAGGAAATAACAAACACAACATATTAAATATCACATCATAATATAAAAGGAAACAAATAAAACACAATCAAATATATTATATTAAAAAAAAAGAAAAGATAACAATTAAATCATACACATAAGAAAAGATTATAAAATAAACCAAATATAGGAAAAAAACTCAAACAAGCATGGTAAATAATTAGGCATGAATAATTAAACTAAAACAGAGTCAAACAAAATCAAACTATATGTGAAAAATGATTAAAACAAATAAAAACAAGATT
This sequence comes from Quercus gilva, assembly GCA_023621385.1. Classification (NCBI taxonomy): domain Eukaryota; kingdom Viridiplantae; phylum Streptophyta; class Magnoliopsida; order Fagales; family Fagaceae; genus Quercus; species Quercus gilva. The sequence continues at coordinate 61,281,397 of CM042476.1, read as the reverse complement.
TTTCCCTAATATGGGTTTAAGGTGCGTACATATACTCAACTATGCGTCTGCATGGTTGAACCATGCACACACATACTCGATGATGCGTACACATCCTTTATGATGGATCCAAAAAATTACATTTTTATTGATTTAATCATTCAAAGATATTAAGGCAAAAATCAAACAAGCATGTTAGAACCCTAAACACTAAACTTAAATAAAGCAAATAAAACAAACATCCATATAAACAAATAAACATGAAACAAAATCAAGTAAATATACTAAACTAATATAACATAAATAAACATGTTAAACTTAAGAGGAATCATGTAAGATTGAATTAAAGAAACAAAAGGGAACAAAAACAAAATATAACTAAAGATCACAATAGTAGTTAGTAATCACAACTCAAGAACAAAAGCTTTCGAAAAGGTTTTAGAAAACAATTTGGAAAACAAACTTTTTGCCTTAGAACTAACTAAAGAGAGTTTTTTTATTTGTAAAAAACATGCTTAGGTGCTGTGTTGTGTGTTTGGAAAAGAGAACTAGGGTTTTTGAGAAGATGGAGGCCAAAAAATAACTCTCTTTAGCTAGGGTTTTGATTAGAGGTATAAGTTGAGCATTTATAAGTTAAAATTAGGGTTTTGGGGGGAGGGGTTTATAATGGTCTTTGGACGTTCCTAAGGGTCTAGGAGCCAGCCTAAATAAAATAATGATGTTTTGGGCCCTTAAAAATGAAGTTCCACAGCCTAGAAAAATCAGCTTACATATGCATCTTTCGAGGGTGCGCACGCAACCTTGATTCATGCGTAAGCATGCCCTAATTCCTGACAATTTCGAAGGCCCGACTTCAAACAATAATTACTTACTCAATATTAATCCAAATGAGGCAAACTTTGTATTCAAATTGAAAACCAGGATGTTTACTTTCCAATAAAATAAACTTGACATAAATAGTATTTGTAGATTAGAAGTTATGGTAAAAAAAGTTAGTAAAGGGAATTTTTTAGAATCGTTTTTAATGTAATTTGAGCACTTTTGAGTTGTGATTACTTTCGAACTATTGTGAACTATTTAAATACCCTTGGTTGACATATGTAAAGCTTATCATTGGGACCAGGGACCAAAATTTATTATCGAGTACAAAATGAGGTGTCTACACTTGGGCCCTCTTTCGTTTCCAATAGACTGCCAGTGGGTCCCGTGCACTTTCACAATTTATATATTATCCTTCCGTCAGGCATTTTGACCTTGATGTAGCATGGTAAACTGCCTGATTCTATGGTTGGTGCTTCCTTTCTTTTCCTTTTTCTCTCTAACAACTCCCTCAAATCTGGCTCTAGGTCATTCTCAACGTCATCCCATCTAGGTTTGAAGGTACCTAAAGCCATGGATAGCGAGCTTTCTCCTGATGGTGCCCATTCGTCGTAGAATATAGTTTCTACTACATGGGCTTCTTCTTGTTCGAAAGGAGATATATTTGCAGCTATTCAGATTGTTTTGCCATTAAGCCTTCCTTTCATACATTGGTGGTATGTTGACGGCATGAGGTGGTGCTTATGTAGCCACGAACGTCCTAATAGGATATGATATGAAACTTCTATCCTCTTTGCATGAAAGCGAGTCAAGGAGGCTATGAGGCCGACCCTTAACCACAGCTATATATGATGGAAAAATGCATGTACGCAATGAAAAATTAATGGATCTACTTCATTCGAAATTGATAACATGCGCTATGTAAATTTCAGAATACAAGAATAAGAGAGTGTACCTTGGTATGGTGAATTTCAAAACAAAGATTGTAAGCACTTGGGAATACTTATAATCTTCACTCCAATTCCACTAACGCCTAAGATGTGTGGTTTCTCAATCAATTATATGAATTTGTTCAAGAGAAAATTAGAAAGTGTCCAACACTCAAATACACCATTTCATGTAAGTTGGTCTTCGTTACAAAATTCTGTATGTTTCTTTCCTTATAACTAATTATCTAATTGGGCTAGCCTTTTAGGCCTTTCCAATTGGGCTCTAGTATGTGGCTTGGAGTGGGACCAAAAGGGACCAATAAGACACTAGCTTCAATTGGCCTTGGGCTTTTCTGTCAACTTTTGACAAGTCCAAAATTACCATTAACTATATTTAATACCACTATATAAATATAGTTGCCCTCTACGCCTTATCTATAAATTATATCCCAAGACTTTATTGTACATGCAACCCCTTCATAAAACATTTGTAGTAACACAGAGTCATGAATGTAGACTGCCACTTTGTAGATTACTACATCTTAATTCTTGAGTACTCGGTTTAATCCTTTTAAGTTATTCATCATATATTTATGAAATCCAATTCCATAAATATATACTTTAGTAATTTCTTACTAAAGTGGTTAGGCCTAACTCTCTGAATAACAAACCCATTAAACTTATCTCAAGGGAATATTTTGTATCTTCGTTATGAGACTATGAATTCCATCTTGAGAATATATGTTCCATCAACACTAAATGTGGCTGCCCAACATACTGAGGTTTTGACCGTTACTTTAGATCTCACTCCTGATATATCAAAGCAACCTACACCTCATGATTAGTTCTACTATTCTCTCAGGATTAAGAGTTCATGCAAATATAAGTTGTGAGATTTATTATTCATTTGACAGTTATTAGGAGATTAATAAATCTCACAGCAGTCCAGTTCAATATGTCTTAACTTTTAAAACATATCAACATATCAACTAGAAGTCTCCACTTCCATGATCAAGACAAATCATCGTAGTTGATATGTTATAATCTTCGCAGATGAAATGCCCAATTTCATCACTGACTACGAACTATAATTCTTAGTTTACAAAGAACTTATGATTTATATCTTCTGTGACTTTTCACATAAATCACATACTATGCATCTCATGGACTACATGATAATGTCCAAATATTCATATTGCCATTATTTTAGATAATAATAAAACAACTTTATCAATCACAATATTAAGTCATACATAATGTCATACACAATGTCACACTTAATATCATACATAGCATCATACAATAGGATTTAAGGGCACTAATCCTAACAATATATACCTATCCGTGTAATTGCCTCTTCCTCCGAACCCCGTTACCTCCATTGGGAATCCCAAGATCTTGTTTTTTGGTATTTCTGCTGCTTATGAGATTCACCGAAGCACTAGTGTCCACTAATGCTCACTTGATAGGGATTTGATTTATTGAGGCCGCCAGATAAAGTGGCCTTTTGTGGTCTAGGTATTTCACTTCCATGTCCACATCACTGAAGGTGATTTCATTGGTATCTTCTTGAAAGGCCTTGTTAAGCCGAGTGCCTGAAAGTGATACTAACTAGGGCTTTTATGGCCACTTTTCTCTCACTATCTAAGAACTCAAGCTGATCAAATAGATCTTTGAATCGAGGACTTTTTTGCAAGGTCATGATAGCATTCGATGGTAGTGTAGGCCTTTCCTTCTCGTCATCACAAAGGCTTGCATAAATAACTACTGCTACCACCCCCCTTCCTTTGTGGTTGGGGAGTAGATTCCTTTGAACTGAGAACTCGAGAGTGCCTTCCTTCATCCTTCGGTGGACTAGTCTGCGGAGCACCTAGCATTCTATAGTAGGATGCTGTACATAGCAGTGCAAACAACAGAAATTAGGGTTCTTCTGTTCTTCCTCCGTGGGTTCCCTAGATACATGGTTAGGCTTAAGGACTCCATTTGCGATCCATTTTTCTAAAAGCACGTCTAGTTCTTTTGGTATGCAAGGTATTGATGGAGGACTCTCGTACTCTTTCCCTTCTAGTCTATTTCTCTTTTCACTCGTGGACACCACCATGGCTTGTGGAACTAACTTCCGCTCTTTTGGCTTTTCTGAGCCGAGCTTGACTGACTAGGTTGTCTTTCTGGCTTTCTACAGTAGCAATGTCCAAGTTTTCTAGGACAGCTTTGTATTCTATAATCATATTGTCTATGTACATCTCCACCAGTGTTTTTTTTTTTTTTTTTTTTTTTTTTTTTTCATAATGGTCATAGCAGTCGAGGGCTATGTCTCTAAACCTCTTAATGTATTCCTAGAGGTCCTCTTCGGTCTTCTATTTCGTGCTTTGAAGGGTTGCTTGCATAATAGTCTCCTCCCCACGGAAGTGTTTGCTGTAGAAAACATCCACCATGTCATCCCAAGTGGGAGTGGATCCTGGCCTTAAGCTAGTGTATCAAGTGTAGGCACGGTCACTTAGGGCCTTTGAAAATTCGTGTAGACACGTGTCCTTGTCTCCTACATAGGGTCTCATTGTGTCGAGAAACTTGCTCACGTGCTTGATAGAACTTTCCTTCCTACCATTGTATTGGGAGAATGTTGGCGACTCATACCTATCAGGGTAAGGCTTGTTGAGCAACTTCATTGGTCATGGTGGCCTATTTAGGAAAAGTATTTCCTTTGGCATTTCGGCTTTCTCCCGTTCTGGCATCGCTGCGACATTTGCCATGGTCACAAATTGGGGATTTGCATTCTGTAGGCATCCACCTTCTAGAGTGTTTGTCACGTTCTCAAGATTGTGTTGACTACCCTTTTCTTTGGTCTTGTCAGCTTTTAGCTAGCAAATTTCTTCTATCAGTTGCTATGGAGTGTGCTGCATTAATTGCATCATTTCAATAAAAAGGTTGGCATTATCTCCAGGATTCTTCTACTGTTACTGCAGTCCAGCCCTCAGACCAGTTGCTTTTTCTCCTTGGTTAAGCCAATGAGGATTGGCTGGTTGAGACTCTGCTTAAAAGGGTTGCTCATATTCCACATTGTCTTTGATCTTGGGGGCATGGCTTGCGAGGGTTCTATGGTCCTTACTCTGTTTTTCCTTTTCTGTTTCCCAACTCACCAAAGAAGTCGCCAACTTAATGTAGGTGGGTTTTATGTCAATAGGCTGAAGTCTATCTTGTTACGCCTAAGCGAATCTTGTTGTGGATCGGGAAATTGAGCCTAGCCCAATATTCTAGCTAGATCGTGCTATGGACTAGTCTGTGCACAAGCCTAGCATCCAAGAACAGAGACAACAAAGATAAATAAATACATATGCGCTTTACTCTATAGATGTTAGCACACGTTTTATGGATTTTAAGAGTAAATGCCTTATAGTGTAAAGTTAGCCATAGCAAATGGATTAGTTACAGAAGGAATATTTAGTTAGTGGAACAACTGATACAACAAATATAATAAAGATGCTACAACAGAGCAATTGATACCACAAATATAATCAAGATGCTACATCAGAACAATTCATACAGCAAATATGATAAAGATACTACAACAAAACAACTGATACAACAAAATATAATAAATTTCCAGTAGGTAAAGTTATTGTGTGCAAAAGTTTGTAATGAGAACAAGATGTTGAATCGTCCAGTAGGAAGTGAACCAAAGAGAACCCGAATCCTAACCTGAACAACCTTACTATTGGACTATGCCATTAAAGTTGTGCATTCTGGGGAATGAGCCTAGATGGCTACTCGTTGCTCATTCTGGAATTTCAAAGAGTAGGTTTGCTTAAAATGGAGGAAAAAGATTTCCTATTGATGCATGCCTTTCTACCGTGCTTACTCTATTTCTTTCTTCTTTGTTATTTTTCTTTCATTTGTAGCTACTATTCCTATTTATGCTGGGTTAATCTATTGAAATTCTCTATTTTACACCTAGGGGTTCACCAACTATTTTTGGTCTACAGTGGACACCCTTTTAGAGTTGCCCACCAACCCATTAGTTGCCCATCCACTACCACAACTAGATATGCCAAATGTATTCTCTTTGTTGCTCTACTTGTGACATGGCAAATTTCCCTTTTGTTCAATTTTGGTATAAGAATTCCCCCTTTCTTTGAATGGATAAGGCCTTGGGGTTTTTCCTTACCTATCTCTCTAGCATGCATCAAGTGGTCCTAGCCATCTACCACCTCTTTTGGGCAAAATGCCATCCTAACAAAGCATTTTCCTAAAAAAGGCCTTGGCTGGAAACTAAAAATAGGCTCTTTCCCCCCTCTACCAAATCACATCCTCTGAATTCCTTGATCGTGTGTCCACTTCTCTTGTATTTGTTGGGCACAAGTTAGTGGTGCTTCAGCTGCTGTGTGCTTGCTCCACTACTTCTCCATTTTTGTTTTCTTTCATTCCCACACCATTTCAGTCATTGCAAGTTAGTTTTGTTTGTTGGAAAAACATGGTTTGTATTGCATACAAAACATACGCAACGGCAAATTAATAGATCTACTTCATTCGCAATTGATAACATGAACTATGTAAATTTCAGGATTTAAGAACAAGAGAGCATACCTTGGTGCGGTGAAATTCAAAACCAAAGATTAGAAGTACTTCAGAACACTTTTAATGTTCACTCCAATTCCACTTATGCCTAAGAAGTGTGGTCTCTAAATCAGTTTATATGTATGTGTTCAAGGGAGAATAAGAGAGTGGCTTACACTCACATACATACCATTTCACTCTCTTATAAAATTCTATATGTTTCTCTCCTTATATATAACTGATTATCTAATTGGGTTAGCTTTTTGGGACATTCCAATTGGGCTTTAGTATGTGACTTGGAGTGGGACCAAAATGGACAAACAAGACACTAGCTTCAATGGGTTTTAGGCCTTTCTGCCAACTCTTGACAAGCCCAAAATTACCATTAATTATATTTAATACCACTATATAAATATAATTGCACTCTAGGCCTTATTAATAAATTATATCTCAAGACTTTATTATACATACAACCCCTTTATTAAAATATTTGTAGTAATACAAAGTCATGAATGTTGGCTGCAACTTTTGAAGATTACTACATCTTAATTCTTGAGGACCCAGTTTAGTCCTTTAAGTTATTCATCATATATTTATGAAATCCAATTTCATAAATATATACTTTAGTAACTCCTTACTAAAGTGGTTAGGCCTAATACTTTAAATAACCAAACCTGATGGTGTAATGAAAAAATCCACAAGTCATGTCTCGTCCATACATGTCGTCCAAAGAAAAGGAAGTTACCCCATTCTCGTCCATAGCAACCTCTTCTATTCGTCCTTAAGGGACGGACGAGGTTGTTGTGTCCTGAGCACCTTGAGCCTTAGACGAGCATATTTTCACCAGGCGTGAGAAAAGTTGAACCATTGTAAGCCAAATCCAACTGTTGTGGAATGCACATCTAAACAATGTAACTTCCATGGCAGTTATGGAAGTTACCTCCAAATCTTTCGTACTACTTAGCAATAGGAACGATTATCAAATAAGTAACCGTTGCCCACATGCTATATAAACGATCGCCAACAAGAGGGTAAGGCATTCAGATACTTCCAACATTTTTGGAATTACACAAAAGACTAACTTTGCCATTGGAGGATTCTTGGCCGTCTTCCACCGGTCTCCTCTGATTTTGTGTTTATTTTCTCAGGACTCAGTTATAAAATCGTCAACATTTGAGACTTTCAGCTCATTGATATAACAGAATTCATCAGTTGGCGCCATCTGTGGGAAAGAAATTTGTCACCCTTGAACTTAATTTGTTGAGTTTTGCGATTTCTTTCTCCGACAAAGGGTTGAAATGGTTCGGACAAGATCAAGGGCTACTAACCTAGGCCTTCAACAGAGTAGGGACGCCTCCAGTAACCCTCATGGCGACCGTCAATAGGCACCCACCATGCAACCATCTTCTGTCCAACACGTGCAATCCCTGGCTGCTGCTATGGCGGAGTTAACCCGCCAGAACCAGGAGTTGGTTAGACAACTTAATTTAAGGAGGCAGCGTCACGAATGGAACACTAAAGGACAGGCCCAGAGTCAAGAAGATGGAAGAAATGTTGAACCTGAAAGTCGGTCAAGGGGTACCGCCTCACGGAGGGTACCTCATTTAGAAAGGGAAATTGACCAAATGAGAAGGGTTATGGATGAGATAAGGGAGAATATGAGGAAAACAAACCCTATAGAAGATTTGGTTCACAGGACTGATTCCCCCTTCGTGGCTTCCATCAATGCTCACCCTTTGCCACCCAAGTTCAAGATACCTTCATTAGATTCGTATGATGGGACGCGGGATCCTTTCAATCATATTGCCACCTTCAAAACTACCATGCACCTTTAAGGGGTTCTGAATGAAATAATGTGCAGAGCTTTCCCTACTAACCTCAAAGGACCTGCACGAGTGTGGTTTAGCAAAATACCTCCTAACACAGTGACATCCTCCGAGGAGTTAAGCAAGTTGTTCGTTAATAATTTTACCGGAGGGCAAAGGCACAAATGTTCTTCGTCTAGCTTGCTAACCATAGAGTAAGGAGAGAATGAAAGTTTGTGGTCCTTCATCACGCGGTTCAACAAGGACGCCTTGGCAGTGGACGAGGTGGATGATAAGCTCCTTTTGGTGGCATTCCATAATGGGGTTCATTCTGACTTGTTTATCCACAAGTTATATGAACAAGAGCCTCAGACCATGGCTGAACTAGTACATTCAGCCCAGAAGTTTATGAATGCGAAGGATGCTATCATAGCCAAGAAGAGGAAGAGAGTTGAGAAAATGGAAGCCAACCCAATGCGTCATTTGGAACAAGGTCCTCATCCTAAGAAGGGACGAACAGAAGATAGGAAAGACCGAGACAAGAAGGCAGGTCCTTTAGCGCGGAATCAACAGTACACACCATTAAACGTGCCGCTTGAACAAGTCCTCATGCAAATCAAGGACGACCCTACTTTGAAGTGGCCAGAGAAATTGAAGGGAGATCCCAAAAAGCGCAACAGGAACAAGTATTGTCGCTTTCATAGAGACCATGGGCATGACACAGATGAATGTTTTGATTTAAAGCAGCAGATTGAGAATCTTATAAGGCAAGGGAAGTTAAGAAATTTCCTTGGACGAGACCAGAAGGATGAGAAATTGAAAGGGAAGGTAGAGGAATCATCACGACCACCACTAGGCGAGATAAGAGTTATCATAGGGGGAAGTTTGATAGGACAGTTGTCAAAGTCAAAGAAGGCATACTTGAAAGTAGTGCAGAGCGTCCAACTTTCTAGACAATCACCAAAAGCAAGGACCCCAGACGAGCAAGCAATCACTTTCACGGACGAAGATGCCAAAGGAATTCACCACCCTCACGATAATGCTATTGTCATCACCTTAGTTATTGCTGACTACATAACTAGAAGAGTATTGATAGACAATGGGAGCTCGGCGGACATCCTGTATTATCTAGCTTTTCAGCAAATGAGGGTTGGATGAGACCAGCTCCGTCTAGTACACTCGTCTCTAGTGGGCTTCGAAGGAATGAAAGTACAGCCTGTTGGCATAGTTACGCTGCTAGTAGTAATGGGGGCATATCCGCAGCAGGTAACCAAAAATGTAAACTTCCTTATGGTAGATTGCTCATCCTCTTACAATACCATAATTGGAAGACCAACTCTAAATAGTTGGAAGGCAGTCACCTCCACTTATCACCTGTCAGTTAAGTTCCCTATAGAGCACGGGGTAGGACAAGTGCAAGGAGACCAACTGGCAGCAAGGGAGTGTTATTTAGCCATGCTCGCCATGGACGAGCAGCAACAGATGAGTATAGAAGAAAGGAGAATTGTGGTTGAACCCACCGAAGTGTTAGAAGATGTTTCCTTAGATGAAAGCAACCCTGAGAGATGTACTAGGGTTGGGGTAGATCTGGAAGAATAAATTAAGAAGGACCTCGTCCAGTTTTTGAAAAAAAACACTCATATATTTGCTTGGAGTCATGAGGATATGCCGGGCATAGATCCTAGTGTCATTACCCACCGACTAAACGTATGTCTTTCCTCCAAACCAGTGCGACAAAAGAAAAGGGTGTTTGCACCTGAGAGAGATATTGCTATTAAAGACGAAGTTCAGAAGTTGATGACAGTGAAGTTTATACGAGAAGTGTACTATCCAGATTGGTTGGCCAATGTAGTAATGGTCAAAAAGGCAAACGGCAAGTGGAGGATGTGTATGGATTTTACTGATCTAAACAAAGCTTGCCCCAAGGGCAGCTATCCATTGCCGTGCATTGATCAACTAGTGGATTCTACCGGGGGCCACAAATTACTTAGTTTCATGGATGCTTTCTCAGGATACAACCAAATAAGAATGGATGAGGCCGACCAGGAGAAGACGTCCTTTGTTACTAGTCAAGGCTTATTCTGTTATGAAGTAATGCCCTTTGGATTGAAAAATACTGGAGCAACATACCAACGACTGGTCAACCACATGTTCCATCCTCAGATTGGACGAAACGTAGAAGTCTATGTGGACAACATGTTGGTGAAAAGCCTGGACGAAGGAAAACATATGGACGACCTGCAAGAGACCTTTAATACACTTAGGCGGTACAATATGAAGTTGAATCCCAACAAGTGCAATTTTGGAGTAGCGTCAGGAAAATTTCTTGGATTCATGGTTTCACACAGAGGGATTGAGGCAAATCCGAAAAAGATCAAAGCAATTCTAGATATGAAGCCTCCGCAGAATATCAAAGAAGTCCAATCTCTTACCGGGCAAGTTGCTGCCCTCAATAGGTTTGTTTTTAAAGCTACTGACAAGTGTTTACCATTTTTCAAGGTTCTAAAGAAAGCGTTTGAGTGGATGAACGAGTGCCAAAGAGCCTTTCAGGATTTAAAGATGTACCTCGTTATGGCCCCATTGCTGAGTCCGTTCGTGCTGGGAGAAGAGTTATTCCTATACCCGGTAGTGACTCCACATGCCGTGAGCTCTGCATTGATAAAAGAAGAAGGAAAAATACAAAAGCCAGTATATTATACAAGTAAAGCACTGAGGGGAGCGGAAGGACGATATCCACTAATAGAAAAGCTGGCTTTCGCACTAGTAACGGCCTCCAGGAAACTAAAGCATTACTTCCAAGCTCATGTCATCAATGTCATGACGGATCATCTGCTTAAGAAGGCAATGAACAAGTTGGAAGCTGCAGGACGATTGATTCAATAGGCTGTCGAGCTTAGTGAGTTCGACATAAAGTACCAACCAAGGCATGCCATAAAAGCTCAAGCACTAGCAAAATTCATTACAGAGTTTGCCCCAATCCATGATGATATAGGAGAGATGGAAGACAAGAAATGGATCGTCCATGTGGATGGTTCGTCTATATAGAATGCAGGGGGGATAGGTGTGGTTCTACAATCTCCAGAAGGGGACAAACTAAAACATAGGGTTCGCTTGCAGTACCAAGCTACTAATAATGAAGTCGAATATGAAACTCTCCTTAAAGGTTTGGAATTGGCTAAGTCTATGGAAGCGAAGTCCATAGCTGTCTTGGGAGATTCTCAGTTAGTCATAGGCCAAGTGAGAGGGATGTACGAGGCTAAGGAAGAATGAATGAAGAAGTACCTTAGTAAGGTGATACGCCTTACGAGAAAATTTGAGGAAGCTAGCTTCGTTTAAATCCCAAGGGAGGAGAACATTGAAGCTGATGCCTTGGTGAAGGAAGCCTCAGTGAATGAAGCCGTGGACAAGTTTGACGAGATTCAGTATATGCCAAGTATAGACATCCCAGAAGTACAACAAGTGGAGAGCAGAGGAAATTGGATGACTCCAATTATATCATACTTAAAAGACGGACAACTTCCAGAAGAGATAGACGAAGCTAGAAAGTTAAAGGTAAGGTTGGCCAGATACGTAATTATGAACGAGGTGTTTTATAAAAGAGGCTTTTCACAGCCTTATCTTAGGTGTTTGGCTCTTGACGAAGCAAACTACATATTGAGAGAAATCCATGAAGGGGCGTGTGGCAATAATTCGGGAGCCAGATCACTCGTTCACAAAGTCGTCCGTGCAGGATACTACTGGCCAAATATGCAAGCAGATGCAAAAACTTATGTTAAGGTCTACGATCAATGCCAACGATTTAGCAATATCCCTCGACAACCATCAGAGTATCTAACCCCAATGACAGCCCCATGGCCCTTTGCGCATTGGGGACTAGACATCCAGGGTCCTTTTCCACTAGGTGTAAGGCAAATGAAGTTCCTCGTGGTTGGTATTGATTATTTCACCAAGTGGGTAGAAGCAGAACCCTTAGCTAATATCACACAATAAAATGTCAAGAACTTCGTATGGAAGAACATTGTGTGCAGGTTTAGAGTGCCCAGAGTGCTGATATCCGATAATGGACGACAATTTGACAATGCACTATTCAAAGATTTTTGCATACACTTCGGGATTCAGAATCACTACTCCTCCCCAGCCCATCCACAAGCAAATGGCCAGGCTGAAGTAGCAAATCGATCCTTGTTAAAAATAATCAAGACTCGGCTTGAAGGGGCAAAGGGAGAATCGCCAGATGAGTTACTAGGTGTTTTATGGGCATATAGGACGACAGTAAGAACTCCGACAGGAGAAACTCCTTTCAAGCTAGCCTATGGAACTGAAGCAGTCATACCCGCAGAAGTGCACATGGCCAATCATAGGGTGACAACCTATTAGGACAAAGATAATGAAGAGCAACTCCGTTTGAACCTCGATCTAATAGACGAGGTGAGGATGAATGTTGAACAAAGGATGGCAAGGTACAAAAACCTTATGGCTAGGCAATATGATGCAATGGTGAAGCCAAGGCGATTCAACATAGGAGATCTCGTCCTGAAAAAGGTATCTTTGGCAACAAAGAACCCGGCTCATGGGAAACTGGGTCCTAATTGGGAAGGTCCCTTCAAAGTTGTTAATTGTAAAAGGCAAGGATCCTACTACTTGGAGACCTTAGACGGGAGGAAATTGGAGCATCCTTGGAATGTTGAGCACCTGAGGAGGTACTACCAATAAAAATGCCAGCCTGGACAAGCATGAAGACCATTTATATACTTATCTACATAAGTTTATTTACCTGTCTTTAGTGTTGCTTTGTTATTATTATATTAAAGTTATGGACGAAGTTATGATTTGGTTTGTATTTATTTTCGTAAAAAGGCATGAACTTCTAAGTGTATGCCTCGTTTGTGAGCAATATTTATGCAATGTACATAATGTTGTGTGAATCACTGGCATATTACTTCTGTACAAATCATCCCATGAGAAGACAAAAAAGCTCAAAGAGGAAAAAATTCTCTAGACACAGAGATGCAACGTCTAAGCTTGTCTAAATAAACTCAAGGCATGCTCGTCCAAAGTAAAGGATGAGGTAAAACCCTATACCTTGAGCAAACTTCAATGCCTAAGGCATATTCATCCATATGATGGACAAAGTAAGACGTGCAAATCCAGACCATGGACAAGGAAATGTATAGATGAGTATTTACAACTTTTTAATGCACCAAAAATGTTCCAGTGCATGGACGAGAAAAACGTAAAGTCTTACCATCATTAAACGTGAGAATCAGCCAAGTCTAAGGACAGGTAACGCTGATAATTACCATTTCACCTGGATAAACTACACTTAGTAAAATTCCAATAAAAATGGTTCAAGTATATATATGAAATGTAGACGAGCTAAACAAGGAATCCTGTATATGAAAATAAAGACTTTCGTCCATGCATATATAAGAGAAACAGCATTCATTCAATTGTTTCAAGGGCAGACGAGAAACGTCCAAACACCCTTACAAAATTAAAACTTAGTTTTATAAAAACTCATCCTTAAACATGGACGAGCCTAATGTGCTTGGATTACATAAAAAAAAAAAAAAAATGGAATGAGAACATAAAACATTGAAATGTTTTCTAAACTGGAGCATCAACATTAGGGTCATCTTGAGGCAAGGTTGTGGCATCGTCCTCTATATTGGCGTCCTTAGAGTCGGTGTGAAGGAGAGAACTAGTGGCAGCAGCATTCAGATTAAGTACAATGGAGCTAAAGTCTACACTAGGGAACTTTTCCATAGCCTCCATTCTGAAATCTTCAAACCCTGCTGCATAATTAGTGTCCAAAACATCAGTATATTGTTTGGACGCTTTAAATTCAGCCACTGCGTCTTCCTTCGCCTTGGAGAGAAGAATACTATGCTCGTCATTCTTTTTCTGCAGGTCCTCAAGACGAGCATCTTTCTCCACAGCACTGGCCTTTAACTCTTCAACCAAAGTTTTCAACTCCTTCACCTCATCCGTGGTTTTGGCAGCCACTTCAGCCTATTGCTTAGCGTCTTCCTTCAACTCCTAAATCCTCGTCTTTAACAATATCCTCGTCTTGTTCAACCCTGTGGCCTGTCTAGACGTTGCTATAAACTTTGACATGCCCTATAAAAAAAAAAAAAAAAAACAAAACAAAACAGCAACAACACATAAAAGTTAAAAAAAAAAAGAAAGAGAAGGAGAATGAAAATTTTTAGTCAAGACGAAGTATAGATGTTACCTTGAAAAGGTCATGAACACCAGAGTGTTCAAAATCCTTAAGGGACATGTCATAGCAAACGTTTATATCTTCATTAGAAACAGCGTTCTTGAAACGTTCCCAAGCCAGGTCTTCATTTTCAATAATATTTGAAGGGACCTTTCAGGAAGGTTAAGACGAGGTTGACACAGTTGTTTTAGACGGAGTAGTCTTGGACGGAGTGGTCTCAACAGGAGTGGACGAGTCAACATCAAACACTTTGGCAGGCTGGTGGGACGATGGAGGATTAGGTTTAACTACTTGGGACGAGCCATGCCTTGTTTTCTTGCCACATCTACTAGGAAGATTTTCCAAATCTAAGTTTTTTGATAAAGTCTTCCTCTTATCTCCAGCTGAAGGAAAAGCTTGAAGCTCAGGCTCAAGACGAGCCCCCTCACCACTTACTTCTTTTCCTTTGTTTCCTCTCATGGTTGCCATTCATATAAAGAAAAAAAGGGAAGAAAGTTTTCTTTGGCACAAATGAAAATAAAGATAAAAGGTGCAAGGAATGTTTGGAGTTTAAAACTTACTTTTTCTCACAGTAATTTCGTGTGCAAGTGCTATTTCAGATGGGTTAGGGCCTAACCCCCACTTGGTAAGTCGTCTAAGATTAACCAAGGAATGAAAATCCCTGTCTGTGTGTAGATGAGCCCTGTGGACGCAGTCATGATGCAGCTTGCTCAAGGAAGGTCGTTTAACGGCTGTAATGAAACAAGGGGAGGTTAAATAATAATAATAATAATAATAATAATAAACAAAAAAAGGAGAGGGGGAAAGCTAAGGGACTTACCCTCAGGACAAAGGTTTCCTAGGTCCCTAGTAAAATGACCAAATGTATCCAGGCCAACGTCTACAGGATTTCTAGCCCAGAAGCCAGAGACGAAGAAAAACTCTATCTTCCACTTTCTGTCAAACGAGGCCAAAAGGATTTCACCAGTCTACAATCTTTACCTCTGGCCGTGAATTGATAAAAGCCAGGGGATTGATGAATTTCTGAGGGTTTGTAACAGTAGAGGAACTCGTCCACAGTAATAGGACGGTCCCCTCCAAACACTTCCCTCCATAAAATTTGCATAGAGATAATCAATCTCCATGCATTTGGGTTAAATTGACATACTCCAAAACCTAGACTAACTAACAACTCTCTAGTAAAAGCATTTAAAGGAAACCTGAGACCCCCTAGAAGGTAAGCCTCATATACACCTACCCCAAAATGAGGATTACAACACCACCCTCCGCAGACGGGCAATCTAGGATTAAACTCGTCCGGAATTTGGTACCATTCCCAAAGATTGTTTAGTCTTTCCTTGTTCGTCTTGGAAGGAATATCTACAGCACAACTATACACAGTTATATCCGTCTCATCCAGAGGACTAGACGGAGGGATGAAGGACGAGGTGCCTACCTGGGACCCTGAAGTTTTTCTAAGTTGTTCTTGCACTACTTCTAAGGGAAGCCTAGGGACCCTTGGGACATATTCCTCGTCTGTGGTGTTTCCCCCACTAGTATTACTGGTGTCACTAGAGCTATCACTACTCTCGTCATAATACTCATCTATAGCTTTCTCTGTACTATTGCTAGACGAGGAGATAGTTATTTCTGACATTTTTTGAAAAGAAAATTTTGGAAACCTAAAAGACGAGAAAAGAGGGAATACCTGGCTCTAGGACGAATAGAAACTATGGACGTGAGGAAACTCCTAGACAAGGCTCTAGACGATGAATGTCAAAGAAGGAAAATCTCAGAAGTGTGGAGGGTAGTGGAGGCATTCCACTATTTATAGATGGCTGACCTAAGCGTATGAAACGACACAACCAATAAAATGATGACACGTGGTCTTCGTCTCGAAAAAATGAATCGACGAGACTGGTCACCATTGAAATGGTGACACATGGCACATCAACACATTAACACCAGTTAAACTCACCCAAGTAACGCAAGGTTACCTCTTTCCCTTTAGGCGACCCATATGGATGAGAGGGCAACTGATGGTGTCCATAATGTTGTCTAAAGAAAAGGAAGTTACCCCGTGCTCATCCATAGCAACCTCATCCGTCCATCCTTAAGGGGCGGAAGAGGTTGTTATGTCCTGAGCACCTTAAGCCTTAGACAAGCATATTTTCACCAGGCGTGAGAAAAGTCGAACCATTGTAAGCCAAATCCAACCGTTGTGGAATGCACATCCAAATAATGTAACTTCCATGGCAGTTATGGAAGTTACCTCTGAATCTTTCGTACTACTCAGCAATAGGAACGATTATCAAATAAGTAACCGTTGCCCACATGCTATATAAATGATCGCCAACGAGAGGGTAAGGCATTCAGATACTTCCAACATTTTTGGAATTACACAAAAGACTAACTTTGCTATCGAAGGATTCTTGGCCGGCTTCCACCGGTCTCCTCTGATTATGTGTTTATTTTCTCAGGACTCAGTTACAAAATCATCAACATCCGAGACTTTCAGCCCACTGATATAACAGAATTCATTAAAACCCATTAAATTTATCTCAAGGGAATATTTTATATCTCTTTTAAGAGATTATAAATTCCATCTTTGGAATATATGTTCCTTCAACACTAAATGTGGCTGCCCAACATATTGAGATTTTGGTCGTGACTTTAGATTTCACTCCTGATATATCAAAGCAACCTACACTTCATGGTCAGGTTCATTATTCTCTCAGGATTAAGAGTTGATGCAAATAGAAGTCGTGATATTTATTATTCATTTGACAGTTATTAGTAGAATAATAAATCTCAAAGCAATCCAGTTCAATATGTCTTAACACTTAAAACATATCAACATATCAACTAGAAGTCTCCATTTCCATGATCAGGACAAATCATCTTAGTTGATATGTTATAGTCTTCGCAGATGAAGTGCCAAATTTCATCACCAACTACGAACTAAAATTCCGAGTTTACAAAGAACTTGTGGCTTATATCTTCTGTGACTAGATCACATACTATGCATCTCTGGACTAGATGATAATGTTCAAATATTCATGTTACTATTATTTTAGATAATAATAAAACAACTTTATTAATCACAACATAATGTCATACATAGCATCATACAGTAGGATTTAAAGGGCACATATCTTAACATTGTTTTCATCCTACTACATGTCCCTTCTACCTGTGTTTATCCTTTATGAAGAGATCATCGTAGGCTTTCTTCCTGGGCTTGCTTTGTCACATTTTGCCCTTTCCTGGGCCAGTGGGTTCACTTGGCATGACTTCCTGCTAGACTAGTCCATATGTCTTTTATCCCTTTCCTTCATCCTTCCTCGAGCCTTTATGACCCATTAGCTTTCATGTTACTTTTCTTTTACCACTCATTGTGCTAGTGGCCCTATTGGCCCACTAAGCTATACCTCTTTCTTTAGGCTCTCACTGCTCGTTCACCGCACTTTTACCTTTTATTGCGTTTGTGGGCCTGCTGGCCCATTGGACCTTATTGTGCAAGATGAGAGCTTTATTGTAAATTAGCTAAAGCCCAATGAAATAAGGGGCAAGGTTCTTGAGAGGAAAGGGAGTGACTTGTGTAATTAGGCTTTCATTAAAATGGACTTAAAGATTTTCTAAGAATATCTAAGATCATACAAAGGACCCTTTAATTAGGACATGGACTTAATAAAATGGGACTTCTTTTCAGGCACCATTGCACCACCAAGATCAAGAAAGCACATCCCTTCTCCAATTTGGGTACGAGAAAAGAATGGAAGATGTTTGGTCAAGATTAAGGAAACTTGTCAAGAAGAGGTATCTTAAGGAGAGACATCTCGAGGAGAAGTATCTCAAGAAGCAATGGCTGCTCCAATTGATAATGAGACCGCATAAAAGATATTCAAGGCAATAGAAGAGAAAAACGATATTTCCAAGAAGATGGGGGTTGCCTTACCAAGCTAGAACAGACCAAACTCAAAAAGTCCATACATGTAGAGATTTATGATGATGAAGAAGGAGAAGATTGGGATGAAAGGGATCAAGTTGAATATGAAAGGAAAAAGCAATTTGAGAAGCTTACCGCGGAAACCGTGGCTATGAAAGAAAAGATGGAGAAGATGTAACTAGCCTTTCACAAGTCCCAAGGGATGGATGATTGTCTTTACAATATGGGTGGCATAAGCTTCAAGACTCTTATTGCATTGCCTCCAAAGTTTAGGATTTCTAATGTGAAAAAGTTTGATGGGACTAGAGACCCAAAGCAACATGTTAGAAGGTATTTAAGAATTGCTAAAATGAAGGGGTTGGATGAGAAGCAAACTTTGCATGCGTTTCGTCTTTCACTTAAAGGAGGTGCATCCAGGTGGTACTATAGCTTGGACCTAAGTAAAACCAAGGTGTGGAAAAAACTAGTGGAATTATTTATGGATCAATTCATCTTTAACACTATAATTGATGTGACTCTAAGAGATTTTGAGACTACTAAGCAAAGAGTAGGGGAGACTTTTTTTTGAATACATGATGAGATGGAAGGGAAAGGCGTCTAGGATGGTTGATAGGCCAAATGAGAAAGACTAAATCAACATAATCATCAAGAATTTGCTTCCGACATATAATAGTAGGCTCTTATCATTGCCTATTATTTCTTTTGGAGAGTTGTGTGATTGTGGAACTAGGATTGAAGATGCCATCAATAATGGGCAATTGGAGAAAGATGAAAGCAAGCCTCAAATCAAGAGGACATATAAGGGAGGTGCAGTCACTTCTAAAGTACCCAACCCTGTGAATGTGAGTGCCATCATACCTCAATAAACTTTGGCTTACCTAAGCTTCACAAAGAATGCACATTGAGAATTTTTCGACCTAGGGATAACCCCTTCCCAAGCGTATGAGAACTTGACCTCTAAAGGATTCATCAAACCCTTAGATGCCACACTCATGCCTAATCCTGTACCTCCTACTTTGAAGCTCAATGAGTATTGCCACTTCCATCAGAAATCTGGCCACAAAATTGATAATTGCTTCCGCCTTAAACATGAAATATAGGACCTTATAGACAATAGAACCTTCCTAAATCCAAACATCATCACTAAGCCTGACATTAGGAAGAACTATTTGCCTGGTTATCACCAAGCTCATCCTTTATATTAGAATTGGGTACAAATAGATGAGATCGAGTGGGAATGTTCAAAGTTGATAGAAACCGTGGAAGTCAACACGGTGAAAGTTCAAGGGATATGGGATGAAGAAGATGAGATGTTGAAAAGTGAGGTGGCTATATGGGGGATGCTCTACGAAGGAATGGTTGAGTTAAAGAAGAGAGTCCTTGAATACAATGTAGCAAACATTACTAGGAGTGGGAAACACTATAAGCCATTTATTTAGAGAGTAATCACCCTGGTAGGAACATAGGAGAAGGGTTCAAAGCCACGGAACCCAAGGGGAAAGAAAAGAAACAAGAAGAAGGTAGGGTCTTGACCCAATCAAAGAAAACTCAAACTCATGTGTCCGTATGGGGCTTGTTGATGGCTTCTCATAAGCGTCGTAGTGTTCTCTTGGATGCTTTGAATGGAAAGGAAGTGCCCATCGAAACTACTCCACAAGAAGTGCTAGCTCTCATGGGGGTTGAGGCTCCATTTCGCCCTTCCCTCATATTTTCTGATGAAGAACTCCCTCTTGAAGGAGCCACCCACACTAGGCCATTGCAAATTACCATTGAGTGCATAAGTGCCAAGGTTTGAATTGTACTTATTAATAACGGATCTATATTGAATATATGCCCATTTAGGACCGCCTTCACCATTGGGCTAGATGTGGTCATCCCTTCTCCTTTGACTGTAAGGGCATATGACAATACTTTAAGGAAGGTTATGAGAACTTTCAAATCTCCTTGTAAGATTGGTCCATTGGGGACAATTTTGGAATTCCACGTGATGGACATCACTCCTAACTACAACCTCCTCTTAGGAAGAGCATGGCTTCATCCCACTGGGCTATTCCTTCCACTTTACACCAAAAAATAAAGATCCCATGGAAATGAGGGATTGCTATGGTACTGGGTGTTGGTGAGATCCTAGCTCCCGTTTGTGGACTTGAAGAAGGAGGAAGTGAGCTTCAAATGAGTGGTTTTGAGTTTGTGAACATGACTAACTATGGATTAAAGGATGAAAGGTACACCACAGATTTGCTCCCATATTGTAGCTATAAGGTGATTGCAATGATGAAAAACATGGGGTACATACCTAGTATGGGTCTTGGAAAAGAAGGAAGAGAGGTGGCGGAATTCCTCGACTTCAAGACTCAACTCACCAAAGAAGATTTAGGATTCTTTGAAAGCTACGATGGAATCAAAATGAACTTCAATATTCTAAATCGGAATTTTATGAAAGAAGGATGGAAAAGTGAATCCCGGCTGGGAAATATTCTTCAATGAGAAGCTCAACTTCAAGGAGAAACCTACTGTGGTGATCAAAGAAATTCAAGAAAAAGTCAACTAGATGGACTACATGGATGTTGAGGTAATATGTTGAAAAATGAGGAGGATGTGCTTGCCATCACTATCAAAAAGCCAAGTGATCCTTCTTGTTAGGAACATATTTTATGTAATTGGCTAATCCAATGACAAAATGCATTTTACTTGTAATTAGGTAGATTTAGGATGAGTTTAAAACTTCAAGAAACATGTTGTTCAAGTCAAGTGTTAAAACCATGAAGATTTGACCAAGAAACAAGTGAAAAAGAGCTATTTATTAAATATCGACAACAATCTCAACAAAAAGACTTCTATTGAGATTTAATGTTAAAGCTTAACAAAAGCTCAACACAAGCTATATCTGTTGAAAGTTACGAAATCAGAAATTCTAGATCTGATTTTCAGCCAATGTTTATGTATTTGTGTAGGGTTTTTTTTCTCACAACCCTAAACATATATAAGAATTATTTTAAAGGCTATCACAAGAGATTGAGTGATTGAATGCAAAAAGTTGCCTAGTTCATTATTCTCTCTGTACAAGCTACTATGTCTTTATGCCAAGGGTTTTGTGACCAAGGAGCTTCTTGATCTTCATTGTTAATGAGTTGAAGAACTTTGCAGCCAACAATCTTCTTTAAGTTGGTGAGTTAGTCACGTACTAAGATTCGTCTATCATTGGTTAGTCACGTACTAGGATTCATGCATTGAACGGAGAGATTGCTGCTACAATACAAGTCCAATTGGGTATTGGAGTAAAGGTTTAACTATAGGTTGGTATTTGAGGACAGGCCAAAGGGTTTGGTAAGATTCCCTATACTTGTAACTGCTTGTGATTAATAATAGTGGATTCTCGAGAGTGGTAACCTTAAATTCACCTGGTGGAGTTTTGCCTCTGTGGTTTTCCCCACTCATAAACAAATAACCTATGTCAAATTTATTTCCCACTGCATTTAGTTATTTTAGTGATTTGTTTGTGCTACCACACCATTGCATGTAATTTGACTAATTAATTAACTTGGGTAATTAATTAATTTGCAAGGAGTCAATTCATTTTGCCTTATCAAGTAGTATCAAAGCAGACACACTTTGATTAGCTTTAATAATTACTGTGTGATCCATTGACTCTTATTTGTCATGGATAGAGAACAGTCTCTTATTATACCTCATTTATTTCATGACACTAACTATGCATACTAGAAAGTACGCATGAGAGCTTTCTTGCAGTCTTTAGATGAGAAAGTATGACAAGCTATGACAAGCTATGGAGATTGGCTGGACTAAGCCAAAGGAAGCGCTGGCTAATTGGGATGATGCAAAGATCAAAGTAGAAAACTTCAACAGTAAAGCATTAAACACCATATTCAGTGCGGCCATGAATGAGGAGTTTAAGAAAATATCCTTGACTGAAACTACAAAGGAAGCATGGACCATTCTCTAAACGACCTATGAAGGAACTAAGGCCGTTAAAGATTCCAAGCTTCAAATGCTTACTACAAGCTTTGAGGAGATTAAAATGGAGGAGGATGAGTCATTCGATGAGTTTTATGCCAAACTCAAGGACATAGTCAACTCTGCCTTTAATCTTGAGGAAACTATTCCCAAACCCAAGGTCGTAAGAAAGGTGCTAAGGTCTTTGCCTAAAAGATTCCACGCCAAGAACACTGCCATTGAAGAATCAAAGGATATTGACTCTATTCCTTTGACATAATTGATTGGAAACTTGCAAACCTATGAATTGGGTTTGACTAGACTTAGGGAAGGAACCAAATGTAAGAGTAAGGCATTGAAGGCTAAAGTAATGAGACTGATGAGTCTTCAGACGACAAAGATTTCAAGATGAAGTCCTACATCACTAGGCAGTTCAAGAAGTTCATAAAGAATGTCAATGTGTAAGGTTTTGATAAGGACCATAAGCAATCCAGTTCTTCACAATTCAAAAGTCAAGACAAATGGAAGAAAGATGCTAAGAATGGTGGTCAGTATACTATTCCCTCCGGACCAAAGTGCTTCGGATGTCAAGGTTTTGGACACATGAAACAAGAATGTCCAACATATCTAAAGTCAATTGGAAAAAGCAAGACTCTTGCTGCTACCTTCAGTGATACCGAGCCTAAGACTGAGTTAGATGGCAGTGATGACAAGGGAATCTTGAGTGCTTTCACTGCCACAATGGATCCTACTGAGGGAATCTTAGAAGTAGTGGATGAAGAAAAGGACTTGGTGGAATCTAAGTTTAAGAAAATGGATGAACTAGATGACATCCACACAGCCTATGCAAAATTATATAGGGTTTCTGAAAAGCACGAGAAACTATATAGGCTGGCCACTAAGAAGTTGAGCGATGTGGAGGTAGATCGAGAGGAGCTTTCTACCAAGGTTAATGAAGTTAGTCAAACCATTGGAGTTTTGAGGTTCAAGAATGACATCCTTTTTGAAAGGATAAAGAAGCTTGAGGTGGAGTTATTCCAGGTCAGAGCTCAATTGGAGAGGTTTTCCAGTGAAAAACTCGATGAGCTGCTGAGTTTTCAGAAAGCTACATCTGACAAAACTGGTTTGGGGTATGATTTCTCTTCTCCTAATATTGCCACCTCTAGTACAACTGTGTTTGTCTCACCTGCTGATCATGTTAATTCTGAGAACAATGCATCTAGAACTTAAACAGTTAGTGAGAACATAGATAAAGGCAAATCTATCCTAGGAGCACCCCCTAAGATTGAAAAGAAAGAGACTAGAAGCCCTAGGACTAAGAAGGAAAAAACAAAAAGTCTTAACAAAAGAAGCCACATTTCTATCATTACTGTGGAGCTTTAGGTGTAGGAAATACATGTTTGTATTGCATACAAAACATACGTAGCAGAAAAATTAACGGATCTACTTCATTCGCAATTGATAACATGTACTATGTAAATTTCATAATATAAGAACAACAAAGTGTACCTTGGTGCGGTGAAATTCAAAATAAAATATTAGAAGTACTTGGGAACACTTTTAATCTTCACTCCATTCCACTTGTGCCTAAGAAGTATGGTCTCTCAATAAGTTTATATGTGTGTGTTCAAGAGAGAATAATAGAGTGTCCTACACTCACATACAAATCATTTCACTCTCTTACAAAATTCTGTATGTTTCTTTCCTTATAACTGATTATCTAATTGGGCTAGCCTTTTGGGCCATTCCAATTGGGCTTTAGTATGTGGTTTGGAGTGAGACCAAAAGGGAACAAATCAGACTCTAGCTCCAACGGGCCTTGGAATTTTCTATCAACTCTTGACCAGTTCAAAGTTACCATTAATTATATTTAATACCACTATATAAATATAATTGCACTCTGGGCCTTATTAATAAATTATTTCCCAAGACTTTATTATAAATGCAACCCCTTCATAAAATATTCGTAGTAATACAAAGTCATGAATGTAGACTGCCACTTTGAAGATTACTACATCTTAATTCTTGAGTACCCAGTTTAATCCTTTGAGCTATTCATTATATATTTATGAAATCTAATTTCATAAATATATACTTTAGTAACTCCTTACTAAAGTAGTTAGGCTTGACATTCTGAATAACCAAACCTATTAAACTTATCTCAAGGGAATATTTTATATCTACGTTAAAAGACTATGAATTCCATCTTGAGAATACATGTTCCATTAACACTAAATGTGGTTGCCCAACATATTGAGGTTTTGATCATTACTTTAGATCTTATTCTTGATATATCAAAGCAACCTACACTTCAGGATCAGGTCTATTATTCTCTCAGGAATAAGAGTTCATGTAAATAGAAGTTGTGAGATTTATTATTTATTTGACAATCGTTAGGAGAATAATAAATCTCACAGTGGTCCAGTTTAATATGTCTTAACTCTTAAAACATATCAAGATACCAACTAGAAGTCTCCACTTTCATGATCAAGACAATTCATCTTCGTTGATATGTTATAGTCTTCGCAGATGAAATGCCCAATTTCATCACTGACTATGAACTAAATTTATGAGTTTACAAAGAACTTGTGATATATATCTTCTGTGACTAAATCACATAAATCACATACCATGCATCTCATGGACTAAATGATAATGTTCAAATATTCATGTTACCATTATTTTAGATAATAACAAAATAGCTTTATTAATTACAACATTAAGTTATACATAATGTCATACATAGTATCA
The DNA here is from genome assembly GCA_023621385.1 of Quercus gilva. NCBI lineage: Eukaryota > Viridiplantae > Streptophyta > Magnoliopsida > Fagales > Fagaceae > Quercus > Quercus gilva. The sequence continues at coordinate 61,256,458 of CM042476.1, read as the reverse complement.
TACAATAGGATTTAAGGGCACTACTTCTAACATCAGGGTATGCACATCTAAATTTTTATAAGTGGTTAGTCACATAACAAAGTAATACTATGCTCTTGTCAGGTGAAAGCTCGAAAATGTGTTGAAAACATAAGAGCTGTTTAGACTCCCAAATAAAAATTACGGCTCAATAGATTTTACACCTACTTAATACTAAGTGCGGAATGGTGTAAATGCGAGCAGATAAACAAACAAGCTACTCTAATACAAAAACTAAGCAACACAGCAGTATAACATAATGTAAAAGAGTAGGGAAGAAGGATGCAAACACAAGATACCACGTCGATGTGTTATCGAAGAGGAAACCGAAGAACTTGGCGAAAAACCTCTCCGCCGCCCTCCAAGTGGAAATCGATCCACTAGACAATTAGTTGGGATACATGGGTTAGCAAGAGACCCTCCAAGCCTAATCTACCCGATATACCTAAACCCTCCAAGCTCCTACTCCAACAAGGCTTCTCGAAACCCTATCTTGTCTAGCACTCTGGATCCCGCAACAAGCTCCATGTTGCATTTGCCATCCTTGGCTTCTTCCAATGCTTCTTTGTAGCACCAAAACGTTACTCAACACTTTCAAAGGATGTGGTAAGTGTTTGGGCTGTCAACCTCTCAATGGTATGGAAAATGGAGAGGGAAGAGTTGAGGAAATACCACAAGCAATTGTATAGAGAAATGTGGGGAGGACAATCTCTAATTCTCAATGTGTTTGGCTAGGGTTTTCTCTCTGAAGCACTCCTAAACATTTGTGGGTAATGAGGGTATATATAGTGTAGGTATGGAAAGTGTGACTCAGGCCGGACAAGCTGGCAAAACAGAATGCCTCATGAGTGTCTCGCGGGAAGGCCTTACCCCTGAGATACTCGCGAGACACAGCTGTCTCCACCTGGCCTGACTCTTTGCATTCCAGCATGTGCATGGCACATGTGTCATTTCGCGGGAAGCTAAGTCGCGACATAACCGCGAGAAATCTTCAATCTTCAAATGCTTGAGTCTTCACACTCTCTCTTTATCACACAACCTTTACAATGAAATCCCACAATAATACAGGGTATAAAGGATTGAAAAACAATTACAATCAAATTTGGCACGGAATAAAAGCCAACAAAATACATAGTTGTAAATAACAACTTTACAATCTCCCCCTTTGACTATTCTGTGACAAAACCCTAAAATAGACTCTAGACTTAAATGTGAGTTTGGGAACAAAGGCAAAACTCACTCACACCTAATCTAGAAGCTATGAAGCGCTTGCATGTATATACCTGTAACCTGAAACACTCGTACATAAACAAAACTTTCAAAAAGCTTATGACAAGTTGAACACAAGGTACGTACATGAACAAGTAAAATGCGATCAAGTTAAATGGGATAAATGAATAAACCATGGCTTGACCAAACAAGCAATCACTATACAAAAGTGATCACTATGCTCATTCACATAGGGAATGAACATCCAGACGTGCAAGATAATAAGCTCATTTAAAGAGTATCATTTGCAAATCCAACACTCAACCAATGCAAAATACACAAAGTATTTGCATCTAGGAACAATCCTACTAGGGCACAAGAGTGATGTACTTAAGAAAATGCACAACACTAACAAGTACATAAGTATAACGCATAAAGGTTGCATAAGCATGGTACTGCTTAAACATGGTACAAACCATAAAAGCCTACAAATTGCATGCAAACAAAGCATAGAGATAGACACAAAATACTGAAATTAAACTCAAGTTAAAAACATAGTATCAAAGCTTTAAACCAAAAGCAGTAAAAACAGTTATAAAAACTACTAAAAGTAACTAGACTTAAACCGTTTGTGAACCAATAACCAATGTTTCTAAGTCTAAAGATATGCTCCCTCTAACGCTGTGCAAGCTCTTCCTTAGCTCCCCCCTCAAAATTTTCTCCCCTTTTTTGACCGGAATGGCCAAAGAGGCTAGAACTGATCTGACTCAAAGTCTAATCCATGTGCGGAGGATAATTCTTGTATCTGAGAAGACAATGCAGTGATCTGTCCTTGAAGGTATGTAAACTGGTTTGTAATGTGTTGCGTATGGGAATCAAGCATTGTAGTCATCTGATCCATTTTAGCTAGTAGTTGATCAAGTTTGCTTAAACCTTGTGTTGGAGCAGAAGACGATGGTTGTGCTGAAGTCTCTAGAGCATAAGTGAGTCTATCAATCTCTTCCTTTGTATCTTCACCCTCATCTTGCTCAAGACAAGGTTGTGGGATGGTATGCACACCAGTCCTGGAACCTCTGATGTGGGCTGTGCTCCTAGTCAAGGTATGAGCACCAATGGGATAGTCCCTCTGAACTACCATAAGACCACTTGGAAGTTTGAGCCTCTCTTTTGCAATAAGGCCCATAATGAGAGTGGGGTAAGGCATGATAGTTCTGGAGTTCTACTTACTAATACTCTTCTTCCATAAGTGAAAGATGTGCCCACAGATATCAATCTCTTTGTGAGTGAAGAGATCATATAGGAAGAAGGTCCTCGGAGCAGACAGTGTAGTTAGGTTTGTCACTGGGTACAAATTGTGAATCATCACATAGGCTAAGGTCCTCATCTTTGGTGAAAACGGTATTATGTTTATGGCATTCTTAGTCATTATCCCATTAAGTATTCTCATCATTTCTGCAATAGAACCTAATCTTTCATCATTTTGAACTGACATTGGTTGTGAGGGAGGACGAATCTCCAGAAAATCTTGAATGTTATCCTTCGTAATGCCAAACTCTTTCCTTCTCACCTAGCAGTTGATGTGATCATCTTCTACAGTGGCATTTGAGAATAATTCTCTGATGATTTCTGAGTACATAGTCCCAACCGAGTTTAACAGCTTGGTCCAAGTTCTCTCTTTGAGCATGTCCGAAATGAATGTGTGCTCAAGAGCCTTTAACTGAACCACCCTTTCCATGATGATTGTTCTGTGCTTATGACAGTCATTGAACTTCATATCAGCTTTCGCTGATTTGAAATGCTCAGAATCAGTGCGTGCACGTTTAGAAGACAATTTTTTCTTAGCTACATGCTTGGTGGGAGACATCTGCACAATTTCACAAAGCAGAAAGGGAAGGCCTTACTTGCGAGATACTCGCGAGACACAACTGTCTCCACTTGGCCTGACTCTTCGTATTCCAGTATGTGCATGGCACATGTGTCACTTCGCGGGAAGCTAAGTCACAACATACCCGCAAGAAATCTTCAATCTTCAAATGCTTGAGTCTTCACACTCTCTCTCTATCACACAACCCTTACAATGAAATTCCACAATAATATAGTATATAAAGGATTGAAAAACAATTACAATCAAATTTGGCACGGAATAAAAGCCAACAAAATACATAGTTGTAAATAACAACTTTACTTCAGGAAACTAGAATCAGTTTCCATCCTTTCTGGCTCCTCTTGGAGATCTTCTCAAGGCCCTCATGTTCCTTCCGAACTTGAACCATTTCAATTCTTCCCCCTCTCCTCAGGATCGAAGGTTTGCATAAAGGAAAGGTTCTTCCAAGGTGTGGAAGGAAAAAGGCTCAAAGTGATTCAGTCACATATTTTTTTCTCTCTCTCTCTCCCTTTATGTTTTTGCATCATTCGTTTGTTTTACTTTCTCGTTTTTGAGTCAGTCTAGTTTTATGCTTTGTGTGTTTTCTTTCATGTTTTTGTTTGTTTGTTTTCAATTTTGTTTATTTTGTTTTTCACAAAAATAAAAATAAAAATTTTAAAAATAAGAAAAATACAAAAACAGTGTGTGTTTGTGTATATTGGTACTTACGTACCTTGAATGGCCATAGAAACAAAGTTTCTAAACTTTGTATCTCTTGTAAATTAGATGAGCATTTTAATGCACAACTAAGCAAGTGAGGTTTGTGGCTCGTATTGGTGATGAGTACGATTAAGTAATCTTTTATACTTAATACTCATATTACTCTTTTTGACAAGAAGGACTAGAAAATCCTAAGAGAAAGACATAAATAACCATCCATATGCTTTGGCATAGCAAAGTTGTGATGTTTTGGCTTAAATAATTGGGTATTTTCTTCTCTCTCTTATATGCCCATGCATGATATATTCAAAAATAAAATATGCAAAGAATATAAAAGCAAAAAGAATCAAAATGCTTTTAAAAATGGTTGTAAGCATGTTTCTAGGAGATGTGGGAGTTATATGATGTACCTCAAAGGTGATAGTCCCCATCAAACAGTTATGATTGTGTGTGGGTGTATTAGATTTTCTCATATCTCAAATCATCATAATATGAGAAACTTATGCACTCTTGCTATGTTTCACACACAACACGCAAAATTCTTTGCTACTTTTGATACATGTGCAGGTACAATGTGATTTGACCATTACAAGGAATACATGTGTTAATATATGCTTACTAAATTGTCTTAACTTGTTTTTGAAATATAAAATTAGTTAGAATCATTTAGTGTGTGTGTACGTGCTTTTGGATCTATGGATGCTATGCTTATATGTTAAGAGATGTCTTGAGAGCTTAACATGTTGATTGGATCTTTGGTTGAGTAGCTTGCTTGTTGCATTCATCTCTTTATGTTTTTCCTCCTTGAAAAACTCATTTTCTTCAAGCTCGACAGCTTCTTGATAGATCCTTGACAGATTCTCTTTCTACCAAGCCTTCTTTCTCTTTTCTCGATAGATTCTCGATCCATCGACATTTCTAGGTTTCTTCTCGATAGATTCTTGACAGCTTCTTCGATCCATCGAGCCAGATTTCTGAGCATTTTGTCTGACCAATTGCTTCTCAACAAATCCTCGATCCATTGAGATCACTACTTTGCTGTTGACAGATCCTCGACAGCACCTTGACAGATTCATTTCTGTTTAGATTTAGTGCTTAATAGATTCTCAATAGAAATCTCGATCCATTGAGATTCATTTTCTATATATAGCTGAGGCACGATTCAAATTTCACTTTCTCTCATATCTCTCGACAGAAATCTCTCTCTCTCTCTCTCTCGATCCAATCTTCTCTCCCTCACTCAAATCTTCACCCCAATAAAGTTTTTGGTCTAGTTCAAGCCTCATTCTTGTGGTATGACCTCTACATCTTCTCTTTCTCATACATTTCATGCGTTTAGACCTAGGTTTTGGGGTTTTTCAAAAAATTTTGGGGGTTTTTTAGTTTTTCATGAAATTTTTGGGTTCAATTTTGTGAAATTGTTGATATATGATCATGCATTGCATTCTCATTGCATTATAACAATGTTTCACGTATATTAGATATGTGTGCATGATTATTGTTATGAGTGCTGATTGGTTTGGATTGGATTTTACCCATGATGCTTTTATTTTTGCACGTCACATGTTCATGCATTTTTCATGCATACGTTCTTTCTTTTCTTTCCTATTCTGAACTTGAGTCTCTCTCTTTTTCTCTTTCTCTCTCTCGAGTAGACTGTGTTATGGCACCTAAACAGAGAAAATCAACTCCAGCTCAGAACCCTCTTTGTGGTTTCGAGTCATCCTCTTCTGATCCTCCTGTTCACTTTCATATTCAGTTTCGTGATGAGAAGGCCAAGACGGACTTCTTTGAGAACTTCCAGAAATGTGGCATTCATCTGGAATGCCAGGTCATTCTGTTAGACTTCTCCAACACTGCATTACCCGAAGTCATTTGGACTCGGGGATGGGAGTCCCTCCATGGGAAACCCAAGAGGTGTCTAATCGTGTTCATTCAGGAGTTTTACTCCAACATGCACGGCATCGATAACTCTGTGCCTCGTTTTGTTACCACATTCCGCAATACACGTATTGTAGTTACTTCGGATCTTATATCTGAGGTATTACATGTTCCTAGGGTAGCACATCTTGACTACCCTGGGTGTGATTGTCTACAGATTGTGTCCAGAGACAAGCTTATCTTTCGCTTTTGTGAGACTTCTTCTATATGGGGTGGTAAGCTAAACACCCCATGCTCAAGCTTTGCCAAAGGCTCGAGATTCCTTAACTTAGCGATGACATTCACTCTCACTCCTTTGTCTCACTAAAACTCCATCACTAAGCCTTGTGCTCATTTTTTTTCTTTCCTTGATGGAGGATCTTTCCATTGATTTTCCCTCTCACCTCATCACATCTATCATAGATGTATATCAGGATGCTGCTACTCATGATAAGCTCATCTTTCCTTCGGATATCATGCGGATCCTTCAACACTTTCACATTCCCATTCCTCTCTCCCCTCTCTTCATCATCATGGGTGCCATATATGCTTGTTCTGTCCAACGGAACGAGGCCTAGCTTCAACTGAAATGGCCACAAGTGGAGACGACTGATCCTACAGCTTTTGCTGTTCCATCTTCCTTGGCTCATTCTCCTTCCCTTGTTGGTGGAGTGACCCTAAAGGCCATCATGGTGCAACTTTAGCAGATGGAGGCTGACTTTGGTGGTTGTTTTCACTATCTCACAGATGAGATGTGTCAAATGAACACCCGAGTCGGTCACATTGCCCATAGACAATCTCGCATGGCTAGCTTTGCTCCTTCTCCCTCTACTTCTCTAGAGGCCTCGATTGATGAGGGTGATAATTCTAGCTTTTCCGGTGATGACAAGATGCCGACCTCTAAGTGACTTGCCCTTTGTCATTCGTGACAAAAAGGGGGAGTAGATTTGGTTTTGAGAGTAGTCTTGTACTTAGGGGGAGAGTTAGGATAGGACATTTTTGTTAGGGGGAGTGTGTATATCTTTTTGAGGGATGTAGTGAGGTTTACATGTACTTTTCTTTTCTTCTTTTTATATTAGCCTTTTGTACACTGGTTTTGTGACCATTTATTTACATATATTGTACTTTCTTTTCATATATATGATGATGATGTATGTTTTACTTCACCTACCTCTACATGTGTTGTTTCTTTTCTCTCTTTATACACATGTTTCTTTATGTATGCAATCTTTATTTCTGTTTCACACATGATCCCTTGATGAGTTTTGTTTAAGTGTTTCAGAAAGACAAGTTATGAAAGTCTATCATGCTATGAACTCCTTTCTTGCAAAATTTTTCTAGAGTTTGTAGTAGGGATAGATTTATTATGTAATCCAACAGGTGGTTATGATTTTAGTGATTTAAGACTTTTCTCATGATTATTTGTTTTGCTGTGGTTTTGTCACGGATTGCCAAAGGAGGAGATTGTTAGGGACATATTTTATGTAATTGGCTAATCCTTTGACAAAATGCACTTTACTTGTAATTGGGTAAATCTAGGATGGGTTTAAGACTTCAAGAAACATGTTTTTCAAGTCAAGTGTTAAAACCATGAGGATCTGACCAAGAAACAAGTGAGGAAGAGTTGTTCATTAAAGCTCGACAACAATCTCAACAAAAAGACTTCTGTTAAGAATTATGAAATCAGAAATTTCAGATATGATTTTTAGCCAATGCATATGTATTTGTGTAGGGTTTCTTTTCTCACAAGCCTAGACATATATAAAGATCATTTTAAAGGCCGTCACAAGAGATTGAGTGACCAAATTGCAAAAAGTGGCCTAGTTCATTAATCTATCTGTAGAAGCTACTGCGTCTTTACGCCAAGGGTTTTTATGACCAAGGAGCTTCTTAATCTTCATTGTTGATGAACTAAAGAACTTTTCAGCCAACAATCTTTTTCAAGTTGGTGAGTTAGTCATGTACTGGGGTTTGTGCATCATTGGTTAGTCATGTACTGGGATTTGTGCATTGACTAGAGAGATTGCCATTACAATACAAGTCCAATTGGGTATTGGGGTAAGGGTTTAACTGTAGGTTGGTATTTCGGGATATGCTAAAGGGTTTGGTAAGATTCCTTATACTTGTAACCACTTATGATTGATAATAGTGGATTCTCGGGAGTGATGACCTTAAATTCACCCGGTGGAGTTTTGCCTCGGTGGTTTTTCCCATTCTAAACAAATCACCTGTGTAAAATTTATTTTCTACTGCATTTAGTTATTTGGTGATTTGTTTGTACTACTATGCCATTGTATGTAATTTGACTAATTAATTAACTTGGGTAATTAATTAATTTGCAAGAGTTCAATTCATTTTGCCCTATCACTTCTGCCTTTCTCATGCCTGTAGTGGGGCAACTTAATAATTAGACTTAGGTTGGGTTTTCTTATAGGAAAGAAATTTTGTCATGCAAGTTCGGATGTACTTTTCAATATTTTTAATAAGGTTAATTCTGATTTAGCTTACTTTGATGTGTCTCATAATATTGAAATTCTATACTTAAATGATTCTAATGAATTTGAAAATGAAATTAATAAAAAATTGGAAAAGAAATTTGAACCTATGGAACCAACTTTTGAAACTCTTAATTTGGGCAATGATGAGAATCCACACTTAATTAAAATTGGCTTAACCCTTGTTTTGGAATTCGGGCATATTGTGGTGCATTGTAGAATTGATGCTTTAGAACTCCAACTCGCTGGTATTGACCATACCTATTTTGGCATTTAGGAAAGTACCACTATAAGCCTTGGTGTGTAGCATCAATTACTAAAAGCACTGCTATGAGACCCTTTTTTTGGTAGTGAATGTGTTGGGAAATTTAAACCCCAGTTGATAGAATTAACAAATTTTAAACCCAAGTTGTTAATTAGATTTATTATGAATAAACCTTGTTAAAATAAAAAAAACATCAATATCTTGTCAATTTCATGCACAACAGAATAGTAAATAAGATAAGATATGATGACTAGGAAAACCAATGAAACAAACTAGTTTCACAGTAAAAAACTTAGGGGGAAACCTTCCTAAAAAGTAATTCGCTATGTAAAGAGAAATTTTAGATCTAGTACAAAACCTTTGTCCCTAGACTATACAATTTCCATAGATGAACTTACAGCAGAAACTTTCTACCGCTTCATAACCTCTGAACTCTCTAGTATATGAATGCCGCCAATGATGCATGGATCCCAGTACGTGAATAACTCCAACAACTAGAAGAAGATGTTGTTAGCTGCAAACTTCTTCACTTCATCAACAATGAAGATCAAGAAGTACTTGGTTACAAAACCCAAAGGTGCAAAAGACACAGTAACTTCTTACAAAGAGAATAAGGCACTAAGTCACTCTCTACATATGTTCTCCAAGTATGACGGCCTTTAAAATAAGCCTTATATATGTCTAGGGTTATGAGAAAAGAAACCCTACACATATATGTCTGCATGAACATAAAATCAAATTTGGAAAATCTAATTTTGTAGATCTTGATAGATTCAACTTCTGTCGAGTTTCTATCAAGATTTCTTCATTAAGTCTCGATAGATACTATTTTTGTCGAGGTATCTATCGAGCTTTAATGAACAGCTTTTCTTCACTTGTTTCTTGGTCCAATTTTCATGACTTTAATACTTGGATTGAACAACATGTTTCTTGAAGTATTAAACCTATCCTAGATCTACCCAATTACAAGTAAAGTGCATTTTGTCTAAGGATTAGCCAATTACATAAAATATGTTCTTAACAATCCCCCCCTTTAGCAATCCTTGACAAAACCACAACAAAACAAATAATCATGAGAGAAGTCTTAAATCACTAATCTCATAACCACTTGTTGTATTACAAAATAAATCTATCCCTACTACAAACTCTTGAAAAACTTTGCAAAAAGAGAGTTCATGGCAAGATAAACTTTCACAAGCTGTCTTTCTGAAACACTTAAACAAAACTCATTAGGGCATCATGTGTAAAACAAAAAATAAAGATTATGTACATAAAGAAACATATGTATAAAGATAGAGAACAAACAACACATGTAAAGATAGGAGAAGAAGACATACATCATTATATATATATATATATATATATATAGAAGATAAGCACAATGTATGTAAAAATGGTCACAATACCGGTGTACAAGAAACTAAAAGAAGCTTCTAAAACAACAAGGAGGTAAACACTCCCCCTAATAAGAAGAAACACAACTCCCTCTTACAAAGGCATGTATTTCTCCCCCTAACATGTAGAATCTTAAAAAGAAACCACATTTAGTGCCCTTTTTGTCATGATTGACAAATGGTACAAGAAACTATAAAACTTCACCCGAGAAACATAAAGATGATCGAGAGAAAGATGCAAAACATGTGAAAAATAATGCATGCAAAAGGGTCTCGACAGATGGAGAAGCTGTCGAGCTTTTATTGAGATGAAACCCAGAAATCTCGATGGATTGAGAATCTATTGAGCATGTATCGAGCAGACAGAAAGCATATAATTTTGGATTGATGGATCTACCTAGCTGTCGAGAAGCTATCGAGGTCAAACCCTGAAAAATCGATGGATCGAGAATTTGTCAAGGATCTGTCGAGATTACAAGATGAAGGCTCGATAGAAATGATATTTGCCGAGGAGTTGTTGAGCTTAAAGAAAAGAGGTTTTTCAAGAAGGGGAAAACACATAGAGATGAATGCAACGACCAAGCTATTCAAACAAGCATCCAAGTAGCATGTTAAGCACTAAAACCACACCTCAACTCTAGATGCAAAGCATTCCTAGATCCATAAACACACTAAACAAGTCTAACCAATTTTATATTTCAAAAACAAGTTAAGACAATTTAGCAAGTACATATTAACACATGTATCCCTTGTGATGGCCAAATCACATTGTACCTACATATGTATCAAAAGAAGCAAAGAATTTGCATGTTGTGTGTGAAACAAAGCAAGAGTGCTAAGTGTCTCATATTATGAAGATTTGAGATATGAGAACATCTAATACACTCACACACAATCATAACTGTTTGATCGGGACTATCACCTTTAAGGTACATCCTATAACTCTCATATCTTCTAGAAACACGCTTGCAATTATATTAAAATCATTTTGACCTTTTTGTTTTTATTCTTTGCATATTTTCTTTTTGAACATATCTTGCATGGGCATATAAGAAAGAAAAAAAAATACCCAATTATGTAAGCCAAAACATCCCAAATTTGCTATGCTAAAGCACACAAATGTTATACATGATTGACGAGCTTTAGTGGTGAGATGGTTATTTATGCCTTTCTTTTAGAATTTTCTAGTTCTTTCCATCAAAAATAGTGATATGAGTATGAGATATAAGAGATAATCTTAATCGTACTCATCACAAACACGAGCCATAAAGCTTACTTGCTTAGTTGTGCATTGAGATGCTCATCTAAGCTATAAGAGATACAAAGTTTAGAAAAAAAAATTTCAATGGCCATCCAAGGTACACAAGTACCAACATACTTGACACACACTATTTTTGTATTTTTTTTTTCTCTTTTTATTTTGAAAAACAAACAAAATAAAGACTAAACAACCAAACAAAAATAGACAAACATCATGAAAGCATGAAGATAGATGCAAATGCATGACAGCATGATTCCAAAAACAGATAAGAAATCAAGCAAGAAAGTCCTTCTTTAGATAGAAATAATTTAAGTAGAGGACAAATAGAAAAGACAATTAAGTTTTAGGCTCCTTTCTCACCTATACAACACGAGTCTTTGGCTGTGAAGAAGAAAAGGCACGTGCCCTAGTATGTTTACTAAAGGACATAGAAGAATTAGAATTCTCCTGAAATTGAGTTAAAAAGCTCAAAACTTTTAATAACCTTTCAAACAAACGTGTTGTTCCTTGAGAGGAACCCATGACTGTTTAGACACTTGCTTTTGAGGATACAACTTAAAGCAATTAGGATGAATGTGTCCAGAAACACCACAATGGTGACAAACATTAGCAGTTTTAGGACTACTAGACTTCCTAGAGTGAGGTCTAACAAAGGTTTTAGAATTAGACAAATCAGTTATGGATTTCATACCTTTATCACATTTCTCAAATTGGGGCACAAAGACAATCTTTGATCCAAAAGCCATGGAAGAGGAGGGGCTGGAAGAAACAACATATCCTAAGCTAGATTTATTAGAACTAAGCTTTTGAGCACTCAATACCTCATCAAGCTTTGCACTAGACATCCTCTCTATTTGAGTTCTAGCTTGACTAAGATTTACCTCAAGATTCTTGATCTTCTCTTCTAATGAGGTGTTCTCCACAGCAAGAGTCTTAACTAACCTTGTAGTCTCATCTAGTTTGACTAACAGTTCAGCTTTTTCAATTTTTACTTCATTAAGCTCTTTTCTACAAAGATGAGAAGCCTTTTCAAATTTTGTAAATTCAGTACATAGCTTATCATAGGCTTCCTGAAATGTCAACTTCTTGGGTACTTCATCATCAGAAGAATCCTCACTGTCACTATCACTCTCCACAATCACCTTATTGGTTGTGGCAGCAAAAGACATAAAGTGACCACATTCATCCACATACTCATCCGAAGAGTCATTCTTAGTATCACTCAAGGTAGCAACCAACCCTTTATCTTTTGACTTCTTGGAATTTTCCTTCATGAGGTAGTTTGGGTACTTTATCCTCATATGACCAAAACCTTTACAGTCATGGCACTGGATGAGGAGTTTCTCATTCTTGCCCTTCCTAGAGGATTCAGATTTCTTGGGAGCTTTGTTCTTATCCTTTTTCCTATGTTGGAGAGGCTTGATAATCTCATTAGCTATGAAGGTTAAGTCCTCATCCTCATCCTCATCTTCATCTTCATCTTTAGAGTCATCACTCTCTTCCTCTATACCCTTAAGAGCTGAAAGCTCGAAAAATGTGTCGAAAACACACGAGCGGTTTAGACCCCCAAATTAAAATTACGGCTTGGTTGATTTTAGACTAACTTAATGATAAGTGCGGAATAGTGTAAACACAAGTGTATAAGCAAAACAACTACTCTAATCCATATTTAAAGCAACACAGCAGTAAAAATGAAATGAACAAGAGTAGGGAAGAAGGATGCAAACACAGATAATACCGAGACATGTTATCGAAGAGGAAACCAAAGAACTCGGCGAAAAACCTCCCCGCCGCCCTCCAAGCAGAAATCGATCCACTAGACAATCAGTTGGCATACATGGGTTAGCAAGAGACCTTCCAAGCCTAGTCTACTCGATGTACCTAAGCCCTCCAAGCTCCTACTCCAAAAAGGCTTCTCGGAACTGTGTCTTGTCTAACACTCCGGATCCCGCAACAAGCTCCATATTGCATCTACCATTCTAGGCTCTTTCCAATGCTTCCCAGTAGCACCAAAACATCACTCAACACTCTCAAAGGTGTGGTAAGTGTTTGGGCTATCAACCTCTCAAAGATATGGAGAATGGAGAGGGAAGGGTTGAGAAAAATACCACAAGCAAGTGTATAGAGAAAAGTGGGTATGATAATCTCTAATTCTCAATGTGTTTGGCTAGGGTTTTCTCTCTGAAGCATTCCTCAACATTTGTGGGTAATAAGGGTATATATAGAATAGGTACAGAAAGTGTGACTTAATTAGTATAGGCTGGCAAAACAGAATGCCTCGCGGGTGTCTCGTGGGAACGCTTTACTCGAGAGATACTCACGAGACACAGTTGTCTCCACTTGGCCTGACTCTTCGCATTCCAGCATGTGCCTGGCACATGATTCACTTTGCGGGATGCTAGGTCACGAGACACCCGCGAGAATCCTTCAATCTTCAAATGCTTGAGTCTTCATACACTCTCTCTATCACACACCCCTTACAACAAATCCCACAACAAATACAGGATATAAATGATTGATAATAATTACAATCAAATTTGGCACGGAATAAAAGCCAACAAAATACATAGTTGTAAATTACAACTTTACAATCTCCCCCTTTGGCTATTCCGTGACCAAACCCCTAAAACAGACACTAGACTTAAACGTGAGTTTGGGAACACAGGCAAAACTCACTCACACCTAATCTAGAAGCTGTGTAGCACTTGCACGTATATACCTGTAACCTGAAACACTTGCACACAGAGAAACTTTCATTAAGCTTATGACAAGTGGAACACAAGGTACGTACATGAACAAGTATAATGCGATCAAGCAGAGAAGGAATAAAAGAATAAACCATGGCTTGACTAAACAAGTAATCACTGTACAGAAGTGATCACTATGTTCATTCACACTTGGAATGAAAATCTGGACATTCAAGATGACAAACACAAGGCACATCACTTGAATGACCAACACTCAACCAATGCATACAAACATGCATGCATCTAGGAACAATCCTACAAGGGCACAAGAGTGACAGTACAAACACAAACAAAATGCATAGCATTAAGTTATAAGTACTGATTTAACAAAGCACATAGGCTGCATAAACAAGGTACTGCATATGCATGGCACAAACCATAAAAGCCTACAAATCGTGCATAAAAACCATAAGCAACATGGGTACAAACAAAAGCCACAAAGTAGGTATGCCATAAAGCATAGAGATAAACACAAATAACTGATATTAATATTGAGATTAAGAACAGAGTATCAAAGCTTTAAACCAAAAGAACTAATTAAAAGCAGTAAATAAACATAAACATAAAGCAGATATGAAAACTAGACTTCTTGCTGCTGCTTCTCCCCCTATCACTACACTCCCCCTGTCAATGACATCATCTCTCCCTTTTTGCCATGGAATAGCTAGTTGTCATTCTCTTCTAGCTTCCTTTGAATTTCATCCATCTGAGTTTCAAGAGAGGTTAATTGTTTATCAAGACGGGAGTGTTGACAGTACATGATCTGAGTAAGTCCTGAAATTTTGGTGCTAAGATCTTGAAGGGCAACCATGATGGTGTCAAACTTTTCATCATAGGAATGAGAAGTAGAACTCGAGCTTCCTTGAGGAGCATGATATTCTTGCTTGACAGTCCTCTTGGTGTGACTTATACTTGCTTGAAGAGTACGACCGTTAATTGGACTTGGCCTAGGATGAGGGCACTCATCCGCAGATGGACGCACACCTTTAAGCTTCAAAATCCGAGAAATGAGACGACCAAAGGGAATGCAATTCCTTGAGGCAGTACGGTTAACTGTTTTAGCCAAAATGTGGAAGATGTGGGAGCATACGTCAATTTCCACATCAGATACCAGATCATGAAGAAATAATGCTCGACCAAGGTTGATGAAACCGATGCTTGACAATGGATAGAGATTGCTGCACATGATTGTTGACATAAGCCTTAATTCTGGAGAAAGTGAAGCCACACTGATTGACTTTCCACTAGAAGAGAATTCCAAATCTGCTCCTAATTGTCCTCGGAGTGTGTCTTCATCAGGATTGAGGTCATCATACACAGGTGGTATAGGAAGAATCGGTCGGTTTATGTGTAGAATATCAGACAGGTACACAGGAGTTACCAAGAAGCGCTTTCCTCTAACCCAGCACTCGATCTCTTGTCCTTGTACAATAGCATTGGCATAAAACTCTTTTACCATGTCCTCATAAGCATCTTCAAGATCAGAGAGAAGAAAATTCCAGTCTTTTGTGGCAAACCAGGTAGGAATTTTTGTATCCAAAAGAGATGACTGATCAACAGCTCTTTCAGCCAACAAGGGAGCATCTTGAAAGTGATTTTTATAGGATTCAAAAGCAGCATAAGACCTAAACAAGTTAGAATCAAAGATTCCTGTTGAAGAACGAACTTTCTTTGGTCTAGGGAAATCGTCATCAACATCAATGATTGGCTCTTTCCCTTTGTTGCTGCCACCTTTCACAGCTGAAGTCTTGAATGGAGACATCTGTGCAAAAGAACACCCAAAATAACAGGAAACACGTGCACAACACACAAAACAGAACACAGAACTTGATTAGATTCAAGTTAATACCAAATCAGAGTTAAACTAACTGAAAACATAGCATGGTTGACCCTTAATAGCATGCTTAAAAACACAAACCTATAAAGCATAAACACAATGCATAAAACTAAGAGATAGTGCAAGTGTGTGTGTCTGTGTGCAAGTGCTGATGAGTGTGTGCGGCATGAGATGCATGAGGGGTGCCTAATTGTGCCTAGGTGTGTGTCAAGAGTGTGCAAAATGAGCAAAGTGTATGAAACACACAATCAATGACCAAACGGAGTGAAAATTGGCCAAACAAGTGAGAACCCATATATTGAAATCACTTGATTTCAATTTGGCACAAAAATGTCATTCAGACATTTTGTCGAACACCTAACATGTACAAATGCAAATATGACATGAATAATGCATGAACATGGTGAAAACATGCCTAAATACACTTTAAAATGCCAAAAGGGGCCAACACAGAAGCACAAACAACAAATGGGACACAGCTCAATCAAAAGATTTGACAAAACTTCACCCAATTTTGAAAACCAACCCAAATTTTTGAAAATCCCCAAATAGCAAAACCTTAACATAAAATTCTGCATAATCTAAGTAAAAACTTAAAAGGAATTGTTTATAAAACATACCTTGAAGAATAAAATGCAGAAAAGATGCTTGGTTTTGAAGGGGAATGAATGGAATAGTGATTTGAGTTGAAAAAGTTCGAGAGAGGTTAAGCAAAGGAAGTTTGTGATTTAAAAAAAAAAAAAACCTCTCACATCAGCAATATAAAAATGAAAACACGCGTTTTTC
Organism: Quercus gilva; assembly: GCA_023621385.1. Lineage (NCBI taxonomy): Eukaryota > Viridiplantae > Streptophyta > Magnoliopsida > Fagales > Fagaceae > Quercus > Quercus gilva. The sequence continues at coordinate 61,239,942 of CM042476.1, read as the reverse complement.
GCGGGTTAGAGAGTAGCGACACAGTCGCGAGACAACCGCGAAAATGGCCACTGAAGCACAAAATTTTCGCGAGAAGCATTAGGTCGCAAAATAGTCGCGGTAAGTTCTGTCTGAAATTGGAAAAATCCAATTTTTAGCCAAACAGCATTTCGCGAGAAGCTATTGGGCCTGAGACAGTCACGATACAGTCGCGAAAGTTTCTATGTGATAGGATGAAAAAATATTTCCCTCAACTCCTTTTCGCGGGAAGCTTTAAGTCGCGAGCTTCTCGCGAAACAACCCCTGAACCAGTTTTTGAAGGAAGACACAAAAATGCATTTTGACCAAAAATGAAACACAAGAAAGTATAAAATCACTTTAAAAAACATATAAAACTCACAAAAATCTTTTTGGAATTTATCAACAAGTTCATGGGCATACACATCACATTTGGACATATACAATCACACAAATGAGATAGGCATTGATTGAATCAAAGACTTGTGTGTATCAAATGTGAAATAGTCCTTAGACCAGAGCGAAGCTTCAATGATCAATTCAATCGAGTCATACACAACTGATACGAAATCAAGTGGACTATCTCCATTATAGAAATGAGTATATATGACCTCCCACACAATGAATACATAACAGAGAAGCTTTTCATTTGGCTTTTACATAAAACATAACAATTGGTCCTTTTTCATTTTGATTGGACAAAAATTTATGATATTTCAACATTGATGATAACCCTTTAGCCTTTTTGAGCACCATATAAAACACATTAAAAAGAGTCGCTTTCCCTTTTTCCTAGTCGAATACTAGTGTGTGCGATAGGCTTTTGCAGCTCAATATCTCTTTTCATTTGGATATTTACAATTGGTGAGCTCTTTTTACAAAAATAAAAAAAAGTGGGAAGAGATATATACACAAGTCTATGCAAGTATCAAGACCAACAAGAATATTGACCAATCATTCATGACAAGCTTGAAGATTTATTTACAACAGTCACACATAGTTTTCATGATTTCTTCCACATAGAAAAGAGTGCATACAAAACAAGCTAAGATCATAAATGCACTACACCATAAGTACGAAGGTACTAGGCCAAACTCACATGAGATATGCACAAAACAAGTGATCAAACTTTTTGAGATTTTTCAATTTTTACGGGTTTTTTTTTTTTTTGAATTTTTTGAAACATACCCAAAACAAAACAAGAAAAGTAAGATCAACAAGACAGGTATAAACCTAAACAAGAAACATAAACATCTAAAATAGAACATGTGAAACCATAACAACATATATGCAATAAAGAGCAGTGTAGGTTCGCACAGGAGATAGAGTTCAAGGAATGATACCGACACCGATGGTCTTACGCAAAGATTCAAACTTCGGGCTATCGAGAGGTTTAGTGAATATGTCTGCTTTCTGATTGTCAGTGTCGATAAACTCCAAGTATACAGTCTTTTCCTCCACCAAATCTCGAATGAAATGATACCGGATTTCGATATGCTTTGATTTCGAGTGTTGAACTGGGTTTTTTGACAAATTTATGGAACTTATATTATCACAATATACACACATCGTTTCTTGAGTGATTCCGCAATCATGAAGGAGCTTCTTCATCCATAGTAATTGAGCACAACCACTTGCAGCAGCAATGTATTCAGCTTTGGCTGTTGATAAAGAGACTGAATTTTGCTTTTTGCTCATCTATGACACCAAATTGTTTCCAAGATAAAAACATCCACCAGAGGTGCTCTTCCTATCATTAACACAGCCGACCCAATCAACATCAGAATATCTGGCTAGGCATTCATTTGAATCTCTTGAGTACCAAATTCCATAATTAGATGTCCCATTTATGTATCGGATAATACTTTTAACTGCTGTTAAATGTGACTCTTTGGGGGCTGCTTGGAATCGAGCACAGACGCCTACACTGAAGGCAATGTCTGGTCTGCTCGCAGTGAGATATAAAAGACTGCCTATCATGCTTCGATAGAGCGTTGGATCCACTTCTACACCTACAGCATCCCTACTCAGCTTTGATGAGGAGCTCATTGGAGTGGAAGTGTGTTTCTTAGAGTCTAGACCAAATCTTTTAACAAGATTTTTGGCGTACTTTTCTTGAGATATGAATATCCCATCTTTCTATTGTTTCACTTGAAGTCCTAGGAAGTAGTTCAGCTCCCCCACCATACTCATCTCAACCTCCTTTTTCATTTCTTTAAAGAATTCAAGAGCCAAATGATCAATTGTGGATCCAAACACAATATCATCCACATATACCTGAGCAACTAGGAGAGACTTCTCATCTCTCTTTACAAACAATGTTCGATTAGCTTGGCCTCTTTTGAATCCACGATCCAATAAGTATGTTGTGAGGCGATCATACCATGCTCTTGGTGCTTACTTTAACCCATACAGTGCTTTTTTCAATCTTAGCACATGATCTGGAAAATGAGGATCTTGAAATCCCTTTGGTTGTTCAACGAATACTTCTTCGTTTAGAAAACCATTCAGAAAGGCGCTTTTCACATCCATTTGGTACAATTTGAAATCCATAACACATGCTATGGACAATAGAATTCGAATCGACTCTAGTCTTGCTACTGGCGCAAACGAATCATCAAAATCAATGCCTTCCACTTGAGTATATCCTTGAGCTACCAACCTGGACTTGTTTCGAACAACCTCACCGTCTTCATCAGTTTTGCTCTTGAAGATCCACTTGGTGCCGATCACATGAGTATCTTTGGGCCTTGGAACCAATTCCCATACATCATTTCTAACAAACTGGTGTAGCTCTTGATACATAGACTCTATCCAGTTCTCATCTCTAAGAGCTTCCTCTACCTTCTTAGGTTCAAATTGAGCAAGATAACAATTATATGTCACATGATTCACACTGTATTTTGGTCCTTTTCTCAACTGAAGTCCCTCATTGACATCACCAATGATATTACTTGATGGATGATTGAGAATTACCCTTGATGACGGTCTCTTGGAGGTAGAAGATTCTTCATCTCGAGAGATTGGAGGTTGAACTTCCGGAGGAGTAAGAGGGCTAGAAGGCCCTTGTGTCGATCTAGTCTCCCTTCTTGGTATAGAGGGTGTGGACTCTTTTTCCGGTGATTCTATCTCAGTATCATCCTCTTGTGACATATTGTCCTCAACCTCCCTCTTCTTTAGGTCAGATCCTTCACCATCATCAATATGTTTTTCAGATATGGTATCATCAATTACCACATTTATTGATTCCATCACTGTCTTGGTGCGTTTGTTGAACACTCTATATGGTCGGCTATTTAGTGAATAGCCTAGGAATATCCCTTCATCACTCTTAGCATCAAATTTTCCAAGATTCTCTCTATCATTAAGAATATAGCATTTGCTCCCAAATATTCAGAAGTATTTCACCTTCGGTTTCTTTTCTCTCCAAATTTCATACGATGTCTTCTTCGTTCCTACTCAAAAGTAAATTCTATTCCCAATATGACATGAGGTATTCACCGCTTCAGCCCAAAACTTCTGTGGAAGGTTTTTGTTGAGTAACATCACTTGAGCCATTTCTTGAATCACCCAGTTTTTCCTTTCAACTACTCCATTTTGTTGTGAAGTCTTTGGAGCTGAGAATTCCTTCTTGGTGCCGCGTTCATTGCGAAATGCTTCAAAATTCGCATTTTCAAACTCCTTCCCGTGGTCACTTCTAATCTTGACTATAAGAACTCCTTTCTCATTAATTAGTCTCTTGCATAATTTCTCCATCTTGTTACATGCTTCTGATTTCTCTCTAAGAAAATCCACCCAAGAATACCTTGAGAAGTCGTCAACCACCACCATAATATAATGCTTTCCACCCATGCTTTCTGTTCTTGTTGGACCCATTAGATCCACATGCAGTAATTCTAAAGGGCGAGAGGTTGCAACCACATTTACTTTCGGATGGCTTGACTTTGTTTGTTTTCCTAACTAACATGGACCACAAACATTCTTCTCAATTTTCCCAAACTTTGGTAAACCAACCACTGTTTCAAGCTTCGAAACTTTTGTTACTTGTTTGTAATTGGCATGTCCAAGTCGTTGATGCCACAATTCCAAGAGATTTACCCGGGCACTTCGACATGTTATGCTTGGTTTGAGAATGACTCCATAACAATTATCGGTGGTTCTAAGTCCCTTCAGAATTTGAACACCTTCTTCATTCAAGGTTAGACATCCTTTCTTTGAGAATTGAACTAAGAAGTCATCATCACAGATCTGAGTAATACTCAGCAAGTTCACTTTTAATCCCTTAATATGCAACACGTCATTCAGCAGTGGCAGTCCCGGAATGTCCACCGTTCCCTTTCCAAGAACTTGTGAGTGACTGCCATCTCCAAACGTCACAAAGCCATCTTCCTTCTCTTTAAGCGTTTTGAACAGAGACTTATCTCCTGTCATATGCTTTGAACAACCGCTGTCAAGGTACCATAAACATGAATTAAAAACTTTCAAAGCGGTATGAACAAAAAGACAAGCATGAGAGAGACACTTTTGACCCTCGAAGCAGGACTCTTTTTCCTTTATTTCGTTCAAGGATGAGTGAAGTTTTCTTTTTAGATGATCAAGTTTATCACACAAGTGTCTATTTCTCCTCTCATATTTATAGACTAAAGACTTTGACTCACATAAGCTATTATGTATATCATGGTTTCTATGAACTAGTGATTTCAGCATGTGACAGAAAATTCTAGCATGTTTCTTCGATTTAAATAACTCTAGAAACACATTACTAGACCAGTCTTCAACTATGTTCATAGAGTCTTTTTCACAAACATCTTTACTGCCCTTCATGTTGATTATAAACAGGACACTATTCAAGAAACACCAAGGGGTCAAGGAACACACTTAGGTATTTAAACCACAGCAAGTGTACCCGCTCTGATACCAATTGAAAGCTCGAAAAATGTGTCGAAAACACACGAGCGGTTTAGACCCCCAAATTAAAATTACGACTTGGTTGATTTTAGACTAACTTAATGATAAGTGCGGAATAGTGTAAACACAAGTGTATAAGCAAAACAACTACTCTAATCCATATTTAAAGCAACACAATAGTAAAAATGAAATGAACAAGAGTAGGGAAGAAGGATGCAAACACAGATAACACCGAGATGTATTATCAAAGAGAAAACCGAAGAACTCGGCGAAAAACCTCTCTGCCGTCCTCCAAGCAGAAATCGATCAACTGGACAATCAGTTGGGATACATGGGTTAGCAAGAGACCCTCCAAGCCTAGTCTACCCGATGTACCTAAGCCCTCCAAGCTCCTACTCCAACAAGGATTCTTGGAACCGTGTCTTGTCTAGCACTCCAGATCCCGCAACAAGCTCCATGTTGCATCTGCCATTCTAGGCTCCTTCCAACGCTTCCCAGCAGCACCAAAACGTCACTCAACACTCTCAAAGGTGTGGTAAGTGTTTGGGCTATCAACCTCTCAAAGATATGGAGAATGGAGAGGGAAGGGTTGAAGAAAATACCACAATCAAGTGTATAGAGAAAAGTGGGTATGATAATCTCTAATTCTCAATGTGTTTGGCTAGGGTTTTCTCTCTGAAGCATTCCTCAACATTTATGGGTAATAAGGGTATATATAGGATAGGTACAGAAAGTGTGACTCAATCAGTACAGGCTGGCAGAACAGAATGTCTCGTGGGTGTCTCGCAGGAAGGCCTTACCCGCAAGATACTCGCGAGACACAGTTGTCTCCACCTGGCCTGACTTTTCGCATTCCAGCATGTGCCTGGCACATGATTCACTTCGCGGGATGCTAGGTCGCGAGACACCCGCGAGAATCCTTCAATCTTCAAATGCTTAAGTCTTCATACACTCTCTCTATCACACACCCCTTACAACAAATCCCACAACAAATACAAGGTATAAACGATTGATAATAATTACAATCAAATTTGGCACAGAATAAAAGCTAACAAAATACATAGTTGTAAATTACAACTTTACAAGAGCCATATTCCTACTTTTTCCACCTTTTCCCATTTTACCAAATCCCATCTCATAGGTTTGAAGGTTCCCTACAAGCTTAGTCAAAGTCAGTGATCTTGGCATGGAATCTTTCAGGTAAGGACTTAAGGATTTTCCTAACAATTTTGGATTCTGTTATAGATTCTCCAAGGTTGAAGGCAAAATTCACAATATCTTTGAGATTAGCATAGAACTCATGAAAAGTCTCATCCTCCTCCATCCTTATTTTCTTCAAAACTACTAATGAGTCTTTGAAGTTTCATAGTCTTTATAGCCTTGGTACCTTCATAGGTGGTCTCAAAAATGGTCCATACTTCCTTGGCAACTTTCGTGGATGATATTTTCTTAAATTCCTCATTGGTCACCCTATAAAACAAAGAATTCAAAGCCCTACTATTGAAATTTGCTGCTTTGATTGTTGCTTTATCCCAATCCACCGACGCTTCCTTTGGCTTAATCTAGCCAACTTCAACAGCTTGCCATACTTTTTCACCTAGAGCCTAAAAAAACACTTTCATACGAACTTTCTAGTACGCATAAGTAGTGCCAATAAATAAATGAGGAATCAAAAGAGATTGTCTACGTTCCATGACAATGAGGGTCAAGGATCACACTTAGGAAATTAATCCAATCAGAGTGTACCCGCTCTGATATCACTTGTTGGGAAATTTAAACCCTAGTTGATAGAATTAACAAGTTTTAAACCCAAGTTGTTAATTAGATTTATTATGAATAAACTTTGTTAAAACAAACAAACATCAATATCATGCACAACAGAATAGTATATAAGACAAGATACGATGACCCAAGAAAACCAATGAAACAAACTTGTTTCACAGTAAAAAACCTAGAGGGAAACCTTCTCGAAAAGCAATTCACTATAGTAAAGAGAAGTTTCAGATCTAATACAAAACTTTTGTCCCTAGACTCTACAATCCCCGTAGATGAACTTATAGCAGAAACCTTCTACCGCTTTAAAACCTCTGAACTCTCTAGTATATGAATGCCACCAATAATGCACAGATCCTAGTATGTGATTAACTCCTTTGCACGAATCCTAGTATGTGACTAACTCCCAACAACTTGAAGAAGATGTTGTTGGCTGCAAAGTTCTTCACTTCATCAACAATGAACATCAAGAAGTACTTGGTTATAAAACCTTAAGGCGCAAAAGATGCAGTAGCTTCTTGTAGAGAGAATAAGGCACTAGGTCACTTTCTACATATGTTCTCCACGTATGACGGCCTTTAAAATAAGGCTTATATGTCTAGGGTTGTGAGAAAAGAAAACCTACATATATATGTTAGCATGAGCTGAAAATCTAATCTAAAAAATCTGATTTCAAAGATCTCGACAGATTTAGCTTCTATTAAGTTTTCTTTATTAAGTCTCAATAGATACTATTTCTGTCGAGGTATCTGTCGAGCTTTAATGAACAATTTTTCTTCACTTGTTTCTTGGTCCAATCTTTATGTCTTTAATATTTGGCTTGAACAACATGCTTCTTGAAGTACTAAACCTATCCTAAATCTACCTAATTACAAGTAAAGTGCATTTTATCAAAGAATTAACCAATTACATAAAATATGTCCTTAACAGAATGGACCTATGTCAGCACTTTCAAGAGCTTTAGTGGTGATTTTGAAGCGCTAGTATAGGCTGTTTTTGTGTTGTGTGTGTGTGTATAGTGCTAATCAAAGATAGAAATCTCTTTCTCTTCCCCTTTTTCTTTTCATACTCCTTACATTTTCTCTTCTCATCCTCTCCCATCCTCCCTAACAAACAATACTTAAAAGTGTTTTTTATTTTTATAAGTTTCGCACTGGTTTTCTTTTTTTGCAATTAATTAAATATTTATAATAAAAAAATATGAGTAAATTATGTTTAAAATTTAATCGTGTTGAATTGTACTTTTTTAGTCTTTAGATAAACAAAGTAAGTAAAATTCCCACATTTCAAATTAAGATTAGAAAAAAAAAAAAAATAATAAGACGATTATTCTATTAACCAATCCTAGACAATATAGTGTAATGAAATGGTTATTAAGCCAAGTTGTGCTCTTGCATAAACTATAAAATAGTTATTTGGGGAAAATGACATTATCATTATGTAGAATGAATAGTTCAGACTTTCCTTTAATATTCCAATTATTTTCCACTTTCTTGATTGAGTAAAGAGTGGGTTTTTTTTTTTTTTTTTTAAATAAATAAATAAATAAAGAATAATGTTGTTATTATTATTATTATTATTATTATTATTATTATGGTTTATTAAGAAAAGAAGTGGCTTTCAATTCGAAGCCAGACACGCAGAATTAAGCACATCGATCACCCCCACTGCGGAGCAATCCATAATGCATGACTATATTGTTAGTTTGCACTAAGCAGCAAGCAACTACAAGCGGTCCACAAAAAATTTGACCAATTTGGTGGCCATTGTGTATCTCCACGACATTATAACATCATGAGTGTTTTGTTTACTTTACAGTACTCTTTTGTACCAAATATTTGTAGATAGATACAACTCCTTTGTCGACATTTTTATTTATTTCATCTTGATTTTTGCAAAAAATAATTCAAGCACATGTAATTTTTAATGTACAAATTACAATCCTTGAGCTTGACTCAATGAGGTGAAAGGGGGTGGAAAGCCAAGGCATATGAACATTACAAAGACAAAATTGATCGAGTTGGTAGCAGTCGTAAAAGCTCACAACTCGAATGTGAATAATTTCACTTTGTACTTGACGGAGAAAATTGGGTTAGCTTTATATTTTAAATTAATATATAGACTTTTTAGATATTGATATCAACAAGGATAGAGTTTTCTGTCAATGGATTATCAAGAGGCCAGATGTAAAGATTCTTCTTTAAAATATATATATATATATATATATATATTTTTCGGCCGTTGTCTGCAAAAAATAATTGATTTTAATTACCATCTCTTCGTACAAATCATGGTAATTATACTAGAATTGACGTCGCTTTTGTTATTTATCCTCAAATCCACAATCCAACACAATTATTTAAGAAATAACTGAATTGGAACCAATGTTGTAATTGCACAAGCTAAAATGCATTTAACACATTCTAAGTTTTAGGCCACTTCTAAATTATTCCTAAACTTTAAAACTTGAGATATACATTATCGAATATTACAATTGACTAGTAGAGTATTAAGTGCTGTCTATGGAATTAACAGCATTACAATATTAATTACGAAGAAGTAAATAACTTCGTAACCAACGGACTACAACAGTCAAAAGAACAAACATGAGCCAATTAATGACCTGAAGGATGTTACTTTGACAGAAAAAAAAGAGTAATAAAGAGGCTTCCAACGGCTATACAAAGAAAGGCTATAGAGAAGCTATCACCCACCAAAAGAAAGGCACGCACGCCAAAATAACTACAATCTCTTCCTTCCTACTTTCAGCATAATAAAGCTAGGATTAAGATAAGGTGCAGTAACTAAAAGTTATTGCACACCATGGTGTGTGAGATAGAGGTGAAAAAATAAAGTGTAAAAGTGAAATGGTAAAAATATGAGGGTTAAAAAACTTTACTTAAGGGTTGAGATTAAAAGTGGCTTTTGCCAATTTTTAATCTCAACCGTTGATGTCCTATTGCATGGTGCAATAGTCTTAGCTATTGTACCAGATCTCAATCTCAAAAGCTATACTAAGAAACTTTTTGACTGAATCATCGAAGGATCTTTGGCTGACGCCAATCCGATATAATTTCCTTATTTTTTTTGTAGGAATCATTACCTTGTCCAGTTAGTAGACAAGATCATCGACCGACGACCATTTTTGGCATCATAAACAATGATGTCATGTACCTTTTTTGTCATTAACTATTGCACTTTTAGAGTTAATCCACCTAAAATCACATTACTTTTTTGTCATTCAAAGTGATGTCCTTTCTGGTGGATTAATAGCAAGATTTTAATGGACATTAACAAAAGGGGCACATTAACACATAATAATAATTATTATTATTATTGAATGGTATAATTGATGTCAGATGTGAGACATTTTATGTAAGTTGTTACTTCAAATATTATTTGCACTTTGCAAATATAGTATAGCTAGTCGCTAACCCATACTATGTACGGGAACTTACCTATTTATGAGGTAAACTAAAATATTTTAAAAAATCTTAAATTGATTAAGAAACTACACCATTGCATGATTTTCTCTTATATGACTTCAATTTGTGTTACAATTTGATGAAAAAGTCATTGCTTAAATGTGCAATGGCTTACAAAAAATGTGTTATTAATATTGTTGGGAAATTTAGACCTCTGTTGATAGAATTAACAAGTTTTAAACCCAAGTTATTAATTAGATTTATTATGGATAAACCTTGTTAAAACAAACAAACATCAATATCATGTCAATATCTTGCACAACGGAATAGTAAATAAGACTAGATATGATGACTGAGGAAAACAATGAAACAAACTAGTTTCACAGTAAAAAAACCTGAGGGGAAACCTTCCCGAGAACCAATTCACTATAGTAAAGAGAAGTTTCAGATTTAGTACAAAACCTTTGTCCCTAGACTCTACAATCCCCGTAGATGTACTTATAGCAGAAACCTTCAACCACTTCAAAACTTCTAAACTCTTCAATATATGAATGCCACTCTTTTACACAGATCCTAGTACATGACTAACTCCAGCAACTTGAAGATGTTGGCTGCAAAGTTCTTCACTTCATCAACAATGAAGATAAAGAATTACTTGGTTACAAAACCTTAAGTCGCAAAAGACGCAGTAACTTCTTGCAAATAGAATAAGGCACTAGGTCACTTTCTGCATGTGTTCTCCATGTATAACGACCTTTAAAATAAGCCTTATATATGTCTAGGGTTGTGAAAAAAGAAACCCTACACATACATGTCAACTAGGGCCAAAAATTAGATATGGAAATTATGATTTCGTAGATCTTGATAGATTCAAATTTTATCGAGATTCTGTCAAGCTTTGTTCTTAAATCTCAATAGATACTATTTCTATCGAGGTATCTATCAAGCTTTAATGAAAAACTTTTCTTCACTTGTTTCTTGGTCCAATCTTCTTGACTTTAATACTTGACTTGAACTCTTGTTTCTTGAAGTACTAAACCCATCCTAGATCTACAAAATTACAAGTAAAGTGCATTTTGTCAAAAGATTAGCTAATTACATAAAATATGTCCTTGACATATACACATTACCAAACATTCTCAAATAATTCTCACTCATCTTTTCATTAATGCAAACCACCTAGAAAATACTTTAGGTCATGCACTCTTATAAATTTTTATGGATTTTAAAAAAAGAAAAAGAAAAAACGTATTCATCACTTCATCACTCTCTTAATTTGTACATTACCAAATCATGGATTGTCTTCGTTTCTTGAAGTACTAAACCCATCCTAGATCTATAAAATTACAAGTAAAGTGCATTTTGTCAAAAGATTAGCTAATTACATAAAATATGTCCTTGACATATACACATTACCAAACATTCTCAAATAATTCTCACTCATCTTTTCATTAATGCAAACCACCTAGAAAATACTTTAGGTCATGCACTCTTATAAATTTTTATGGATTTTAAAAAAAGAAAAAGAAAAAACGTATTCATCACTTCATCACTCTCTTAATTTGTACATTACCAAATCATGGATTGTCTTCAGTAATATTCTTGACAAAACGTAATTTAGCATTAGTATAGAATATGAAGAGCCACTCAAACGGAAAAGTGCTTTAAGCCCAATTTTAGTGCGTTTTGAAAAAAAAAAAAGAAAAAAAAAAAAAAAAGAAAGAAGAAGAAGAAGAAGAGCTCATACCTCTACTCGAGTTAAAAAAAAAAAAATATATTGGAGTTTTTATTGCTTTTATAGTATTTATGATTAACCTCTCAAATTTGGAGATAAATTATCAATGTTTGAGTTTAAGTTGAACTTGTTAGAGAGATAAAGTTTCACTTTTAAGTTTGGACTTTGGCTGTTGATGTCAAAGATTAGTCCTCATCGGGTTGAAGTTGATATTGTTAATTAAAAAAGTTAAATAATTTTGTTTAAAAAAATGATAATGATGTGGCAAACTCTGGAGAGGTCAATAAAAAATCAAAGGCTTCAGTTTTTAACTCTATCTGTACATGCTTAGGGAGGATCCAAATGGCTGGAATGAGATTTTTTTTCATCGCCATTTGCGTTGAAGTACTTAAAGATACGTTCATAGGTACCTTTTGCATTTAATAAAACTCTTGATTTTCAATAGAGGCTCACCAAAATAGGAAGTGACACAATTTTTGATTCAGAGCCATTTAAAAAGCAATAATTTTGTATAAAAATGTGCAATATATATGCCATGCCATAAGTGCAAAGGAAACTAAAAACACAATACATATATATACACACTACCATAAGTGCAAAGCAAACTAACTACGCAAGAGTAATTTTTTTAGCATGGTTTTAAGAGGCATTGATCCTGGCCATCCAAATGATCTTTGCCACGACAATGACATTGGTTATCAGCTAAGGCTATTTAATCCATTCCGTATTCTCTAAATACTCGTATAAAAAATTGGGGAAAGGTAATATTTGAGTTCAAAATCTCAATTATATCAAAATCACATATGAAACAACAATGAACTCAATTAAAAAAAAAAAAAAATAGTCTATTTCTCTTATTTACCTCACACTTTCTCAGTAGCCAAACAATAAAACAATATAATAAAAACTCAACTTTGAGGCTTTGTTCTATTGAAACCAATTTCAATCTGAATTTTAATCCATGTTAATCAAAGGAAATTGAAACTTGAAAAAGACCATATAAATAAATGTAGAAGATGCAATACCTTGTGATATAATGTCTTTCAAATCAACTTTCTTTTAGTTTCATGTAGATCATGTTAGGATTAGTGCCCTTAAATCCTATTGTAAGATGTTATGTATGATATTAAGTGTGACATTGTGTTTGACATTATGTATAACTTAATATTATGTTTAATAAATTTGTTTTATTATTATCTGAAATAATGGTAACATGAATATTTGGACATTATCATATAGTCCATGAGATGCATAGTATGTGATTTATGTGAAAAGTCACAGAAGATATAAATTACAAGTTCTTTGTAAACTCAGAATTATAGTTCGTAGTCGGTGATGAACTTGGGCATTTCATCTGCAAAGACTATAACATATCAACTACGATGATTTGTCTTAATCATGGAAGTAGAGACTTCTAGTTGATGTGTTAATATGTTTTAAGAGTTAAGACATATTGAACTGGACCGCTGTGAAATTTATTATTCTCCTAAAGACTGTCAAATGAATAATAAATCTCACAACTTACATTTGCATGAACTCTTAATCTTGAGAGAATAATGGACCTGATCATAAGGTGTAGGTTACTTTGATATATCAGGAGTGAGATCTAAAGTAACGGTCAAAATCTTAGTATGTTAGGCAGCCACATTTAGTATCGATGGAACATATATTCTCAAGATGGAATTCATAGTCTCTTAACGGAGATATAAAATATTCCTTTGAGATAAGTTTAATGGATTTGTTATTCAGAGAGTTAGGCCTAACCACTTTAGTAAGTTGTTACTAAAGTATATATTTATGAAATTAGATTTCATAAATATATGATGAATAACTTAAACGATTAAACCGGGTACTCAAGGATCAAGATGTAGTAATTTACAAAGTGGCAGTCTACATTAATGACTTTGTATTACTACGAATATTTTATGAAGGAGTTGTATGTATAATAAAGTCTTGGGATATAATTTATAGATAAGACCTAGAGTGCAACTATATTTATATAGTGGTATTAAATATAGTTAATGGTAACTTTGGACTTGTCAAGAGTTGACAGAAAAGCCCAAGGCCCATTGAAGCTAGTGACTTATTGGTCCCTTTTGGTCTCACTCCAAGCCACACACTTAAGCCCAATTGGTAAGGCCCAAAAGGCCAGCCCAATTAGATAAATTGGTTAGACACAAAGGGAAAAACGTTCAGAATTTCATATGTAAGAAACATCATTGTGAAATGGTGTGAATGTGAGTTTTTGTCACTCACTAGTCATCCCTTGGTTACCAATTGAGAGACCACACATCTTGGGCGTTAGTGGAATTGGAGTGAAGATTAAAATTATTCCCAAGTGCTTCAATCTTTGTTTTAAAATTCACCACTTCAAAGTACGATCTCTTGTTCTCAAATTATGAAATTTACTTAGTACGTGTTATCAATATCGAATGAAGTAGATCTGTTTAAAAATTATTTTCCGCTGCATTTATCTTTATTTCCCTCCGATCAGAAACACAAAGAGAACTAAAATAGACTTAATTCTCATGGGTCAAATAATTTGGTTAAGAATTAGAACACAATCACTTATTTAACAAATAAGGGCAAAAGATCACATCACTATGAATAAAGTATTATTCTTTCAATTTGTGAATTAATTAATTGGTGGCATGCATGTTATGATATAGGCAAATAGTTCCCATGATTCAAAATTCCTAAGCAAATCTAAATATCCTCAAAAAGCTTATATTAATCTCCAAAAGACATAAACATAGCACTTACCAGGTTGGACAACTATATTAATAGACAAAAATTTCCCCAAAGCCAAAGCTTATCTACAAACTTAGATGGAATTTTTGGAAATATTTTGAAGGTTTTGTTGAAATGTATATCTCAATACTCCTCTCCTCATCTTTCGAAGATGGGAGATACTTCCAGTGATAGTGATGGTATTAATTATAAGGGAAATTCTAACGGATGTCCTTAGGATAATGGTTAACAATCCATTTAAAATAAGTTTTTATGGAAAAAGAAATAAAAGCAATTAATGTTTTGATAGCTTTTTTCATTTTTCATAAAAGTGGTGTCAAAACTTTCCTAAAATGGATTGTTAACGAGTCCTAAGGGCACTCTTTAGCATAACCCTAATTATAAATATTCAAGCAATAACATTAATTAACAAAATACAATAGCAATTCATAGAATAAAAGAAATGCAATTGAAAAAAAAAAAAAAAAAAAAAAACACATCCATTAAGGGTAAGGCCACAACCACCATCACTACCAACTGTTAGGGACATATTTATGTAATTGGCTAATCCTTTGACAAAACGCACTTTACTTGTAATTAGGTAGATTTAAGATGGGTTTAGTACTTCAAGAAACAAGTGTTCAAGTTAAATATTGAAGCCATGCAAGTTTGACCAAGAAACAAGTGAAGGAAGTACTGTTCTTTAAAGCTCTACAGCAATATCGACAGAAAGACTTCTATCAAGATTTAATGTTGAAGCTCGACAAAAAAAAAAAAAAAAAAAAAAACACATCCATTAAGGGTAAGGCCACAACCACCATCACTACCAACTGTTAGGGACATATTTATATAATTAACTAATCTTTTGACAAAACGCACTTTACTTGTAATTGGGTAGATTTACAATGGGTTTAGTACTTCAAGAAACAAGTGTTCAAGTTAAGTATTGAAGCCATGAAAGTCTGACCAAGAAACAAGTGAAGGAAGTGCTATTCTTTAAAGCTTTACAGCAATATTGATAGAAAGACTTCTATCAAGATTTAATGTTGAAGCTCGACAAAAGCTTGACACAAGCTGTATCTGTTGAGAATTACGAAATCAGATTTTCTAGATCTAATTACACGCATATTCCTATGTATTTGTGTAGGGTTTCTTTTCTCACAACCTTAGACATATATAAGAATTATTTTAAGGACCATCACAAAGTGATGCAAGAACTGTAGGTTGGTATTTTGGGATAGGCCAAAGGGTTTGGTAAGATTCCTTATACTTATAACCACTTGTGATTGATAATAGTGAATTCTCGGGAGTGGTGACCTTAAATTCACTCGGTAGGGTTTTGTCTCGGTAGTTTTCTCCACTCGTAAACAAATCACCCATGTCAAATTCAATTTTCGCTGCATTTAGTTATTTAGTGATTTGTTTGTGCTACCACGCTATTACATGTAATTTGACTAGTTAATTAACTTGAGTAATTAATTAATTTGCAAGGGGTCAATTCATTTTAACCCAACACCAACAGCAACCCATTACCTTAAATTCACACACAACCAAATCCACAGATGCATTTCAGACAAAAAAATCAACTACATATTCACACCATCACTCCCCTAAAACACAAAAAAATCCACCAAATAACAACCCAATTCCTACAAACTGAAATAGAAACAAACCTAGAAGCACAAATGAGTAACACTAACACATTATATATACTTGCATTAGGTTTCTAATGCTCAGTAACATCCACGTGCTATGCCATTAATAAACTTTCTTTTTTCTCTATTTTACAAACACAAAACCAAATACTTTGTTTGCTTCCATTATCTCTAGCTTTCTTTTAGCATTTACTTCATCTATAGTTCACATAAAAATCTCAACTATGTTGCCACAATCCATTAAAAAAACATTATTAATCACGTAAAATTTTAATGAAGTCCATATATTACCTTGTAGAGAGGTACATAATAGTCACATATCCAATTTCATAAGATCTATACATTGCTATAGATTTTGCAATTTTAAACACAATATATATTAGTAGGAAATTATCTAAAATTCAAATTGAATTAACCAATTTTTTTAGAGAGAAAAAGAGAGATGGAACATGTGATACTAATGAATCTTCCAAGTACTTAATGGGACTATATTAGTTGCTCTCATCTAAGTTCTTGACACTTATAACTGCAGAATGAATCAGGACTTCTGGTTGTTATATTTTTAAGAAGTGTAAATGTTTGTTTGTAGATTCCAGTTGCTGTTGCAAGTGTACTCTTAACTGATAAATTAGGAAGATGACCACTTTTATTGGTAAGAATGGCAAAGGATATATTTTTAAGGCAATTATTTACATCATCAATTAATTGTTAATGAAGTCACGACATGTGCTTCAGTTGCTCCCTTTTAGGCATGTCATTCTTGTTTCAGGTTTCTCCCAAATCCGAATTTTCTATATCCTTATTTTTCAACTCTTTTCAATTATTGTTAGTAAAAGAATCATCCTTGAAAAAAGTAAGTTTATTATGAGCAGAACCTCCACCACTAGAGCTCACTCCTATTTTGGCGTATATTGGGATAGTGGTAACACAATTTCTTTGTCTCAGACTCTGTATCATTTACTTACATTCTTAAAATGCCACTTAAAATATGGCAATCTAAAGAAGTTTAAGTTTCCTGTATTCTTATTTCAACGCTTATGGCCTAAATATTAGTACCTTACAATACATCTGACAATCTTCTTGGACTCAAAGCCCTTTTATTGGCTTTGCCTATGGCCAAAATCATTGGCATAGAAAGTAGTCAATTTCTTGTGCCTTCAGAGTATGCCTATGGCTGTAATCATCGGCATGGCCAAGTATGTAATTTCTTGTGCTTCTTTTCCATTGCATCATAACTTATTCTTAAAAGAAGAAAGGACCTCATTACCTCCTGGTCATTAAAAATTTCCACTAATTTTGTGCCATGTTAGGAAGTACTTGTGCAAATTAAGTGACTAATATTTTTACTATTTAAACCACACCACACCACACTCCGGGGTGTTGTACAGCTTACTCAATAGGCATGGGAGGAATACATGGCTCATTGTCTCATTGTCTCAAAGGTATGTAGTTTTTGTTGTTATCTACAATGAAGTGTACCTTAAAAGATCGCTAGATTTTTTAATTTTTTTTTTGGTATTAAAAAAAAAATAATAATTAAAATGAGACACACTTGTTCAACAATCTTGAACAACTGTACTAACCAACCAAAACCTTCAAAACAAAAATAAAATCGCCACAAAATCCAAAATAGCAGCAGCCCCAATATAACATTTCTCAGTCGATCATATAAAAATCCAAAGATTATAATGCCCATTGAACTTGTTTACTGTTTCTTAATGTACAAAACTAACTAAAGTTTACAATGCCCATATAATAAATATAGAAAGGGAAAATAAATGCAGAATAAATGCAACAAAAACACCATATAACAAACCAAAACAAACCCATAATCCAAACCAAATCAAAGAATCCCAGGAAATAGCAGTTTACTAATGCAGCCTAGTATTAGGAATTCAACAATTCCCAAGGTCTCAGCCCTCTGTAAGCTAGGAAAACATGATGTGAAATTAGCTGTAATGCAGATATGGTTACATACACCTTAACCTCAGTACTATATAAAATTGTAACAAAAGTAACAAAGATTGATAAACATCAAAGATTGAGGGAGCGAACGACGGCACGTGACAGAGAGAAAATGAGCAGCGGTCAATCTGACATTTGTATGAATTTTAAGTAATATAATTTATTCAGCAATCTAACAACACTGATTAGCTAAGTTTGATTATACTTTTAGTAATATATAAAAGTATATCTTATCATTCTGCAATTTTGTAAATTATCAAATAAATTTAAAGTGATTGAGAATAGTTTAGAGTAATATTGTATTTGTTGGAAAAAACTGGTTTTGCATCTCATAAGCAAAAGCAACATAAGGATCTACTTCAATCATGAGAGATAACATACAACCTTGAATTCTAGAACAAAGAAAAGAAAGCGTACCTTGATGCAATGAAATTCAAAAACAAAACTTGAGAATACCTTCAACCTTCATTCCAATTCCACATGGTGCCCAAGATGAGTGGTCTCTCAATCAGTTCTTGCATACGTTGATTTTCTTTTGGAAAAGTGTATTTCCAAAATCCTGTAGAGAAAAACAGTTTTTCTCTTCTTGTAATCATACGTACATAACTAAGTGTCTTGGTAGTTACTTTATTTAATAACTCTTATTAAATAAATAATTGATTATCTAATTGGGTTAGCCTTTAGGGCTAGCCTAATTGGGCTTAAGTGTGTGGCTTAGGATGGGACCAAAGGGACTAATAAAGCTCTAGCTCCAATGGGCCTCAGACTTATCTGTCAACTCTTGACAAGCCCAAAGTTGCCATTAATTATATAACAAGTACCACTATGGAAATATAATTGCACTCTAAACCTTATTAATAAATTATATCCCAAGACTCTAATATGATATCTTGACCCCGCCATGAAATATCCATAGTGAGCAAAGTCATAATGAACTGTCACTTTGTAAACAACTATTTTATTCCTTGAGTACCCAATTTGATCTTTTAGTTATTCATATTTATAAAATTTAATTTCATAAAATATGAACTTTAGTAACTCTTTACTAAAGTGGCCATCTCTGAATAACTAGTTTCATTAAACTTATCTTAAGGGGATATTTCGTGTCTCTATAGAAAGAGATTATGGATTCCATCTTGAGAATATGTGTTCCCTCAACACTACGTGTGGTTACACAACATACTGAGGTTTTGACCGTTAAACTATATCTCACTCCTAATATATCAAAGTAACCTGTATTTCATGATCGGGTTTACTATCCTCTCATGATTGGGAGTCTATGAAATTAAAAGTCGTGAGATTAATTATTCAGGTGATAGTTGTTAATTGAATAATTAATCTCACAACGGTCCAGTTTAATATGTCTTACACACTTAAGACATATCAACACATGAACTAAAAGTTTCCACTTCCATGATTAAAAAAAAAAAAAAACCATCTTAGTTGATCTGTTATTGTCTTCGTAGATAAAACGCCCAATTTCATCACCGACTATGAACTATATTTTGAGTTTACAAGGAACTTATGACTTATATCTTTTGTAACTAAATCACATAAATCACATACAATGCATCTCAAGGACTATAATAATGTCCCATTAGTTTATTTATAAATAGTCCCATATAATTAAACAATTTAATTATTTATAAAATGCCAATAAATTGGATTTTACGGCACAAACCCTAATAATACTGTGATGTTATAGTTCATAATATATTATATTAAAATTGATAAGATGTTTATGATTATTGTAAATTTAATAATATTATAAACAATAAATTTATAAAATTATGAACTATCAAATTTTTCATAATTTATTCACCAATGAAGGATAATTACCGATCAAAGTGAGATGCTTATCCACAAATTAGCCTTGCAATGCCTCATCTCTCCTTTGCACCATTCTTCCTCATTCATTGGGCCAACAATCTCTTCTTTTATTTATTTTCCCTATATCAATATTCATGTGTCAAAAGAACAATCAAAGTTCATATAATATCCCAAAATAGTATAGTGTAACTAAAACAATTCCAAACAGTTTATTAGACAGTAAAAAAGGGTTAAACTCAACATAGATCAAACCAAACAAAGCACTACAAGTACCTATTTCATTCATAACAGGTACCTGTGGTAGAAAGAAGATAAAGGAAACATTTATTAGGAAAAAAAAATAACAGCAAAGCTATAGTTCATTCCAAAATTGACAAATTATCTACCAAAACCTATAAAGTAATCCACAATTGACAAATTAATTAACAAAGAAAAAGTCACAATTCACCAATGTATCTAAAAAGATCCTTCACAACTGATTGAGCTTCCATTTACTTGTGCTTCATTGTTTTTTTCTCCTTAACACCCAAATAGATGCTTAATTAAAAATTTTGGGAATATAATCCAACATGCAAAACCCAAAAATGTCCCTAAAAAATCACAAACTTTGTCATCCATAAAAAATAAAAATAAATCTGGGTATCCATAAACTTGGTCATCAAAAACACGAAATTTAAACTCTAATCAACCACTAATCTATCCAAAACTACTATATCTGAAATTTCAACTAAAATATTTCTCAAATTTTAATCACATACACAGACCAAAATTCAATAATATAAATTAGAAATATCAACTGGTACATTTAATTCAAAAGAAACCAATACTAAAAAAAACTCATTCTCGGCAGCTTTTTGTTTGTGCGCTTCTTTTCGTTTTTCTCATCATTCAACCTTAATCAAAACCAATAAACCAAATGCCTAAATTAAAGACCATCAAATTAATAACCCATATACCTAAATGAAAGACACTCAACCCAAAATAACAAAACTTAAATCATATTTAACACTGATTTTTCTTGTCTAAAAATACCTGCACTGTAGTGGTTCCGGCAGTATGTGGGTGGAGGCTAGGTTTAAGGTGGGGTGATGGTTTGACATGGTGGTAGCCCTTAGATCTCTCTTTCTCTCTTTGCCACTGACGGAAAGAGAACTGAATGGTAAGGGTTTTTGGTTTTAAGAAAGATAGAGAGAACGGTTGAACTTGTCAAAGGATCTCTCTGAACTTGTCGAAGGAGAAGGAGAAACAGAATCAGAAGGTAAGAGAGAGCATCTGAAATTTGAGATGTGTAAGGTTCGCATAAAACTTATAAGAGGAGTTGGGTAATAGGTCTGTAAAAAAAATTAAGAGGAGTCGGGTAACAAGTCTGGAAATGAAATAGTTTAATGCAATCTCTTTTAAACTAAGTCATTAAAATAACAACAAATGACTAACAGCAAGTCCTTTTGATAACCAATTCTAAATCAAAACCTTAATTCTAAATCTAACCCAATAACTTTAATCAAAACCAACCTAAACTGAACCCAAAAACCAAAATTTTGCTCCACTAACAAATAAATAAAGAGAACAGGCCAGGGGAAAAATCCTAAAATTAAATTAAAAACATCACTAACCATTCCTCAAAACACCGAGAGATAAAGCCTTGGTAGAATTTGATCTTCTATGGTGTTTCCTTAGAAAAAAAAAATATTAGGAATTGAAATCTATAATTGTAGCAAACCCAAATTAGGAACCCTCAAATCCCAAAATTAATACCCCAAATAAAAAATTTAGTAGTTTTCCTAGTGTCCTTGTTTTTTTTCTCAATTTCCTACAAACATTTGAGCCTCAAAGTTATTTTGGAAACAAAAACCACAAATTATTCATAAGCAAATAGATTAGGATAAGAGCAACAAAAAAGGAAGAGAATAATGAAGATTGTATTGGGAAATTTTTAGGGCAACACTCACTTGGATTGGATGTATGGAAATTAGAAAGGGGCCTTCTCATTGATCCAGGATAACGGTATGACTTTACTTACTTTTGAGTAGTGAATGTCTCTGAACAAATTTGTTAAGGACATATTTTATGTAATTGGCTAATCCTTTGACAAAATGCACTTTACTTGTAATTGGGTAGATCTAAGATGGGTTTAGTACTTCAAAAAACAAGAGTTCAAGTCAAGTATTAAAGTCATGAAGATTGGACCAAGAAACAAGTGAAGAAAAGCTGTTCATTAAAGCTCGACAGATACCTCGACAGAAATAGTATATATCGAGATGTACGAAATCAGAATTTCCAAATCTGACTTTTGGCCCTAGCTGGCATGTATGTGTAGGATTTCTTTTCTCCCAACCCTAGACATATATAAGGCTTATTTTAAAGGCCTTTATTTATGGAGAACACATGCAAAAAGTGACCTAGTGCCTTATTCTCTCTGCAAGAAGTTACTACGTCTTTTGTATCTTAAGGTTTTATAACCAAGTACTTCTTGATTTTCATTGTTGATGAAGTGAAAAACTTTGTAGCCAACAACATCTTCAAGTTGCTGGAGTTAGTCACATACTGGGATCCGTGCAAAAGGGTGGCGTTCATATATTGAAGAGTTCAGAGGTTGTGAAGCGGTAGGAGGTTTCTGCTGTAAGTTCATCTACGGGGATTGTAAAGTCTAGGGACAAAGGTTTTGTACTAGATCTGAAACTTCTCTTTACTATAGTGAATTGCTTTTCGAAAAAGTATCCCTCTAGGTTTTTTACTATGAAACTAGTTTGTTTTATTGGTTTTCCTTGGTCATCATATCTTGTCTTATTTACTATTTTGCTATGCATGATAATGACATGATATTGATGTTCGTTTGTTTTAACAAGGTTTATTCATAATAAATCTAATTAACAACTTGGGTTTAAAATTTCTTAATTCTATAAACTGGGGTTTAAATTTACCAACAAGTGGTATCAGAGTAGGTTTACTCTAATTGGATTAATTTCCTAAGTGTGATCCTTGACCTCGTTGTCATGGATCGTGGATAATCTCTTTTGATTCCACCTTTATTTGATGGCACTAATATAATCCGTGGAAGTTTTTTTGCTGGCTCTAGGTGAAAAAGTATGGGAAGCTATTGAAGTTGGCTGGATTAAGCCAAAGCAAGTGTCGATGGATTGGGATGAAGCAACAATCAAAGCGGCAAATTTCAATAGAAAGGCCTTGAATACTTTGTTTAGTGAGGTGACCAATGAGGAATTCAAGAAAATATAATCCACAAAAGTTGCCAAGGAAGCATGGACCATTATTGATACCGCCTATGAAGGTACCAAGGCAGTAAAGACTATGAAGCTTCAAAGACTCACTAGTAGTTTTGAAGAAATAAGGATGGAGGAGGATGAGACCTTTGATGAGTTCTATGCTAAACTCAAGGATATTGTGAATTCTCCCTTCAACGTTGGAGAATCTATAGCAGCATCCAAAATTGTAAGGAAAATCCTTAGGTTCTTACTTGAAAGATTCCATGCCAAGATCACTGTCATTGAAGAAGTGAAAGACATTAATCAAATTCCTTTGACTGAGCTTGTAGGGAACCTTCAAAGCTATGAGATAGGATTAGGTTTAATGGGAAAAGATGGAAATAGTAGAAACTTGGCTCTTAAGGGTATAGAGGAAGAGATTGATGACTATGAAGATAAAGATAAAAGTGAAGATGATGATGAGGATGGGGGTCTAACCTTCATAGCTAATGAGATTATCAAGCTTCTTCAATATAGGAAAAAGGATAAGGACAAACCTCCTAAGAAATCTAAATCCTTTAGGAAGGGTAAAAGTGAGAAACCCCTTATCCAGTTCCATAAGTGTAAATGTTTTGGTCATATGAGGATAGAGTGCCTAAACTACCTTATGAAGGCAAAAGACCAAGAAGTCAAAAGATAAAGGGTTGGTTGCTACCTTGAGTGATATAGAGAATGACTCTTCTAATGAGTATGTGGATGAATGTGGTCACTTTATGGCTTTTGCTGCCACAACCGATAAGGTGATTGTGGAGAGTGTTAGTGACAGTGAGGATTTTTCTGATGAAGAAGTACCTAAGAAGTTGAACCTTCAAGAAGCCTATGATATGCTATGCACTGAGTTTATAAAATTTGAAAAGGCTTTACATCTTTGTAGAAAAGAGCTTAATGAGGTAAAAACTGAAAAAGCTAATCTATTAGTCAAATTAGGTAAGACTACAAGGTTGGTTGAGACTTTTGTTATGGAGAACACCTCATTAAATGAGAAGGTCAAGAATCTTAAGGTAGAGCTTAGTCAAGCTAGTACTTAAATAGAGAGTATGTCTAGTGCAAAGCTTGATGAGGTCTTGGGTGCTCAAAAGCCTAGTTTTGATAAGGTTGGCTTAGGATATGTTGACTCCTCTGGTCCCTCCTTTTTCATAGCTTTTGGATCAAAGATTGTCTTTGTGCCCTAATTTGAGAAAGGTGATAAAGGTATGAAATCTATAATTGATTTGTCTAATTTTAAATCCTTTGTTAGACCTCACTCTAGGAAGTCTAGTAGTCTTAAAATTGCTCATGTTTGTCACCATTGTGGTGTTTTTGGACACATTCATCCTAATTGCTTTAAGTTTATCCTCAAAAGCAAGTGTCCAAATTGTCACAGGTTTCCTCTTAAGGAACTATACCTTTGTTTTGAGAGTTATTAAAATTATTGAGTTTTTTAACTCAATTTCAAAAGAATTCTAATTCTTTTATTTCCTTTAGAAGGCATACTAGAGCACATGCCTTTTCATGTTCACGACCAAAGACTCGCACTGTGTGGGTGAGAAATGAGCCTAAGACTTAATTATCTTTTTTGTTGTTCTCTGTTTTAATTCTTTTTATTTAAAGTAGGATTCTCTTTGCTTGATTTATTATCTACTTTTGGAATAATGCTTTCATGCATTTGCATCTTTCTTTCATGCTTTCATGTTGTTTGTCTGTTTTTGTTTGGTTGTTTAGTCTTTATTTTGTTTGTTTTTCAAAATAAAAGGAGAAAAATCAGATGAATAAAAAATACAAAAACAGTATGTGTTTTTTGTGTATTGGTACTTGTGTACCTTGGATGGCCATTGAAACAAAGTTTCTAAACTTTGTATCTCTTGTAGCTTAGATGAGCATCTCAATGCACAACTAAGCATGTGAGCTTATGGCTTGTGTTTGTGATGAGTATGATTAAGATGATCTCTTATATCTCATGCTCATGTCACTCTTTTTGATGGAAAGGATTACAAAATCCAAAGAGAAATGCATAAATAACCATCTCAACACTAAAGCCCACCAATCATGTATAACATCTATGTGCTTCGGCATAGCAAAATTGTGATATTTTGGCTTACATAATTGGGTATTTCTTTTCTCTCTTATATGCCCATGCATGTAATGCTTATAAGAAAAATATGCAAAGAAAAATAAAAGCAAAAAGAATCAAAATGCTTTTAATATGGTTGCAAGCGTGTTTCTAGTAGATGTGAGAGTTATTGGATATACCTCGAAAGTGATAGTCCCCATCAAAAATTATGATTGTGTGTGAGTTTATTTTTTTTTCTCATGTCTCAAATATTCATAATATGAGACACTTATGAACTTTTGCTTTGTGTCACACACAACACGCATATTCTTTGCTACTCTTAATACATGTTCAGGTACAATGTGATTTGGCCATCACAAGGAATACATGTATTGATATATGCTTACTAAACTGTCTTAACTTGTTTTTGAAAAATAAAATTGGTTAGACTTGTTTAGTATGTATATGTGTCTTTTGATCTAGAAATGCTTTACATCTAGATTTGAGCTGTGTTTGAGTGCTTAACATGCTGCTTGGATGCTTGTTTGAGTAGCTATCTTGTTGCATTCATCTTGTGTGTTTTTCCTCCCTTGGAAAACCTTGCTTCTATCTTCTCAATAGCTGCTCGATACCTTCTTGACAGCAGCTCAACACAAGTTTCCTCTATCAAGATTTCTGGATTTGACCTCAATAGCTTCTCAACAGCTAGGTCGATCCATCGAGCCAAATTTCTATGCTTTCTATCTACTCGATACATTCTCAACAGATTCTTGATCCAGATTTCTAGGTAGCTTCTCGATAGATTCTAGACACATATCTTAATCTATCGAGGTAATTTTATCTGCTCTCCGCCAGCTCGACAACTTCTCGATCTATCGAGACCCTCTTGCATGCATTGTGTTTCACATGTTTTGCATCTTTCTATTATCTTGTTATCCATAGCATCTTGTTTCATTATATTCATGCATTTATATGGATTCCTTGTGTTCCTTGATCATCTTTATGTTTCTCAGGTAAAGTTTTATAACTTCTTGTACCCTTTGTCAATCATGACAAAAAGGGGGAGAAAATGTGGTTTCTTTTTAAGATTCTACAAGTTAGGGGGGAAGATGTATGCCTTTGTAAGGGGGAGTTGTGTTTCATCTTATTAGGGGGAGTGTTTACCTCTTTTTGTTTTAAAGCTTCTTTTAGCTTCTTGTACACCATTTTTACATACATTGTGCTTAGCTTTGATATATATATATATATATGATGATGATGATGATGTATGTCTTCTTCACCTATCTTTACATGTGTTGTTTCTTCCCTATCTTTATCCGCATATTTTTTTATGTATGCAATCTTTATTTCTTTTTCACACATGATGCCTTGATGAGTGTTGTTTAAGTTTTTCAAAAAGACAGGTTGTGAAAGTCTACCATGCCATAAACTCTTTTCTTGCAAAGTTTTTCAAGAGTTTGTAGTAGGGATAGATTTATTTTGTAATACAACAAGTGGTTATGAGTTAAGTAATTTAAGACTTCTCTCATGATTAATTGTTTTGTTGTGGTTTTGCCATGGGTTGCTAAAGGGGGAGATTGTTAAGGACATATTTTATGTAATTGGCTAATCCTTTGACAAAATGCACTTTACTTGTAATTAGGTCGATCTAGGATGGGTTTAGTACTTCAAGAAACAAGAGTTCAAGTCAAGTATTAAAGCCATGAAGATTGGACCAAGAAACAAGTGAAGAAAAACTGTTCATTAAAGCTCGACAGATACCTCGACAGAAATAGTATCTATCGAGATTTAAGAACAAAGCTCGACAGCAGCTAAATCTGTTGAGATGTACGCAATCAGAATTTCCAAATCTGATTTTTGGGCCTAGCTGACATGTATGTGTAGGGTTTCTTTTCTCAAAACCCTAGACATATATAAGGCTTATTTTAAAGGCCCTTATATATGGAGAACACATGCAGAAAGTGACCTAGTGCCTTATCTCTCTGCAAGAAGTTACTGCGTCTTTTGTGCCTTAAGGTTTTGTAACCAAGTACTTCTTGATCTTCATTATTGATAAAGTGAAGAACTTTGCAGCCAACAATATCTTCAAGTTGCTAGAGTTAAGCAAGTATTGGGATTAGTGCAAAAGGTGGTGTTCATATATTGAAGAGTTTAGAGGTTTTGAACTGGTAGAAGGTTTTTGCTATAAGTTCATCTACGGGGATTGTAGAGTCTAGGGACAAAGGTTTTGTACTAGATCTGAAACTTCTCTTTACTATAGTGAATTACTTTTCGGGAAGATTTCCCCCTAGATTTTTTTATTATGAAACTAGTTTATTTCATTGGTTTTCCCACATCATCATATCTTGTCTTATTTACTATTCCACTGTGCATGATATTGACATCATTAGAAAGGAAGTTTTTTTTTTTTAAGAAAAGAAATAAGTGTTTGTTATATATTTGGTAACTACTCTCCTGAGAGTCAGAACCGTGTGTCTCTAAATTAATTTAGACAATTGAATAACAACCGTACTAAGAAAAATAAAAACTTTTTGCATAAACCATAAAATGAAAAGATACATTGTTCTGTATTTTTAATGGTAAAGGTGGTAGTAATTTATGTAGCCATATGGCGCAATGAGGAGTGGTTAACAAAAAGTCAAATATTTTGACTATTAGTGATTATAGATATAGATGAGTAGTAATCTAAACATTTTCCAGATTTTAAATTTGGACATTTTATGTTTATGAAATAGATTTTGTAGCCAACACAGCAGATATTGGTAGTTTAGCAGGCAGGCCTTAGGCCAACAAGACTTAAGTCTTAGGTTTAAATTTTCTTAATCTCCACTAGTGAGCACATTAGTGGCCATCTCTTTTTGTATTATCATGAGCAAATAAAGATTGTCACTCTCCTTTTACACTTTTCTCTACCCAAATAATAAATATATATATATATATATATAAATAAAAGAAGGAAGTTACTCATCTTTTCTTTTTCTTTTCTTTTTTTATACCAAAAAAGGGAGATACAGAGTTTATCAAGGGTACAAAATAGCTGGGTCATCCCAACTTTGTTGAATTGGCATTCTAGTTGCCAAATTTGCAGCAATATATACCGAATCAAGAACAACATTGGGGACAACTAACAGATTACAAAACAATCCATTTTGATACAAAATTTCTAGATCAGCAATTAAAGTCTTCTCTTGCCAAGTTGGTTTCTTCTTCTTGTCGATGATTTGGATTAGATTCTAGTTGTTGGTCAAAACCAGAATCCGTTGGAATCCATAGTTTCTGGCTTTGGTGACTACCTCCATCAAAGCCTCCTATACAGCCCCATTTGTTGAACTTGCTTTGTTGCTAGCTACACCATAGAACTTAAGTCTCTGAAGGTCCTTAGCTTTATAAGTCTAAGCACTCCTCTTTGCTTTTTTCCTTCTAACCCTTGCAACCTTGATTAGTAGCTGCCAGTGTCCTGCAGCTATGTTGGGTTCAGTACTTGATCTTCTGCATCTATTGTTTGAACCAGATGGGTTGGAGAAGACTTCTTTGTACCTGCAAGACAAACTTTGAGCTGTCAGAACTACTTCCATGGGGTTTGGTTTTTTTTCCTTCATGGACCACCTTATTCCTATGGTTCCATATGGTCCATAGTGTGGTGAAGATGACCTGCATATATTCCATAAAAACAACCTCTTTTAAATTGTGAGAGACAAGAAACTTCCTTAACCAGTGCTGCATTGAGATATTAATAAGGTCAGTAGTATGTACAGTTAGTGGTGAACCATGCCAGCAAGCTCTAGCAAAAGGACATAGAAGAAATAGATGTGAGCTTGATTCCTCTTCTATGTTGCATAAGGGACATATAATATTGGCAGTAATTCCCCTATTTTTTAGGAGGAGCATAGTTGGTAGACTGTCATGCATAAGCTTCCACACAAAGTTTCAAATTTTATTTTCAGTGTGAGGCTGCCTGAAGTAGTTTTCAGATGATGAAAAAGAGTCCTCAAGAAGAATTTTATAAGCTGTTTTGCTTCAAAATCCCTAGTGTTTGAATGATTCCATAACAGCATATCACAAACAGAGTTAGTCTTGGGAAGGGGAATTTGCAAAATATCATCACAAAGAGGATATGGATAGATGGTCCGAACCAAGTCAGCTCTCCATGTATTAGTATCTTGATTTATAAGATCAGCTACTGTACCAGAGGTCATATTGGGATTATTCAAGTTATGTGGTTGATTCTTGATCCAGTCCTAGTGAATAAGAGGGATAGTGTTTCCTTTGCCAATCCACCATCCCCTTTCCCTATGTTTGGGATTATCAAACTTGATTATCCTTCTCCAAAACCAAGATTGAGGAGGTTTTGGTGTGCAATTTTGGATGGATCCTCTAGGAAATTATTTTGCCTTGAAGGTTCTTGCAAGTAAGGAATTTGGGTTGTAATTTATTCTCTAATACCGTTTTGCAAGCATTGCTTGGTTCATTAGGTTGAACTTCTTGAGTCCTAACCCTTCCCAAGACTTAGGACAACAAATCTTATCTGTTAGGTTCTAAGGATTTAGGATCTAAATGTATTAGAACTTCAATGTGTAATGTTGGCAAACCATGATCAAAACATTTAGTCTAGAATTAGGTTGCTCAAAATGTGTTTATGTGTAAAGTTTGAATTGAGTGTGCTGTAGGATTTATTGTGTAAATCTGCTAGGCTCGATTGATCGAAAATTAGACTCGATTGACCGAAGCTCATGCAGATTATTCTTTTGTAGAATTTCTAACTTAGCTAAAGCCCATATGACCTGTAGGGTTTTATGTTTTACCTTAAGTATAAAAGGAAAAACCCTAGTCATGTTTCAAAGTTGTTGTTTATGCTGTGTGTATAAATCTCTTGTGAGATCTAGAGATGTTTGCCTCCATACATACTTAGGGTTTCCAATCTCAAGATTGATGTCGAGAGCTTGGTGATCGTTTCAATTGCTGCATAAAGAGCTTAAAGAAAACACAAGTGGGAGTCCTTGTGGTTGTTGTGGATCAAAGAAAGAAATAGTCTGTGGACTTGGAGCTTTCATGTGGTCGTGGTAGTAAGTTTCCTACTCGAGGTAGCAATAGGATATTAGTGGTCTAAATCGCTATTGTGTAAACTTCAATTCTTTCATAGTGGATCTATTTTACCTTGAGGATAGCTAGGTTAAATCCTCCCTAGGTTTTTTACCGGTTTGGGTTTCCTGTGTTATCATATCGTTGTGTTATTTATTTTCCGCACTGTTCAATGATATGATTTAACGTCCTGAGTGAGATCCTTGATCCTAGCTGTCATGGATAATTTTAAGTGCCTCATTGCTTTTAGCTATGATGTTTTGAATAAAAAGGATACTAATGTTTCTGTTGATCTTATTGATACCCGTGAAACTCTTCGTAGGGAATTAACTAATTCTACGAAAATTGCTAAGAAATTTAAGGAATAGTTAAAATTGGCTAATCTTGAAAAAGAGGAATTGATTGTGAGATTAGATGAATCTAATAAAAAGAATAAATTTTTGAGAAATCAATTTTCCTCTCAAGATGAAAAGATGAAAAGTTTGGAACAAGAGTTAGCTAAGTCTAAAGCTAAATTGAAAAATTTGACCTGTATCAAACCTGCTGTTGATGATAGATTTGTTTCTGTTTCTCTTAAGCCTAAAGATGACAATGTTTATATTCCTCCTTTCAAGAGGAATCATAAAGAAAAAGCTTATTTTGTTTGGTTAGACAAAAGTAAAAGTTCTAATGTAGACGCTGAAGTTTCTAAACCTTGCATAAGAAATCTGTTTTTGTGCCTACCTGTCACATTTGAGGTGTTGTTGGTCATATTAAACCAAATTGTTCTTTGCTGGGGCAAAAACCAAAATCTAAGACTAGATCTTTTTTTAGGAATACTGATATTCCTAAATTTGTTCATGTTTGTCACTTTTGTGGTGTGTCAGGTCACATTCGTCCTAACTGTCATAAATTGAAATTTAAACATTCTATGTTTCAGTCTAGGATATGTGATGATATATCTCCTGCTACAAGTCTTAATGAATTGTTTCATATGATTTTGAAAAAATTTAGCTTATTGGCTTGTGAAAGGAAATTGTAGGATTTCAGTCTCTCTCAAAAGAATTGTGAAATCCCTCAAATACACTTTGCTTCTCATGGTTTTTCACCTACAAAGCCAAAGACTCATGCTGTATGGGTGAGAAAAGACTTGCTTAGGTGAGTGTTGTTTACTTGTCCTTGATATAATTCTTTCAATTATTTGTGGATGTGTTTACTTTCAGTTTTTGGTTGTTTTATTTTTTAGGTTGTTTTAATTATTTAAAAAAAAATTCTAAAAACATTGAAAACTTCCAAAAAGACAAAAATATTTTATTTTGTGTCTAGTTTTATGTTTCTTGAGGATTACATGAATTATGATATCTCTCTCTTGATTTAGAACATACTTGATATTGTGGAGAAACATAGAAAGTATGTGTTGCATAACTGAGTGCATAAGCTATTTCTGATTTTGTATGAGTACGTACTATTTTGTACATGTACTCATGGGTTAATTAAGAAATTGATATTTCTTATTTGTGTACCATCTATAGCTTAGTTGAGCACTGTCATGCATTGTTGTTGCATTTTATTCATTTAGCATAAAGTGTGCTTTTTGTTTTTGGTCATAAAATTTGGAAATCCAAAAATATATATATATATATATATATTTTTTGTATTGCACACCACTAAGTGTGTAATTAATGGTGGCCTATGAAATTTACATTTCATGACTGTGTACCTTATTTAGCTTTGATGAGTTATTTTCTACACTTTGCTAGTTTGTGCTATATAGTGCTTAATTGTGTGAGTTGTTTATAATCTTTAAACATATGATCTTGATTCTGATGTCACATAGTTTGATCATAAGTACTAAAAAATACTAGGAGAAAGGTATAAATAACCATCTCACCACTGTTACTTGCCAATCATGAACACCTATGTGCAAATCATAAAAGCCATGCTCGGTAAAGTGTCGCACTTGCATAGCAAAATTACATAAGGTGTTGAATTCAAAAGTATAAAAGTTGAAAGAGACAAAAAAAAAAAAAAAAAAAAAAAAAAAAAAAAGCAAAAAGCAAAAAGAATAAGAAAAAAAAATGTTTTACATGATTGCAAGCGTGCTTTCTAGGAGATGTGAGAGTTATATAATGTAACTCTTTAGGTGATAGTCACTTTCAAACCAATGTGATTGATGATGTAGAACTTTGTTTTAATTACTATCTACATATCACATGTTATGTGCTTTGTACACTTACTAGCTGCACCCATTACAGGCAAATCTTTGCTAAATTCTGTACATATGATTGTGTGTTAACTAATTTGGTCATCTTTAATTGCATATGAAATGATGTGTAAATGCAAATTTTTGTTTTGGTTGGGAATTTGAAGAAAAATGTTTTAGAAGTTTAAATTTTGTGATTTGAACTTCTTCATTGGTTTTGATATATGCAATTAAGAGGCATCATGTTTTTAAAACTTTTTTGGATCATGTTCATCTGCATTGAGTCATAAAAGTTGCTTTCAAGTTTTTTTTTGCATAAAATTTTCAAATTTTAAAGTTTTTAAATTTTTAACTATTTCGACCGATTGAAGATCTCCCTCGACCGATTGAAAATGTGATCTTTTGTGTTCAAAACTCTCTACCTCTCTTGATTGATACTCTATTGATGTTCAACCGATCAAAAATGAAAAATTTTCAATTTTATGTTTTTAACCGATCAGCCTATTCATGCATTGCACATATAGATTAGGACATGCATTGCATTATTTTCTTTATCCGTCTTGCATTTTTATAGTCATATCTCTCATTGTTTTCACACATAACATGCATACAGTTTTGCTAAATTGGGTACTCAACTTGATTTAAAAATTGATTAATTAAAATTTTGAGTTCTGTACATTTTAGTATATGCTACTTTTCTAGATGTGTGAACTGCTACAAATTGATTTTTTTTTTTTTTTTGAAATATGATGGATAATAAATGTGCAAATATTTTCTCTAAAACACATTGCATGCTAAATTATTATATCATTGAGATCTATATTGTATAGACTTAATTGATTGGGCCTTGAATGTTTGCATGCATCTGTTTATAGGTCACATAGTGTCAAGTTTGAATATATTGAAAGAAAGAATATTTGTATTTATATCTATCCTTTATTTATTTATTTTTTTTGGTTGTGTCTTTTTAGTTTCCTCCACCTCCTAAATTTTCCCCAAAATTGTTTTTCCCAAAACTTGTTTTGTGTTTCCTATTTTTATAAGGGGAGAAAGGGTTTTTTTTTTTTTTAAACTTATGTTGATTTTAGGGGGAGTTGTTGCTCTTCATAGGGGGAGTTGACTCTATTTTCTATAGAGCTGAATTATTTTGTATCCTCTTGATGCTCTATTTTCTCTACCTTCTGATTGGGTTGTCTTTGTGTATACGTGACAAAAGGGGGGAGAAATAGATAAATTTTGGGAATCTTGTTAAAAAGGTTTTTAATTGTTTTTATTTAGGGGGAGATGAAATTGTTTTTGAAAGGGGGAGAAAATATCATTTTATTTTTTTATTTTTTTTTTTATGTATCTAACTTAGGGGCAGAGTTAGTTTTTTTTTTATTTTGATGATTCATATTGTTTATCTGTTTTTATTTCCACACGTGCGTTGATGTACTCTTTTGAGTGTTTTAGGAAAGACAGGATTCTAATCAAGATCTTCTGCCCCTTTTAGCAACTTTAAGGTTTGAAGTCTTAGATTGGGATTTGTGATGTATTTGGGCAATTTATTGTAATAGGGCTATTCTTGTATTTAAGCATTTCATTTTGTATGTAAGTTTTGTCATGGATTGCCAAAGGGGGAGATTGTTAGGTTCTAAAAGTTTAGAACAATTGGCAAATCGTGAGCACAAACTTGTCTAGGTATAGATTCCTAGATTTATAGATTTGATTAGACAATACTCAAGGTGTTACAAGTCAGAATACAAGAATATACAAACTGCAAAAAGAAGAATTCGAAACATTCTAGGTTTAACCAATTGAAAGACAGCTTCGACCAATTGAAACACAGGTCTGCAGAATTTTAATTAAGCCTAACTGCTCATTAAGCTCATTAAGTGATCAGGGTTTCAGATCTATTTCACATAGTATTTAAAGGAAACCCTAAGGCACGTTTTGAGAATACTTTGGAGGTGCTCTTGTGAGATCTAAATGGTATTATGCCTTCCTCTTTCAAAGTCACTATCGGAAATCATTCTCATACCATTAGAGCTGGTAGATCTGAAATTACTGCAACAAGATCATCAACTACTTATGATCTAAACCTTCAAAGGTGGTCTTGGTGTCACAAACTGAAGAGGTTATGTTGCTAAACCTTTGAGTGGGATCTCAAAGTCACAAGTTTGGGTGCTTGTGTGGTGTAAATCCAAGAGAGAAGAAGTCCGTGGATTCGGAACTTGCACGTGGTCATGTCAGTAAATTACTACTGGAGGTAGCAATAGATTTAAAGTTAAATCTTTTGTAAAAACTTTAATTCTCTATAGTGGATTTGTTTTACCTTGAGTATAGTTAGGTTAAATCTTCCCCAGGTTTGTTACCTTGAAACTGTTGGTTTCATTGGTTTTCCTGAATAATCATATCGTTGTTTTATTTATTTTTCTGCACTTCATGATATGTTCTATTGCTGTTAAACCTAGATCTGAATAATAAACCTAAGTGGTAACTTGGTTAATTAAGTAGGTTAAATAATATGAGTGATCAGAGATCTAAACAAACAATCATATTAATTTATAATATTAATTCAACCTGTCATATAAAATTAGGAAAATTTTAATGAATTCATTAAGGACATAAATTTAAGAAATATTTTAAAAAAAAATTTATGGGAAAAAATAGATTTTTTCTATAAGAGTGGTATTAAAAGTTTCCTAAAATTGTCAATTAACAAATATCTTAAGGAAACCCGTTAACTAAACCCATAAAATTAATTTTAAAATCAATAAATTAATGGAAAGGTTACAAAAATAATGAAAAAAATTATCCTAACATAAGACTAGATGTTTACTTGCATGCATTATCATATGAAACCTCTTAGTTCTTGAACCTAGAAAGACTAATAAAGTCTTTTGAAAAAAAAAAAAAAAAAAAAAAAAAAAAAAAAAAAGGAAAAAAAAAATGAAAAAAGAAGAAGGAAAGACTAATACAGATTTTTTTTTTAGGATTCTTGTATTCATAAATTAATTGTAGGTTAAATTACTAATTTAGTCTTCCAACTATTGAGAAAATTTTATTTTTGTCCTTCAACTATTTATCAAGTCAATTTAGCCATCAATTTTTAAAATAAAGGCATTGTCATGCTTGAATTTTAAAAGACTTGATAGTCAAAGTCAACTTAAATTTCAAATTTTTACATTTTTGAATAATAAAATTTTAAGTTGTTATTGGTTTTAATTTCAATTTACCACTGAAATTACTTTTTTTTTTTCCATCAGTAACAGCTTGTAACAACTTGCCACTTAGAATTTGTTATAAAAATATTGTGAACATAACATTTCTCAAAAAATGTATTACACTTTCTCTAAGATTTTATTTTTCTCTCCATTGGCTTCCATTAATCACTTCCCTCCTCTGCTGATTGATGGGATTACACCTCGTCCACCTTCACTCATCCTCAATTAACTCATCTAAATAGTAATGAATGAGATGAGGAAGGACGAGTATCCCTGATTTGGAAAGGCACAATCCTTCTACATGAACATAAGAGCAATATCCACATAGAATTTGAAGAAGAGAAAAACAACATTGTCCATGTAATGGATGATGTGGGCGCAAGCGCTTGCGACGAGCTTTGGGTTTCCCCAAATCCATGGGAAGTACGCCTTGGCCTAGGGTGGACCATGGCAGAAGGTTTAAATGGAGTCAGTACCTAGATTAGGTCTAGGAACGATATATATAGCGCCCTTGTTAATGCTATCATGAAAACTCTTATCAAACATTAATAACGTTTTCCTTTAGCCTCTAAGTAATAATGACATAGCTTCGAAGGGCGGTTAACATTAAACTTAGTCTAGTGTACACCATTACTTGAATTCTATGTGAGTCGTTAAGTAACTCCACGGTAGTGTGGTCGTTCTTAATGTAAAAACACATGTAATCCATCATTAAGAAGTTTAGTCTGTAGTACCATGAATTAAACACTCTCAAAAGGGAGCAAGGCATATACGCTAAGGCGAGGTGCTTAATTATACTACTATAAACTGACAATGGAGGCCGTGAAATCCAACTCTTGTATCTCTTTCCCACTAGATGTTTTAAAATAAAGGTATTTAATTAGAATACTTGCATAATCTAATTATACACTACCTTGCACTTTATCCATTTGAAAACACTTAGAAAAAATCAAAATTCTCAATTTTCGATCGATTGAAAAAATAGAAATATTGTCACAAAACAATCTGCCTGTCTTAATTGATACTTGATCGCCTTTCAATTGATAGAAAAAGAACATTCAATTGATCGACTAGCAGTCGAATCAAACTTAACAATTTGCCTGGTTCAATTGGTACTTGATTGCTCCTTGATCGATCGAAAAAGAACACTCAATCGATTAACTAGCAATCAAATATCAATCGAATCAAACAGATTGGTTACTATTTCACTCGATCGATCGAAAGCAATTTTTGATTGATCAAAATTTAACATACTTAAATTCAAATTTAGACAACAACATAACATCAATATTAGTTTTCATCAAACAATAATTTCAACAACCATGCAGAAAATTAAATGTATAATCTTCTAACATCATGAAACTATTATCTCTAATTCCAAAACTCACAAAACATGTTATACAGATTCGAAATTGAAGACCGCTCTAATACCAATTGTTGGAAAAATGCATGTTTATATCGCATACAAAACATACCCAGCGGAAAATTAACGGATCTATTTCATTCGCAATTGATAATATGTACTATGTAAGTTTCAAAATATAAGAACAAGAGAGTGTACCTTGGTGCAGTGAAATTTTAAACCAAAGATTATAAGTTCTTGAGAACAATTTTAATCTTCACTCCAATTCCACTTGTGCCCAAGAAGTGTGGCCTCTCAATCAATTTATATGTGTATGTTCAAGAGAGAATAAGATACTGTTCAACACACGCATACAAATCATTTCATTCTCCTAAAAATTTCTGTATGTTTCTCTCCTTATAACTGACTATCTAATTGGGTTAGCTTTTTAGGCCATTCCAATTGGGATTTAGTATGTGGCTTGGAGTGCGACCAAAAGAGAACAAATAAGATACTAGCTCCAATGGGCCTTGAGCTTTCTGTCAACTCTTGATAAGTCCAAAGTTACCATTAATTATATTTAATACCAGTATATAAACATAATTGCACTCTAGGCCTTATTAATAAATTATATCACAAGACTTTATTATACATACAACCCCTTTATAAAATATTCGTAGTAATATAAAGTCATAAAATTAGACTGCCACTTTGAAAATTACTACATCTTAATCATTGAGTACCTAGTTTAATCATTTTGAGTTATTCATCATATATTTATGAAATGCAATTT
Source organism: Quercus gilva (assembly GCA_023621385.1). Classification (NCBI taxonomy): domain Eukaryota; kingdom Viridiplantae; phylum Streptophyta; class Magnoliopsida; order Fagales; family Fagaceae; genus Quercus; species Quercus gilva. The sequence continues at coordinate 61,202,033 of CM042476.1, read as the reverse complement.
CATAAATATATACTTTAGTAACTCCTTACTAAAGTGGTTAAGCCTAACACTCTAAATAACCGAACTCATTAAACTTATCTTAAGGAAATATTTTATAGCTCCGTTAAGAGATTATGAATTCCATCTTGAGAATATATGTTCCATCAACACTAAATGTGGCTGCCCAACATACTGAGGTTTTGATCGTTACTTTAGATCTCACTCTTTGTAAAGTGGTTATTTACAACTATGTGTTTTGTTAGTTTTTATTCCATGCCAAATTTGATTGTAATTTCATTCAATATTTTGTACCCTGTATTTATTGTGGGATTTGATTGTAAGGGTTGTGTGATAGAGAGAGAGAGTGTGAAGACTCAAGCAATTGAAGACTGAAGAGTTTTTGCGGGTATCTCGCGACTAAGCATCCCACGAAGTGACTCATGTGACTTGCACATGCTGGAATGCGAGGAGTCAAGACAGGATGGAGACAGCTATGTTTCGCGAGTATCTTGCGGGTAAGGCCTTCCCGCGAGACACCCGCGAAACATTCTATTTTGCTAGACTGCCCATTCTGATATACACTTTCTGTACCCACACTATATATACCCATAATATCCACAAATGTTAAGGAGTGCTTCTAAGAGAAAACCCTAGCCAAACACCTTAAGAGTTAGAGATTGTTATACTCACAATCCTCTACACATTTGCTTGTGGAATTTTCTCAACTCCTACCTCTCCATTTCCATACCAATGAGAGGTTGATTGCCCAAACACTTACCACACCCTTTTAGAGTGTTAAGTGAGATTTTGGTATTGTTGGGAAGCATTGGAAGAAGCCAAGGATGGAAAATGCAACATGGAGCTTGTTGCGGGATCTGGAGAGCTAGACAAGACACGGTTTTGAGAAGTCTTGTTGGAGTAGGAGCTTGAAGGGCTTAGGTACATCGGGTAGATTAGACTTGGAGGGCCTTTTGATAACCCATGTATCCCATCTGATTGTCTAGCGGATCGATTACCGCTTGGAGGGTGGCGGAGAAGGTTTTTGCCGAGTTCTGTGGTTTCCTCTTTGATAACACATCGGCATGTTATCTTGTGTTTGTATCTTTCTTTCCTACTCTTTTATATTCCATTTTACTACTGTGTTGCTTTGTTTATGGATTAGAGTAGCTTGCTTGTTTATTCGCTCGCTTTTACACTATTCTGCACTTAGTATTAAGTTAGTGTAAAATCAATCGAGCCGTAACTTTAATTTAGGGTCTAAACAGCTCTTGTGTTTTCAACACATTTTCGAGCTTTCACTCTTGATATATCAAAGAAACCTATACTTCATGATCAGTTCCATTATTCTCTCAGGATTAAGAGTTCATGTAAATAGAAGTCGTGAGATTTATTATTCATTTGACAGTCATTAGGAGAATAATAAATCTTATAGCGGTTTAGTTCAATATATCTTAACTCTTAAAATATATCAACATATCAACTAGAAGTCTCCACTTCCATGAGCGAAACAAATCATCTTAATTTATATGTTATAGTCTTCACAGATGAAATGCCCAATTTCATCACCGACTACGAACTAAAATTCTGAGTTTACAAAGAACTTGTGACTTATATCTTCTGTGACTAAATCACATAAATCACATACTATGTATCTCATTGACTATATGATAATGTCCAAATATTCATATTACCATTATTTTAGATAATAATAAAACAACTTTATTAATTACAACATTAAGTCATACATTATGTCATACATAGCATCATACAATAGGATTTAAGAGCACTAATCCTAACAATAACTCACTCAATATAAGTCCAAATAGGCAAAATACGTGTTTAAATTGAAGCCCAGGATATCCACTTTCCAATGAAATAAACCACACTAAAAAATCCTTTGTGGATTAAAAGTCATAGTGAAAACAGTAAGCAAAGGTCATTTTTCAACATCGTTTTCGAAGCGACTTAAGCACTTTTAAGTTGTGATTACTTCCAAACTATCAAAATAAATTCAATTACGTTTTATAGACATGTCAAGCTCATCATTAGGACTGGGGACTAAAGTTTATTAATCGAGTACAAAATGAGGTGTCTATAGATGCCCCTTTTTTGGCTATACTTGCTCAGTAAGTGTAGTCAAAAGCATGAAGAGACGAACCATTTTGTAGATTAATAAATTTTAAATTCACACACACACACACACACACACAAAACACAAACACACAAACATGCAACCAAATAACATAGGGCATGGGTGCAAAATCCACTCATTGGATTCTGTGAGTCCCTCTTCTCCTAGGTTCGTTATCCTAGACCTTAGGTAAAAGGGAAGGCAACAAAAGTGGCTATTATCTCAAGCCAAAAGGAAAACTCATCACATTATTATGTCATGTTATCATCACATCAACAACACATCATGAACACAACTAGAATGGCTACTATCCTAAGCCAAAAGAAAGCTGACATCAATAACATATCATAAACACATCAACACATCATCAAAGAGTATAGGTTCGCAATCCTGAACCTAGAGTAAAAAGGCACACAATAAGAATGGCTACTATCCTAAGCCAAAAATCACACATCACACATCATGTTATCAACACATCATCATAACATCAAAAACACATCAACAAAACATCATAAACATACGCACATCATCATAAGCACATCAACACGACATTATATTATCCTAAAAGGTTCAAGAGACTCAACATTGCACATCAAAGAATTGATTATTCAAGACAAACATAATTTTTTTCCCAGAAAAATTCATTATTTAGGAAATTCATCATTCACATCCATCATTTTTGAAAAAAATTTCTTTCATCATTTTCCTTTGAAATCTCTCTTGGATTTTTGAAATTCTTGATTTTCTTCTTAAGTGCCATTCTCTCTCTTTAATTTTGAATTTCTCTTTTGAACTTTGATTATTTTTTTTAAGTGACATATGGATTCTTCTTTGGAACTTTGAAATTTTTTTTTTTTGAACTTTTCAATTTTCACAACAATTAAGTCACATCAACACAACAGGTCACATCTAGTTTGATCCAAACACATTAACACAGAACCAAGGCACAATGGGTCACATCAGGTTTGGTCCACACATCAGGATTGAACCAAGGCACAACGGGTCACGTCAGGTTTGGTCCAAATACATCAGGACAAAACCAATCACAATGGATCACATCAGGTTTGGTCCAAACACATCAGGACAGAACCAATCACAACTGGTCACAATAGGTTTGGTCCAAACACATTAAGACTGAACTAATCACAATGAGTGACATCAGGTTAGGTCCAAACACATTAGGGCTGTCCCATAGGCATAACATGTCACATCATTTATCTTAATCTTCTCTTTCCTTTTTTTTCAGCTCTTTTTTTTTTTTTTTTAACTTCACATCATTTTTTTTTTCATCTCATTTTTTTTATCTTCTCATCAATTTTTTCTTATCTTTTCTTTTATTTTCTCTCTCTTCTCATTTTTTTTTTCTCATTCTTATCTTTTCATCATTTCTTTTTCTCTTCTTATCTTTTTCTTCTTCTTTTTTTCTCCCTCTCTTTCTCCCATCTTCTTTTCTTTTCGAATCTTCCTCTTTCCTTGCTTCTTTTTGTCATTTTCAACATCTCATCTTCTTTTCAATTTTCTTTCCCTCTTTTTTTTGGACTTCTAAAAATTGCATTTTCTCTTTAGAACATTAACAAGGAAGAGTTGATTAGGCCATAAATACATCGCATTCTTTTCTTTTATGGGGGCACATATTTATTCAAACAAATCATTTATTTATTTTTATTTTTGCACTTTTTGCATTTGGATGACCATAAGTTCTCTAAAATTCCTAACACCTCTAGATGAAGATCAAAGATAGTTGAAAGAGACTCTAGACCATTAAAGTTCTAGCAAAAAAAGAGTTTAGTTATAGTAGAGCATGACATGACTTGAATACAAAGAGGACCTTGAAGAAAATTTGGAGTTGAAGAAAGGAGGTAAAAACAAGGGATCGTGGATCCAGATGATTTTGCATATCAATGCATATTCTCTTTGAACTAGTTTTGCATGAATTACCTACCATCTTCATTGATTAGTCCAAATATGAATTTAGAATTTGATCATCTCTAATCAACTAGATCATTGTCCTTGTTTGAGCATGCACACCTCACTTCTCTCATTTGTATGCTCTCCAATCATCTTGTCTTTCATGTTTGGTCACTTTTTTCCTCACCGTGGTTGCTTTAGCTTGGAGCGAGTCTCAACTTCCCTTGTATGATCATTTCTTCGTCATTCTCATTCATGATTTGCCCCTACCTTGGAGTAAGTTTACCATTTTCCTTGTGGCTCTTCTTCATTTCTTTTCATGATGCCCTAACTTTTGCATAGGCTGCCTTTTTAGGTTTTCAACCTAGCAGGCTTTTCTTCTTTTTCCTTTTTTTTTTTTTTTTTTTTCCTTTTTTTTTTCTTCTTCTTTTCAAAACTAAGGTTAGGCTTTCCAAAATTTGTAGGGCTAAACAATCTTAACTGATTAGAGGGAACTTGTTTATGGGCCGTAATGAGGCTTGGATTATAAAGCTTAAGAAATAAAGTGTATTTGAGGCTTAAATTCAATTATATTCTCAAGGTATCTTAATTGCCAAGAGTTACTTCCCTCTTTTGCCTGCACCGTTCTCCTCCTCTTTGTAAATTCTTTCCTTGTCCCTTTTGATTCTCATCTTTATTTTCATTTCCTTTTTCTTTCAACTTTTCTACTATTTATCCCTTTTCCTTTTTTTTTTTCTTTTTTTTTTTCTTTTCTTTGTTTTTCTCTCTTTTTCTTTTTCCCTGCCCCTCGTTGGGAAAAGGGTATCCTTTCACTTATAAATCATCCTCACATTTCTCTACCATTCATACACAAAATTTTCCCTTAGTATAGGGTTAATCCTTTCTAATATTAGAGTGTGCCCCTAGTGTTAAGGGTAACCCTTTCAAATCATTGTCCCTTAATAACATGCCCATAGTGTGTGGGGCAATCCCTTGGCAAGGGTATAAAGAAGGAATTCATCTAGACTCAACGAGGTTTGTAAGTGGAAATAATCTCGCATTGTAAAAAGGGTAGTAGAAATATGGCCTTTCATCCTTTCAACCTTGATTGCTTAGCCTTTTAAACCTAGGTTAGCCATTTTGCTCATCAAGTTCTCAATCATTATAATGTATACCATGTAAAAGAATAAGTCATTCCTTTAATTGTTCTTTTTGTCTTTGTCTCACTCATGTCTTGTGCTTAAAGAAGTCTCTCATTACTCATCCTTCTCATTCTTCTGTACTCTCTCACTTGATCGAAGTCGGTTTTTTTTTTTTTTTTTTTTTTTTTTTTTTTTTTTTTTTTTTTTTTTCTATCTTTCAGCCTCTTTCTCACTTTCATGCTTGCTCTTTATGATCGAATAAACTAAGACAATCTCATCTTTTGATTCCGTATTTGGATTAACTAATGTTTTAGGTTTAAGGATTCATTCATTTCAAAATTAGCAAAAATAAATCACATTATACACAACGTATTTGAATGTCCATCTCTATTGAAAGTGAAACAACATTGATTTGAAAATTCAAAGGAACATGACTCAACAACATAATATATGGAAGGACTCAACAACATAACAAGGGGAAGACTCAACAACACAACATTGAGAAAGACTCTAATTGACTTGACAAATTGAAGACACGATAATTGAAAAAGACTCAACAAAATTGAAATGGCTCATCCTTTAGCAAAGGTGTTCACATGGATTAAATCTCATGGGCACATCCTTGAAACTTGGCTTCGCTTAGGTCCAATTGTCTAGTATTAGTGACATCTTCAATTCTCGTACCACAATCACATAAATTTGCAAAATATTTGATAGGTGACGATAGAAGCCTTTTATTGTATGCTAGAAGCAAGTTCTTGATGATCATGTTAATCTGATCCTTTTCATTAGGTCTATTAACCATCCTTGAATCTTTGTTCTTCCACCTCATCATGTATTCAAAAAATGTCTCATTGAACCCTTGCTTATTGGTCTTCAAGTCTCTTAAAGTCACATCAATCGTGGTGTTGAAGATAAATTGGTCCACAAACAATTCCACAAGCTCATTCCACACCTTAGTCTTACTTGGATCCAAGTTGTAGTACCATCTTGAGGCATTTCCCATGAGAGACATAGGGAAGGCACACAAAGCTTACTTATCCTCCAATCCCTTCATTCCAATTAAGCTCAAATATTGTTGAGTATGTTGCCTTGGATCACCACTTCCATCAAACTTTTCACCATCAGAAATCTTGAACTTGGGAGGCAATGGCACCAATGGGGTTGAGCCCAATCCACCCATAGTATACAAGAGGTCATCCATCCAATGGGCCTTGCAAAAGGCTTGTTGCATCTTTTCCATTTTTTTCTTGAATTATGGTGGTTTCAATAGTTATCTTTTCTACCTTCCCATTCTTATCAATATTAACCTCATCTTCATCACCTTCCTTATCTTGTTGGGGTTTCTTCATTCTTCCTTCTTCCAAACAACCTAGGCAATTTCCCAAATGTGCTAGCATTTCTTCTTTCATAGTGAACATTTGGGTAATATTCTCAATTGCATCATTAGTATCTCTAGCCATGTCTTCTGGTACAATAATGTCAATTTCCTTTAGGCAACTAAGGGTAGGTGATTGAAACCAAGTGAGCTTAGGAAGTTCTTTTGAGTAGGGAGTATTATTGTGTTTGAAATAAAATTTGATCAAATAAATATATGCTCCCAATGTCTTTTAAAGTTTTGGACCCAACGTCTTACACAACTTTTCTAGCTTGCATCAAAATGCAGACTACATGTATGCTCCATTCGTATTCTAAGTCTTGTATCATTTCATTATCTTGGACTTAGAAATAGAACGAGGTACATCAATCTTTCAAAATTCATGTTTTCTCTATGCTTAATGCCCAATTACATCATTCACATCTCTCATTCTCTCTCCTTCCCTCATTATAATACAAGCCCAATTTTATTTCATTGATTTTTTTTTTTTTTTTTGGGGAGGGGGCGGGGGTGCTTTAGATCCAATTATGTTAAAACATATGTGGTTCACATGTTAAGAACATATGTCATACTTTTCTGTAATTGGCTAATCCTTTGACAAAACGCACTTTACTTGTATTTGGGTAGATTTAGGATGTGTTGAAATACTTCAAGAAACTATGTTTCAAGATCAAGTATTGAAGCCTTCAAGTCTGTTCAAGAAAACAAGCTGAGAGTTCAAGTTCATTAAATCTCGACAGCTGTCTTGACAGCTGCATCTATCGAGATTCAGTAAGCTGTTTCAACCCCGTGTGCTCAACACTTTCTCGATAGCTTCTATCTGTCGAGGTTTATAAAAATCAAATTTTCTGATCTGATTTGTTGGGATCTGTGAATGTGTCTTTAGGCTTTCTTTTCTCATAACCCTAGACATATAAAAGGATTGTTTTAAAGGCCGTCAACAGAGATACAAGTTGCACAAGCATTGAGCAAACTCAATTCAAGCAATTTGTAACCGCAGACAAAGTTCTGCCCATGTTCATCTCTTCTGAAGAAGTTGCTGTGTATGTGTACCGTTGGGTTTTGTGACCAAGAATCTTCTTGATCTTCATCGTGTAGGATGAACTGAAGAACTTTACAGCCAACCTCTCCTTCTAGTTGGTGTTAAAGTTGCGTACTAGGATCCACGCAAATTGGTTAGTCACGAACTTGGGAGCCGTGCATCAAAGTGGGAACTGTCACTATAGAACAAGTCCAATTGGGTATTGGGATAAGGGTTCAACTGTAGGTTGGTAAGGTATTTGGGATTTCTTTACTTGTAACCGCTTGTTGTGATAATAGTAGAGTTTCAGGAGTGATGACCTGAAAATCACCCGGTGGGGTTTTTGCCGTGAGGTTTTCCCCATTCGTAAACAAATCACCGTGTCATTTAATTTCCGCTGCATATTTAGTTTATTGGCGATTTGTTTATGCTGCCATGCGATTGCATGTTAATTAACTTAATTAATAAATTTGGTTAAATTAATTGGTTAATTAATCACAATGGGTCAATACGTTTTTGGCCTATCAAGTGGTATCAGAGCATGCACACTCTGATTAGGTTATAATATTTGCTGTGTTTGATCCATTGACCCTTGTTTGTCATGGATAGAGGACAATCATTAATTATACCTCATTTATTTGATGGGACTAACTATGCATACTAGAAAGTACGCATGAGAGCCTTTTTGCAGTCTTTAGATGAAAAGGTGTGGCAAGCTGTAGAAATTGGCTGGACTAAGCAAAAGGAAGCATCGGCTGATTGGGATGATGCCAAGATCAAGGTGGCAAACTTCAACTGCAAGGCATTGAATGCGTTGTTCAGTGCGGTCACCAATGAGGAGTTTAAGAAGATATCCTCAACTGAAACTGCTAAGGAGGCTTGGACCATCCTCTAGACAACCTATAAGGGAACCAAGGCTGTCAAAGATTCAAAGCTTCAGAGGCTCACTACAAGCTTTGAAGAGATTAAGATGGAAGAAGATGAGTCATTCGATGAGTTCTATGCCAAGCTGAAGGACATAGTGAACTCTACCTTCAATCTTGGAGAAACCATTCTTGAACCCAAGATTGTGAAGAAAGTGCTCAGATCTCTACCTGAGAGATTCCATGCCAAGATTACTGTGATTGAGGAATCAAAAGATATTGACAAGATTCCTTTGACTGAATTGGTTGGAAACTTGCAGACCTATGAGCTTGGGTTGACTAGACTTGGCAAGACGGGTAAAGGAAAGAGCATGGCATTGAAGGCCAAGGGTAGTGAGACAGATGAGTCTTCGGATGATGGAGATTCCAAGATGAAGTCCTATATCACAAGGTAGTTCAAGAAATTTATGAAGAATGCCAATGGAAAGGGCTTTGACAAGGACCGTAGGCAATCCAGTTCTTCTCAGTTCAAGAGCCAGGACAAAGGGAAGAAGGATGCAAAGGAAAGTGGTCAGTACACTGTTCCCACAGGACCTAAGTGTTTTAGGTGTCATGGATTTGATCATATGAAACAGGAGTGCCCCATATATCTCAAGAGCATTGGGAAGAGTAAGGCACTTGTTGCTACCTTGAGTGACACTGAGCCTGAAGACGATTCCGATAGTGAGGATGACAAAATCTTAAATGCCTTCACTGCCACAGTCAATCCTACTGAAGGGATTGTTGATGAAGTGGAAGAAGAAGAAGAATTGGTGGACACCAAGTGTGAAAAGATGGATGATCAAGATGATATCCATTTAGCCTATGAGAAACTATACAAATTGTCTAAGAAACACGAAAAACTCTATAGGCTAACCACCAAGAAGCTCAGCGATGAGGAACTTGATTGTGAAGAGTTGTTCACAAAGTTTGATGAGGCAAATTAGACTATAAGAGCATTGATGTTCGAGAACAATTTCTTGGCTGAGAAGACCAAGAAGCTTGAAGTGGAGCTGTTTCAAGTCAGAGCTTAATTGGAGAGGACTTCAAGTGCTAAACTTGATGAGATGCTGAACATTCAGAAATCTACTTCAGATTGAACAGGTTTAAGGTATAGTCTTTCTTCCTTTAATATTACTTCTACTAGTGATACTGTTTTTGTTCCTCCTGCTAATATTGCTAAAATTGAGAACAATGATGTTAAAACTGAATTAGCTAGTGAGAACTTAGACAAGGGTAAATCTATCCTAGGAGCACCCCCTGAGCTAGATAAGAAAGATGCTAAAAACCCTAGGGCTAAGAAGGCTAACTCTCAAAAGCCTAAATAGAAGAAGCAGCATCTTTGTCATCATTGTGGAGTTGCCGATCATACTCGATCAAATTGCTATAAGTGGTTAGCCACTCAACAGAGCAATGGCATGATAGCATCTGGAAGCCAAAATCAGCTTCAATCCTCTCTTGCTCCTCTTGGAGATCTTCTAAAAGCCCTCATGTTGCTTTCAAACTTGAATGGGTTCAATTCCTCCCCTTCACCGCCGGTTCAAGGATTCAATCAAAGGAAAGGTTCTTCCAAGGTGTGGAAGAAAAAGGACTCTAAGTGATTATGTCACTTCCTTCTATCTTCTTGTTTTTTTGTTTGTTACATTACTTGTGTGTTTTGCTTTTATTTTGAGTCAGTCTAGTTTTATGTTTTGCTTTGATAACATGTTTTTGTTTGTTTATTTTTAGTTTTTGTTTATTTTTTTTTTGATATAAAAATAAAAATAAGAATTGAAAAATCAGAAAAATACAAAAACAGTGTGTGTTTTGTGTACATTGGTACTTGTATACCTTGGATGACTATTGAAACAAAGTTTTCTAAACTTTGTATCTTTTGTAGCTTAGATGAGTATGCACAACTAAGCAAGTGAGCTTTGTGGCTCTTGTTTGTGATGAGTAAGATTAAGTTGTCTTAGACTTAACACTCATATCACTCTTTTTGATGGGTAGGACTAGAAAATCCTAAGAGAAAGACATAAATAACCATCTCACCACTGTTACCCGCCAATCATGAATGACACCCGTATGCTTCGGCATAGCAAAACTGCAGTGTCTATGACATTTATGTGCTTCGGCATAGCAAAATTGGAATGTCAAATATCAATGGATATTTCTTTTCTATCTCTTATATGCCCATGCATGATATGCTTAAAAAGAAAAATATGCAAAGAAAATAAAAAGCAAAAAGATTAAAAATGCTTTAAATATGATTGCAAGCATGTATTCTAGGAGATGTGGGAGTTATAGGATGTACCTCAAAGGTGATAGTCCCCATCAAACAGTTATGATTATGTGTGAGTTAAAGTGATTTTCTCATATCTCAAATCGTTATAACATGTGTACACTTAAGCAATCTTGAGATGTTTTTCACATACGACATGTAATATTCTTTGCTACTCTTGATACATGTGTAGGTACAATGTGATTTGGCCATCACTAGGTTTACATGTGTTAATGTATGCTCACAAAACTGTCATGACTTGTTTTTGAAATATAAAATTGGTTAGACTTGTTTAGTGTGTGTGTGTGTTTTTGGAGATCCATGTGCTTAAAATTATCATTGAGAGATGATTTTGAGAGCCTATTATGTTGATTGGATCATTGGTTGAGTTGCATTCATGTCTATGTTTTTCTCTTCTCGAAAAATTGTTTTTAAAAGCTAGCTCGATATCTCCTCGACACCTTTTCGATACCTAGCTTTCTGTCGAGCTTCTCAAGCATTTTCTTATTGCAATCCCGACACTTCCTCGACACCTGGTGGATCGATCGAGAAATCCTATGTCTCCTTGATAGCTTTTTGATACCTGGTTGATCGATCGAGCTTCTGTTCTGGGTTCTGGTGTTTATTCCTATATCTCCTCGACACCTGTATCTGTCGAAGACCATTCTTCTCGACACCTACCTCGACAAATGTCTTCACACCTCTCGACACCTTATCTGTTGAGATTTACTGAGGATCTATATATACCCCTCGTGCGATCCGGTTCTCATTTCCCTCGATCTCTCTCGATCTGTCTACACCTGTTCACCTCCCAAACTCACTTTTCTCACTCCAAACCTTCAACCCATATGATTTTCGGCCCTTCCTTGCTTTAAATCACTTGGTATGATCTCTTTTCTTTTCATTCTTCATGCATTTCATGATTTTTTGAAAATTAGGTTTTGGCTTTTTTTTACAAATTTTGGGGTTTTTCAAAATTGATGAGTTTTTGTTGAGATTTTGGGATGGGTTTTCATTTAAATGTGTTCAAAATCTCATGCATTGCATCATATTTGCATTGTAATGGTATTTTCATGCATTTAGATGTGTGCAATATGTTTGTGTGCTGATAGGATTGGATTGGGCTGAGCCCATGATGAAATTTCTTTTGCATGTCACATGTTCATGCATTCCCCATGCATACGTACTCTCTTTTCAATATATCTTGATATATTTGAAATGCTTTGGGACTTTTCTGATTGTCTCTTTCTCCCTCTCTCTCATTCTGTTTACGTTAGTAGTGTCTATGGCACTTAAACGTAAGTCTGCTCCGTCTCGGAACCCTCTTTGTTCCAAGGCATCATCTTCTTCTGATCCTACTTCTTCTAACATTCGGTTCCGTGATGAGGATGCCTATAAAGCATTCTTGGAGAACTTTTCTAGACGAGGTGTTCATTCGGAACGCTGAGTCATTTTGGCAGACTTCGCCGACACTCATTTGTAAAATACCTTTTTTCTCTCTTTGCCCAACCACACACTCATTCTTTGCTCTTCTTTTCTTTTTCATTTTCTCTCAACACAAAACACCTCTCTCTCTCACTCCCTCACTCTCCCACCGGCACCTTCACTCCTCATCACCTACAATATCTTTTTTTTCCCGCAAAGTATACCGGAAAACTCCATAAGAATAAGGTAAGGCTCACTCATCTCTATTTATTTGTGGTAGAAAAATTCCTAATCTTTTGGTGGGTTTATATGCTTTTGCTTGAGGTTATGTCTATCTAAGCTTTAATAATAATACCCATGTGATTTATGAGCGTTAGAAGTGATATTTATGTGTTTTTATGTATGGGTTTTGGTCTTGGTGGATGTATTTGATGAGTGGGTTTATGATGTTTGCAATGGTGGTTATCTAAATTGTGAGGATTTGGAGGTTTTGCCTTTTTATTGTGAAATAGATTGTGAATATAATTTATTGAGTTTATTTAGAGCTAGTATAAGATTTAAAGGGTTGTGTTGGAGGATATTGTGATTTTGGTTTCATGGGTCTTTGATGATGGTGTGTAAATTTTATGGAAGCGACTCATAAATTGTTAAGATTTTAGTATTAGGGAGATGATATTGAATGGGTAAATTTTATAAATTGGAGCCTATGTCTTGTGAGTTAATTTGTTGAGAAACTTTGGAAGTGGAATATATTATTTGTGAGGTTAATTACTAGGCTTGCCTAATTAATTGCTTAGTTAGCAATCTCTAATTCATAGTTAAATGCAATGTCAAGCTTTATGCTTATTGTGATAGGTTTGCGTGGTATTGTTAGGTTCTAGCTAATCTCCTTTTGAGCTTGGAGAGTTAGGCTTTTTGCGGGTTGCAAGGTAAGTAGCTTTTAATGAGATATTTTTGGAAAATAACCATGTTGCATAAACTTTGTTTGGGTCAAACACATTTTAAAAAATTATTTGTAGAACTATGTTTTCTTAAAAAGTATTGTGTTGTGACCCTATTATATATGATTATATATATGAAAAGCGCATCATATTTAATATTGCATATGGGGAAATGCATGATTTGTTAATATAGAAGAGATAAGCATCTTTGATATAATTCTTGGGAATGGCTTTTATGGATTTGTTGCATTATTTGCAAATTCTAAAGATGTTTTATCTTGACTTGTGATATTTAGGAAATTGATAGAAAATGTTATTGACAAGAAATGATTTTGGGAAAATTTGAGAACCTTGTGAATATATTGGGTATTTCAAGGGTTTTTGTGAAACTACTTGAAGTTAAACTGTGTTTTGATTTCATGTAAAATGTGAGCTCTTTATGCTTTTACCCTTGGGCTGTGACATGTGAGTACCCGGTGATTACCCAGCTAGATGTCATAGTCTTTGTGACGTTGGTATCTTGGCACCCCGTCTTTGTGGCGGATTGATGTCTTCGTGGCATAACTGATGTCTTCGTGGCATAACTTGATGTCTCGTTTTCATGGTGGCTTATCATATGGCCTTGGGTTGGAATTTCAAGTTTTGAAAGGGTGTTTTGATAGCTCACAATAAATAGTACATAGTTTCATGTTGGTATACTTTGAAAAAGCTTGGTGCTACATTCTTTTAATCATTCTTGTCATTTTATTAAGAAAAATGGATTTGTTGGATTTTTATGGAAATTCCTAAATTATGAAACGTTTTGTAAAATGTCCATTATCATGAAACTTGCATTTCCCCCACCCCCATTAATTGTGCTACTTACTAGGCTCTGTCCCATTCCATTATTTTATAACTTTTTTAGAGTAGGTGACTATCTTTTTGAGACAACTTTATTTTTAGTGGCTAGCAGTAGTTAGACTAACTGCTGATAGAGGCTGACTTTTGTGATGGAGATAATTGATGATGTATAACTTAGAGTAGGCTTGACCCAATTCTTTTGTATCTAATAGTGGTTATGCCTTTATTTCCACTAATGGGACAAGTTGATGATATGTAATGATTATTCAGACCTCTATTCTTTTGTGGCCAATGGTCCTTGTAATTATTGCTTAGAGCTCTGACTTACTTTGTGAGTATATTTAATGGAATTGTTATGATAATTCTTGATGTTGGCACTTGATATGATTTTTGTGGATTGGATTGTCAAAAAGGAAAAATCTACTGGTACTTTGAGACGTCTTTCTCATGCTTCGGACCTTTTGGGGTTTGAGGTGTGACAAAGGGAGTCACTGTGTGGTGTCCCAGTCAGTTGTCTTCTCTTGCTTATTTAAGAGTTTTACTCCAACATGCACGGGATTCATTCTTCAGTACCTCTCTTTCACACTCGTGTTCGAGGTACACGCTTTGCTGTCACACCGCAGCTTGTTGAGGTTGTGCTTCGAGTTCCGAGGGTAGAGCATCCTGATTACCCCGATTGTGAGTGTCCGAGGACTATGTCCAAAGACAAGATGATGTCTTTCTGTGAGCACCCATCTGTTTGGGGTGAGCCTCAGTTTACACCATGTCAACCTTTTGCTAAAGGTCTCAGATTCATGAACATGGTGAAGACTTTTGTGTTTCATCCACTCTCTCTCACTATAACTCTATCACAGAGCCTCGTCGATTTTTGCTTTCTTTATTGGAGCACCTCACTATAGACTTTCCTTCACATTTCATTCTTTCCATCATAGATGTTTTAGGGATACGACTACCCATGATAAGCTTATCTTTCCTTCTGCTATCACAAGGATCCTATGCCATTTTTCTGTTCCTTTTCCTTCCTCTGATCACTTCTCCATCATGTGTACCATAGATGCCGCTACCGTAAATCGTAGTGAGACTTAGTTTAGGTCACGATAGGAGTTAGCAGCTCCTCCTTCCGGTTCGACTCCATCTCGTTCGACACCCTTTCACTTTGCTCCATCTACATCTGCTTCCTCCTATTCTTTGGGCGATGTATCTCTTGGAGACATCACGGCGCAGCTGCAGCGCATTGATGCTTGCCTTGATACACTATCCACTGAGTTGTATCAGGTGACTATTCGTGTTGGTCATATTGCACGACGTTAGGCGACCATAGGTGGTTTTGCTCCTGAGGCTACTCTTTCACCACCTCCTTTAGTGGCTTCGAATTCTGATGTTGAGGATGATGATGATGATGACGCTTCAGATGATGATGATGGAGATGCTAGCTCAACTATTGAGATGTCTACTTGACACTCTTGCCCTTTGTCACTCATGACAAAAAGCGGAAGTAGTTTTGGATATGAGAGTAGTCATACTTAGGGGGAGAGTTAGCATATGACATTTTTTTTATAGGGGGAGTGTTGATACTTGAGGGATGTAGTGAGGATATGATGTATCTTTTCTTTTCTTTCTTATATAGATACATTGTTCTTGTATATTTGGTCTTGTGATCACTTTTACATACATTGTTCTTATCTTCTTTATATGTGGATGTATGTTCTTTCACCTACCTCTTACATGTGTTGTTTCTTTTCTCTCTTTATATACATGCTTCTTTTATTTGTATGCAATCTATTATTTCTGTTTCACACAAGATGCCTTGATGAGTTTTGTTTAAAGTGTTTTAGAAATACAGGTTGTCAAAGTCTACTTGCCATAAACTCTTTTCTTGCAAAGTTTTTCAAGAGTTTGTGTTAGGATAGATTTTATTGTATTCAACAAGTGAGTATGAGTTGAGTGATTTATGACTTCTCTTATATGTTCATTTGTTTGTTGTGGTTTTGTCACGGCTTGCCAAAAGGGGAGATTGTTAGGACATATGTGGTTCACATGTTAAGAACATATGTCATACTTTTATGTAATTGGCTAATCCTTTGACAAAACGCACTTTACTTGTATTTAGGTAGATTTAGGATGTGTTGAAATACTTCAAGAAACTATATTTCAAGATCAAGTATTGAAGCCTTCAAGTCTGTCCAAGGAAACAAGCTGAGAGTGCAAGTTCATTAAATCTCGACAGCTATCTCGACAGCTGCATCTATCGAGATTCAGTAAGCTGTTTTAGCCCCGTGTGCTCGACACTTTCTCGACAGCTTCTATTTGTCGAGGTTTATAAAAATCAGATTTTTTGATCTGATTTATTGTGATCCGTGAATGTGTCTTTGGGCCTTCTTTTCTCCTAACCCTATACATATAAAATGATTGTTTTAAGGGCCATTAACAGAGATACAAGTTGCACAAGCATTGAGCAAACTCTGTTCAAGCAATTTGTAATCGGAGACAAAGTTCTGCCCTTGTTCATCTCTTTTGAAAAAGTTGATGTGTATGTGTACCGTTGAGTTTTGTGACCAAGCATCTTCTTGATCTTTATCGTGCAGGATAAACTGAAGAATTTTGCAGCCAACCTCTACTTCTAGTTGGTGTTAAAGTCGCGTACTGGAATCCGCGCAAATTGGTTAGTTACGTACTTGGGAGCCGTGCATCGAAGTGGGAACTGTCACTACAGAACAAGTCCAATTGGGTATTGGGGTAAAGGTTCAACTATAGGTTGGTAAGGTACTTGGGATTCCTTTACTTGTAACCGTTTGTTATGATAATAGTAGAGTTTCGGGAGTAGTGACCTGAAAATCACTCGGTAGGGTTTTTGCCGTGAGGTTTTCCTCGTTCGTAAACAATTCACCGCGTCATTTAATTTCCGCTGCATATTTAGTTTATTGGTGATTTGTTTGTGCTGCCATGCGATTGCATGTTAATTAACTTAATTAATAAATTTGGTTAAATTAATTGGTTAATTAATCACAAGGGGTCAATACGTTTTTGGCCAATCAAACTACAAGTCATTCATCTTGTCCTCTCATCCTTATTTGGGTTTAAGCATAGGTTGTTCATGAATTTTGCAAGGATGGTCCACATCTTGTGCTATATTAGGCCTTATGAAAATGGTCTCATCAAAGAATTCAAACGAAAATCAATGTCCCATTTAAAACGCAAGCTCAACATATTTTGAAAATTTTCTTTTCTCATGTAAAATTTATTTGAACTTGTATTTAAAATGAGCCGTGACATTTAGAAGTCCACATTTTTTCTTTTCCTTTTTACTTCTTTGATTTTTTTTAATAAGAAAAAGTGACCCAGTTTTATCTCAACCATCAAAATCTTTTACTTGTCCCATTACAAAACCCATCTTGAATGTTCACTCACCTCCCTTATGAGGGTCTCACCCCTAGTTTCAAAAGTTCAAACCATTTTCATTTTCAAATGGGCCTTGCCCCTAGTTCAAGTGTGTTACTAAGAAAAGTTCCTGAATCTTTAACTAATACCCTTCTAATTAATCTACTGTCAGTCTCACTCACGTTTTAAAAAATCAAAATCAAAATCAATATTGTCGGAAGGTCTAGCTGCTAAGTTTAGCATTTGTTTTATTTTCAAGGTTTTGCCTCTTGCTTTGGTTGGTCCCGCAAATTTTCATCCAAGAAAATAACAAAAGAAGAATAACATTGGGAATCATAGAATATATTATCAGGGAGCATAAATAAAAGAACAAATGCCGAGGAATCAATCCTTCTCTTAAGCCAAAACGGTAGATCCATATATTTATCCATGGCTGACTTTTTAATCTTTTTTCTCCCAACCTTTGATAGATTTTGTCTGCTAGAGAAAAGAAACACTTTCAATTTTAGAATCTAACGACAAATGGAATCGGATCGGTATAAAGTATGACCCAGCAAAGAAAATGTGGTTCATGCACTACCACAAGTTATTATTATTTTAAAGTAAACACGAAGCCCTCGTCAAGAATATGCATCAACAATAAAGTCTATACGCTTTTTTTCTGTCTTGTAATTAGTTGTTAGGAATATCTTAGGGCGTCCATGAAAAGTTATGTTCTTATAATATGATTCAATGGATGATATTTTACTCTAGTTATTGAAAAAGTACATCTCATTTATCTAGATTTTTTTTTTTTTTTAGAGAATAAAGAAAATCATTTCAGTTTTGCTTTAATCAATTGGAAGGTGCTTACAATAACTTTTGAACGTGGTATGTTGTAATTGATGCAACAACCCAAAAAAAAGAAAAAAAGAAAAATGATAATAATGTCGGTTGAGAACCCAAATGAAGCTCCTATTATTTTATCACAATCAACTTAAAAATTATGAAAAAAAATTATATGAAGTATTAAATCCTTAATATTCCTCATCTTAGCGTTACTGCTGTGCTTACTGCATAATGATCATGCGTCTTAATACCAAGGAAAGTTGTTGCTGATAGGACTATAAATAAATCAAGTTGTTAATAAATAGCTTGGGTTTGACTTGATAAAAACTTGTTTTTGTTTATTTGTTTATAAGAGCATCCACATTGGTGTTGTGAAATTGCTAAAATGCTATTTTTAGCACCACAATATACATAATGTGTGCTACATTGGTGGTGGTTGATGGAAATATGAGTGTACGCGGCGGGAAAAATTAAACGGATCTACTTCATACACAATTGATAACATGTACAATGTAAGTTTCAGAATATGAGAACACGAGAGTGTACCTTGATGGGGTGAAATTCAAAACCGAAGATCAGAAGTTCTTGAGAACACTTTCAATCTTCACTCCAATTCCACTTGTTGCCCAAGAAGTGTGGTCTCTCAATCAGTTATGTGTATGTTCTAGAGAGAATTGAAGAGTGTCTAACACTCATATACGTACCAATTCATATATATATAAATTCTGTATGTTTCTCTCGTTATAACTGATTATTTAATTGGGCTAGCCTTTTGGGATTTTCCAATTGGGTTTTAGTATGTAGCTTGAAGTGTGACCAAAATGGAACAAATAAGAAACTAGCTCCAATGGGTCTTGAGCCTTTTTGTCAACCCTTGACAAGTCCAAAGTTACCATTAATTATATTTAATACTATTATATAAATATAATTGCACTCTAGGCCTTATTAATAAATTATATCCCAACACTTTATTGTGCATGCAATCACTTCATAAAATATTCGTAGTAACACAAAGTCATGAATGAAAACTGCCACTTTGTGAATTACTACATCTTAATCCTTGAGTACCCGGTTTAATCCTTTTAAGTTATTTATTATATATTTATGAAATCTAATTTCATAAATATATACTTTAGTAATTTCTTACTAAAGTGGTTAGGCCCAACTCTCTGAATAATTGAACTCATTAAACTTATCTCAAGGGAATATTTTATATCTCCATTAAAAGACTATGAATTCCTTCTAGAGAATATATGTTCTATCAACACTAAATGTGGCTGCCCAACATACTAAGGTTTTGACTGATACTTTAGATCTCACTCCTGATATATCAAAGTAGCCTACAGTTCATGATCAGGTCCATTATTCTCTCAAGATTAAGAGTTCATGCAAATATAAGTCATAAGATTTATTATTCATATGACAGTCGTTAGGAGAATAATAATTCTCACAGCAGTCCAATTCAGTATGTCTTAACTCTTAAAACATATCAACATATCAACTAGAAGTCTCCACTTCCATGATCAAGACATATCATCTTAGTTTGATATGTTATAGTTTTTGCAGATGAAACGCCCAATTTCATCACCGCCTATGAACTAATATTCCGAGTTTATAAAGAACTTGTGATTTATATCTTCTATGACTTTTCACATAAATCACATACTATGCATCTCATGGACTATATGATAATGTCCAAATATTCATGTTATCATTATTTCAGATAATAATAAAACAACCTTATTAATTACAATATTAAGTCATACATAATGTTATACATAATATAATACATAGCATCATACAATAGGATTTAAGGGCACTAATCCTAACAATGGTATAGGTAAAAAATTTAACTCATCAACTACAGTGGTTGACAAGGAGTAACCAAATGTTAAAGAAACATTTATATTTTATGTGATTGTGGTTGTTGTTTATTGTAATGGATATATTATTTTATTATGTTGTTTATATTATTTTAATGTGTTGAATGCTAAAATAAAACCATTGATATTGGATGTTTTGTAAAATGAGGTGGTAAAATAGATAAAGTAGCATATTGTGGTGCCAAAAGCTAGAATTTTTGGCTTGATATAGACATAAAAAATAAACACGTCTTATCAAGCCTTTAAATAATTGGGAGCTAGAACCACTTATCCAAACCAAATGAACTTGATAATATGAATTAATAAGGACTTGATAATATACTTTTATTGGATCTCGAGTTTAAAAGTTTGATATTAAGTTTGAGTTGGAGATTGAGTTTGGCTTGACTAATGTATCAAGTTGAGCCAAGCTTAACTTAAATTTTTGGAATTTTTTACAAGATTGAATTTGAACATTGATTGTAGGCTTGGTTTGAACTTGATATCAGAAGGTCAAAGAATAGAGCTTTAAAAGAAATTGCATACTGCACCATTGATGAGCCTCATCCTTGCTATTTGCATTATGGAGAGAATCCAGGTGCAATTTTGTTTGCTCTACTTCTAGTCACTGACAATTATCTTACTTGGGCGAAATTGATGCAAAGGGCATTAGGTGTAAAAAGCAAGTTAGGATTCATTGATGGATGTCTTTCATTGAATAGTGCAATGGCGAAAATTCTTCTATTAGTCCAAGCTTGAGCTAGATGCAACAACATGGTTGTATCTTTGATGCTAAATTGTGTTTCTCCAAAGATTCTTGCAAGTGTTCTTTACAAGGACACAACCTTGGAAGTCTAGAAAGATCTCAAAGAAAAATTTTCCAAAAAGAATGGTTCAAGACTCTTTCAATTGGAGAAAGATATTGCAACAGTTTCTTAAGGAGATCTTTCAATTACAAATCATTTTACTCGGCTGAAGGTTCTATGGGATGAGATTGAAAATTACAGAGCTCTTCCTTATTGTACTTGTGGTTCTTGCACATGCTCAATCAATGGGAAATTGACATAGTTTCAGCTACAAAATTCAGTGATGCAAATTCTGATGGGACTCAATGAATCATATATTCAGATTCAAGGGCAAATCTTGTAGATAGATCCTCTTCCTTCAATTAACAAGGTCTACTCTTTGCTAATTCAAGATGAAAGGAAAAAAATCCATTGGTCATTCAACTGAAGCCTATGTTGAATCAATTGCTCTGGCAACAAAGATCAACACTTTTGGTAGCTATTGTGGATTTAGAAATTCTTATGGGAATAACAATTCTAGTGGAAAATCTTTTAAGAACAAAGGCAAAGAAAGGCCAATGTGTAGTCACTGTGGAACATACCATATTATGGAAAAGTGTTATAAGCTTCATGGATATCCTCCTGACTACAAGGCCAAAAGAAAGAAACTAATGGGAAATCAAGTGGGAAATTCAGAAATTGGAGCTAATTTTGGGGCCATGGACTCTAATTCTATGCCTACACAATAGTCTTCTCTTCACAAAATGCTTTTCCATTCATTGCAGATCAGTATTAGAAGATTCGTGTCATGATTTGTAACTCAAGTCAAGGTTTTCCATGCAACTTGACTGTTACTGAAGTTGCTCTATGGCTATGCCCAATATGTTTCAACCACTACTCCACTTGCAGCTATTCCTTTCACTTAAAGCATTCTATTTTTGTTGCTAAAGTAGTAAATAGAAGTGCTTACAATTGTACCACTTGGGTTCTTGATACATGTGCTATAGACCACATCATTTGTTTTGTTAATTTGTTTACCTCTATAACTAGTTTAACCAAGTGTGTTGTTGAATTACCTAATGGAGAAAGTGCATAAATAACTCGTGTGGGTTTAGTTAGAGTTTCCTCTAATTTGGTTCCAAAAATGTACTGTGTGCCTTCTTGCTCTTTCAATTTGTTATCCATTAACAAACTTACCCAAACCATGCCCCACTGTCTTGTTTTTCTCTCTCAATTTTGTTTTATTCAAGACCTTTCATCTTGGAAGAAGATTGGAATAGGTGAATTGCATCACAAATCTAATTATTACAAAGATTAGATTGCATCAACTTTTCATCTTTGACAAATTATCTTTACAAACACAAGTTTGTTCACTCTACTTCTTTTGTTAATTCTGTAAATAACATAACTTGAACTTGGCACTTTGGACTAGGACACCCCTCAATGAATAAGTTGTTACTGTGGACACAATGGAGGATTCACCGCCTAGTTTTGAAATGGCATAGGAACCATGAATATAGTGTCCTTACGAGGAAGGAAAATTGATCTTGCTACCAGAGATATGGGTTCGGAGTTTAGGTATGTTATTGAGAAGGTGTTAGGCATCCAAGTCCGCCCAACTCTAATGTTGGCTTCCTCTCATATCTTTTGTCTTAATCCTATCATAGGCATGTCCAATATTTTTATTCTAGACTCACTCACACACTAACATACATCTAACAATCAATCATAGCATCAAACATCCCTAAACATACATCTATCATACTTATCACCTAAACCTAGCATATATCTATTATGCTTATCACTCAAACCTAGCATACATCTATCATCAAACATGTTATCTCAAGCAAGGCAGCTAGCCACAAAACAAGGCAAAAAGATAGGCATGGGAAAAAAATATAGATCATCACATGTATTCTAAACTTTTACACATGAAATCAAGCACTAAATGAACATGTTATATCATTAAAATGCATGTTCATACTAATGCATGCCTTACCTCACTTACCTTGTTGCATCTCAGCACCTATTGCATCAATGAATGGGCATGTGAATGCATGTACTTGGTATTAAAACAAGAAAATAAAAGAAACCCTAATCTAGAATATTAAAGCAAACAAACATGTGAACAGAAAAACATAAACTCAAAAGCATACAAGAAGGTTAAAACAGAGGCATATGATGTGAAATAAAAGATGAAACAAAAGCTTAAAACTTGAATTAGGGTTTATGGGCTCAAGTATGCATGTGCATACATTGGCATGCGCATGCATAGGCATGCGTATGCATACTTCGAGCTTGCGTAGGCATGTAAAAAGCACGTGCACGTAGACACACCCAAAACCCTAAGCCCGAAATAAAAGAGTAGAAAAGACATAAAGGCTTAAATTTAACATGCTCAAAACGTAAGGAAAGCATAAACCTAATCTAAACAAACATGTTATACATAAACAAAGCAAATAAACAAGATCAAAAGAAAAATTAAAAGAAAAAATGAAAGAAAATGCTTTTAAAAAAAAACCTCAAAGCAAAAAGCTCTTAGGTTTGATTTTTGATCCTTTTTATCAGTTAAAATTATTCACAAATCAATAAAAATGCGATTAGTAATCTTAAAATTCAAAGATCAAGGCTAGAAAAGGCCCCAATCAAACAAAATTGACTTGAGTATGTTTTTGAAAAACTACCTCTATGATTCACTATTTCTAGTGAATCTTAGGTTTTCCCTTAGGATTTTCTATGTTCTTTGAAAATGCACCATGTATGGCTATTTACATTGTGAAAATGGGGGTTTGGAATGGCTCCCAGATGATGTGGGATTCATTCCAAACCTTGGTTTTTAATGCAGAAAACTCATCTTTCGTAGGTTTCTAAAACCCTACTTGCGTGTGCAGACTCGTGCCTACGTACGCAGGCTTTGAGGCTATGTATGCAGGTTCATGCCTGCATATGTAGGCTAAGGGTTTTCTTTGGCCTTTATTTTCCAAAAATAGATTTTTTTTTTCTCATTAAAAAGTTATATTTTCCATTTTAATAACTCTTAAGTAAATTTGTAGTCTAATTAGGCCCTAAACCAACCTTGGGTCTTAGAATTTCAACATCATTGGGGAACGAGGGCCCGAGTCGTAGGGTGTACAAAATGTGATGTCTACAATTACCATTGCAACACATTTTGTATGTTTCTTTCAATTCTTGTAATGACATTTGCCATATCTGTCCTTTGGCAAAATATAAAAGGTTACATTTTCCATTTGATAATAATTTTTGTGATTCTCCTTTTGATATAATACTTGTTGATATATGGGACCCCATTCAGTTCCAATTCATGAAGGTTTTAGATATTTCTTGTCCATTGTTGATGATGCTACTAGATGTACTCGAGTCTATCTTATGATATCTAAATTAGAAGTTAGATGTTGTTGTGGGCGTAATGGGAAGGGAGTACGCCTCGGCCAAGTGGATTGGGGAAGAGAAAAGAAAATGGAGCCGCCACCTATATCAGGTCTAGGAACCATATATATAGTGTTGATACCGTATTTTGTTTGCCCTCGATTTGCAGCCTAACCTCAAAAATCCAAAAATATAAGGTTATGTTTGGTAACAATTCTTGCTTTTTATTTTCAAAAACTTGTTTTTGGAAATATAAAGAAAAAAAAAATCTCTTGTATTTTCCAAAATCAAAAACATGTTTGGTTAGTTGAAATTTAAAAAAAAAAAAGTTTTTTAAAGAAAAAAATAGAAAATACTAAAATATGTTGTTATTAGGATTTGTACTCTAATGCTAACTCATTAAATGAGATGGATTTATTAAATTAAATGCGTGTTTTCATTGACTTTTGAAAATTAGAAGCTGAAAACAACATTTTTCATGTTTTCAGTTTCCTTCGCAAATTAAGTTAGAAAACAATTTTTATTTTTTGTCAATTTTGGGTTGCCAAACAAGTTTTTTAGTCTCAAAAATAGAAAATTGTTTTTTAAAAACTGAAAATAAGTAGAAAAATAGTTACCAAACATACGCTTATTTTCTCTCCATGGGGTCGCGAGAACATCTAAAATGACGTGACTCAACCCGTTCGGACACCAGAGCACTCAAAGTGCCTCTTTCAACCAAAATGACCAAAACTCTAAGTTGGAAAATTTGGTTTTGCATCTCATACAAAACACACAGCGGAAGCAACAAACATGGATCTACATCATTCATGAGAGATAACATGTAACCTTGAATTCTAGAACAAAGAATAGAAAGCATACCTTAGTGCAGTGAATTTCGAAACCATGACTTGAGAATACCTTTAATTTTCATCTCAATTCCACATGGTGCCCAAGATGTGTGGTCTCTCAATCAGTCCTTTTGTACATAGATTCTCAAAGAAAATTCTTCTTCTTCTCCTTGTAGAGAAAAACTGATTTCTTTTCTTTTCATTATACGTACGTTCTAACTACCTTGGTAATTCCTTATTTAATAAATCTTATTAAATAAAAACTGATTATCTAATTGGGTTAGCCTTTTGAGCTTACCCAATTGGGCTTTAGTTTGTGGCTTAAGATAGGACCAAAGGGAACAAATAAGACACTAGCTCCAATGGGCCTTGGGCTTTTCTGTCAACTCTTGACAAGTCCAACGTTATCATTAATTATATTCAATACCACTATAAGAATATAATTGCACTCTAGGCCTTATTAATAAATTATATCCCAAGACTTTATTACACAAAGTTATGAATGTTGACTGCCACTTTGAAGATTATTACATCTTAATCCTTGAGTACCCGGTTTAATCTTTTATGTTATTTGTAAAGTTGTAATTTACAACTGTGTTTTTGTTGGCTTTTATTCCGTGCCAAATTTGATTGTAATTATGTTCAATCGTTTAAACCCTGTATTTGTTGTGGGATTTGTTGTAAGGGTTGTGTGATAGAGAGAGTGTATGAAGACTCAAGCATTTGAAGATTGAAGGATTCTCGCGGGTGTCTCGCAACCTAGCATCCCGCGAAGTGAATCATGTGCCAAGCACATGCTGGAATACGAAGAGTCAGGCCAGGTGGAGATAGCTATGTCTCGCGAGTATCTCGCGGGTAAGGCCTTCCCGCGAGACACCCGCGAGGCAATCTGTTCTGCCAGCCTGTACTTTTTGAGTCGCACCTTTTCCACCTGTCCTATATATACCATCATTACCCACAATTGTTGAGGTATGCTTCAAAGAGAAAACCCTAGCCAAACACATTGGTAATTAGAGATTGTCTTCCCCATCTTTCTCTATACAATTGCTTGTGGTATTTCCTCAACCCTTCCCTCTCCATTATCCATATCTTTGAAAGGTTGATAGCCCAAACACTTACCACACCTTGAGAGTGCTGTGTGACGTTTTGGTGCTGCTGGGAAGCATTGGAAGAAGCCTTGAATGGCAGATGCAACATGGAGCTTGTTGCGGGATCCGAATAACTAGAACAAGACACGGTTCCGAGAAGCCTTGTTGGAGTAGGAGCTTGGAGGGCTTAG
Source organism: Quercus gilva (assembly GCA_023621385.1). NCBI lineage: Eukaryota > Viridiplantae > Streptophyta > Magnoliopsida > Fagales > Fagaceae > Quercus > Quercus gilva. The sequence goes on along the minus strand of CM042476.1, from coordinate 61,175,778 downwards.
GTACAGCGGGTAGACTAGGCTTGGAAGGTCTTTTGCTAACCCATGTATCCCAACTGATTGTCTAGTGGATCGATTTCCGCTTGGAGGGCGGCAGAGAGGTTTTACGCCGAGGTCTTCGGTTTCCTCTTCGATAACACGTCTCGGTGTTATCTGTGTTTGCATCTTTCTTCCCTACTCTTGTTCATTTCATTTTTACTGCTGCGTTGCTTTAAATATGGATTAGAGTAGTTGTTTCATTTATACGCTTGTGTTTACACTATTCCACACTTATCATTAAGTTAGTGTAAAATCAACTAAGCCGTAATTTTAATTTGGGGGTCTAAACCGCTCGTGTGTTTTCAACACATTTTCGAGCTTTCAATTGGTATCAGAGCGGGTACACTTGTTGTGGTTTAAATACCTAAGTGTGTTCTTTGACCCCTGTTGAGATGGACCGGTCTCAATCGCTCAATGTTCCACTATTTTTTTATGGGAATAATTATACATTCTGGAAAGTTAGAATGAGAGCATTTTTATGCTCTATCGATGATACCGTTTGGGATGCGATTGAGATAGGTTGGACTAAGCCGGAGGCTCCTAAGTCCACTTGGGATAAAGCAACTCTAGCAGTAGCCAACGCTAATAGTAAGGCCTTAAATGCTATTTTTTGTGGTGTCCCCTAATGAATTCCACAGGATTTCTCATATGACAATAGCCAAGGAAGCTTGGGAGATTTTGGAGACTACCTATGAGGGTACAAAGAAAGTTAAGGACACTAAGCTTCAGATGCTTACCACCAAATTTGAAGAACTCAAGATGGGTGATGATGAACCATTTGATTCATTCTATGGGAAGCTCAATGAAATTGTCATTGCTAAACTCAATCTTGGGGAGAATATTGAAGACACTAAGGTGGTGAGAAAAATTTTGAGGTCCTTACCTGAAAGTTTTAGAGCAAAGGTTACAGCCATAGAAGAAAGCAAAGACTTGGATGAGATTAAAATCCAAGAGTTGATCGGGTCTCTCCAGACGTATGAGCTGGGACTGCCTTCCCATAAGACGAGCAAATCGCTTGCTCTTAAAACCATCACCGAAAGAATAAATGATTCCTCCAAAGAAGATGGAATGGAGAAGGAAGTAGCATATCTTGCGAAGAACTTCCGCAAATTTCTGAAAATGAAAAATAGCGGGAAACCTTTCAATAGAGGAAAGTTCTCTCCTTCAAGAGGTGATAAGAAAGTGTTTAATAGAAAAGAAGGAAAGGACTCTCAACCTTCTTCAGATGTTGTGTGCTATGAGTGCAATGGCCATGGACATTTGAAGAAGGAGTGTCTGAATTTTCTGAGGGGAAAAGGGAAGGCTTATGCTACAACGCTCAGTGATTCTGACTCTTCTGATTCTGACTCGGAAGAGAGCTGTGACGGTGAGGGAAACTACTCCGCATTCATGACCATTGATCATGTAGACTCCTCAGATGACTTGGGTGCACTTATGAAGGAACTTGGTGAGCATTCTGATTCAGAGTCCATTGGAATTGTAGAAGAATCAGATGAGGAAAAGGATGAGAGTGCAGCTAATCTTCAAGAAAACTACTCATTATTCCTTGAGAAGTCGGGAGAATATGCAAGGGTAGCCAAGGCGGGCGTCAGAAAAATGAAGAAGGCTGAGGAAGATTACCAGAGCCTCATGGTCAGACATAGGGAGGCAAAATGAGAGATAGAAAAGATGAATGGTGAGCTGTCAGAAGCTTACTTAAAGATCAGATTTTTTAAACAAGAGGTGGTGCAAACGCAAGCCAAGATAGATAGGGTCTCATCCAGAAAGTTGGATGAAGTTATCTCTTCTCAAAAACATGTCTCAGATAAGTCCGGAGTGGGATATGCCGGAGGGAGTAGCTCATCGGTCAAAGCTACCAAAGAAGTAAAATTTATGAAGGCCATAGAGCCAATTGTACAAGAGACCATCCCTGAGAATGTTAAGGTTGAGAAGAAGAATGTAATTGAGCAACGGATGGTGAATAAGCCCCGAAATCAATCTGTAGGAAGACATGAAACCAGAGCAAGATCTCTTTCAAGACCTCAACGGGGTCCTAGAACAGATTATGTGTGTCACTATTGCGGACTGCAAGGACATACTAGACCAAACTGCCAAAAGCTGAGAGCAGACAACAATGCAAGCGCACTGTGGTCACAAGGAAGAAGGAATGACAGTAGAGCTTGGAGCGGTGAGAACTCAAGAAGCCAAAATTGTGATCCCGGAGTGACAGACGTGATGAAGATGATCGGTGCCTTCACCACTTGCTTGGAGAGTTTTACAAGGAGGTTTGAAAGTCCCAACTCTCGTACCCAATCCGTCAAGGATATCACCCCAAACGCACGTGACGTGTGGGTGAAGAGGGGTACTCATGCATAAGCATTATAATATGTCCATGCATCAATTCTTTCCATGTGTAGGGACATTTGTTGTTGCATCATTTCATGCATTGCTTTCATTTTAATTCTTTTTTGTCTGGCTTGAACCTGTTTTTGTTGATCTTACTTTTCTTGTTTTGTTTTGGGTGTGTTTCAAAAATTCAAAAACCCATAAAAATTGAAAAATCTCAAAAAGTTTGATTACTTGTTTTGTGCATATCTCATGTGAGTTTGGCCTCGTACCTTCGTCCTTATGGCATAGTGCATTTACGATCTTAGCTTGATATGTATGCACTCTTTTTTATGTGGAAGAAACCCTGAAAACTATGTGTGACTGTTGTAAATAGATCTTCAAGCCTGTCATGAATGATTGGTCAATAGTCTTGTTGGTCTTGATACTTGCATAGACTTGTGTCTATATCTCTTCCCACTTTATTTTTTTGTTTCTGTAAAAAGAGCTCACCAATTGTAAATCTCCAAATGAAAAGAGATATTGAGCTGCAAAAGCCTGTCGCACATACTAGTATTTGACTAGGAAAAAGGAAAAGCGACTCTTTTAAAGTAAATGTTATGGTGCTCAAAAAGCCAAAGGCTTATCATCAATATTGAAATATCATAAATTTCAAGCACCTACCTCAAAAATGAGATGTTTTGTCCATACAAAATAAAATGGACCAATTGTTATACTTTATGAAGAAGCCAAATGAAAAGCTTCTAAGTTATGTTTTCAATGTGTGGGAGGTCATATATACTCATTTCTATAATGGAGATAGTCCACTTGATTTCGTATCAGCTGTGTATGACTCGTGTGAATTGATCATTGAAGCTTCGCTCTGGTCTAAGGACTATTTCACATTTGATACTCACACACAACACACAAGTTTTTGATTCAATCAATGCCTATCTCATTTGCATGATTGTATATGTCCAAATGTGATGTGTATGCCCATGAACTTGTTGATCAAATCCAAAAAGATTTTTGTGAGTTTTATTAGTTTTTGAAAGTGATTTTATATTTTCTTGTGTTTCTTTTTGGTCAAAATGTTTTTTTGTGTGTTTTTCATCAAAAACTGGTTCAGGGGTTGTTTCGCGAGAAGCTCGCGACTAAGATGCTTCCCGCGAAAAGGTTTGAGGGAAATATTTTTTTCTTTCTTGTCACTCAGAGACTTTCGCGACTGTCTCGCGACTGTCTCGCGACCAACAGCTTCTCGCGAAATACTGTTTGGCAAAAACTGGGTTTTTTCTCAAAATCAGACAGAGAATTTCGCGACTGTCTCGTGACTCTCTCGCGACTTAGAGCTTCTCGCGAAAATTTTGTGCTTCAGTGGCCTTTCTCGCGACTGTCTCGCCACTCCCTAACCCGCGAAAAACGCGTGTTTTCAGTTTTATAGGGCTGATGTGATTGTTTTTCAAACCTTAACCCATTCCCTCGCTTAACCTCTCTCAAAGCCATTCTTAACCCATTTCGCCATTCCATCAAAATCCGTTCAAATCAAGCATTTTTTCTGCACTTTCTCTCTCAAGGTATGATTTCTAGAGCATCAGTTTCTTGTTGTTGCTTCAATTTTGCAGATTTATGTTAGGGTTTTGCTGTTTGGGGTTTTCGAATTTTTGGGTTGTTTTTCAAAATTTGGTGAAATTTTGTCAAATCTTTTGATTGGGTTTGTTCCATTTGTTGTGTGTGCTTCTGTGTTGGCCCCTTGTGGCGTTTTAATGTGTATTTAGGCCTGTTTTCACCATGTTCATGCATTATTCATGTCATATTTGAATTTGTGCATGCTTAGTGTTTGATAAAATGTCCAGATGACATTTTATCACATACCTAAGCACACTTAGGCAAACCTCATGCATATCACTTGCACACACATGCACAGCTACTTAACTTTATGCACTGTGTGTATGTCTATCTTCACACACGGCACTACATTTGTTTTAAACTATCTTCAATCTAATCAAGCTCTGTGCTCTGTTTTGTATGCTGTGCATGTGTTTCCTGGTGTTTTTGGATGTTCTTTTGAACAGATGTCTCCGTTCAAGACTTCAGCTGTGAAAGGTCGCAGCAACAAAGGGAAAGAACCAATCATCGATGTTGATGAAGATTCCCCGAGACCAAAGAGAGCTCGTGCTTCAACAGGACTCTTTGATCCTAACTTGTTTCGCTCTTATGCTGCTTTTGAATCCTATAAAAATCTCTTCCGAGATGCTCCTTTGTTGGTTGAGAGAGCAGTTGATCAGTCATCTCTTCTGGATACAAAAATTCCTACTTGGTTTGCCACAAAAGACTGGAATTTTCTTCTCTCCGATCTTGAAGATGCTTATGAGGACATGGTAAAAGAATTTTATGCCAATGCTATTGTACAAGGACAAGAGATCAGATGCTGGGTTAGAGGAAAGCGATTCTTGATAACACCTGTGTACCTGTCTGAAATCCTACACATAAACCGTCCGATTCTTCTTATACCACCTGTGTATGATGACCTCAATCTGGATGAAGAATTACTCCGAGGACAACTAAGAGCAAGTTTGGAATTCTCTTCTAGTGGAAAGTCAATCAGTGTGGCTTCACTTTCTCCAGAATTAAGGCTCATGTCAACAATCATGTGCAGCAACCTCTATCCATTGTCAAGCACCGGTTTCATCAACCTAGGTCGAGCATTATTTCTTCATGATCTGGTATCTGATGTGGAAATTGACGTATGCTCTTACATCTTCCACATTTTGGCTAAAACAGTCAACCATACTGCTTCAAGGAATTGCATTCCCTTTGGTCGTCTCGTTTCTTGGATTTTGAAACTCAAAGGTGTGCGTCCATCTGCTGATGAGCGCCCTCATCCTAGGCCAAGTCCAATTAACGATCGTACTCTTCAAGCAAGTATGAGTCACACCAAGAAGACTGTCAAACAAGAACATCATGCTCATCATGGTACCTTAAGTTCTACTTCTCATTCCTATGATGACAAGTTTGACACCATCATGGTTACCCTTCAAGATCTCAGCACCAAACTTTCAGGACTTACTCAGATCATGTACTCCCAACACTCCCGTCTTGATAAACAGCTAACCTCCCTCGAAACTCAGATGGATGAAATTCAAAGGAAGTTGGAAGAGAATGACAACTAGCTATTCCATGACAAAAAGGGGGAGATGATGTCATTGACAGGGGGAGTGTAGTGATAGGGGGAGATGATGTCTTTTTGTTTACTAGCTACACTTATACTTTGACTTCAGTAGTACTTTCAGTATTTTGTGTTTATTCATATGTACTTTGTAGCATTTTGTTTTGTACCCATGATTGCTTATGTAAGCTTTTAGGGTTTGTTTCATGCATAAGTTTTGTAGGTCTTTGTGGTTTGTGCCATGCATTTGCAATACCATGCTTATGCAACCTTCATGCATGTTTGCTTGTTGTTCAATGTCATGCATTTTACTTCAAGTACATCACTCTTGTGCCCATGTAGGATTGTTCTTAGATGCATACACGTTCTATGCATTGGTTGAGTGATGAACACTCTTGTGCCCTTATAGGATTGTTCCTAGATGCAAATACTTCATGTATTTCGCATTGGTTGAGTGTTGGAGTTGCAAGTGACTCTCTTCAAATGAGCTTATCATCTTGCAAATCCAGATGTTCATTCCCTGTGTGAATGAGCATAGTAATTGCTTCTGTATAGTGATTACTTGTTTGATCTTGCCATGATCTAGTGTTTCTATTTCATTTAGCTTGATCTTGCTATTATTGCTCCATATGCTTTTCAATTTTTTCTGCTTACAATGATGTTATTGTCTTGTTGTGTTTCAGGAGTTACTTGTTCATATGTTTCAAGAGCACTTCAGAATCTAGAACTAGGTGTGAGTGAGTTTTGCCTTTGTTCCCAAACTCACGTTTAAGTCTAGAGTCTGTTTTAGGGTTTTGTCACGGAATAGCGAAAGGGGGAGATTGTAAAGTTGTAATTTACAACTGTATTTTTGTTGGCTTTTATTCCGTGCCAAATTTGATTGTAATTATGTTCAATCGTTTAAACCCTGTATTTGTTGTGGGATTTGTTGTAAGGGTTGTGTGATAGAGAAAGTGTATGAAGACTCAAGCATTTGAAGATTGAAGGATTCTCGCGGGTGTCTCGCGACCTAGCATCCCGCGAAGTGAATCATATGCCAGGCACATGCTGGAATGCGAAGAGTCAGGCCAGGTGGAGACAGCTATGTCTCGCGAGTATCTCGCGGATAAGGCCTTCCCACGAGACACCCGCGAGGTAATCTGTTCTGCCAGCCTGTAACTTTTGAGTCACACCTTTTGCACCTATCCTATATATACCATCATTACCCACAATTGTTGAGGTATGCTTCAGAGAGAAAACCCTAGCCAAACACATTGGTAATTAGAGATTGTCTTCCCCATCTTTCTCTATACAATTGCTTGTGGTATCTCCTCAACCCTTCCCTCTCCATTATCCATATCTTTGAGAGGTTGATAGCCCAAACACTTACCACACCTTGAGAGTGCTGTGTGACGTTTTGGTGCTGCTGAGAAGCATTGGAAGAAGCCTTGAATGGCAGATGCAACATGGAGCTTGTTGCGCGATTCGGATAACCAGGACAAGACACGGTTCCGAGAAGCCTTGTTGGAGTAGGAGCTTGGAGGGCTTAGGTACAGCGGGTAGACTAGGCTTGGAGGGTCTTTTGCTAACCCATGTATCCCAACTGATTGTCTAGTGGATCGATTTCCGCTTGGAGGGCGGCGGAGAGATTTTACGCCGAGGTCTTCGGTTTCCTCTTCGATAACACGTCTCGGTATTATCTGTGTTTGCATCTTTCTTCCCTACTCTTGCTCATTTCATTTTTACTGCTGTGTTGCTTTAAATATATATTAGAGTAGTTGTTTCATTTATACGCTTGTGTTTACACTATTCCGCACTTATCATTAAGTTAGTGTAAAATCAACCAAGCCGTAATTTTAATTTGGGGGTCTAAACCGCTCGTGTGTTTTCAACACATTTTCGAGCTTTCATTATTCATAAATATATAGTTTAGTAACTCCTTACTAAAGTGGTTGGGCCCAACACTCTGAATAACCAAACTCATTAAACTTATCTCAAAGGAATATTTTATATCTCCGTTAAGAGATTATGAATTCCATCTTGAGAATATATGTTCTATCAACATTAAATGCGACTGCCCAACATATTGAGGTTTTAACCGTAACTTATAGATCTCACTCCTAATATATCAAAGCAACCTACATCTCATAATCAGGTCCATTATTCTCTCAGGATTTAGAGTTGATGTAAATAGAAGTCATGTGATTTATTATTTATTTGACAGTCGTTAGGAGAATAATAAATTTCACAGCGGTCCAGTTCAAGATGTCTTAACTCTTAAGACATATCAACATACCAACTAGAAGTCTCCATTTCCATGATCAAGACAAATCATCTTAGTTGATATGTTATAATCTTCACAGATGAAATGCCCAATTTCAACACCGACTACGAACTAAAATTTTGAGTTTACAAAGAACTTGTAATTTATATATTCTGTGACTTTTCTCATAAATCACATACTATGCATCTCATGGACTAAGATAATGTCCCATTAGTTCATAAATAGATAGTCTCATATAATTAAACAATTTGATTATTTATGACATGCCAATAAATTGGATTTTAGGACATAAACCGCAACAATCTCCCACTTATCCTTAAAGACAATTTTCCATATATCCGACACTTATCTCCCTTTAAAGTAATTTATAGTCACTCTAAGGCAAGGTTTGGAAATAGTTTCAGTCAGATTTATTGCATAAATTATATTTTCTACTACTACTTCTCAAGTACTCATATCTCTCTAATGAGATAATACTTACACTTAATGTGTATCTTCACCACTTAGGATGAACACATATCCTGAAGTCTAACTTCACGAATCACAATCAAACTACAAGTCAGTATTTGTACATCTAGTAACCATCAAAACCTCACTTTGGTGGACAAGCATATAATCCCTCATTCTCCTAAGATATTTAAGTATATGCTTTACTCCCACTAAAGTAAGTGATCTTTGATTCAATTGATATTTGCTTACCATCACCACCGCAAAATAGATATTTAGCCTAGTATATAGCATGGCATAAAGACCTCCTTTTGATATGGTATAAGGAACAGTCTTAATATGCTCTTCCTTTTATACGTCTTAGGACTATAGTCCTATATAAAGGAACTTCAAATTTAAAAAGAAAGAATCCTTTCTTGAAGTATTACATGCTATTCTTGGTTAGAATCTAATTTATTTAAGCAGTTTGAGATAGACCCAATATCCTAATTTCTAAATTTTAACAAAATTAAATTCTTAGGATAACTAGTCTTTCCCAAGTACTTTCTATCAATCTGGATTAGACAACAAAAACTCTATTGATGACAATAACTCCACATCATTCTAAATTATTACTGTGGGTGAGAAGGCCCAACGCCAAGTATTGGGCCCAGGGCTCGATTTGAATATCACCGCTTGTTTGAAGAGGTGAAAGGGATCAGCGCTTAGTCCGTTTGTTGGAAATGCAACCAAGGGACGAATGTTGCATCCGAAGACAACCTAGTTAGTCTGAAGAGGTTCAACTCATCGGACCGCAGGAAAACTTGATCAAGTTGACACACTAAAGACCCCAGCAAACCTCCCAGAAGATTCCACGGTGGGGAGTGAATTTTGGGCACACTTGGGGGTGTGAAGTACATAAAATATCTTAAGGGAAAAACTGCTACCATCGCATTTAATGCACTGCAGCAACCTTCCTGACCGCATTTAAGTGGAGAAGACACCTGAACAGTGCAACCTCAACTACCACCACTCATGACAGACTAAAGCAAACTTCTGATGTGACCTGTACTCAAGTGAGTGCTTAGATGAAGAACAAATGGACGATGAAGATGAGGAAGGAGGAGTATATATAAAGGGAATAGGCCTCATAGAGAAAAGGGGGAAGAGAAAATTTGCATTCATTTCTAGAAAAAGACGTTAACCTCTTCGGATTGAGGAAGATTTTTACCGAAGGTCAATTTGAACATTATTTTCAATTGTTGATCTATTTGAACCGTTGCTAATTCCATTTCCAGCCTAATTGTTCAACCTACTCTCTACAAATTCATTGTTCAGGGTCTTATTAGACTCAGTCCACGAAGTTTGTACTTGGTCCAACAAAAATTGACCCTACAATTGGCGCCGTCTGTGGGAAACAGCTTGAGTAAAGGTGGAAGCAACACCTCAGAAATGGCTGAACTGAGGCAACAACCAATGGAGTCCAGATCATCTCAGCACACCAATCCTTTTCTTAATCTGGAGCTGAGACAGGACCGTGAAGGCAGCGTACATACCGCATATGACGATCAAAATCAATCACATAGAGAGAGCCACATGCCCCATGCAGAGAAAAACCAAAGCATACAGTTGGAAATTGAAAGGCTGAGGAGAGAGTTGCGCCATGCAAAGGGGAAGCGCATTTCCTCGTACTCTAATGAAGATTCTGAGGAAGAACGGAACATCGACTACAGGTGAAAGCCTCGAACGCCAGTCAGTGAGTCTTTGCCCTATGAGGAAATGCACCACTGTGAGAGGAACCCTCAGAGCCCCTTCCCTAGGGGCGCAGGGAACAATGCTATGAGTAAAGCTCTGGATCAGATCTCCAGACTTCCTTTTACACGTAACATCGAGAATGCCAGACTTCCTCGGCATTTCCACCAGCCCACATTCACCATTTACAATGGCCGGACTGACCCGGTGGAACATGTGAGCCATTTCAACTAGCGGATGGCTGTTCACTCCAGGGACGAGGCCTTAATGTGCAAGGTTTTCCCATCCAGTTTGGGACCAATAGCCATGAGATGGTTTGATAGTCTGAAAGCAAACATTATTAGCTCTTTCCAAGAGCTAACTCAGGCATTTGGGTCCCGTTTTGTCATGTGCCGAAGGGTTCCGCAATCCATGGCCCCCCTATTGTCCGTCAGCAGGAGGGAGGGTGAAACTTTGAAGTCATATTCAGATAGGTTATGGGAAACGTATAACGAGATGGAAGAAGACTGTGACTTGGTGGCCATCAGCTCTTTTAAGCTAGGCCTTCCCACTGAACATCTCTTAAAGACGTCCCTAACGGCCAAACCTACTACTAGTGTGCACCAGTTGATGGATAGGATTGACAAGTACAAAAGAGTTGAAGAAGACCAACAGCAGAGTAAAGGCAAGGATAAGGTTATCCCTCTGGAGAGGGGGGATTTCAGGTCGGACCGACAGAGCCACAACCGGCAGAGAAAGGAGTGGGTTGGACAGGGTTTAGCGAATTTTCAAGCAGTCAATGCTGTATTTCGTGAGCCCGTACACCAAGTCCTGGAGAGAATAAAAAATGAGCCTTTCTTCAAGAGGCCAAACAAGATGGTCGGAAACCCTGAAAGGTGCAACCACAATCTCTACTGCCAATATCATCTTGACCACGGGCATACTACGGAAGACTGTAGGAGTTTGTGGGACCATTTGGATCAACTTGTCAGCGAGGGCAAGTTAAAACAACTTTTGCACCACTCATACGATCAGGGAAGCCAGGGAAATCCAGTGTCTCGAAGAGAGGATCCTATGAAACCCCTTTTGGGCACAATAAATGTTATCTTTGCCACACCAGGGAGGACAGGGTCTTGCCCATCCAGAGTATTATCAGTTGCTCGGCTACCCTCGGAGAGTATTAATAGGGAGCCAAAGAGGCTTAGGACGGGCGCTCAACCCATTTTAGGCTTTTTGGAGGATGATAAAATTGGAACCATACAGCCGCATGATGATGCTCTAGTGGTTACTCTCAGAATAGGGGATACAACGTGAGGAGAGTAATGGTGGATCAGGGCAGCGCAGCAGAAATAATGTACCCAGACCTCTATAAGGGGCTGAACTTGACTCTCGAGGACTTGACACCTTACAGTTCCCCTTTGGTGAGTTTCGATGGTAAAGTGGTCATCCTGAAAGGCCAAATCAGACTCCCTGTGCAAACTAGATCTGAAACGGTGGAGGTAGACTTTATAGTGGTGGACGCCTACTCACCCTACACCGCAATTGTGGCTAGACCTTGGCTTCATACCCTCGGAGCCGTATCTTCCACACTTCATCAGAAGGTTAAATATCCATCCGGAGGGAGAGTTGAGGAAATTCGAGGAGATCAATCGATGTCTAGACAATGTCTAGTGGCAACTATCCAACACCAACATTAAGCCGAATCCTTGGATCGTAGCAATGTAGGCTTATAGCAATTAAAACCTTCAGTGCTGGACACCGAAACCCCGGCCGAAGGGGCAGAATGTGAAAGCCTTGTGAAGTTAGTAGTTAATAATGACCCCGAGAAATTCTTTCAAGTTAGATCCATGCTGCCTCCTCAAGAGAAGGAAGGGTTGATAGAGTTCCTCAGAGCCAACGCTGATGTGTTTGCATGGGACTCAACAGAAGCCCCAGGAGTAAGTCTGGAGTTCATTTGTCACCATCTGAACGTTAATCCTGCCATCATCCCCAAGAAACAGCCGCTCCAGCGCCTATCAAGGGAACATGCGGACGCGGTTAGGGAAGAAGTGATGAAACTCAAGTAGGCGGGGGCTATTAAGGAAATTTTTTATCCTGAATGGCTAGCTAACACAGTAGTGGTAAAGAAGAAAAATGGAAAATGGCGGGTGTGCGTAGATTTCACAGACCTTAACAGGGCTTGTCCGAAGGATCCATTTCCAATGCCGAAGATAGACCAACTAGTTGATGCAACCGTTGGGCACCCTTGGATGAGTTTCCTGGATGCATTTCAAGGTTACCATCAAATACCACTAGCTCACGGTGATCAGGAGAAAACAGCTTTCGTGACCCCTGTGGGGAATTACCACTACAAGGTAATGCCGTTCAGCCTGAAAAACGCAGGGGCTACCTATCAGAGGATGATGACTAGAATATTTGAACCACAGTTGGGTAAAAGCATGGAGGTTTATATTGATGATATGGTGGTAAAAAGCAAGGTTGTTGCAAAACACATTGGGGACCTCAGGAACGTTTTTGAAATTCTGAGAGAACACAGATTGCGCTTGAACGCGTCCAAGTGTTCGTTTGGTGTGGGATCAGGCAAGTTCTTGGGATATATGGTGACTCATAGGGGGATTGAAGTTAACCCCGATCAGATAAAAGCCATCAACAACTTACGAGCTCCTCAAAACCCCAAGGAAATCCAGAAGCTGACAGGAATGACTGCTGCCCTCAATAGGTTCATTTCCAGATCGCCTGACAGGTGTAGACCTTTCTTCTCGCTGATCAACAAGTGGAAGGGTTTTGAATGGACTGAGGAATGCACTATTGCTTTCCAGCAACTTAAAGACTACCTAGCTCGACCTCCAATTATGTCCAGTCCAGAGCCTGATGAGGTCTTATTTGCATACATCGCTGTAGCCCCTAATGCAGTGAGCTTAGTGCTGATCCGGACAGAGTCTGGTATACAAAAACCAGTCTACTACGTAAGCAAGTCATTGCATGAAGCTGAAACTCGTTACTTGCAGCTGGAAAAGGCCATCCTGGCAGTAGTGCTAGGGACAAAGAAGCTGCCTCATTATTTCCAAGCCCACACCGTTATAGTCCTCACCCAGCTGCCGCTCAGGACCATACTCCGAAGCGCCGACTACACTGGAAGGATTGCCAAATGGGGCACGATCCTAGGGGCTTTCGATATCAAGTATATGCCTCGCACATCAATGAAGGGCCAGGTCCTTGCTGACTTGGTCGCCGAGTTCACGGAACCCCATTTGGAGGAGGTAACACCAACACCGACCTTGGATGGAAAGCCCGTTAGCATGGTTTCTCTACAGAGCCTGTTGCCTTAGGAAGTGTACGTAGACGGTGCATCGAATCAGAGGGGTTTAGGGGTGGGGCTAGTGCTGATATCCCCAGAGAAAATTGTCATTAAAATGGCGTTAAGGCTGGATTTCTCTGTGACAAATAATGAGGCAGAGTACGAGGCTCTTTTAATGGGGATGACGATGGTACGGAGGATGGGAGGAAAGTCAGTCCAGATGTTCTCGGACTCGAAATTAATCGTCGGTCAAGTACAAGGGGAATTTGAGGCGAAGAACGAAAGAATGCAAGGGTACCTGAGTCAAGCTAAATTACTGCAGACACAATTTGAAACTTTTAACCTGCAACACGTCCCTAGAAACAGCAACACGCATGCTGATTCTTTGGCCACGCTTGCCACCTCTTCGACGCAAGAATTGCCAAGGGTTATCCTCATTGAGGACATGCATAGACCAACGGAATTAAGAAAAGAGGCAGTCTAGGTTCATCACATCAGGGCCGCCCTAAGCTGGATGGACCCTATCATCAAGTTCTTAAAGGATGATGTGTTGCCCGAAGAAAAAGGGGAAGCAGATAAAGTACGAAGGAAAGCTACTCGTTTCTGGCTACCCGAGGACCATAAACTTTATAAACGCTCCTATTCAGGTCCATACTTACTGTGCATGCACCCTGAAGCAGCTGAATCACTACTAGAGGAGTTGCATGAAGGGATCTGTGGAAGCCATACTGGTGGGAGATCTTTGGCTCACCGAGCCATTACTCAAGGTTATTGGTGGCCGAATATGCAGAAAGAGGCCCATAAGTACGTCAAAAAGTGTGATCAATGCCAGTGGTTTACGCCGAACATACATCAGCCCGGAGGCATTCTTAATCCGCTGTCTAGCCCATGGCCTTTCGCTCAATGGGGATTGGATATTGTGGGCCCATTCCCTAAGGCAGCGGGAAACAAGAAGTACATCCTGGTCGGCACGGACTATTTCACCAAATGGGTTGAAGCTGAGCCTCTAGCAAACATCAGGGATATAGATGTGAAGAAATTTATCTGGAAAAATATTGTCACACGGTTTGGGGTTCCCCATACCCTCATATCGGACAATGGACTTCAATTTGACAGCAAAGCATTCAGGAATTATTGTAGTGAGCTGGGAATCACAAACAGATATTCTACCCCTACTTATCCCTAGGGAAATGGGCAAGCAGAAGCTGTTACTAAAGTCATAATTAACGGATTGAAGAAAAGGCTAGACGAAGCTAAGGGTAGATGGGTGGAAGAATTGCCTCACGTGTTGTGAGCATATAGAACTACGCCTCACAGGTCTACAGGGGAGACCCCCTTCTCAATGACCTATGGGGCTAAAGCCGTCATACCTCTGGAGACGAGGTTCCCAACGTATAAGACTAGCTCTTTTAATCCGATCAGCAACGATGGGCAGCTGGAAAAGAGTTTCGATTTGATTGAAGAACGAAGGGAAAAGGCGATGGTCCAACTGGCGCATTACCAACAAAAGCTCAAACAGGGCTACGATGCCAACGTAAAGTTGAGACCTTTAGAGCCTGGAGATTTGGTGTTGAGGAAAGTGGTAGGCACTGCAAAGAATCCAGCTTGAGGAAAACTTGGACCAAATTGGGAAGGGCCATACCGCATCACCTCAAGGGCTGGCATTGGAGCATATTTTTTGGAAGACCTGGATAATCATGTAATGTCCCGGCCGTGGAATGTAAATAACCTGAAAAGGTATTATTATTAAGTGTACTTTTTCTTTCTGTGATGGTGCCATTTTATTGTGCTAATAACTCTTTGAAGTGTTTAAACTTAAATTCAATCATGCCTATAGTCCACGAACCAGATGATTTGGGTTAGTTGACACTCATTTACGTTCCTCTTTAAAGTATTTAAACTTAAATTCAATCATGCCTGTAGTCCTCGGGCCAGATGATTTGGGTTAGTTAACACTCATTTACGTTTCTCTTTAAAGTGTTTAAACTTAAATTCAATCATGCCTGCAGTCCTCGGACCAGATGATTTGGGTTAGTTAACACTCATTTACGTTTCTCTTTAAAGTGTTTAAACTTAAATTCAATCATGCCTGCAGTCCTCGGACCAGATGATTTGGGTTAGTTAACACTCATTTATGTTTCTCTTTAAAGTGTTTAAACTTAAATTCAATCATGCCTGCAGTCCTCGGACCAGATGATTTGGGTTAGTTAACACTCATTTACGTTTCTCTTTAAAGTGTTTAAACTTAAATTCAATCATGCCTGCAGTCCTCGGACCAGATGATTTGGGTTAGTTAACACTCATTTACGTTTCTCTTTAAAGTGTTTAAACTTAAATTCAATCATGCCTGTAGTCCTTAGACCAGATGATTTGGATTAGTTAACACTCGTTTACGTTCCTCTTAAAGTGTTTAAACTTAAATTCAATCATGCCTGTAGTCCTCGGACCAGATGATTTGGGGTTAGTTAACGCTCATTTACGTTTCTCAAGTGTTATTGCCTACGTTATTAGTCTAGTCTGGTGTTTGGCAGAATATGCAAATTTAAGCTCAATTACGTCAACTGTTGTTATCATAAGGCCTTGTTTAACCACGTTTAAAAGATTACCATGGTTTTGGTTGATTCTCAGTTATCAAACTGTCGTTATTAGCCGTGATGGCGCAATCTAACATATACCATAAAAGCAACAAAGACAAAAAGTAAACCATTTCATTCATTAAAGAGGTAAGTTTGTTAAAAAATAAATGATAATGGGTCCTAACTATTACAAGTTCAAAAAATGCATCCTAAGCCTTTTTCTGAGGCACTGGGTCAGTCTTTGGCAGATCACCTGCATCACCGGTCTAAAGAGGTGCCTGGCTTGTCTCAGCTAGGACTGGAAGATTCTGACCGGCCGAAGGAGCTTCCAAGGTATCTGGCAGGTCGCAGATGTCAGGGTGGTAGTAAACACTCCCAGGCTGCCTCAGGGCAGATTCTGGGGGGACTCCGCCGCATCAAGGCTTTTGCCCCATGTGATGTCGTAGTACTCCCTGCAGACCTTTGCAAACTCCTCGGTTAGCCTCGTCTGGGTTTCTTGCACCCCTAGCATGTAGGCAGCCTGCTTCTCAGCCTCAACTGCTTCCTTGGCCAGTTGAGCGTCCTCCTTGGCCAATTTAGCAGCATCCTTAGCTTTGTCAAGCTCAGCTCGAAGTTCTTTCACCAACGCCTTCTCTGTTTCCAGATTGATTTCGGTAGTATACAACTTCTGGCATTGGTCTTCGACTTGCTTTGTGACAGTCTTCAGGCCTGCCTCCAGACTTTTCTTTGCCTTCGTCTCCTCCTTCAGTTGCTCAAAGATGTGGGCGCACTCATCTTTTACACTGCCCAATGCCTTCTCGGCCTCCTCCCTAGATTAGGCCTCGGCTTGCACTTCAATATTTTTCTTTTTATTCCACTCTTCAGCCACGTAAATTTGTTGGGCAATCTGCATGGCAAACAAAGAATTTTACGATTAGTTGTGAACGCACATAAGAGCTATGAGAGAGAGTCACTTATCTTACCATGGCTATATCCCTTTTGAGGGACAGGAAGAGCTCCTGTGGGTTGAAGCGCCGATAGGACTCCATGTCCTTCGAAAGAAGGAGAGGCTGCTCCAGTGCCTCTGCTATATGCCCAGCCTTTCCTCCAGCGTAGTTTCGAAGGGAAGCATCATATGGGATGGCTGCACCATCTAGTGTCAGCTTCGAGGACCACACCCGAGTTCCTCGCCGCACGTCTGCAGCTAGGGGCTCTTCCCTGCTCTCAGTAGAAGAAGCCCTTTTACCTCTCGTATCATGGGCCTTCTTTTGCTGCTTAGTACCCTTCGGAAGGACCACTTCCCCATCTTCAATATCCGTCACCACCCTCTTCTTCTTCAGATCCGGCAGTGGCTTTAAGCCGGGATCTCTTGGGGCTGGGGAGGAGGAGGGGGTGGTGGAAGATTGACCGTGGGCTGGGATGTACTAGTACCCTTGGTCACGGCCTTCGGCCTCCTATTCTTCATAAAATCCGTTAGACTCTGCATGTCTTCTTCTTCAGAGTCGTCAAGCATGGCTATATTTAAAGGTAGAGTAACTGAGTGCCTATCAAACACTTCGTCGGTAGCCAAAATTTGAACTTCCTCCGAGGTTTCCCCTTCAAACTTAAACTGGTCGATTTGCTCGTCAAGCAAAGGGGTCGATGAGGCTACTTTTTCTCCCTCTGCTGCCGGCCGAAGAGGGACCTGCTGAACAGGCTGGACGAGTAATGGAATGCCCTGTGGGTTCAGATGTGGCACAGGCGCGAAGTCAAATGGGGCCAGAAAGCCTTTTCGAGCAACGTCGATACAATTAAGGCGAGGGTCTCCAAGTGTTATCGCGTTGCCAACTGGCTGGAAGTCCTTTTTTTTTGGAGTATAGCCAAGGATGAGATGCATGGCCCTAAGCTGCCCGTCCTCGCTAGCAAAGATCTCTAACCGAAGGAGGAAGTTAAGTGCTGCGGCGTTAGTGAGGCTCAGCCGAGGAGCAACGTGATCCCTATCTGTAACATCAAAATGGAACTGTCAGAAAACATAAAACACGATAGAGAAGACCAGATTATTGAAAACAAAAACCCTAAGTTTATCATGGGGAAACCTATATGGGGGATATCTCACCTGGCTCTCCTGGCCGGGTAGGGCAATAAAGCCCGTCATGCCACGCGCCCGAAACGATCAGAAAGTCGTCTTTCATCCTTTTGTTAGACTTGGGAAGGCAGGAGAAGAGTCTGACTTCATCGGATCGGGATCTAAGATAGTATCCCGACCCTTGTTTGGAACGACATTCATACATGTGTACCACGTCGAGCCAGGTGAGCCCTAACCCCATATGTTGGTTCAGATCGTCGACGACTCCTAAAATCCTAAACACGTTAGTCGCACACTGCTCAGGGCAGAGTCTATGGTTCAGGAGATAATCTCTGGTGACCCGACCCATGGGGATGGTCATCCCTCCTTCCAAGAAGGCGATAATGGGGATCGCAACTTCACCCTCCTCTCAGTCTAATAGTAACCCCTCCGTAGAGCAGTATCTTAAGCCCACATCTTAGGGAATACGATATATCGTCCTAAACTTCTCTATCTGGGAAGGACTATTCACCAGATGTTCGAACCTACCCATTTTCAGTTAAGATAGTGGGGAACGATACAGAACGGTGGTTGGGAAATGAATGTCCAAACGCCGAAGAGGCAAACTGAAAAGAATATGAAAATCTCAAATGAAGAACTTACGCAGAATCAAATTGGAGGATGTCCTTTAGCTTTGCAGGAAGATCGTAGCAGATTCTGGGACGAGTTGAAGTAAATGACAGGAGAGGTTTTGGGAGCGTGAATGCTTGAATTCGCTGGAGAGTCTGAAATTTGCAAAGTGAGAAAATAACCCCCTCTGGGACCTTATAAAGAGGTAGGCAAAGTGGTGGGATTTATCCCGCCCAAAATGTTGAGGGAAATCTCGTCCGTTGGATTTGCGACGTGTCGTTAGATTTCATAGACAAGACGCCGCCTGGAGCAATTAATGATGCCTCGAAAACGACGCAACAACAGCAGCAATAAAAAAGCACCTAGATTTATGCGCCTACGCACGTGTGGATTCAGAAATTCAATGCTTTTATTTGGCAAAAGATCAAAATCCCATTCTTTCCCTTCGGATGCGAGGGACAAATTAGAATTTTGAGGGGCTATTGTGGGTGAGAAGGCCCAACGCCAAGTATTGGGCCCAGGGCCCGATTTGAATATCACCGCTTGTCCGAAGAGGTGAAAGGGATCAGCGCTTAGTTCGTTTGTTGGAAATGCAACCAAGGGACGAATGTTGCATCCGAAGACAACCTAGTTAGTCCAAAGAGGTTCAACTCATCGGACCGCAGGAAAACTTGATCAAGTTGACACACTGAAGACCCCAGCAAACCTCCCAGAAGATTCCACAGTGGGGAGTGAATTCTGGGCACACCTAGGGGTGTGAAGTACATAAAATATCTTAGGGGAAAAGCTGCTACCACCGCATTTAATGCACTGCAGCAACTTTCCTGGCCGCATTTATGTGGAGAAGACACCTGAACAGTGCAACCTCAACTACCACCACTCATGACAGACTAAAGCAAATTTCTGATGTAACTAGTACTCAAGTGAGCGCTTAGATGAAGAACAAGTGGACGATGAAGATGAGGAAGGAGGAGTATATATAAAGGGAATAGGCCTCATAGAGAAAAGGGGGAAGAGAAAATTTGTATTCATTTCTAGAAAAAGACGTTAACCTCTTCGGATTGAGGAAGATTTTTACCGAAGGTCAATTTGAACATTATTTTCAATTGTTGGTCTATTTGAACCGTTGCTAATTCCATTTCCAACCCAATTGTTCAACCCACTCTCTACAAATTCATTGTTCAGGGTCTTATTAGACTCAGTCCACGAAGTTTGTACTTGGTCCAACAAAAATTAACCCTACAATTACAATGTCATCAACATACATTAAGAAATTTATTATTCCATATAGCTTTTACACACATAAGGCCTTTTGACACTTGATCAAAATCAAACAATTTGATTACTTGATCAAAAATGATATTTTATGATTTAGATGCTTGCTTTAGTCCATAAATGGAATTTAAGCAACTTGCAAACTAAACACTATTGTTTCTTTTCTATGTACATGTCTAGTTACATCATGTAGATGTCTTCCTCAAGATTGCTACTAACGAAGCTTTCTTGATATCTATTGCCATATTTCATCCAAATGAAATATAATGGATAAGAGAATCTAGATAGAGTCAAACTTGACTATTGGTGAAAAAATCTTTTCATAATCAAACCATTTCTTTCTGAATAAATCTTTTCGCCACTAGTCTTGACTTTGAAGGTTTGAACTTTCAAATCTATCGATCTCATTTACTTGTAGACCTATTTGAAAAACAATTGGCTTAATGTCATTAGGCGCCTTTACAAGTTGTAGATTTTAAATAGAATCCAATTCTATTCACATAACATTGATCTAGTAATCCATATTCATATCATCTATTACCTCTACGTAGGACCAAGGATCAAATTCATATCCTTGTGGAATAACTACGAAAGTTTACTCCAAAAGTATGAATTTATTTGGAAATCCTCCCACTATGATGTTGTATCAGTGTACTAGTTATATATATATATATATATAATAATGCATTGTGATGTATCTAATACAACCATCTTATTTCCAAATGTATTTTATAGTTGTCCTTCAACAAATTCTGACATTTATCTTCTAGAACAATCTACGATTTGCTTTAAGATTATTCACATAGTCATCATCAAGAACTTTGTAATTGTACTTAACAAACATCTTGTATTCTTTATGACTACCAAAACAATCTTTTACAATTCCTTTTGGATACCCATCATAAACACACATTTTTCTACCTTTTGATTTCAATTTGTTAGACTTCCTATCTAGCACAAGTGCTGGACATCTCCAAAAGTGGAAGTATCATATACTAGGTTTTCAGCCAATCCACAATTTGTAAATGTCTTAGGAACAAACTTTTGAAATCATCTTTAGAAAATGTATAGTAATTATTAGAGTATATCTCAAATGGAAATACTTATCATGTGTTTTATTATTTCTAAAAGAGTCTTATTCCTCCTTCATGTATGCACCGACTTAAAGAAGTCATTGAAAGTTTATTCTTTTACAATAAAGAAGCCCTAGATTATATTATCCTCTAAATAGAATTCATAGATTGTGAATATAACAAAATAATGGTCCTAAAAGCCCATCTCATTTAGATTAATAAGATCTAGACATAAGTGCGAAAAACATACAATTACAAAGGATGAAACTTTCTCTTTAAAAAGTAAAACATGTAAATTTCCATCTAGATAACAATCATGGACAATGCTTAGCTTTACCAAAACAGAAACAATTTCTTTTTGGTCATGTTTTTGAGACTAATTTCCTTTTGGCAATTATTAGGACAACTAACTTGTTTAACTGTTTGGTATTTTAATTCCTCTTCTTATCACCCTTACCTTTCGGTTCAAGCTAAGAATTTGAATTAAATCATATTGATCCTAGCCTTAGCTTTTAGGATATCTTCCGTTGCGTAGAACTCACTCATCAATTCAGATAACATAAAAAGAATTTATGTTCAAAACAATCTGAATTAATCAAATGATTCTAATAAGGACTTGTGGATCATATCCATATGAGATTAACATTTAATCTCTAAATCCAAGAATTCCAATTCATTTTAAAATTAAAATTTTTTCATAAAATGATATAGAATTGGAACTCCTTAAGCTTGTCTTAGCACTCAATATGATTCATACCAAACATCTCATTTAGACTTAATATAAAGTCTAAGTCTAGTACTAACTCTTGCATCTCATGCTGTAGTACAATTGAGATAGATGCAAATGAAACATTTTAACATTTCAATGTAGACTATGATCATATCATAAGCTATCTTCCATAAATGCATAATGTATAGGAAGTTATGACAATGCTGAATCAAAACATAAATATGTACTTCAGCCCCTTTAAGCATCATGTCCAAAATTATTTCTTAGTTAATGTGATTAACTTAAAATAGTAGCTAGAGAACAAAATTTATGACAATTTTATTTTGAGACTATGAACTTAAATACCAGGACATTATCATTTTGCATCCATAACCATATAATATGGAACCCATAAAACATACTATACTAGGTGCAATGACAACCTAATCCTGCAATTAATATTCCTTGGAAGCAAGGTCATACCAATCACTATGATCAGACGAGAATTATTCTCATTATTAATGCTATCATGGAAACTCTTACCAAACAAAAATAATTTGCCGCTCTTCCTTTGGCCTCTAAGTAATAATAGCAAGAACTCAGCATAGAGGATACTATTAAACTTAGTCTAGTGTACACCATTGTCTAGAATTATGTGTAGCCACATTTCATCCCTTTAACAGGCTTATTTTGTAGTACCATGATAAAAACACCCTCCGCATGGAATGCAAAGCTCGAGGCTAAGACAAGGTGTTTGATCAAACCACTATAAACCAAGAAATTCAATCTTGTTGTACCATGAAATAAACATCCTCTGCATGGAACTCAAGGCTCGAGGCCAAGGCGAGATGTTAACCCCACACCACTATGAACCGACAATGGAGGCCGTGAGATCCAACCCTTGTATCTCTCTCCCACTAGAAATTTTAAAACAAGTGGATTGTTATGAAATCATTGTGATCTAATCACAATTTTAACCCTACACATTAAATGTGTTTAATTGTTTAAATTCAATGTGATATAACTAAGTCACGTCACAATAGCGTAATGAACATTCGTGCAATCACAAAGAAGTTTAACCTTGTAATCCGTGAAGTAAATACCCTCCGCATGGAATGCAAGCCTCGAAGTCAAGACAAGGTATCTACTCACATTATAATAAACTTAACAAAGGGCTATTTCAAGAACTCCCACTCATTATTTGGGTTTTTCTTAAATAATTGTGATCCTATCACAACTAATAACCTTGCACTTGATAAAGACTCTAATCTTATTAGAATCACTAACTTAAATGGAAGTCCTGACTATTTAGGATTCCTTAAACACTAATGAATCAAAAATTGGTTATATAGAACTCTATCCTTAATTTATTAGATAAAGTATTCTAATCTCATTAGAAACTATATAACTTTAATTAGAATTTTAATCTCATTAAAAACCTCTAATTAAAATAAATTAAGGACTTTTAATCATAAATCAATTTAAGATTAAGAGTTCTATTTAACTAATATCCTTGATCTCATTAGTTCTTTTAGTTAGGACCATGTGTAATCCCATCACACATTGCCTTACACCTTATACATTTGAAAACATTTAGAAAAAAAAATTCCAAATTCCCTTCAAATGCATTTTCGCAAGAATCTTGCGACTAAGCTCTTCTCGTGAAAACATAAAATTAAGACAAAAACTTTCGCTGTTGTCTCGCGGGTATCTCGCAACTAAGCGCTTCCCGCGAAAACGAGTTAAGCAAAAACTTGAAAACACAAAATTCAAACAGAAACTTTCGCTACTGTCTTGTGGGTATCTTGCGAGTAAAGCTTAACTGCGAAAACTTTTGTGCTTCAGTGGCATTTTTCGCGAGTAGCCTCGCGAGAAGCTTACCCACGAAAAACCCGTTTTTGCAGTTTTCAAAGAGAAGATGTAGACAGCTTTCTACGGTTTTCATGAACATAAAAACACCATATGAACATGAAATGCAGAATTTGATATCAAAACCGAATTCCATTGATGCTATAGCCTTGAAGATCAATTTAACAAACTTAAATTCAAATTTAAACAACATCATAACATCAATATCAGTTTTTATCAAATCATAGTTTCAAAAAAAATGCAGAAAATTAAATGCATATATTTCTAACAACATGAAACTATTTTCTCTAATATAACATCACGCCTATATTAATATATGTAATCATGAATTGATATCACAACTCCAATGGTTTATATATCCGGACATGAATCTATACATGTATTCATTTAATCCAATGACATCATACACACACTTCTGTAGAAACTTAAAACACCAAGAAAACGTTTTTTTTCTTTGATTCTAAAATTCAATCACATGTTATACAAGCATGATATTAAAGACCACTCTGATACCATTTGTTGGAAAATCTGGTTTTGTATCTCATACGAAACACACAGAGGAATTAACAAACACGGATCTACTTCATTCATGAGAGATAACATGTAACCTTGAATTCTAGAACAAAGAATAGAAAGCATACCTTAGTGCAGTTAATTTCAAAACCATGACTTGAGAATACCTTTAATCTTCATCTCAATTTCACACGGTGCCCAAGATGTATGGTCTCTCAATCAGTCCTTTTGTACATAGATTCTCAAAGAAAATTCTTCTTCTTCTCCTTGTAGAGAAAAATTGATTTCTTTTCATTTCATCATACGTACGTACTAACTACCTTGGTAGTTCTTTATTTAATAGATCTTATTAAATAAAAACTGATTATCTAATTGGGTTAGCCTTTTAGGCCTACCCAATTGGGTTTTAGTTTGTGGCTTGAGATGGGACCAAAGGGAACAAATAAGACTCTAGCTCCGATGGGCTTTAAGTTTTTTTGTTAACTCTTGACAAGTCCAAAGTTACCATTAATTATATTCAATACCACTATAAGAATATAATTGCACTGTAGGCCTTATTAATAAATTATATCCCAAGACTTTATTATATATGCAACTCCTTCATTAAAATATTCATAGTAATACAAAGTCATGAATGTTGACTGCCACTTTGAAGATTACTACATCTTAATTCTTGAGTACCTGGTTTAATCATTTATGTTATTTATCATATATTTATGAAATCCAATTTCATAAATATATACTTTATTAACTCCTTACTAAAGTGGTTGGGCCTAATACTCTGAATAATCAAACCCATTAAACTTATCTCAAGAGAATATTTTATATCTCTGTTAAGAGATTATGAATTCCATATTGAGAATATATGTTCCATCAACATTAAATGTGGCTGCCCAACATACTGATGTTTTAACTGTAACTTATAGATCTCACTCTTGATATATCAAAGCAACCTATATCTCATGATCAGGTTCATTATTCTCTCAGGATTTAGGGTTGATGTAAATAGAAGTCATGAGATTTATTATTCATTTGACAGTCGTTAGGAGAATAATAAATCTCACAGTGGTCCAGTTCAATATGTCTTAACTCTTAAAACATATCAACATACCAACTAGAAGTCTCCACTTCCATGATTAAGACAAATCATCTTAGTTGATATGTTATAGTCTTCGCAGATGAAATGCCCAATTTCATCACCGACTACGAACTAAAATTCTCAGTTTACAAAGAACTTGTGATTTATATCTTCTGTGACTTTTCATATAAATCACATACTATGCATCTCATGGACTAAGATAATGTCCCATTAGTTCACAAATAGATAGTCTCATATAATTAAACAATATGATTATTTATGACATGCCAATAAATTGGATTTTAGGGCATAAACCCCAATAGGCTAAAAGTCAAACGAGGTCAAAATCCCCTCAAAACAACACTTTTCATAGTTTTACATTAAACTTGAGCTTCTCGGTGATTTTTGGTAACTTTGACCAAGTTTAACCCGAAGTTGACTCTCGGTGGGCCCTAAAAACCCTAATTTTGATTTGATCGTTAGAACGGGTTGAACCCAACACCTTTGTGAAGATTATCAAATTCTCATTCCAATGACTATTCATGGGTTGAAATTGGAGTTAGAACAACCGAGATATTACAAAAATTGAGTTAACGCACAAATTGATGCACCGCTAACTTTCCCGAGCCATAACTTTTGATCCAGCTGTTGGATTTTTGAGTTCCATACCTTTTTAGAAATTGGAAGTCAAGATCTTTCCAGTGGTGTCAAGATCAACCCCATCCAAGACCTTTTGAAGGTAGTTCCACCTCATAAGTCACTCATTTTGCTAGCCTCATCCTTATTAGGGAGCGTATTGATGAGGGTATTAGGAGCAAGATGATCGTGGATCCCAAATCCTTAAGTTCCATGGTTGAACAATAAGTCAAGAAAATGAATGGTAGCAAGACTAAGGAAGCCAATATGCACATGTTTGACAATGCATCAAAAAGGCCTAAGAGTATTATTGTTGCTTATGCAACCCCAGCTGCTAGACCTTATCAACAACAAGCTTAGTCTACTCAAGCACCTAACCAAGCTTTCAATCAGAGAGGGAGGCTAAACCCACCTTGGCCCTCCAGAAGGGAAAATCGGAAGTACACTCCATTTCCCATGCCCATGGTAGATCTCTATGCTTGCTTGCTAGAAAGAAAGCTAGTGACGCCGATGTTTGCCAAGCCCAGGGAAGGCCCTCCATCACCTGGCTTTAATCCGTCCAAGAAGTGTGAACACCATTTTGGGGTCGAGAGGCATACTCTAGAAGAATTCTACCAATTGAAAGACCATGTCCAAGATCACATCGACAATAAGTTGATACAGTTTGATAATGCAGCCACTCTGAACATCATCACCAACCTTTTGCCTTCCCATCAGGAAGTGAATGTAAACGCCATCATCACAATGGAAGAAAAGGTCCCAGATTTCTCCTTATCATCATTCCCATGGAAGGCCATGCTTCGAGCCTTGGTCTGAAAGAACCACCTTGATCTTAAGGGTATGGGAACCCCAAGATTTGATAGGGGAATCTGTTCATTTTGCGACAGTGGAGACAGGCATGCCCTGTTTGATTGTAGAGTGCTCCAAGCACAGGTTCAGAGTCTAGCCGATTGTGGTATTATCTGGATTGAAAGGGAAATTATGTGTAGAGATGATTTCATGGTAGCCAACCTATGTCCTCTAGCTACCCGGTCAGGAACCAATCTGTTGGATCAAGGAAAGATTGGGACGAATATATACAGAAACGCCTTGGTAAGGTTACTTCAGTACCTCCCTCTTCAATAGTCATTGAGGAGGTAATATAATCACCTTTGGATCTGGAGTCATCAGATTCAGAAAAAGGGCAAACCTCGCCAACCATCAAGAGATTCACTCCTCTAGTTCTTGCATTGCCTATAATCGCAGGGCTAGTTTCATCAACAATTTAGGAGGGAATCGCTACTGTTCCCGCTATCCAAGGTTTCGATCCTCTTATTCTGCTGAGGCCTACCTCTGGAATCTCTAGGGTATTTGGTTCAAAGGCCCTCGAAGCAATTCTGCCAAGTGCGGTAGTCATTAATTCAAATATGTTTTCTATAGCGCCTAATTTGCAAACTCAGGAGGGCGTTATCATTCACATGCCAAAGCCATTCCCTCATGATGATAATCATCGTGTCCCTTGGAAATACGATGTGTTCTTAATCTCCACTCAAACCGAAAAAGAGAAGGTCTACTCCAATATCTCTTCAGGTCTATCTAGGCTTTCTACGAGTGGCTGCTGCTATACTACCAAGGAGCATGAAAAGAGAAGGAAAGAGATTGGCAAGAGTACAGCCAAGCCCATCAGGAATAGGGTTACAACTGAAGAAGCCAAGGAATTTTTGAAAATTATCAAAAATTCAAACTACAGTGAGATTCAGTAACTAAACAGGTCGCCAGCTCAGACTCCTATCTTAGCACTGTTGCTATCCTCTAATGTCCACCGTGAGGCTCTCTTGAAAGTCTTGAAAGAAACATGTGTTCCTATAGGTATCACAGAATCTTCCTTCGAGGGTATGGTCTCAATGCTGTTAGCCACCAACCAGATTTCCTTTAGAGATGATGAACTACCAATAGAGGGTAGAAAGCATACTTTGCCCATGCACATTATGGTGAATTGTAAAGACATGATCGTCTCTAGAGTATTAATTAACAGTGGATCAACCTTGAATGTGTGTCCAATGTCTACAATAGAGTGCCTAAATGTGGATACTTCTCTTATTCGCCCTACCACCATGATCATTAGAGCCTTTTATGGCACTCTTCAAGAAGTGCAAGGTGAGATTGAATAAGCAATTAGAATTGGCCCTAGGTTTTTCATGGTCAACTTCCAAGTCATCAAGGTGGATTCCCCATATAATATGCTCCTAGGGAGGCCTTGGCTACACATCATGGGCACAGTTGCTTCTACCCTTCACTGGAGGTTGAAGTTCCCCTCTGAGGATCAGTTTATCACTATTATGGCTAAAGAGCCCTTAACCATTTTAAGGAGACTTCTATCCCCTACATTGGTGCTAATCCCTTTTCGTAGGCAACTTTCCACAGTTTATAGCTAGTCTCCATGATTTCCAAAGCTTCAAAACACGAGTTAGCATGGCCCTCCACTACTTTAATGGCTGCTAAGGAGATGCTTAAATTTGGCTATCAGTTAGGCCAAGGCCTCAGACAACAAAGGAGGATTTGGTCTAGGCTATGACCCCTCTGATAAAGAACTTTTCTAGGCTTCCAGAGGAAAGAAAAGGAAATGCACTGGCCAAGGGATGTCCATTCCCCACATCAGGATCACTTTTCAGACTCCGGTCGAGGTCATCAGATCAGAAATGGCACAGGAATCATGCAAAGGGGAATTAGATCTAGCTTGTCTCATCTGCTTGTGTCCTAAAGAATTCTCAATGAATGCCATCATATCCCCCTGTGTGCTAGGCAAGACAATAGGCCATTGGACCATTGAGCCTTGCTTTGTGGTTGCACCAGCTGAGTAAGGAGTGTTCCATCATTTTGTGGTTGGGTCCTCCAATTGCTCTAAAAGGTTGGAATAGCATATCTAGTTTGTTTTTCATCTCATTTCCTATTTTCTGCATTCCTTGTTTGCATGTCCCTAGTTTATTTCCCCAAAAAAACATTTCCCTTTTATCCAGCATATTATTCAGGAAATTCTTGCATTTATCCTTTATTTGCTTTCCTATGAATATGTGTGCAAGTTGTCTTATGCTTCCTTGTATATGTTCTGTTCTATAGGATCTATTCTAATTCTCAAGCGGGTACATCAACTTGTTACCATAACGAAGATATTGATGATTTGAATGAGACAATAGAGTTGGATCATGAAAGTTCAATTTGGGTATGAAACACCCTTGAACGTTTAGACCCCAAATACAAAATTACCAATTCAAGCTTTATATCAAACAGTTAATGTGCGGAATATGACAACAAGCTTATACCAGAATTGATAAATAATCTAAACCAAATATAAACACATCCACAGCAGTAAATATAAGGCAAAGATAAAGGAAGGAAGATGCAAACACACGGACAACACACGATGTGTTATCGAAGAGGAAACCGAAGCCCTCGGCGTAAAATCTCTCCGCCGCCCTCCAAGCGGTCAAATAATCCACTAAAGAATATAGTTAGGATACATGAACAGCAGAAGACCTTCCAAGCCTAATCTACCCAAGTACCTAAGCCCTCCAAGCTTCTTGCTCCAATGAGGTTACGCCGAACCTATTTCTTCTTTAGCTTCCCGGATTCCACTACTAGACCATAGCATCAACCAATGTATATTGGTTCCTTCCTAATTGCTTCCCAACAACACCAAATGAACCTTCTCACAAACATGGGTGTGGTGAGATAAGGATTTGGTAGAATGCCTTTCAAAGGTATAACAATGGAGAGGAAGAGAGAAGAGGAATTTGTAGAGTCTCTAAGGTGATTAGGGATGAGGCAATCTTGTTTTTCTCTAGGGCTTCTCTCACAAAATTCTCTCTAGCAGCTCTCTGAATATTATGGGAATGAGGGGTATTTATACTGGAATGAGAATGGAATGTGAAACGTTAGATTTTCCCAAATAGGGCATTTTGGCGACTTGACCTCACGACTGGGTTAAGTCACAAGTTCAAGCCGCGAGCTAACGGCCTGGGCAGCCTGGGACTTTTGTCCTGTAGTGCAACAGCTGGCGCGACTCTTCAACTTCTGACATGCTTGGCACGTGTGCAGACTTTTGGAGACTTGCAAGCTGTGACTCACCCGTGAGATCCAGTTGCGAGACTCTGTTTCTTCACACAATCTTGAGCATTTCTTCACACTCTCTCACTCACTACCCTTACAAGTTTTCCACCTAAATACAGGGTTACTAAGTGCTAAATTACAAGCAAATTGGCACAGAATAATGCCAACAAGATGGTTGATTAAATTCAACCTTACAATCTCCCCCTTTGGCTATTCCGTGACAAAACCCTACAACAGACTCTAGACTTAAAGCGTGAGTTGGGAACAGTTGAACAAAACTCACTCACACCTAACTCTAGATTTTGTAAACCTCTTGAACATATGAACAAGTAACTCCTGAAACACAATAACATAGCAATATCATTGTATGCAGAAAATTTGAAATGCATATGGAGCAATAGTAGCATGATCAAGCAAAAATGAATTTAAGCATTAAAGTAATAAATCATGGCAAGATCGACCAAGTAGTTACTTAAACAAAAGTGATTACTATGTTCATTCACACAAGGAATGAACATCCGGACATGCAAAGTAATAAGCTCAATTGAAGAGTATCATTTGCAAGTCCAACACTCAACCAATGCATACAAACATATATGCATCTAGGAACAATCCTACAAGGGCACAAGAGTGACAGTACTTAAAAAGGAATGCATAGCATTACATTAGAAGTACTGATTTAACAAAGCACAAAGGCTGCATAAAGCATGGTACAAACCACAAAGGCCTACAAAAACAACATAGGTACAAAGCAGATAAACCATTGCAGAATAACTGAATAACATCATATTATATATTTAATAACCCAAGAGATAAAAACATTCAAGAGATATGAGTTTAAACCAATCTTAAACCATAGTGTATCAAACCTATAACAACAGTAGTTATCCAAGCATAGTATCAAAATTCTAAACAAAAACAACAAATAATGAAACTCTCCCTGAAAACAGGCACTCCCCCTCAAGAGCTACCCCAAAAATTCTCCCCCTTTTTGACCAGAATGGCCAAAGGGTCAGTGATCTTGGTTGGTGTGAATGCTGTCAAACTTGGCTGAAAGTACATCAAGCTGGTCCTGCATTGCTGTCATCCTTCTAGTATGCTGATTCTGAACTTCTCTGAGTGTATCAAGCCTCTCCAGGATAATTTGAAAGGCATCAGGAGGTACAGTTGATGAGGTAGAAATTCTGCTCCTCTTGACTCTTCTTCTTGGTATGGAAGATGGTCCTGCATCCTCTGCTTCAGTCTCTATTGGATCAACATCTTCTTGGACACCTTCCTCTTCTTCGCCTGAAAGACGACTTTGTATCCTTGTAAGAGTAAATTTGTTAATGGGTGATAGAGGAGGCATGGGACTGATGTCTTGTGGGATTGCAACACCCTTTTCTTTGAAAATCCTCATAAGAAGACTAGGAAATACCAGCTTGGGCCTTGAGGTGGTTTTAGTTTCATCCATTATAGTAACCAAAATGTGGGAACTGATGTCAATAAAGGTTTTCTCCTTAAGTTCCATAAGAAAGATAGCTCTGGCATTTGTCAGTGTAGTCAACTTCCTTATAGGGTATAGGTTGTACATCATTATGGTGGTTAAACACCTCATTTCTTTAGGAAAATCAGAAGTGTTGAGACATCTCTTTTTCTATAACCCCACCAATCCTTTTCTGGACAGTTTCTAGAGAAAGCATTCTGTCCTTGTAGTTAGTGAATTCATAATCTTCTAAACCCTCCAACCCTAAAACCTTATCAATATCATGAGCATCTAAGGTAAACTCCTTTCTTCTCACCCAACAACTTAACTCATCCTCCCTTATCACAGCATTTGCATAGAATTCTCTAATTAGAGGTTCACACACTAAAGGTAAGTCACCCAGAAGTTTATCCCAACCTCTTTCTTCAAAGCATTGTGGAATGAAAGTATCCTTCAGGTCATGTAAATCCACAAACCTCTCCTGGATAATGGTTCCCTTTATGAAGGAATCTCTGTATCTCTCAAAATGCTTGACAGACCTAAACAGGTTGTTGTCCATTTTCATCCTTTTATCAACCTTCTTAGCAGGAGTCTTCTTCTTTGAAGATGTGGAAGCCATTTGTAAACACTCAGAAAAGTCCACAACAAGGGCAAAACACAATATGTGGAAGCATACTCAAATTAGTAACAATTTGGTCACAATGATAATAATAGAGTGATAAGACAACCCTCAAACCAAGAGCAGTTAATAACTAGAGATTTGAAGACCAAGTCAAACAATATCATTCAGTATAGATGCAGCCAGGAACAAGCACTAGATAATTAAAAATGGACAGAGTAAACAGCTATCAGATAGAAGAAGGCACCTGACAAGTGCAAGATATACCCAAAGGCAGCACCACAATCATGATACGATGAGGTGTCTTTCTTGCGTTAGTCTGCTCTATGGCACCTAAAAGCAAATCTGCTCCATTTGGGAACCCTCTTCGTTTCGGGGCATCTTCTTCTGATTCTTCCCCCTCCCATGTTAGGTTCCGTAATGAGAAGGCCAAGTCGGACTTCTCGAATAACTTCTCTCAACGAGGCATTCATTCGGAACTCCAAGTCAATCTATCGAACTTTTTTAATACTGACCTTCCCACTGTCATCTACAGTCAGGGTTGGGATTCACTGTGTGGCATCCTAGTCACTTGTCCCTCCATGATCATACAAGAGTTTTACTCCAATATGCACGGATTCGATTATATAGTACCTCATTTTATCACTCACATTCGAGGTATGTGCATCGTAGTCACTCTGTATCTTATATCCGAGGTGCTACATGTCCTAAGGGTAAAGTTTGCTAACTACCTCGATTGTAAGTGTCTGAGGATTGTGTCCAAAGATAAGCTCAAGTCTCGCTTTTATGAGACACCTTCATCTTGGGGTGACCATCAAAACACCTTTTACTCGAGCTTTGCAAAAGGTCCGAGGTTCCTTAACGTGGTGATGACATTCATTCTCCATCCATTGTCTTACTATAACTCCATCACAGAGCCTCGTGCTCGATTTTTGTTGTCCCTCCTTGATGGACTCTCTATAGACTTTCCTTCTCAGTTCATTCTCTCCCTCATCGATGTTTATTAGGATACGACGACCTGTGATAAGCTCTTTTTTCCTTCGGCTATCTCGCGGATCCTTCACCTTTTTTTTGTCTCCTATCTAGAGTCTACACACTTTTCAGTTATGTGTGCCATAAACGCTGTTATCGTCAGATGAAGCGAGGCCCAGCTCCAACTGAAGCAGCCATGGACAAAGACAGTGACTCCTCCAGCATCTTCCGCTCCTTCCACATCCGCACCTTCTTCATCTGCAGGTGGTGTGACCCTCGAGGCGGTCATAGCGCAGCTACAACGCATGGATGCTCGCCTTGACACACTCAGTGATGAGTTGTGTCAGGTGAACACCCGTGTCAGCCGTATTGCTCGACGGCAGGCTCACCTTGCCTTGGTTGCTTCGTAAAGTCTCCCTCTCCTTCTCCAGAGGCATTTGAGGATAAGGATGATGATGGTGACTCCGATGACGATCATAAGGATGGGGATGAGGATGCTAGCTCGCCCAATGATGATGAGATGACTGCTTGAGTTACTTACCCTCAGCCATTCGTGACAAAAATGGGGAGTAGTTTCGGATATGAGAGTAGTCATGTACATAGGGGGAAAGTTAGCATAGGAGATTTTTGTTAGGGGGAGTGTTTTTCTTTTTAAAGGATGTAGTGAGGACTTATGTATTTTTTTTCTTTACTTCTTTTAGAGATACATTGTTCTTACATTGTGATAGCAAACCTTGTACTTATAATGTTATATATATGTGTTAGGACATATGTGAATCACGTTAGGAACATATGCCAATATAGAATTGGCTAATCCTTTTACAAAACGCACTTTACTTGTAATTGGGTAGATCTAGGATGTGTTTAATGCTTTAAGGAACAAGGTTTCAAGTTTAAGTGTTAAAGTCATGCAAGTCTATCCAAGAATCAAGTGAAGAAGTGCTGAATTTTAAAGCTCAGCAGCTAGTATCTATTAAGGTTTAAAAAGCTATTTCAGCCCGATGCTCGACAGCTGCTTGATAGATAGGGTATCTATCAAGATTTAAGAAAATCAAATTTTCAGTTCTAATTTTCATCCAATCCATGTATAGATGTTCAGGATTTCTTTTCTCATAACCTTAAACATATATAAAGATTGTTTTAAGGGCCATCACAACTAATGCACCTCAATGCAAAAGTTTGTCACAAGCATATTGTAAACAGGAGACATATGCCCTAGTTCATCATTCTTTTTAAGAAGCTACTGTATTTTTACACCGTAGCGTTTTGTAACCTAGGAGCTTCATGATCTTCATCGTGTAGATGAACTGAAGAACTTTGCAACCAACATCTTTCTCAAGTTGGTGTGTAAGCCACATATGGGGATCCGCACATCAAATTGGTTAGTCATGTACTGGGAGCCGTGCATTGAAAAGAAGAGATTATCACTACAGAACAAGTCCAATTGGATATTGGGGTAAGGGTTTAACTGTAGGTTGGTATAAGGTACTGAGATTCCTTTACTTGTAACCGCTTGTTGTGATAATAGTGGATTCTTGGGAGTGGTGACCTTAAAATCACTCGGTGGGGTTTTTGCCATGTAGGTTTTCCCCATTCGTAAACAAATCACCATGTCAATTTATTTTCCGATGCATATTAACTTAGTTAGTGATTTGTTTGTGCTACCACCCGTATTGCATGGTAGTTGAATTAATTAATTAACTTGGCTAATTAATTGGTTAATTCATCATAAGGGGTCAATACATTCTTGGCCTTTGTGATTTCCAATCCACTGAGGGATGTTCGTGATCCTTTCAATTCCACTGGGGATGCTTTGAGAGTCCTTGTTTCTTCTACCCAATTGAGGGTATTTCTACCAATTTCGGATGATTTTGTGAATTTTTCTTTGCACTTCCTACCTTCTAGGTTCCCACTAGGGATATTTGGAAATTTTTTTTTACTAAACTACACGTAGTTTAGAAGGGAGGCCTAAACTACATGTAGTTTAGTCACTAGGCGCCTTCCCGCCTTTTCATATTTTTCCTATCGGTTACCAACCGTTTCTTTTTCTTCTTATTCCTCTTCATCTTCTTCATCTTTTCACAATCTCTCTAACCCTTTAACTTCCTTTTTTTCTCTCTACAAAACTCTTTACCTCTCTCTTATTCCTTCACTATCACAATTTGATCCTCTATTCCTCTCTCAAACTCTTTCATCTTCTCCAAAATCTCTCATCTTCTCCAATGGCACCCAGATCCAAAATCAAGAAAATTTCCTACGTAAATAAGTCCCCTCCACTAGTCTATAGACCACAAAACCATCTCTTAGGGTGCAAGGACCGAATCGGTAAGTTTTCCAAGCTTTTCTCATTTTCAAGTTCTGCTCTGATCTTCCATTTTAATATGTTTGTAGATTTGTAAATGCTTGAGTTTTGTTATGGGATGGGTTTAGATGAAAACCTGATGCCTTAAGAGGGATAGGAACATGTTTAGGATGAGTTTTGTTCAAACGTTGGTTGAGAATGTTGAAGAACACTTTCTATCATTGTTCATGCATGCGCATGTGTGGGCCTGCGTATGCAGCTTGTATTCATGCGTACGCATACTTACTCCTACGTACATAGGATGTATTCATGTGTATGCGTCTGTTTTCTTCAATTCATACGGACAAATATTCCAACATGTTTATGCATGCAAGGACCCTACACACGCATGCGCAGACCTGCATGCCTAGGCTGGCTCTCATAAACCCTAATTTTCATTATTTTGACTCTTTTCATTTATTTCCTTATCCAATGACAATTCTCATGTCCTCTTTTCATCTATTTTCAGGTCTCGCCTCCCTTTTTAGGTAAGGGCAGTACTAGCCGTATTTCTTCATAGTATATGACCTTAACCGATAACACAAAGGCCTTAGTGCGTGCGGCTGGCTTCGAGCCCATCCTCCATTTACTTCTAGAGATTCATGCCAGTGGCATATTGGTGCAATCACTGGCCAAAAGGTGGTGGGATACTACTCATGCCTTCCATATTTCTAAGAGGGAGATAACCAAGACTCCTTTTCCACCGGATGACCAACCTTCCATGTTATGGGTCAATCATTAATCTAGAGGGTGAGTCAGGTGTACAACTGGGCATAGACCTGTTAGGGTAGAGGCACACGATGGAAATGGTTCATTATTTTGAACTGGAGACAGACCACAAACCTCTTCCTCAAGAGACGCCTAAGGATTATGCCTAGATGGCTAACGCATTCTTGTTGTACATACTAGGGGCGTATCTCTTCACCAATGGAGGGCAAACAATGTCCTTGAGGTGGCTGGATCTCTTTCTTGATTTTGAGGATGCATGGGTGGCCAACTCAATCGTGGGACTTTGCGTCAACTAGTGGGGTCTTAAGAGCTCCTTGAGGTTAGTTCTTTCTTCATTTCCTTTTGTAGCTTCTTGCCCACATGTATCTTGTGCCTTTGCAAACTATGTGCTCATGCCATTCATCTTGTAACTGTCATCTATTTCCTTGCAAACTATCATCTTAGATATTATTATCTTGCAAACTGTCATCTTGCAAATTGTACCCTATTTATCTTGTAACTGCCACGAAATATGGTCTCATTGCTCATGGAGCGGAGGTGGACTTAAGGAGCTTCTCCTTAGTTATGGCTCACTTCAATGGGCTTTCTTTTAAGGACGTGAGTAGAGATTCCATCTTTTGTCATCACTATCTTTGGATGTTTTCTAGGGTCCTCCTTCTAACCCCATATGTCACAAGTCATATGGAGTCCTTAGGTCGATGCACCTCATGTTGCATACCCTACCTTGGAAGCAATTGCCTTTATTACTTCTAGGATCACCTAGCCTTTTGAGGGTGCTGTTTGAGGGTCCTATGCCTGGCTGAGAGGATTTGCTGCCAATTGGTGGGCATTGACGCACCATGGGTTCTAATGGATCCCTCACAGTTCATGCTTTCCCTGCTTTTCATGACTAATGCCGAGTACTAGCTTTGGAGGTGTGGCATTCCTTATGCCGAGTGGCTTATGGATAATTTGGACTATGCCAAGTTCAACGAGACTCGTATCATGCCTTCCCTCATTTTGGAGGTATGTATTTTTCCCTTTTTCCTTTCCTTCCTTTTCTTGTTTTTTTTTTTTTTTTGTTTTTTTTTTTTGTTTTTTTTGTTTTTTTTTTTTTTTTTTTTTTTTGCATTTTTGCACATGGTGACACTCAAATGTGATGCTTATGTCAAGCTGGTCCTATTGCTAGTGGTCTTGTTATCCCCCCTCATCTACCCTAGTCGATCTATGCCTATGGCCCTAATGACTTCGCTCGGGAGCACATTGTGGGGCATAACACAAATGTCATGGGCTACCTTTTTCCTAAAGGTACACAAGTGGTGCATTCTCTTTCACCCTTGTCTTGTATTTTCTTTTCTTGCATCTCTCAACACTTGTTCTAACAATGTCTTCTTCTCAAATTTCAGCCTACTGTGGAGGAGCATGTGGAGCTCATTTGGCTAGTTGAGAATCTCAAGCTGGAGGTGACTAAGTATTCTAGGTAGATCTATAGTCCTAAAAGGTTTTCCCACCCGAGTGATGATGGTGGCGACTCTAAGACGACTCCCAACTACCAGTCAAGGAAAATACGTTACCAACGATCTTGCAAATAGAAAGACAAACACAGACACATAGCATATTTCTCACTTTTATTTCTTTTTCTTTTATTAGCATGTGTTTTCACACTTTATTTCTTATTTGAGACATTGGGTTGTATTTAAGAACATCTTTTTATATTTTTGCTTTCATTTAGGATATGTACTTATTTTACAACTCATGGGAATTTTTATATATTATCTTGCTTTTCCCTTTTCATTTATGCTTGAAAATCTAAGCTTGAGTGTGCCTTGAGTAGTCCTTTAGGTCATAGGAATCATAAATGAAGCCTTAGTGAAAAAACACTACTCTAAATGTGACAAGGAATCTGATTCAGCCTTCAACTTTGTGCACGCAAACGTGCACATGCGTACGCAAGTTTTGACTGTGCGCACACATGTTTGACCCTGCAAACACATGTCACGGGCTAGAAAACCCTAGATGCCTCTCTTAAGTATAAAATAGTTGTTAGGGGCCTCCAAACCTTCACAAAATGTGTTCTAAACCCAGAAAACACCCTCCAAGGTTTCCCCATGGCAAAATTCACTCATTTAGAGGTTTCGGCATGGATTAAAAAGCTTGGCCCTAGCTTCAAGGATGCTCTTATCCCTCTTGGTCTCTCTTGGATCTCTTCCTATCATCAAATCAAAGTGAATAAGCCTTTTCTGTGTGCAACCACTAGGTTTTGGATCCCTACTCGGCATGTTTTCCAATTCAATGATGTGGAAATATTCCCCACTCTTGAAGAATTTAGTGCAATCATGGGCGAACCCGACATTAGTGTTGTCATTCCTCCCACTACTGAAGAAGACTTCTCTAACCTGGCTCATCAACTCTTGGGGATTCCTCTTGTTATGGCTTAGAGATGACGCATGCTTAACGAGTTGAATATCTGCATGGTTTTCATGTACTTTTCTCAGAGGAATGTTCCTTCGACTGGGATGCAACACTCTCATTATCTTGATGCCTTTTGCCTATGCCTTCTTGCGAGGTATTTCATGGTGCATGAGACACTTGTGTAGATCAAAGGATGCTTTTGGTGGTCTACAATCAAGAAAAGGGAAGTCCGATAGGTCTCATCTTGGCCAAAACCTTTAATAGTTTAAATGTTATTCATAGGGGGGAAGTAAATTTCTTTCCAGGGCGCCCTCTCCTCCTTCAGGTATAATCCCTAACTTTTTCCTAGGTAAACCTCTTTTTTTTGCATGGATTGCCTTTTGGTTTTCAACCCATCGAGGCTCCTTATATCGACTTTGAATTCTTATTTATTTTTCTCTATTTTTTCTTTGGTACATTCATGCTTTCTTTTCCTCTCCCTCAGTTATGGCTGTACGAGAGGCTCTGACTACTTCATCCTTCCACTATCCCACCTAATCAATATCAACCAAAGCATTATCGTGATCGCAAGCTCAAAAGCAAGGAGATGGATCCTGATAAGTTCACTAAGTTCCTAAAACGTCTCTCCCCTTCGAGATTCAATGGGAGGTGGAATGGTGGCGCATTACAGACATGGTAAACCGTGTTTTCAAAGAAAACTATGTTCCTTTGGTTGGACTTCGCACTTGCTCTTACTACTCCACATGTCGTATTGCAAGACAATTTGGCGACCACTAGGGAGCTCCTAGTGATGATGGCATCTTTCATACCTTGGCATTTACTAATAGGATCTTAGGCAAAATTTGTGAGACTTGGTTGAAAAGGATGGTGGCTAAGGACATCCATTTACCTTAGTTTCTCCATCCCACTTCCAGATACAAAGCTTGGTTGGCAATTGACATAAGGACGGTCCGTAAGGAAAGGAAGGATTACAGGAAGTCCAATAAAAGGAAGAGGACTGAGTGACTACCATGATATGCCCCAAACTTTACTTTTATGCACCTTATGACTCCCATGTCTTTTCTTTTGAATTTAATAAAGTATTGGAATGTTCTAACTCCCCTATGAAAACAATTTATCCTCTTTTAATTTGAGCAATAAGAGAATCAATCATTTTATTATCTTTGCTTATTGTTTTTATTTTATTTTTTCCTTTTTCTTTCTGTTTCTTTTCTTTTTTCTTTGCCATGTAATGTTTGCCCATGACGTCCTTGTAAAATATTTTCCCATGCCTATGCTCTTTTCCCCTATCTTTCCCCTAGATCGTCCTTTTGGGTTTTCAACCTAGCGGGGTTTCTTTGCCTTAATTTTTGCCTAGGCCACCCTTTTGGGTTTTCAACCTAGCAGGCTTCTCCTTCTTGATAGGTCAAGAATGTATTAACCCCTTCTGATGAATTATCCAATTAATTAGCTAAGTTAATTAATTAATTCAATTAGAATGCAATATGCGTGGTAGCACAAACAAATCACCAACTAAGTTAATATGTAGTGGAAAATAAAGTTGACATGGTGATTTGTTTATGAATAGGGAAAACCTCTAAGGCAAAAACCCCACCGGGTGATTTTAAAGTCACTACTCCCAAGAATCCACTATTATCACAAAAAACAGTTACAAGTAAAGGAATCACAGTAACTTATACTAACCTACAGTTGAACCCTTATCCCAATACACAATTGGACTTGTTCTGTAGTGACAATCTCTCCTTTCAATACACGGCTTCCAATACGTGACTAACCAATTGATGCACGAATCCAAGTAAGTAACTAACCACCAACTTGAGAAGGATGTTGGCCACAAAGTTCTTCAATTCATTAACATGATGAAGATCAAAAAGCTCCTTGGTTACAAAACTCTACAGCGTACAAACGCAACAGCTTCTTCAAGAGAAAGATGAACTAGGGCAAATTTGTCTTCAGTCATAATTTGCTTGAAAAAAACCTTTGCATCAAGTTTCATCAGCTGTGAAGGCCCCTAAAATAATCCTTATATATGTTTAGGGTTGTGAGAGAAGAAATCCTAAACAAATATACATGAATATGTGTGAAATCAAATCTAGAAAACTGATTTTCATAAATCTCGATAGATAGGTTATCTATCAAGCAGCTGTCGAGCATTGGGTTGTAGATCCCTTTTAAACTTCGATAGATGCTATCTATCGAGTTAGCTGTCGAGTTTTAAAATCCAGCACTTCTTCACTTGTTTCTTGGACAGATTTGCATGGCTTTAACACTTGGACTTGAATTCTTGTTCTTTGAAGTATTAAACACATCCTAGAACTACCCAATTACAAGTAAAGTGAATTTTGTCAAAGGATTAGCCAATTCTAAATGATGAATGTTTCTAACATGATTCATATATATCCTAACAATCTCCCCATTTGGCAATCCATGACAAAACCACAACAAACAAATAATCATATGAGTGAAGTCATAAATCACTTAACTCATACTCAGTTATTTAATACAATAAAATCTAATCCTAACACAAACTCTTGAAAAACTTTGCAAGAAGAGAGTTCATGGCAAGAAAGACTTTGATAACCTATATTTCTGAAACACTTTATAAAAATCTCATCATGGCATCTTAGTGTGAAATAGAAATATAAAAGGT
Organism: Quercus gilva; assembly: GCA_023621385.1. Classification (NCBI taxonomy): domain Eukaryota; kingdom Viridiplantae; phylum Streptophyta; class Magnoliopsida; order Fagales; family Fagaceae; genus Quercus; species Quercus gilva. The sequence continues at coordinate 61,134,919 of CM042476.1, read as the reverse complement.
TGCAAACAATAAATAAGAAGCATGTGCACAAAGAGAGAAAAAAAACAACACATAAAGAGACAGGTGAAAGAATGTAATAACAACCTCAACATATATATATATATATATATATATCAAAATGTGTACAAGGTTTGCTATCACAAAGTAAGAACAGTGTCTCTAAAAAGATAGAAAAGAAAAGATACAACAAGTCCTCACTACATCCCTTAAAAAGAAAAACTCTAATAACCAAAACTACTCCCCCTTTTTGTCACAAATGACAAAGGGTAAGTAACTGAGAAGTAGTCATCTCCTCACTGGAAAAGCTAGCACCATCATCCTCATCAGCATCATCACTATCGGAGCCATCATTATCACCCTCATCCTCTGAAGCCTATGGAGATGGAGAAGAAGATGCAGTGAAACCATCCATGACAGCCTGTCGTCGTACGATATGAATAATACAAGTGTTCACCTGACACAACTCATCACTGAGAGTGTCAAGGCAAGTATCCATGTGCATAAGTTGTGCCATGATGACCTCGAGAGTCATTTCACCAGCAGAAGAAGAATGAGCGAAGGTGGATGGAGCGGAAGAAGCCGAAGGAGTCGCCATCTCGGTCCATGGCCGCTTCGGTCGAAGATGGGCCTCACTCCATCTAACGGTCGCTACATCTATGGCACACATGACAGAGAAGTGTGGAGACTCAAGATAGTAGACAGATGCATAGCAGAGAATCCGTGTGATAACAAAGGGAAAATGAGCTTATCATGGGTCGTCGTATCTTTATAGACATCTACAAGGGAGAGTATGAAGTGAGAGGGAAAATCTATAGTGAGTCCGTCAAGTAGGAATAACAAAAATCGAGCACGAGGCTCAATAATCGAATTATAGTGAGACAGGGGATGTAAAACAATTGTCATCACCATATTCAAGAACCTCGGACCTTTTGCAAAGCCCGAGCAAGGGGTGTTTTGACGGTCACCCCAAGATAAGGATGTCTCACAAAATAGAGACGTGCTCGTCTTTGGACATAGTCCGAAGATGATCATAGTCAAGGTAGAACGTGTAGCACCTCAAATATAAGATCCAGAGTGACTACAATGCGCGTACCTTGAACCCAAGTGATGAAATGAGGTACAAAATAATCAAATATATGCATATTAAAGTAAAACTCCTGTATGATCACAGATGGACAAGTGACCGAGATGCCACAAAGGGACTCCCAACCCCTACTGAAGATGATAATGGGAAGGTTAGTATTGGAAAAATCCGATAGGACGACTTGGCATTCCGAATGAATGCCTCGTCTAGAAAAGTTCTCCAAGAAGTCCTGACGGGCTTTCTCATCACGAACCGAACGTGAAAGGGGGTAGAATTAGAAGTAGATGCCACAGAACGAAGAGGGTTCCGAGACAGAGTAGACTTGCTCTTTTTAAGTGCCATTGAGCAAACTAACTGAATAGAAAGAGAGAGAAAGAGAGAAGGGCGAGCAGAAAAGTACCAAACACAGATCAATATCAATAAGATAGAGAATAAAGGCACGTATGCATGAAAAATGCATAAGCATGGGACATGCAATAATAAAAACATCATGGGCTCAGTCCAATCAAATCCTACCAGCACACATGATTTCAACATAGTAAACACACATCTATAATGTATGAAACATTGTGAAAATGCAAATGTGATGCAATGCATGAACATTTAAGATCATTTAAACGAAACTCAACCCAAAAATTTTGCAAAAACCTCATCAATTTTGAAAAACCCCAAAAGTTAGGTCAAAAGAGATGAAATGCATGATAAAATGTAAAAAGGAAGATCATACCAGAGGAAGAAAACACTCTTGAGGCTAAAGATTGAGTAGAGAAGAGGTTTAGAGTGAGAAAAGGGTGTTTGGGGAGGTGAGGAGTCAGAAACAACTGAGAAAAATAAGAGAAAAATCGCGCTGAAGCTTTATATAGGAAATCACGATTCTTAATAGATCAAAAGGTGTCAAGAGGTCTCGAGCTTTAGTTTTTGACAGATGGAGCTGTCGAGGAGCTATCAAGAAGTGTCCACAGCAAAGTGACCTTGATGGATCGAGAAGCTATCAAGCATCTATCGAGCATACAGAAACTTTCTCGATGGATCGAGAAGCTGTCGAGAAGCTATTTCAAATTGCAATAACAGCTATCGAGAAAGGAAGATCAAGACGCTCGATAAATAGCCTAGTTGTCGAGAGGTATAGAGAAGCTGTTGAGATTGCTCAAAAATAGTTTTCGAAGAAGAGAAAATCACTAAATATGAATGCAATCAAGCATGCTACTCAACCAAAAATCCAAACAACATTTTTAAGCTATCAAAATCATCTTTCAACAAGAAAAATGACAAGAATTTAAATCCAAAACACACACACACACTAAACAAGTCTAATCAATTTTATATTTCAAAAACAAGTCAAGACAGTTTAGTGAGCATACATTAACACATGTATTCCTTGTGATGGCCAAATCACATTGTACCTGCACATGTGTCAAAAGTAGTAAAGAATATTGCGTGTTGTGTGTGAAAAACATCGCAAGATTGCATAAGTGTCTACATGTTATGATGATTTGAGATATGAGAAAATCACTTTAACTCACACACAATCATAACTACTTGATGGGGACTATCACCTTCAAGGTACATCCTATAGTTCCCACATATCCTAGAAGACGCACTTGCAATCATATATAAAGCATTTTGATTCTTTTTTCTTTTATTTTTCTTTGCATATTTTCTTTTGTAAAGCATATCACGCATGGGCATATGAGAGAGAGAAAAGAAATACCCAATGATGTTAAGTTTTTTACATTGCACTTTCGCTATGCCGAAGCATACAAATGTCATTTCATGATTGGTGGGCAATGATGGTGAAATGGTTATTTATGCCTTTCTCTTAGGATTTTCTAATCCTTCCCATCAAAAAGAGTGATACGAGTGTTACGTGCAAGAGATTACTTAATCTTACTCATCACAAACACAAGCCACAAAACTCACTTGCTTAGTTGTGCATAGAGATTCTCATCTAAGCTACAAAAGATACAAAGTTTAGAGAACTTTGTTTCAATGGCCATCCAAGGTACCCAAGTACCAATGTACACAAACACACACTGTTTTTGTATTTTTCAAATTTTCAAAAATTTTTTTTTTCGAAAAATAAAATGAAGCAAAACTGAAAACAAACAAACAAAAACATGTTAAACAAAGCAAAGCATAAAACTAGATGCAAATGCATGAGGAAGGAGGAGGAGAAGAGGAGATTAATCCATGGAGATAACACCAATGTTTTGGCGAAGGAATTCAAATTGTTTGCTATCAAGAGGTTTGGTGAACAAATCAGCCATCTGATCATCAATGTGAATGAACTCAAGAGTGAGTGTACAATCTTTGACAAGCTCCCGAATGAAGTGATGTCGAATCTCTATGTGTTTAGTTCAAGAATGTTGAACAGGATTCTTAGAGATGTTGATGGCACTGGTATTGTCACAATAGATAGTAAGATGTTCTTGACGAATACCATAATCAAGGAGGAGTTTTTGTATCCATAAAAGTTGGGTGCAACAACTACCGGCAACGATGTATTCAGCCTCTGCTGTAAATAATGAGATGGGATTCGGCTTTTTGCTTATCTAGGAGACAAGATTATTACCTACATAAAAACAACCCCCTGAAGTACTCTTTCTATCATTAGCATTCCTAGCCCAGTTTGCATCAAAATACCCAGCTAAGACATCATTTGTGTCCTTGCTATACCACACACCAAAGTCGGTAGTGGTTTTGGCATACTTTATGATTTTTTTCAAAGCAATCATATGAGACTCTTTGGGATTAGCTTGATATCTAGCACACACTCCCACACTGTAACTAATACCAGGTCTACTAGCAATAAGGTAAAGAAGACTGCCTATCATGCTTCTATATAGAGATGAATCAACACTTTTACCCAACAAATCAAGAGGGAGTTTAACATTTGGGATTATAGGGGTTCTAACAGAACTAGCAGATTCCAAACCAAACATTTTCACAAGATTTTTAGCATATTTAGATTGAGCTAGGAATATACCTGACTCTTGTTGACGAATCTGCAACCCAAGGAAGTGATTCAACTCTCTAATCATGCTCATCTCAAACTTGGCCCGCATGAGTTTGGAGAAGCTATGAGCAAGTTCATCCTTAGTCGACTCGAAGATGATATCATCAACATAGACTTGAGCAACTATCAACTTGCCATCTTCCCTTTTGATGAAAAGAGTTTGATTAGCTTTTCCTCTTGTGAACCCATATGACACCAAGTATTGTGTAAGCCGATCATACCAAGCTCTAGGGGCTTTGTTTAAACCATAGAGTGCCTTCTTGAGGTACAACACATGATTCAGAAAGTGTGGATCAATGAATCCTTTTGGTTGAACCAAATAGACATCTTTTTTAAGGAACCCATTCAAGAAACCAGTCTTTACATCCATTTGGTAAAGCTTGAACTTCAAGTGAAATGCTAGGGCTAGGAGAATCCTGATGGACTCCATACAGGCTACTGGAGCAAATGTTTCATCATAGTCTACTCCTTCCATTTGAAAGTATCCTTAAGCCACAAGACGAGTCTTGTTGCGTATTACATTACCTTCATCATCAGTCTTGTTGTGGAAGATCCACTTTGTGCCAATGATGTGCTCACCTTCCAGTCTAGGTACTAGAGTCCAGACATCATTCCTTTGAAACTGAAGCAGTTCATCACGCATAGCCTCAACCCAGCTTTCATCCTGAAGAGCTTCCTCAACCTTGGTGGTTTAATCTGTGACAAATAACAAGAATATGACACAAACTTAGCAACACATTTATCAACTATATGTTTCCTTAGTGTAAGTTCATTCGTATTTCCCACAATAACTTCAAGAGGATGATTTAACTTAATCCTAGAGGAAGGTCCTTTCTCTTCCTGGGATTCAGAGTCAGGTGAGGTAGGTATGTCTGTTGAACCTTCTACAACACTTAAAGTGCTGGGAGTACTTGGAGATGCGAGCTTTTGATCAACAATTTTTTGTTCATCCTTAGGCACAGGAGGAAGAATTTCTTTGGAAATTTCCTCACTAATTTTCTCAAAACTGGACTCTAAAGCTTCATCAATCACAACATTTACAGTTTCCATCACCTTCTTTGTTCTCTTGTTGTATAACCGATAAGCCTTGCTTGTAGAGGAGTATCCCAGAAATATTCTTTCATCACTTCGAGAGTCAAATTTTCCCACATTCTCTATATACTTAAGAATGAAACAAGTAATTCCAAAGATTCTGAAATACTTAACATTTGTCTTCCTTCCTTTCCATAACTCATAGGGAGTCTTCTTGGTACTAGGTCTGAAATACATCCTGTTAACTGTATGACACGCAGTGTTGACGACTTCTCCCTACAAGTTTCTAGCCACATCCTTGTTGTGCAACATGGCTCTAGCCATCTCCTGAATAACCTTGTTCTTTCTTTCTATTACACCATTCTGCTGAGGAGTAATAAGAGCAGAGAATTCTTGAGATATACCTGATCTAGTACAAAAGGACTCCATGTAAGAGTTCTCTAATTCTTTACTGTGGTCACTTTGAATTCGATCAATCTTTAAGCTCTTCTCATTTTGCAATCTTGTGCACAAGGCTTTAATGTGCTTAAGAGCATCTTAACTTAGATCTTAGAAGAATGACCCAAGTGTACCTAGTGAAGTCATCTACCACAACCATGATGTATCTCTTTCCCCCCAAGAGACTTGGTTCTGGTTAGACCCATGAGATCCAGATGTAGTAGCTCCAATGGTCTAAATGTAGTAGATGTCTGAGTGCCCAGATGTTTAGCTTTCATCTATTTTCCAAGCTGACATGGTCGACACACCATATTGTTCACTCTACTAAACTTTGTTATTCCCTAAACTAATTCATGCTTAGATACAATTGAAAGATATTTGTAACTAACATGTCCCATCCTTTGGTGCCATAGATCTTCGTTTGACAAACGAATGTTATTCCATAACAATATCAGCATCAAGGACTAAGCCATAACAATTGTCTAGAGTGTGAACACCACTTATGAATTTCTTTCCAGACTCATTCAACACAAGGAATTTCCCATTTGAGAACAGCACCATAAAGTCTTGATCACATATCTGACTTATGGTCAACAGGTTCACTCTCAGACCTTCTACATATAGCACATTTGCAATGTCTGGCAGTCCAGGTAGTGAGATGGTTCCCTTTCCTTTAATCTGTGATTTGCTCCTATCACCGAAGGTGACATTACCACATTTCTTAGACTCAAAAACCTTAAAGAGAGATTGGTCTCCAGTCATGTGTCTCCAGTCATGAAGCACACCTCATGCTTAAATGACGAATCAGTAGGAATGGTGTTTTCTCTCATCTATCATTTACGAACAAAGCTTTTAACTTTCCCTCTTCTCAGACGAACTCCTCTGCACATTTTAATTTTGAGACGGGCTAGTTTCTTCTCTGTCAAGCTAAGATCTTTTCCAATAATCATCATGATAGATTTCAAATAACTTTTAGACTTGCATTTTCTGATACACTCAATCAAGTAGAGATTAGAAAAACAAGATGTATTTGAAAACAAAGATCTTTTGATGCCGATTGCAGCCATGACAACGAGGGGTCAATGGATCACACAGCAAAGATTAACCCAATCAGAGTGTGCCTACTCTGATACCACTTGATAGGCCAAGATGTATTGACCCCTTGTGATGAATTATCCAATTAATTAGCCAAGTTAATTAATTGATTCAATTAGCATGCAATATGTGTGGTAGCACAAACAAATAACCAACTAAGTTAATATACAGTGGAAAATAAAGTTGACACGGTGATTTGTCTACGAATGGGAAAAACCTCTAAGGCAAAAACCCCACTAGGTGATTTTAAGGTCACCACTCTCGAGAATCCACTATTATCACAACAAGCGGTTACAAGTAAAGGAATCCCAGTACCTTATACTAACCTACAGTTAAGCCCTTACCCCAATACAAAATTGGACTTGCTCTGTAGTGACAATCTCTCTTTTCAATGCACGGCTCCCAGTACGCGACTAACCAATTGATGCGCGGATCCAAGTATGTGACTAACCACCAACTTGAGAAGGATGTTGGCTACAAAGTTCTTCAGTTCATCAACACGATGAAGATCAAGAAACTCCTTAGTTACAAAACCCTACAGCGTACAAACGCAGCAGCTTCTTCAAGAGAAAGATGAACTAGGGCAAATTTGTCTCCAGTCACAATTTGCTTGAACATAACTTTTGCATCAAGTTTCATCAGCTGTGATGACCCTTAAAATAATCTTTATATATGTTTAGGGTTGTGAGAAAAGAAAGCCTAAACAAATATATGCGGATATGTGTGAAATTAGATCTGGAAAACTGATTTTCGTAAATCTCGATAGATAGGTTATCTATCGAGCAGCTGTCGAGCATCAGGCTAAAGATCCCTTTTAAACCTTGATAGATGCAATCTGCGAGCTAGCTATCGAGCTTGAAAATCTAGTACTTCTTCACTTGTTTCTTGGATAGATTTACATGACTTTAACACTTGGACTAGAACTCTTGTTTCTTGAAGTATTAAACACATCCTAGAACTACTCAATTACAAGTAAAGTGCATTTTGTCAAAGGATTAGTCAATTCTAAATGACATATGTTCCTAACATGATTCACATATGTCCTAACACTTTTTATTTTTTTCAAATGTTATACTTTCTAAGTCTATCCAAGTTGATTTTGCAAAGCATCTCTTCTCCATCTAAATCCATGATTTTTGTAGCACATCCTAGCATGATTTTCTTGATAATAAAAGGCTCAGACCATCTTGGCTTCATCTTTCCTCTTGGATCAAATGTCTTGTCTCTAAGTACATTTAGGACTAGATCTCCTTCCTTAAGATTTGTAGATTTCAACTTCTTGTTAAATGCTCTAGCAATCCTCTTTTGATAACCTTGTCAAGGTATTGTGCTATAGTTCTCTTTTCATCTATCAAAGCCAATTGTTCATATCTTTCTCTCATCCATTCTTCTTCTAGGACCTTGGTTTCTACCAGCACCTCAAAGATTGTATTTCCACCTCAACGAGAAGCACTGCTTCACTCCCATTAACCAAAAAGTATGAGGTTACCCTAGTTGATGCACGAATAGAAGTTCTATAACCCCATAAGGCAAATGGAAGCTTCTTGGCCCAATCTTTGTACGTCACTACCATCTTGGCTAGGATATTCTTATTGGCTGCTTCTGCAGCTCCATTGGTCTATGGTCATTATGGTGAAGATTTGTGATGCTCAATGTTGTACAACTCTATGATCCTTCGAACTTCCCCTTCAAAGTGGGAACCATTATATGAGATGATCTCTTGTGGTACCCCAAATTGACAAACGATGTTATTCTCTATGAATCAAGCCACATGCTTGGCTTTGAGTATAGAGTAAGAGGTTGCCTCTACCCACTTGGTGAAATAGTCAATTGCCACTAGGATGTACTCATGTCCATTTAAGGCCTTGGGGGCTATCCTTCCAATCATATCTATGCTCTATACCGAGAAAGGCCATAGAGAGGTCATGCTGTATAGCTCACTAGATGGCACATGGTTCAAGTTTGCATGTGTTTGGCAGTCGTAGCAACTTTTCACTAAGTCCACACAATTAGTTTCCATTATGTTCCAGTAGTACCCTATCCATAGTATCTTCTTGGCCAACATCCTCTCATTCATGTGAGGACTACAAATCCCTTGATGAACTTCTCCCATAACTCACTCAGCTTTTTATTTCTTTAGGCAACGAATGTGTATATAACCATAGGACCTCCTATGAAGTTGACCCCCATATAGGATCTATTGTATTTCCATATTTCTAATCAAACGACGTTCTCTCTTATCGGCACCGTCACGATATAACCCCCAATTCCAGGAATTTCATGTTGTCAACCAAGGGACCCCTTCTTCTTCTATAGCCAAAACCGAAGACTCCACCTTCCCTTTATGGTCCAACTCATAACTCTATTCGATCTCTAAAAGTCGTGTCCATACTCCCTCGAGTATTTCAACCATTGAGTCTAAAGTAGCCAAGGCATCTACAAATTGATTCAGAGTGTTGGGGATGATGGTGTATTCATTCTTATAAAAGGTTTTGGTCAAATCCTCTAAGTATTGTTGATAAGGTTTCAAGTGTTCTTCCTTCACTTTCCACAATTTTTGCACTTAGGCTATAACCTCCAAAGACCTCCTCTTTTACTCCTAACTCTCTAAGAGCTTCCATTCTGGCAATACAAGCCTCATATTCTGCCATATTGTTAGTTGCCTTGAACTTCAACTTAACTGCCAAAGGTATGAGGGATCCATCAGGGGTTATCAAAAGTACTCATATCCCATTTCCATATTGGTTAATAGCTTCATTGAAATACATCTTCCATGCCCCTATGGGTGCCAAGCAAGCCTTCCTTCTTTGGGAAGAAAAGGGGGGGAGTACTCCTTGGCTGAGTGGATTGAGGCAGAGAAAATAATGGAGTCGCCACTTAGATTAGGTCTAGGAACCATTTAATAGTGCCCTTATTACATCCAAGGCAGCAAACAAATCATGGCAACAAGCATACATGGCAGAAACACAAACATGGCAAGATCCAAATAAACATGTGATTGCAGCAAGAACGAATAATCCAAGAAAACTTGTTCATACTCATCATCCAAGCAAACTTGGTCATACTTAGGGAGCTCTCTCCTCCTTCAGTTAAGTCATGAAGTTAGGGAATTCAACCACCCTTCTTCCTTCTTTTCCAAGACCCATACCAGGCATATGTCCCATTTTCTTCATCATTGCAATTACTTCATGACTACAATATAGGAGTAAATCTGTAATATACTTTTCATCCTTCAATCCATAATTAGCCATCCTCACAAACTCAAAGCCATTCATTTGAAGCCCATTTCCTCCTTCTTCAAGTCCACAAACGAGAGCTAGGATTTCACCATCACCAAGTACTACAACAATTCCTCTTTTCCATGGAATCTTCATCTTTTGGTGTAAATTGGAAGGGATAGCTCCAATGGGATGAAGCCATGCCCTTCCTAAGATAAGGTTGTAGTTAGGGGTGATGTCCATCACGTGAAATTTCACAATTTTTTCCGATGAACCAATCTTGCAATGAGCTTTAAAAGTTCCCATAACCTTCCTTGAAGGATTTTCATATTTCCTAACAGTCAAAGGAAAAGGGATGATTGTCTCCACATCTAGACCAATGGTGACAACGGTCCTAAAAGAGCACACTTTTAATGCGGATCCATTATCAATAAGCTTCATTGGAACCTTGGCACCTATGCACTCGATAGTGATTTTCAAAGGTCTAGTGTGAATGGCACCTTCAGGAGGAAGTTTTCATTGAAAAATGTGAGAAAGGATGAGATGGGCACTTTTTTCCCATTTAAAACATCCAGGAGAGCACTATAGTGCTTGTGAGAAGCCATCGACAAGCCTCATACAGACACATGAGCTTGAGTCTTATTAAATTGGGTCAAAACCTTATCTTCTTCTTCTTTTTCTTCGTTCCCTTTGGGTTCAACAGGCTTGGACGCTTCTTCCATGTACCTAACAGGATGATCCTTCTCCAAAAAGGATGGCTTGTAGTGTTTCCCACTCCTAGTGACATTTGCCACATTGTCTTCTAGGACCCTCTTCTTTAATTTGATCATTCCTTTGGGGAGTATACCCCAAACAACCACCGCACTTTTCAACAACTCATCTTCTTCATCCCATATTCTTTGGACTTCCACCACATTAACCTCTACAGCCTCTATCAACTTCGAACAATCCCAATCAATCTCTTCTACTTGTACCCAATTCTAATACGAAGGGGGAGCTTGATGATAATTAGGCAAAAGTTTCTTCCTAATGTTAGGCTTAGTGATGGTATTTAGGTTTAGAAGGGTTCCATTGTCTATTAAATCTTGTATCTCATGCTTAAGGCAAAAACAATTGTTGGTTTTATGGTAGGATATCTAATGGAAGTGGCATGGCAATACACATTGAGGTTCCAAGTAGGAGGCACAGGATTGAGAATAGGTGTGGGGTCCAAGGGTTTGATGAATCCTTTGGAGGTTAAGTTCTCATATGCTTGGCCAAAGGTCATTCCTAGGTCAGAGAATTCTTGGCGAGCTTTCTTTGTGAAGCTTGGGTAGGCTAAGGGTTGTTAAGGTATAATTGCACTTAAATTCATAGGATTGAGTGGTTTAGAAGTGGCAGCTCCTTCCCCATATGTCTTCTTGATTGGAGGCTTACTCTTACCTTTCTCCAATTGCCCACTATTGATGGCATTCTCAATCCTAGTTCCACAATCACACAACTCTCCAAAGGAGCTAATAGGCAATGACAAATATGTTGGAAGCAAATTTTTGATGATCATATTGATTTAGTCCCTCTCATTTGGCATATTAACCATCTTAGATGCCTTTCGTTTCCACCTTGTCATGCATTAAGAGAAAGCCTCCCCTACTCCTTACTTGGTAGTCTCCAAGTACCATCAATCATAGTGTTGAAGATGAATTGATCTATAAACAATTCCACTTGTTCATTCCACACCTTGATCTTATTTCGATCTAAGCTATAGTACCATCTTGATGCACCTCCAGTGAGGGAGAGAGGGAATGCATGCAAAGATTTCTTTTCATTCAACCCTTTTCATTTCAACAATGCTTAGATATCTTCTAACATATTGCTTAGGATCTCCAATCCCATCAAACTTTTCTGCATCAAAAATCTTGAACTTTGGAGGCAACGTAATAGGAGTTTTAAAGCTTATGCCACCTATGTTATAGAGACAATCATCCATCCCTTGAGCCTTGCGAAATGCTAATTGCATCTTTTCCATTTTTTCCTTCATGGCCATGGTTTCCACGGTGAGTTTCTCAAATTGCTTGTTCCTCTCATATTCGGCCTTATCCCTTTCATCCCAATCCTCCCTTCATCCTCATCATGTATCTCCACATGTATAGGCTTTTTGTGCTTGCTCTCCTCATAACCCCCTATTTTCTTGAGAGCATCACTCTCTTCTTCTATTGCCTGAAATGTTTACATTTTTTATTTGTCCTTTAAAATTAGGTGAACGTAAAATATATGGTTGAGCAAACAAGAGATATAAAAGGGTACCCTCTGATAGGATATAGGATCTCTCTAAGTGTGGGTGTTGGGTAGGCTTCTTAAAGCTAAAGGGATAGATCAATAGGTCACTCACAACTAGGTGGGCCATGATTCCAACCTTGGGCCTAAATGGACTGTTTTAAATTAGTGGCAAACCACTAACGTACTCAAAGCCCATCATAGGCAATAGCACAGATTTTGAGTTAGTGGGATGAACTCCAAAAGATTTTGGCCGGAATGGAGTGTACTTATCTTCCCATTCATCACCAACCGGGGTGAAAAAGACAAAAAGAACCAAGTGAAATGTGTACAAACAAATATTGAACAAGCCTTTATCAAGATAAATAAATAAGACACATTGAAATCAAACTCTTTATCCCTAGCAGAGTCACCACTGTGGGCACAACGAGAGGGGAGTACACCTTGGCCAAGTGGACCAGGGTGGAGAAAAGAAAATGGAGTCACCGCCTAGATTAGTTCTAGGAACCATATATACAGCACCCTTCGTGAAATGATTGATTTGACTACCAAAGTATGGGTTTGGAGTTTAGATATGACTTAGGAAGGCGTTAGGCACCTAAGACCGCCCAACCCGTGGGTCGGCTTTCACTCATTGTGTCTTACGTCTTAATATTGCTAAAAGCATATTCAATATTGCATTCTAGACTCACGCATACACTAGCATACATCTAAGCATACAATATGGCTTTTTCATCCCAAACCCTAGCATGCATCTATCATGGCATTACATCACATATCTCATTCAAGGTAGCAAACAAACAAAAATATATCATATTGGTAGAAACATCAAAAGATAGATTCAAACATCATATTATTGAGTCCAAGACATGGCATACATACTTGCACATACATGTTCATCAAAAATAAGATCAAGGTCATATCAAAAACAAATGCATGTTCGTGTGAATGCATGACTTACCTTACTTACCTCACTACATCACAGCACCTATGCATCAACGCATGATCATTCATATGCATGTTCATGGCAAAGCAAAGAAAGAATTGAAAGGAAACCCTAATCTAACATGTGAAGGACAAATAACAAACAAACATGAAAGGCAGAGACTTATAGGCATGAAAACAAGGCAAAAGAAAAGCATGTGGTGTAAACAGAATAAAGAAACAAAAGCAAAAAAAGGTCAGATTAGGATTTCTAGGCACGGGTATGCATGCGCATACATAGGGCCTACGTATGCAACCCAGTTGTAGGCAAATGCATACTTCAAGTATACGTGCGCATGCAAAAAGCATGCATATGCATACACAACCTATACCTAAACCACAAAACAGGAACAAAACAAAGCAGAAACTAAAAACTAGCAACCTAACATGCTTAAAACAAAGAAAAAGGAAAACCTAAACTAAATGAACATGTTATAACATAACTAAAAAAGAAAAACAAGGAAAACAGAAAGATTAAAGCAAGAAAAGAAAGGAAAAGGACTTAGAACATATACCTCAAAAAACAAATTTCCTTAGCTTGATTTTGACCATTCCCGTTGGTCAAATCTATTCACAATCAAACAAGGATGTGACTAGTATTCTTAAAACTCCAAGATCAAGGCCAGAAAAGGCCACAATCTGAAAAATATTGACTTCAGGATGTTTTGTGAAAAACTCCCTCTTTGATTCACTATTTCTAGTGAATTTGATGTTTTCCCTTAGGATTTTCTATGTGTTTTGAAAAGCTAATATATATGGCTTTATATAATGAGAAAATAGGAATTTGGAATGGCCCTTAGACGATGTTGGATTCTTTCCAAAATCCATCTTTAATGCAGAAAAACTTGTCTTTCATAGTTTCTAGAACCCTAACATGCATACACATGCTCGTGTATGCATACGCATGCATGAAGCATGTGTACGCAGAGCTTGAGCATGCGTGCATATACGCATGTATGCGTATGCATGCCCTAGGGTTTCCGTGGTCTTTATTTTTCAAAAATAGCTTATTTTATTCATAAAAGAGTTATATTTTTCCTAAAACATTTTCCTCGAGTCAATTTCAATCTAACTGAGCCCTAAACCAACCTTGGGTTTTAGAATTTCAACATCATTGAAGAATGGGGGCCCAAATTGTAAGGGGTACAAAATGCAGTGTCTACAGTTGTAGGCACTCAATTTTACACCCATAATTTAACCTTGGGTGATGATAAAATGGTCATTTTATGTACCCAAAAATCATGGTTATCATTAACTCATTCATCACATATCATAAAAATGATCTTAAGATTTCAATGATCACAATGATATGTTCGGTTTCCAAAGTAAACAGTCAGATAGAAAGACATCCCAAGATCAGCTTTTAACGGTTTGCATGCATTCATTTAGGTGATACCTATCACATATGATTAATTGAAATTAATTTTGATTGGTTAAAAATTAAAATTAATTAGATGAATTTTTGTGATTAGTGAAATATTTTTATTAAAGTGTGATTTGTTGCATGGGAATAAAAGAAATAAGCTGGTAATATTAAATTTGGACTGATAATTAGATTTTTTGGATAATTATTTTAAAAACCTAATTATCAATTAGGAATGAGTTTTATCATGAATATAACTCTAGAACATGTCCAAGTACATTTTCCAGCTAAAAAAAAAACTAAAAAGAGTCCAAAACGTGTAAAAAATGAAAATTGGATAAATGTACCGAAAGTGCCAATCGGCACTTCAACAGTGCTAATCAGCAGTTGGAAAGTGCCGATTAGCACTTCAACAATGCCGATCAGCACAATTCTCATAATATTCCAGGTACGTTTTTTTTCAGTTGAAAACTCATCCATATCCATTTTTTTGGGGACAAACCCCACCTAATTTTGTGTCTACTAACTTTCAAGTCAATTTAATTTATTTTTTAAGCAACTAACACTTTTATAAATAGGGAAAATACCTAAAATTTAGCACCCCCTTTGTTAGGACATATGTGGTTCACTTGTTAGGAACATATGTCACTCTTTGATGTAATTGGCTAATCCTTTGACAAAATGCACTTTACTTGTAATTAGGTAGTTCTAGGTGTTTTTAATACTTCAAGAAACAAGGTTTCAAGATCAAGTGTTGAAGTCATCAAGTCTGTCCAAGAAACAAACTAAAGAAGTGCAAGTTCATTAAAGCTCGACAGCTAGCTCGACAGCTAGCATGTGTCGAAGTATAAGAAGCTGCTCAAGCCCATGTGCTAGACACTTGCTCGACAGCTGCTTGACACCTCCCATCTGTCGAGGTTTAATAAAAACAGATTTTCTGTTCTGTTTTCTTGGGAATCCGTGAATATGTCTTTGGTCCTTCTTTTCTCCTAATCCTATACATATAAAATGATTGTTTTAAGGGCCATCAAATAGTTCACAAGTTGCACAAGCATTGAGCAAACTCTGTTCAAGCAAATTATGACCAGAGACAAAGTTTTGCCCTAGTTCATCTCTTCTAAAGAAGTTGCTGTGTATATGCACATTTGGGTTTTGTGACCAAGCATCTTCTTGATCTTCATCGTGTGGGTGAACTAAAGAACTTTGCAGCCAACCATCTTCTCTAGCTGGTGATTGAAGTCGCGTACTAGGATCTGCGCAATTGGTTAGTCGTGTACTTGGGAGCCGTGCATTAAAAGGGGGAACTATCACTACAGAACAAGTCCAATTGGGTATTGGGGTAAGGGTTCAACTGTAGGTTGGTATAAGGTACTGGGATTCCTTTACTTGTAACCGCTTGTTGTGATAATAGTGGAGTTTCGGGAGTGGTGACCTGAAAATCACCTGGTGGGGTTTTTGCCGTGTAGGTTTTCCCCGTTCGTAAACAAATCACCATGTTATTTATTTTTCGCTTCATAATTAGTTTATTGGTGATTTGTTTGTACTGCCACGCATTTGCATTATTAATTTGATTAATTAATAACTTGACTAATTAATCAATTGATTTAATCAAAAGGGGTCAATACACTTTTGGCCTATCACCCTTCCCCTAACATAAAAGAACCTCTTGAAGTCCTTTAGAACTTCTAATCTTCACTAGACTAGAAACTTCTGGAGTCCTTTACATCTTAGAGAGATCTCTTCTCTCTGATTTCTAAAGAAATTCCCCTTGGCTAAATTTATTCATGCAAGTATGTATTTTGTATTTGATGTTTTCTGAAAAATATGTATGTGTGTTCTTGAAATCTCATTCTTTGCATATTCATATATAGATTTCATTCTTTTGCATGATCTTCCCTTCTAGATCTTAATTCATATGTTTAGGATGTGTTATGTAGATCTAGGGTTTTTCGTGTGTTTTAATTCTTGGGTCTTAATTGTTCATGATTTTAATCTTAGATCTAGGATTAAATTGCTACTCAGAATCTCATATTTACAAATTGTTTCATGCATAAGTTGCCTTTTTTTTTTCTACATCAAGAAACTGAATCCAAAATTCCTTTTTTAGAAAATTCATACCGTTTTGCATAACAAAAAACCAGATCTGTATTTATATAAAATTCATAACATTTTGAATAACAAAAAAGCAGAATGTATTAAAATACTGTTTTGCATAATAAAAAACCAGATCTCTATTTTTCTATTAAAAAAAAAAATTCAAAGCTTTGCATCATAGAAACCAAATCTATATTTTTATATCAAAAATTCATGGTTTTGCATAACGAAAACCAAATCTGTATTTTTCTATAAAAAAATGCATAGTTTTGCACAATAAAAATCAGATCTATGATTTTTTATCATAACTTCCTGGTTTTCTCATATGGCTTTCTCATAACAAAATAAATCAAACCTTTTTTCTGCATGGAGTAAGATGTAGGTCTAGGATTCTCAAATAGCATTTAATCATAGATCTAGGAAAACTAGCAGTAGCATATTGCATCTCATAATTTGTTGCATGTCATTGATTGTGGGTACATAATGCTCATTCATAGTCTAGAGGACCAGACTTTGTCCGGACAGAATGGGTGTCTAACACCTAGCCCCCGAACCTTAGGTCTTGGTTCAAGATTAGTTTTTTTCTCATTTTTGGCAGATTGTATTTAGGACCAAATTTTTGTATCTTTTTTACTTAGATTGTATTTAGGACCAAAGTGATGTAATCCTTTACCAAATTGTACATATTCAAATTAATAAAATTTGAGGAAATTCAATTGTGTAATTTTGTTTTTTCTTTTTTTTCTTATTTTTTGTAAATGAAAATAAGTGGCAACTCCACATTAATCAAAACCCCAAAGAGGTACCAAGTACACTCTTTTGAGAGCACTCCCAAAATCTCGATCTCTCACAGATGTCTTCTTCTCTCTTTTTACAAAATGATTCAGACCCTACTTCAGATCAATATTAAGTCTATTAGATCTGACAATGAACAAGAATTCTCTATGGTTGATTTCTGTTCTACTCATAGTATAATACATCAAAAGAGTTGCATTTACATTCCCCAATAGAATTTTCTAGTGGAAAGAAAGTATCAACACCTTTTGTCCTTTGCTAGACCACTTAGACTTCAATCCAATATAACTCTGAGTAACTGGGGGGACTGTGTTCTTACTACAGCCTATATTATCAACAGGTTACCATCACCTATCTTGCAAAACAAAACTTCCTTTGAATTACTCTTTAAAACTAAACCCTCTTATGTTCATCTTTGAGTTTTTGGATGCTTATGTCATGCTTCCACCATTCATGTTCATTGGAACAAATTTCCTCAAGCCTATGTCTTACTGGGTTATCCTTCTAACATCAAGGGATATAAACTCCTAAATCTCACCTCTTGGAAAGTTTTCATTTCTAGAAATGTAGCTTTTCATCAGCATATAGTCCCTTTTCTCTCCCATGACTCTGCATCCACACCTTCCTCTCCCACTATACCTCAACATTCTTTAGGTGATTCCTTCCACTCTTCCCACATTGCCTACTAATTCTTCTATCCATCATGATCATTTCTTTCATGATCAGCATTTTTCTCCTAATCTTGATTTAGACTGTGACACAGAAAATGGGTCTTCTCCTAAGTTTGAGTCTCATGTCATTCCCTCTTAATCCATACCTCCTGAACCTCAACCTATCTCAATTCAGGTTGTTGATTCTCAACCTTCTTCATCTATAGAATCACATTTACCTGTAGAAACCACCTATTGAACCACCTCCACATGTTGAGCTAGTTCAATCCCTTAGAAGATCTACTCGAGTTTCTTATAAACCATCTTACCTACAATCTTTTCACTGCAGTTAAGTCAGTTTTTCATCATCACTCACTGCTCCATCACTTTCTAAGAAAGGTACTACTCATCCCCTTCATAATGTTCTCTCTTTTACTCACCTTTCTTCAAACCATAGACCCTTTTGCAATGCCATCTTTTCTATTGTGGAACCTTCATCTTATGCCTAAGCTGTTAAGGATTCTAAGTGGAGAAAGGCTATGGCAGCTGAGGTTGTTACATTAGAGGCTAATCATACTTGGTCTCTCACTTCTTTACCACTTCACAAGAAGCCTATAGGCTATAAGTGGGTCTACAAAATCAAGCATAAGGCAAATGGTTCTATTGAGAGAAACAAGGCAAGACTTGTTGCCAAAGGCTACTCAAAGGGAAGGTCTAGATTTCATAGAGTCCTTTTCCCTGGTTGCCAAAATGGTTTCTACCAAGGCCTTGCTTGTTGTAGCTACTATGAAAGGTTGGCATTTGTCTCAGCTTGATGTCAACAATGTGTTTTTGCATGGAGATCTTGAAGAGGAGGTCTACATGGCTTTACCTCCAGGCTTTCATAGCAAGGGGGAGCTGGTTTGTAAACTTAACAAATCTCTATTGGCTTAAAACAAGCTTCTAGGCAATGATTTTCAAAGTTTTCTCATGCTTTGAGACAATTGGGTTTTTAGCATTTCAAGGCAGATTATTCTCTTTTCACAAAGAACAGTTTTGAATCTTTTATTGCATTATTAGTATATGTCGATGATGTTCTTATTACCAGTGATAATACACAAGTAGTGGTAGACCTCAAAATTCTGTTGGATCAATAGTTTAAGCTCAAAGACCTAGGGTATTTAAAAATTTTCTTAGGTCTTAAAGCTGCAAGATCTAAAGAATGTATTAATCTATGCCAAAGAAAGTATGATTTAGAAATCTTGTGTGATGCAGGTTTGTTGGGATGCAAACTAGCAAAGACACCTATGAAGCTAAACTTAAAGCTAAGTAAGCATGAAGGCAAAGAATTGAAGGAACCTGGTTCTTATAGGAGAATAATTGGTGGACTTCTTTACCTAACTATGACAAGACTAGACATCACATTTGCAGTTTATAGGCTAAGCCTAGGATGCCTCATGTCCAAGCTACAAATAGAGTTTTGCAGTATATTAAAGGCACCCCATGCCAAGGTCTATTGTTATCTAGCAAATTTGAGCTGCATCTTAAAGGTTTTGCTGATGTATATTGGGTGCATGCCCTGATACCAGAAGGTCAACTATAGCATATTGTGTTTTTATTGGGGAATTCTTAGTGTCTTGGAATTCTAAAAAGCAACAAACTATTTCATGATCATAAGCAGAATCAGAATATAGAGCTATGGCAGTGACAATGTGTAAGATTGTTTGAATGTTAAGTTTTCTCAAGGGTATTCAAGTTTCACATCCTAAAACAACTCTACTCTTTAGTGATAGCCAAGCTACACTGCATATTGGAGCTAACCCTGTGTTCCATGAGAGGACAAAACACATAGAAATAGATTATCACATTGTTAGGGACAAGGTTCTAGCTAAAGTGGTTTGGTTGCTGCATATCAAAACCAAGTCTCAAATTGGAGATCTCTTCACAAAGGCACTTGGCTCACATCTGTTCTCTCATTTACTTTCCAAGATGAATATGGTGGACATACATTCCCCTCTTCCTCATGAGGGAGGGTATCAAAAGGTCAAGCCCACAGATGAGCCAAGCACATGAATCAAGATCATCAAAGAACAAAGCTTTAGACGAAATTGCATACTGCACATATGTAAATGACAGTAATTTTACTCTTGTACTATTATAATAGTCATGGACGGAACCATTCATGGACTAGGGGGTGCAATACCCCCCCCCCCCTAATTTTTTTTTAAATGATATAATTATATAACTATATATTTAGGTACTAATTTTAGCAACTTTGTTCAATAAAATTACATTTTGTCCCCCTTATTGATCATTATAAGAGAAATGCTACAGTTACAAACTTTTTTACAATATTTTTACAGACAATTGAGGTAGCAAATTCTTACTGGTTTGCATCTGGGTCCACCATTTACATCACTTTTTCACTTACTAATAATCACTAATCATAACAACAATTTGTAAAAAAAATTGTAGATCTAGTATTTTCCTTCTTTTAAAGTCCATAATAAAATTTATAGATCTAAAATCTTTAAAATATATATATATATATATATATATACATATACAAGCCCAAAATATTAGCCCAACAACAAAAATTACCGATAGGCGATCGCAAAGCTAAAAGAAATTGAGACTAATCAACTAATTTTACAAAAAACAAACAACTTAGCCCTTTAAAAAAAAAAACTTTAAACAAAATACTTTTGTCTTTACCAACAAAAGACATGCTCTACACACACATAAAAATAATAACAATAAAAGAAAACATCTGCTGGCTAAGCAATAGAGCCGAAAGCCAAAGCCACCGCATTCAGCTAACAATAAAACTGCCCCTCCTAACTCCAAGTCCTAGCTCCGTCCCTGATAATAGTTGTAAAGCTACTTGTAGTTTAGTTATAGTGTGTGTTAGTTTTATTTATGGCCACATGTCAGTAACTCATTGGTTGTTTCATAATAGTGTTTTAGAGGGAAGATTTGTATAGTTTGGGAAGTCAATTTAGAGAGTTTTTTTTGTTTTTTTTTTTTTTTGAGAAACAGTCAATTTAGAGAGTTAGTTGCTAGATCCTGTATAAATATACATGTACATGATTAGTTTCTAATTAATGCAATATACATTTTTCATCAAATTTTCATACTCGAGTTGAGCTTGAACATTATACTTTTGTTTTTGTTATTGAGTCAAGCTTGAATATTCAATACTAGATAAAACTTGAACTTCTTTACCTTCGTAGTTGCAAGGACTATGAAGTTGCAAGGAAATGTTTATGGAAAATGTTAAGTTACAAACTAGTTTACAAATGTTTTTACAAATTGTCAATATGGTGAGTGATTACTAGTAAGCAAAAAAATAATGTCAGCAATGGGCACAAATTAAAATCGGTAAAAATTACCACATCAATATATATACATATGCATGATCCAAATCCCAACAAAGTTTATGCGGACAACTCGTGTGCCTAGGCTTGTAAATCCCATTTTATGGTCAGCGGCCATGTAGTGAAACTAATGAGTGGGGCTATATATATATATATATATATATATATATTTACATAATTACTTGACAAGGAGCCAAAGAGGGACTGAGTAGTCCAGCTCAATTGTCCGATTGAGCTATTGTCCAATTCGCAAAATGTCATTTTCCATTCCAAAGTAGCTTCTCTCTTTTTTCTCTTCCACCTGATATGTCAGTGAACCAATCATATTAATTGCACCATATGTTTGCTAAGGGAAATTTTATATTACTTAATATGCAAAACAAACTCCAAGTTCAATTAATTTGTCATTAGGCCCACATCAATGGACTTTAGGGACTCTTTTCTTTTGACTCAAATATGAATCAAAGAGAAAACCACTCACCTTCCCAAAAATTAGAAAATAAATAAATTATTGAGGTTGAAGCAATATGTGTCAATTTCTATGCATGGCGGCATCGTTATTTTTTCTTTTTGGGAAAAAGTAAAACATCGCAGTATCATCATTTTTAATTTTACCCTCAAAAATACAAAACTCATCATTTTTTTTTCTTTTTAAAAAGAAAAAAAAAGATAAGAAGTGTCACCTGAAGATTGGGTATTGAGATCAAACATGGACCATATGGTTCTGTTCTGTTCTGTCACCCCTCGAAAGCAACTTAATTAGAAACACTTTTAAGTGGAAATCACATCTAGCCCGGTGTTATAGTACTTGGCTTCCTTTTTGTTTTTTGTTCTTTTCTTTTTTTTTTTTAATAAAAAGTAGCTTGCACAAAAATCTAAGAAATTTCAGATGGAGAGTCACTGGTGGAGCCACTTACATATACTTTAGCGGGTGCAACTCCACTCACTGATTTTTTTTAATCTTTATATATATATATATATATATAACATTAAAAATTGCACCTATTGAAAATATTTTTGTGGCGTAAATTATAAAATTTTTTTTTTTTGGCAAAATTAGATTCTATTGTAATTTTTAAGAATTACGGTTATACTAAAAAGGAGGAAGAAAGAAAGAAAATAATTGTGACCGTAGGTAAAAAAATTATTTAAAACCTAAAATTTGAAATTGGATTATCATTATTTGATTATTCAATTGTTAGAATTGAAATTGATTATATTAGGGCTTTATTATTTAGTTTCTTAATAATAATTAAAACAAACTATATCACATTGGTTTAAGTATTGACAAATTTAGTTAAATTATTTATTAGTTAGTAAAAACCCCTTGTTAGGTTGTTAATTTTCAAAAATTGAACTATATTCTCAAAGGTGTTGAAATCAATAAAAGTGTTGAAACAAATGTCATAGCAAACGCAACTTTCCCAAAAGAGTAAAAAACTGTTGAAGTTGATTTGGAAAACCTTTCCACAAATCAAAAGTTAGAAAATTTTTTTAATTACAATCCAAATGATAGGGATAAAGTTAGAAGGCATATCTACAAAAGAGTCTTTGTCAATCTCATAATAACCACAACTTTCCGCACAAAGAAAATTATAAACTTTACATAAATTCAACGAGAAAGTTTAGTGACAAATGGTGTGGTTGTAGATAAACTAAACTTTAATAGTGAGATATTTAACAAAATGGCATAAATTTTATTATAATATAATAAATAATTTTTTTTTTTGGGTTGGTAATTTGATTGTTATAATAAAATATTTGAACCTATGATGTTTTTATCTTAAAAATACTAAGAAATGCTAATTAGTTGAACTACAAAATTCTTGGTATTAATAATATCAATTTTTCTCTAAGGGAAAAAAAAAAATATATATATATATATAGAGAGAGAGAGAGAGAGAGAGAGAGAGAGAGAGAGAGAGAGAGAGAGGAATTTACTAACTTGTACCTACAAACCGAGTGTACGGCCACTGTACGTTCAAAATTATATTTGCATATTGTGTCAAAAGTAGAGGAATTAGGAGTACGTGTCAAAATTGGATTTGCATATTGTCCTAAAATGAAAAATCAGAGGACAATGACTTATTCAGTTAGAACACATCGTGATGTTCGTGAGCTTTAACCCAACTGATCACATTAATAATTGTTAGAAATTTAATGTTCGAAGAACTTTAACACTTTGAACTTTTAAGTATGTTTAGTTTTGGTGCAATAAAAGTTTGAAGATTATAAAAAATAATTATAACAATTGACCGCATTAATTATTGCTTTAATATTACGAATTTTTTGTATGACAGTGTGAGGCCTTAGTATAAGATTACGTGAAACCATTTGACTTAAAAAGTTGAAATAAATGAGTTGAAAATTGAAACACGTTAATGTTACCAATTACTACTTCTTCATTCTATTTTACCATTCTTTCTTGATAATTATATATATAAGACACATGAATGGAAACAAACAACGAATGCAACCTTTTAGAAATTTGACTAATTGAGTGTTGCTATAAACGTTTTTGAAAAGATACATTATCATTTATCAAAGTATCATCACAAGTCACACTCAAGTTACAAAATTTCATACGAAGATTTTCAACACATAATCTTGTTGATTGATATTACACATTAGCAGCAAAAATCAAGGATATGATCTAGAGAAACAAACAAGATTCAAGGCCGAAAGTTCAAGTCGTGACAACTCACAAGTACTTGATTCGGCTTTCTCTTGTCACATTTTTGTTCTAAAAGAGATTTCCAAAACTTTAAAATTGTCTCACTTCCACTTTTTTTTCTTTTTTTCTTTTTTTTTTTAGTTCTAAAAAACGCTTCTAACACTTTAAAATTAGTCTCACTTACACTATTCTATATATATATATATATATATATATAAAACCGAACCCTCTGAAACTCTCACAATTTTCCACATCATCACTATTTTCTTTTTATTTTTATTTTAGATTCTTTTTATTATATAAAATCCACTAGAAAAACAATAGACAAAAGTTTAAATTTTTATTAATATTAATAATATTGAAAAACGTATACAAACTTGAAGGCCTTTTTAAGGGCTCCATAAAACTTGATGAACAAGAAAATATATTCTAAAATAAGCTCTAATTAATACCTAACCATAATAGGAACCAAATTTGACCTAAAAAAAACATTAAAAGAACCTAAAAATAAGGAAATAAATCACCTAGGCCTACAATAACGTTTTTTGCATAAAAATACCAAAATTAAATAATTACAAAAATTAAATTGTAAATTCTATCATACATCAACTTATCACAAAAATCATCATCTATATTTATTATTATTATCATTATTATCTATATATATATATATATATATATAACTGAAGCCTTTAAAACTCCCACAATTTTTCGCGTCACCATTATTTTCTTTTTCTTTTTATTTTAGATTCTTTTTATTCTAAGTTTTATATCTTCTTATATTTATTAGTGTTACAATAGTTTAGTTTAAGTAAAACTCTATTAGATATATTTTGTTGGCCTATCACATCATTATTATTATCTATATATAATATAAAATTAAAGATTAAAAATTAATTATAATTTTTTAAGATACCTCACGTTAGAATTTAAAAAAAAAAAAAAATGACTCACTTCAGATTTGAATTTTTTTTTTTTTTAAAAAGGACTCACCAAAAAAAAAAAAACTTTAGGATTAAGAAAAAAAAGAGAGAAACTCCTGGTAGGACTCTCTCTTCTCTCCTTAAAACCCTAGCAATTACCATCTCAAAACCCTAAACTCAACTTCACTTTAAGATTAAAAAAATAAGAAGGAGAGACATTCACATAAAAAAATTAAAAAAAAAAAAACGTAGGTTTTGTCTTTTTTATTTGCTTTCACATGTGCCTGAAATTTTTATTCTATCCTATTGTTTTATTATGTTTAGAATTGATTTTCTTCTAAGTATTTTGGTTAATCTCTATATTTTGATAGTGTTTTTATGAGTTTGGTTTTTGGGTTGAAATTCTAATAATTATTTTATATTGTATATGGCAAATGAAGCATTTCTATTTTTTGGAGAAAAATCAAAACTGCAACCTATGTCTTCCAGCCCAAGGTGTGGTAAATTTTTATGTGTTCTTACTTTATTGAGAATTTTTATTTGAGTTCATGTGATTTTTTGTTTTTTTATTAAAGTTTTGATTTTTGGTTGATTAATTATTTGTTTGGATTCAACGTAAAAGATAATGAAATTAGGTGTTATAAATTTAATAATGTTTCATGTTTTGAATTGTTTATATTATTTAGACTCCTGGTAGGACTCTCTCTTCTCTCCTTAAAACCCTAGCAATTACCATCTCAAAACCCTAAACTTAACTTCACTTTAAAATTAAAAAAAATAAGAAGGAGAGAGACTCAACTATAAAAAAATAAAAAAAAAATAAAAAAAAAAACGTAGATTTTGTCTTTTTTATTTGCTTTCATATGTGCCTGAAATTTTCATTCTATCTTATTGTTTTGTTATATTTAGAATTTATTTTCTTCTAAGTATTTGGGTTAATCTCTATATTTTGATAGTGTTTTTGTGGGTTTGGTTTTTGGGTTGAAATTTCTAATAATTATTTTATATTGTATACGGCAAATGAAGCATCTCTATTTTTTGGAGAAAAATCAAAACTGCAACTTATGTCTTCCAACCCAAGGTGTGGTAAATTTTTATTTGGTATATTATATATGAATTTTTTAAATTTGAAGGGTTTTGTTTGGTTTTGAAGTAAAATTTGGGGATTCTATAAAATTTGGAAGGTTTAAGTTTTGGGGTTTTTGGTATTTGCGTCTTAGTAGGTTGATCTTAATTCTTTACCTTATATGTTTTTGCTTTATTGAGAATTATTATTTTGGGTTCATGTGATTTTTTGTTTTCTTAATTAAAGTTTTGATTTGTGGTTGATTAATTATTTGTTTAGATTAATTTCAATTAATTATTTGTTTGGATTCAACGTAAAAGATAATCGAATTATGTGTTATAAATTTAATAATGTTCCATGTTTTGAATTATTTATATTGTTATTAATACAACTAAATAAGATTTGTTTTTATCTTTGTAGTTTATATCAGTTTTGAGTGTGTGTATATATATAACTTTTGATAATTTTGCTTTATTAATTTAAGAATTGTAAATTACTTTGTAGGTTTCAATAACTATGCACCTGCAGTGAGACATTAACAATATAAGCATATATATATGGTATTAACATTTTATAAAAATCTTTCTTACAACCCAATAACATTCTACGTTAGACAACACTTCTAAACTATAGAAAAGTATAAAAGTTAAATATTTATTCCCATTGTATTTTATTTAATTATGACATATCTATTTTTTTTTTTTAAACGCTAACTAGCAAACAAAATGTCTATAATATGCATATTATTAACCCAATTTTTTATTTCTAAATTTCTTAGATTTTATTATATCAATCTTTTTTTCTTTTAAATTCTTGGTGGGCAAATCAGTCTCTCATTAATTCTTTTACCTTAACGTAATGTTGGTTAATTGTCCTTTTATTTAACTATCCCGTGCATTGTACGGGTTAGCGACTAGTTTGTTATAAAAATAAACTTCCAAATACTTTAAATTGGTCTCACTTACACTTTTTTATTTTTTATTTTTTTTTGTTCTAGAAAACACTTCCAAATACTTGGTCTCACATACACTTTTTTGTTATAAAAAATACTTCCAAATACTTTAAATTGGTTTAGCACTTAGCTCAGTGTGAATAGCAACAGTGCTCTCTTCCGCCGAAAACTTTGGTAAAAGCTAGACTATTCTATTACGTATTTGCATTTGCACGTGAAGGAACTCTTGCGGCTTATGATGTCTATATATGAGTCTATCAAATTGGGACCATTAACAAATCTCACGCGAGAAACGTTGTTATATATATATATATATATATAAGCCTAGCTAGTAGTAGCTATATTATTATATATATGCTTTTACTAAAGACTAGTTATTTCACAACCGACCAAGATTGCTGCTTAGCTATAGTTTGGAGGTCCCAAAAGAAATCAATTTCATTGGCACATTTGACATTTGATGAGGTGGGGTTTGCTTTGGTTTACACTTTACACCCACGATGGGACAATTAATAGTTTTTTCCAACCCCTCGCAATTTCCTGATTAATAACAAACTAATTAAGAACAGTAGATCGATGTTTTAAACACTAATTAAGCAAGGCCTTTTTAGAGTGTATATAATATACATATATAAACTTATTAGAACACATAAACACGAAAGTAATATATGAAGTTTTTTAAACAAACTTATAATACATTATATAACCATATACCACTACAAAAGAGTATAATATTTGTAGTAGCCTGGGGTTATAAGGATTAAAACTCAAAAAAAAATCTTAAGGTGGATACTGGGTCATTAATTTGGATCTCCATAGTTTTGAAATTGTTAAAAAAAATAAAATAAAATAAAATAAAATAAAAGAACACATGGTGTTTAAGTTTAATTGCTTTTTGGACTCTTAAGACTAAAAGTGACCATTATTGTTCTCTTTTTTTTTTTTTTTCCACCTTTATTGTGGGCTCTCACCACATTTTTTCCGTAATTTTGTGTGTGCTTAGATAAGTTTATAATTAATAACCCAATTCTTTTTCACCGACAACTTAGGTATAATTTTTCAAATTCAAACTTTTCCTCTATATATATATATATATATAACTGAAGTTTTTGAATTTTTGTTGACCTCTCCAGAGCTTGCCACATTATTATTATTTTTCTTTACCACATAATAATAATTATTATAAAAAAATTAAAAAAAAAAAAAAAAAACACTACTACTAAAACATAAAACCCTAGAATTCTTCCCTACGCAAGTCATCTTTGTTTTCCCATTCCCAATCTGCATTCCGCAGGCTAACCTACACAAGCCGTTTTTGTTTTCCTATTTGACTTTGTAGACCTTTGCTATATCTATATATACGCCTTTAATAATAATAATAATAATATTTTTTTTTTTTTTACTTTCTAAGAGTTTGCCGCATCAACCATATTAAAAAATAAAAATTAAAAACTCTCTCTCTCCAAAATCAAAACTCGATGGCTAAACATACGGCTTCTATTCTCTCACCAGCAAGAAACCCTCTTGCTAAACGGCTAAACATGCTTGAAGAAATTTGCTTCTCACTAATGAAGCCACAAAGAAGGAAATTGGTCGAGCAATATAATACATAGTGTGGAGTTTATGGTGAGTTTTTGTAACGTAAACCATAACTTCTTTACAATATTATTGAATTTATAGGGGGTGACTAACATTAATTAATTTCAATATAATCTTTAGAACCGGTTTTGTTCCAATCTTGGTAAGAATAATCAAGCGGTCAAAGCTGCATAAGAAGTTTGACATAAGATAGTTATGTTTTTCTCTTGTACTATCACGTTTTGTGCAGCAACTAATGAAATAATATATATTCATGAGTGAAGTTTTGCCTCTCTTTTTCTATAGATTAATATGGAGGAAATGGGTAACTAACCATAACTTTCCAACTATATAGTTAGTAGGTAATGTTTACAAACTATATTTTTTACTAGCATTTTGAGTCTAAGAGGCTCGATTTTGGCCTATAGATCGAGTCTCAAAGACTCGATTTCCATGGTTCGATCACGTTTGATGTGGCATCTTTTTTCACGTGGCGACCACCTAAAAATCGAGTCTCTAAGACTCGATTTATAAACCAAAAAAAATTTAAAAAAATTTCAAGTCTCAAAGTCTCTCATGTACAAGCCAAAATACCCACACACAAAAAAAAATACAATCAGATCAGAGAGAGAGAGAAAGAATCTAGAGAAAGAGCTCACCTTATCAGCGCGGCCTGGGTTGCGCACTCCGCCATCTTCTACAGAGCCGAAGCTGCAAAAGGCGGAGAACTCGATCAGAGAAATGAAGTCGTTGTGGTCGGAGTCGAGCTCATCCATGATGCAGCGGAGCTCGTCTTTGTCGGAGAAGAAGGAGCCGAGGGAGCTGAAGACGGGGTCGAGCTCTATTATGGAGATCTTGCCGTCACCGTTGGTGTCGAAGCGGTTGAAGACTTTCTCGACTTCTTCCTTGCTCTGGACAAAGAGTGATGATGGTGATGATTTGTTTTAGGCTGATGAATTATTCAATGGGGCTGAATTGGTTGCCATGTTTTTGGGGGTTTGGTTTGGTTATTGAGATTTAAGAACGAGTAGAGTGTGATTTTGAGAGAGAAATCAAAAACAAAAATCTGTTGCTGGGAGAAATGGGAGCGGTTATGGTTATTTATAGACCAAGGCTGACAGATGGCTTCAGATCTTGAGCTTGCATCTCCACTTCTTCTTCTTCTTCTCTCTCTTTCTTTCTTTTTTTCTTTCTTTCTTCGTTTTTGTTGTTTCTGCATTTTAGGTCTTCTAAGTATGAATGATTGTAATTATTTCTTATAAATCGAGTCTTAGAGACTCGATTTCCAGGTAGATGCCACATGGAAAAAAAATGCCACATCAGACCGTGGAAAAAAAACTCGAGATGATAGTAAAAAATATAGTTTGCAAACATTGCCTACTAACTATATAGTTGGAAAGTTATGGTTAGTTACCCATTTCCTCCAATTAATATTCTCATTGGAGTGTGTTAGGTTCTAAGACTTTAGGAACTAATTTATTAGAACTTCAATTTGTATTATGTTGACAAACCGTGATCAAAACATTGAGTCTAGGTTTAGACTTGCTCAAAGTATGTTTATTTGTAAAATTGGAATCGAGTGATTGCAAAATTTATTGGACAAAATCTACAAGGCTCGATCGATCAAAAATTAGACTCGATCAATCAAACCATGTGCAGATTTATTTTTCTGCAGAATTCCAATTCAGCCCAAACTCTACTAAACGTATTGGGTTTCAAGTAAAACACTCCTAGTATATAAAAGAAACCCTAAAACATTGTTAAGTGATTTTTAGAGAGATTAGAGTGCATCTTGTGCCTTTTTTTATAGATCTAGAGTTTTGAACCCAAAAGCTCTCTAAGGTTGCTCCTTATGCTGTGTGTGTAAATCTTCTGTGAGATCTAGAGATGTTTACCTTCACACATACTTAGGGTTTCCAAGGTTCAAAATTATGTCAAAAACTTGGTGATCACTTAGTTGCAGATTCAAGAGCTTTAAGATACACAAGCGAGAGTGCTTGTACTTGCTGGGAATCCAAGAAAGAAGTAGTCCGTGGACTCAGAGCTGTCATGTGATCGTGATAGTAAGTTTCCTACTCGAGGTAGCAATAGGATGTTAGTGGTCTAAGTCGCTATTGTGTAAATTTCAATTCTTTCATAGTAGATATAGTTTTACCTTGAGGATAGCTAGGTTAAATCATCTCTAGGTTTTTTACCGGTCTGGTTTTCCTAGGTCATCATATCTTTGTGTTATTTATTTTCCACACTTTACATTGATGTGATATATTTATGTTAACCTAGATTTGATAATTTGACTAAGTAATCACTTGGCTAATTAACTAGGTTAATCTGTTTGTGTTTTAAGGGGTCTAAAAATCGTACAGAGTGTGATTACAGAAAATTCCTTTTACAACACCAATTAAGGTATATGAACTACCTACTAAACATATGAGGTATAATCTAATCTCTATCGTTGTGATACTTCCCAAACAAAACAATGGAACCAAGGACTTTGGGAACTAAATACTCATATATTTAGTTTTATGGTTAAATTTTTGTGATAATTTCCAAATTCAGTTTGTATTCTTTGTATCACGCTTTATCAAAAATTAAATAAAAAAAATTTTGAATTGTTGATTTCGGGATTTGGATTACTAACAGCTTTAGTAAAGTTTAAGTTTTTTTTTTTTTTTTTTTTTGGATACAAGTAAAGTTTAAGTTTAAAACAAAGTTAAATTGTTAATTGTTAACTTTTAAATTATACAAAATTGCTTTTATTAAATGTTAAAAAAAAATAAAAAAAAAATAAAAAAAAAATAAACTTGAATTGATTGAGACAAATAAGCAACTGGGGAAGGAAAAGAGAAGATAGATAATGAGGGCATCACAATCAAATGCATGATTGCCAAAGTTAGCACATTGCCTTATTATTTGAATTAGGGTGGTTTAAGAATTATAAATTACGTTCTCTGTTTTTTTATGATACATACAATCCATTTTTCGTTTTTATTAAATTAACACTCTTTTCCCTTTCAACTGGTACTTTTTATTCTTTTTTTACATTTAGATATTAAAAATCTATTCTTTTCAAATTTCTCTCATTTGTGTGCGTGACGAGGGTTTTTTTTATTTATTGGCTTAAAAGTGTTCAAAGGATTTATATATATATATATATATATATATAATTCTACTATTTAAACCAAATGACTAAAGCAACTGTTAGAAATTGTAGACCCCTTAAAACAACAATTGGATTAACTTAGAGAATTAGCCAAGTGATTAACTTAGTCAAATTATGTAATTCTAGGTCAACACAATCATATAATCATATCAAGCATATAAAGCAGCGAAAATATAAAAAACACAAAGATATAATCACCCAGGAAAATCAAACCAGTAAAAAACTGGGAGGGATTTAACCTAGCTATCTTCAAGGTAAACTTGAATCCACTATGTTGAAAGAATCAAAGTTCATACAATAAGACTTACAAGCCCCCACGCTCAACTTCCTATTGCTACCCACTAGTAGAACTTACTGACACGATCACGTGCAAACTCCGAATCCACGGACTCCTTCTTTCTTGGATTCTCCAATAAATACAAGCACCCTCGCTTGCGTATCTTTAAGCTCTTATAGCAGCAACTGAATGATCATCAAGGTCTTGAAGTAATCTCTTACTTGATAACCCTAAGTCTATGTGAAGGAAAGCTCCTCAAAGATCTTACAAGAGATTCACTTAAACAGCAATATAAGCAACAAAGACCTTAGAGAGGTTTGGGTACAA
Source organism: Quercus gilva (assembly GCA_023621385.1). Lineage (NCBI taxonomy): Eukaryota > Viridiplantae > Streptophyta > Magnoliopsida > Fagales > Fagaceae > Quercus > Quercus gilva. The sequence continues at coordinate 61,102,584 of CM042476.1, read as the reverse complement.
AACCCTATATACAAAAGAGGCACTCTCTTCTCTCTCTTCAAAAGTCTCTTAAAAAACATGCTTATGGTTTCCTTTATATAGTGGGAGAAGTAGATTTGAAACCCTAATCCTTAATGGGCTTGGGCTGAGTTGGAAAATTCTGCAGAAAAACATTCTGCCCGATATTCGATCGATCGAGCCTAAGCTTTAATTGATCGAGCCAGACAAAAAGTCGCTAATACTTTTGCAGCCACTCGATTCTAACTTTATATAAACAACATACTTTGAGCACGTCTAAACAAGACTAAAAACTGTTTTGATCATAGTTTGCCAACAATACAAATTAGAGTTCTAAATACGTTAGTTCCTAAGTCTTTAGAACCTAACAAACTCCCCCTTTGGCAATCCATGACAAAACACAAACACAAAACTCAAAGTTACAAGTAAAATCCCTTTACAAAAATAATGCCCATTACAAAATAATCCAACCTAGCTACTATCCATCAATTGCAAGTGTAGATAGTAGCTCAATTGAATCAACCTGTATATTTCCTGAAACACCAAACAAAACACATAAACGCATGTATGGAAAATACAAGTAAACAAAAATAAATTCTTGATTTCATAAAACACAAAATAAAGACATATTCCAATAAAGAACTTATAAATATAAATCAATAAGAAGTGAAACAAGAAACAAATATATCAAAATAAATTCTAACTCTCCCCCTAAGTTAGATACATCAAAAAGTTTTTATATTCTCCCCCTAAACAAAACAAACAGGTTCCCACATATTCCCACATTTCATCTAAATCTCCCCCTTTTTGTCACGTATTGACAAAGACAACTCATACAAAGAGTAAACAGTCAACATACACAACAAAGGATAAGAGAAAATAGAGAATCAAGGAAACACAAAACAAGTCAACTCTATAGAAAATAGAGACAACTCTCCCTATGAAAAGCAAAGGCTAAAACCAAGGTTCTCCTCCTATAAAAATAGGAAAAACAAAACAAGTTTTGGGAAAAACAGTTTTGGGAAAAAATAAAGGAGGTGGGGATAAATAAAAAAAACACAAACCAAGTTTTTTTAAAAAAAAACTAAGTTGAGAAGGTGAGGATACACATAAAAAAAATTTTCTTTCTTTCAATAAATGCAAACTTGACACTATGTAACCCATAAACAATTGTATGAATAGAGAAAAATATTTGCACATTGATTATCCATCATGTCTCTTAAGAAAAATATTTTTCACACAGAAAAATAGCATATACTAAAATGTACAAAGGACTCAAAACTTAATCAATCAATTTTTAAATCAAGTTTAGTACCTAATTTAACAAAGTGTATGTACCTAATTTAACAAAGTGTATGCATGCTATGTGTGAAAATAATGAGAGATATGACTGCAAAACTACAAGATGGATACAGAAATCAACGCAATGCATGTGAATCCTAAACACAAATGATGCATGAAAAAAAAATTTCATGATGCATGCTCTAATGCAGTGAAACTAAGTTCAATATAAGTTCAAATTCACAAAATTGGCTTGAGCATAGAGTTTCTAACAAAAACTCCAAAATTTGAAAAACCACTTGTTCGTTTTTAAAAACAATTGACCAATTGATCATCACACAAGTTAGAATACAGATAATAATGAACAATTACATCAATTGAACAAGCCAATTTCATCAATTAAACTCAATTTGAACAAAAATCCCTAATTCGGGTACATTCAAGTCCTTGAATTTCCAATTTCTCAAACTTTAAACACATTTTGCATTAAGATCAAGGAACTTTTAATCTTGGATGGCCACAACAAGATTACACACAATAAAATGTACCAAGTTTAACAAAGAGTAACTTGTGTAGCGTGTGCAACTAGCAAAAGCTTGAGATACACGTGAGGTGATATATGAATAGAAATCAAACACAAAGTCTACAAAATTCATCACATAAGATTGAAAGAGACTATCACCTAAAAAGTTACATCATATAACTTCCACATCTCCTAGAATAAAAGCTTGCAATCATGTAAGTTTCTTGATTTGCCTCATATTGTACACACAAATTTTAATTTAGCAGAAACTTATTAAAATAGTCGGGATAATGTACACACCAATTTTAATTATGTGATTTGGCATCAAGCCTAATAGTACACATCAATTTTAAGCATTAAGCAATTTAACTGAGGCTACACCTTATGTTCTTTTTGTGTATGTGCTACACCTTCTCGAGCACAAAATCTTACGATATGCACTAAGGTGTTCATGATTGGCTAGTAAACAATGGTGAGATGGTTATTTATGCCTTTCTCAAAAGGTTCAAGTCCGTCAGTCAAAGACTTGTGACTTCAAGATCAAGACAAAGTGATCAAAAACTATAAGCATCTTTTCTACACAACATGCATTACAAAACTCAAACTAGTAAAGTACAATAAAATAAGCTCATCCAAGCTAAACAAAGTACATAAACATGTTATGTAAAGATAAAATAGCAAATCCTTGATTATAAATCCAAGATGTGTAATACAAAACACAAAAAACTTTTTGGTTTTTAAAAAAACTTATGATCAAAAACAAAAAGCACATATTATGCTAAATGAACAATGCAAAAGTAATGCATGATAGTGCTAAACTAAGCTATAGAGGGTATACAAACAAGAAATATCAATTTCTTAATTAACCCTTGAGTACCTGTACAAATTAGTACATACTCACACAAAATCAGAAAAAGCTTAGCACATACTATTCAAGTTTCTCCACAATGTCAAGCATGTTCTAAATCAAAAGAGAGATATCATACTTCATGTAATCCTCAAGAAAAATAAAACTAGACACAAAATAAAATATTTTTGTCCTTTTGAAAATTTTCAATGTTTTTGGATTTTTTTTTTAAATAAAAAATAACTAAAAAAACAAAACAACCAAAAACAGAAACAAGACATGTCCACAAACAATTGAAAGAATTAAAATAGGGACAAGTCAGCAACACTCACCTTAGAGAATCTTTACTTACCCATATAGCACAAAACTTCGGCTTTGTAGGTGAAAATCCATGAGAAGCAGAGTGTATTTGAGGGATTACACCAATCTTCTGAGAAAGACTAAAATCCTGCAATTTCCTTTCACAAGCCAACAAGCTCAAATTTTTCAAAAGAATATGAAACAATTTATATGGACTTATGGCAAGAGAAATATTATTACATATCCTAGATTGAAATACAGAATGCTTAAATTTCAATTTATGACAATTAGGACGAATATGACTGGAGACACCACAAAAGTGACAAACATGAACAAATTTAGGAACATCAGTATTCCTAGCAGCAAATCTAGTCTCAGATTTTGGTTTTTGCCTCAACAAAGAACAATTTGGTCTAATATGACCAACAACACCACAAAGGTGACAAGTCAACAAAGAACAATTTGGTCTAATATGACCAACAACACCACAAAGGTGAAAGGTACGCACAAAAACATATTTATTGTGCTCTCTAACAGTAGGTTTAGACATAGGTTTAGAAACTTCAGTATCTACATCAAAACTTTTACCTTTGTCTAACCTAGCAAAATAAGCTTTTTCTTTATTATTCCTCTTAAAATGAGGGATATAAATTTTCTCAATTTTAGGCTTAAGAGAAACAGAAACACTTCTGTTATCAACAGCAGGCTTGGTACTAGTCAAATTTTCAATTTTAGCTTTAGATTCAATTAACTCTTGTTTCAAGCTTTTCATCTTCTCATCTTGAGAGGAAATTTGATTTCTCAAAAATTCATTCTTTTTATTAGATTCATCTAATCTAACAACCAATTCCTCTTTTTCAAGATTAGCCAATTTTAACTCTTCCTTGAATTTCTTAGCAATTTTCATTGATTTCAATAATTCCTTATGAAGAGTTTCACAGGCATAAATAAAATCAACAGAAGCATGAGCAGAAACATGATCAGAAAGACACTTCAAATTATCCATGACAACAGGGGTCAAGGATCAGCTCTTAGATCAAAAGATCTAAAACAGAGAGCTACCCGCTCTGATACCACTTGTTAGAAATTTTAGACCCCTTAAAACAACAATTGGAATAACCTAGAAAATTAGCCAAGTGATTAACTTAGTCAAATTATGCAATTCTAGGTCAACACAATCATATAATCATATCAAGCATATAAAGCAACAGAAATATAAAGAACACAAAGATATGATCACCCAAGAAAACCAAACTGGTAAAAAACCTAGAGAGGATTTAACCTAGCTATCCGCAAGGAAAACTTGAATCCACTATGTTGAAAGAATCGAAGTTCATACAATAAGACTTACAAGCCCCCACACTCAACTTCCTATTGCTACCCACCAGTAGAACTTACTAACATGACCACGTGCAAGCTTCAAATCCACGGACTCCTTCTTTCTTGGATTCTCCAATAAGTACAAGCACTCCCGCTTGTGTATCTTTAAACTCTTATGGCAGCAACTGAATGATCAGAAAGGTCTTGAAGTAATCTCTTACTTGATAACCCTAAGTCTATGTGAAGGAAAGCTCCTCAAAAATCTCACAAGAGATTCACATAAACAGCAATATGAGCAACAAAGACCTTAGAAAGGTTTGGTTATAAAATGCTAGATACAAAAGAGGCACTCTCTTCTCTCTCTTCAAAAGTCTCTTAAAAACGTGCTTAGGGTTTCCTTTATATAGTGAGAGAAGTATATTTGAAACCCTAATCCTTAATGGGCTTGGGCTGAGTTGGAAAATTCTGCAGAAAAATGTTTTGCCTGATATTCGATCGATTCAGCCTAAGCTTCGATTGATCAAGCCAGACAGAAAGTCACTAATACTTCTGTAGCCACTCGATTCCAACTTTACATAAACAACATACTTTGAGCACGTCTAAACAAAACTAAAAACTATTTTGATCATGGTTTGCCAACAATACAAATTAGAGTTCTAAATACATTAGTTCCTAAGTCTTTAGAACCTAACAGCAACCTTTACTTAATCTTTTGTACATTTATTTGTCTTCACTCTCTAACAAAGTCATTTTATTCATCTAAAGGTTGAGACTATATAACATTATTGGTGGTGAAGTTATCACTATTGGCCTTTGTATTTTTTATTTTTTTTTTTCCCCTCTTAAGTTGTAATTTTTATAAGTGAAAATTTACAACTTTTATTCAACTCTTTTGTGCATAGCATGGATCAGCAACTAGTCTATATATATATATATATATATAAAACCGAAGCTTTTGAAGCTCTCACAATTTTCCACATCATGACTATTTTCTTTTTCTTTTTATTTTTGATTCTTTTTATTTTAGGTTTTATATCTTATAACAATAATATTGAAAAACGTATACAAACTTGGAGGCCTATTTAAGGACTCCATAAAACTTGATGGACAAGAAAATATATTCTAAAATAAGTCCTAATTAATACCTAACCATAATAGGAACCAAATTTAACCTAAAAAAACATTAAAAGAGCCTAAAAACAAGGAAATAAATCACCTAGACCTAAAATAACGTTTTTTGCATAAAAATACCAAAATCTCTTCTCTCCTTAAAATCCTAACAATTACCATCTCAAAACCCTAAACTCAACTTCACTTTAAGATTAAAAAAATAAGAAGGAGACAGACTCATGTAAAAAAAAAAAAAAAAAAAAAAAAAACGTAGGTTTTGTCTTTTTTTATTTGCTTTCATATGTGCCTGAAATTTTCATTCTATCTTATTGTTTTATTATGTTTAGAATTGATTTTCTTATAAGTATTTGGGTTAATCTCTATATTTTGATAGTGTTTTTATAAGTTTGGTTTTTGGGTTGAAATTCTAATAATTATTTTATATTGTATATGGCAGATGAGGCATCTCTATTTTTTGGAGAAAAATCAAAGCTGCAACCTATGTCTTCCAGCCTAAGGTGTGGTAAATTTTTATATGTTCTTGCTTTATTGAGAATTTTTATTTGGGTTCATGTGATTTTTTGTTTTTTTATTAAAGCTTTGATTTTTGTTGATTAATTATTTGTTTGGATTAATTTCAATTAATTATTTGTTTGGATTCAATGTAGAAGATAATGGAATTAGGTGTTATAAATTTGGTAATGTTCCATATTTTGAATTGTTTATATTATTTAGACTTCTGGTAGGACTCTCTCTTCTCTCCTTAAAATCCTAGCAATTACCATCTCAAAATCCTAAACTTAACTTCACTTTAAAATTAAAAAAATAAGAAGGAGAGAGACTCAACTAAAAAAAAAAAAAAAAAAAAACGTAGGTTTTGTCTTTTTTATTTGCTTTCATATGTGCCTGAAATTTTCATTCTATCTTATTGTTTTGTTATGTTTAGAATTTATTTTCTTCTAAGTATTTGGGTTAATCTCTATATTTTGATAGTGTTTTTGTGGGTTTGGTTTTTGGGTTGAAATTTCTAATAATTATTTTATATTGTATACAGAAGATGAAGCATCTCTATTTTTTGGAGAAAAATTAAAACTGCAACCTATGTCTTCCAACTCAAGGTGTGGTAAATTTTTATTTGGTATATTATATATGAATTTTTTGAATTTGAAGGGTTTTGTTTGGTTTTAAAGTAGAATTTGGGGATTCTATAATATGCATATTATTAACCCAATTTTCTATATCTAAATTTCTTAGATTTTATTATATCAATCTTTTTTTCTTTTAAATTCTTGGTGGGCAAATTAGTCTCTCACTAATTCTTTTACCTTAACGTGATGTTGGTTAATTGTCATTTTATTTAACTATCCCGTGCATCGCACGGGTTAGCGACTAGTTATAATTAATTATATTCTCTCTCAAATCATTGCCTAGATCGGGTGCAAGAGAGCCTAGTTTTCTTACTGTCTTTGGTTAATGTGGATCATGTAGGTCTTATGCAATTCATACTTTTTGCTTTATATTTTAATAATATTGCATCTTAACCGTATAAAAAAAAAAAAAAAAAGACTTTGTTTGTGCCTATTTACTAAAACATGCTAATTAATGACCAACATTTTGTTTTTGGCTGTATTATGGTAATTACCATATATTAAAAATCAATTTATGCTTATTAAAAAAATTTTATTTTTGGATGGAAGATGCTAATTACTAATTAAAATGACTTTGTCGTTCCATTTGCATGATACATGCTTTATGCGCTCAATTAAAACCAAATTGTTATAAAAATGGTGCCTGTTGGGCCTTTGTTTTTTAAATGAGAACGTGCAATACAGAGTAACGGAACAGAAGCAAACGACATTCAGTTAGACTTAAAATGTATTATATATATATATATATATAGGGATATTGGGCCTAGAAGTTCATTATCTATTTGTACATTGGGCCTATGGCCCAAGCCAAGAACGAGGTTTTGTCTGAGGAGGGGGAATCCTTGTCAGAAAAGACTGTGTTAGTAAATAAAGAAGTTAGTTTTGGCCATAATGGCTCAACGGGATGAGCCGAGGATAAATGTCTCCTTGGCGAACCAAGGCTGAGGTCCGAAGAGGTAGTCTATCAACTAAGGTAACATTCCAGGATGTTCTGTTGGTGCAGATAAGCATTGTAAAGACATCAGACAGGAAGGAGTCCCAAAATATCTAAAGATAAAGCTGCTGCTTCCGCATTAAATGTACCACAGCTAACTCTCTGACCGCATTAATGTGGAAGTGATACCTGAATAGTGAATTTAAGCCCTAAAGCTATTATATGAATACCTACAAGAGGTGCTGATGAGACAAATACACCAACTATTTGGCATGCACATGGAGAAAAAAGAGAAAAGGATAGGAGAGTAGAAGAGAAGGGAGGAGACTAAAAGAAAAGGGGGATCAAAAATTCAATAGAGAAATGATATAGCATTTAGGAACCAAATTTGTAACCAGACTTAATAACAATATATAAGAACAGACCTCCTCGGATCTTGTCGAGGACGATTTTTCTTCAAGCCAAACCTTCTTCTTTTCATTCTATTATCATCTGAACCCATTCTAATGTTTATTTAATTAACTAAAACCCAGCTTTCCAACCCACTCTCTACAAATTCATTGTTTTGAGTTTTTTGGGCCTAAGTCCATCCACTTGTTGGGCTTGGAATTTAAATCTGGTCCCTACAATTGGCGCCGTCTGTGAGAATTTCTAGGGTGATAATGAATCCAACTTTCAACAATGGTAGGTTTAGATCCACACCAGGCAGAGTCTATGGGATCTCAGCGTTGAGATTACTTCCGTGATATTAAATGACAAAGAGACCGGGAGGGAAGTGTACATACTACCTATACCAGTAAAAGCCAAGCTTAAGGTAAAAGCCACATCTCTTAAGAGGAGAATGTCAAAAACATGCAGAAGGAGATTGATCACCTGAAGAGAAGCTTGCATCATGAACGGTGAAAGCAAGCTCCATCCAATTCTGACTTCTCCTCTAGTGGTGAAGAGGATGGTAGCTATAGGCGCAGATCGAGGACTTCCCCTAGCGAGTCTTTCTCATATGAAGAAGACTATCATCATGAGCGTAGAAATAGAAATTTGTCCTCGGTCGGCCTGGGAAACGACACTATGAGTATGACACTCAATCAAATTTCTAGGTCACCTTTCACGCGCTGGATTGAGGGAGGGAAACTTTCTCAGCGGTTTACGTAGCCTACATTCACCATGTACAATGGTAGAACGGACCCTATGGAACATGTTAGCCACTTTAACCAAAAGATAACCGTACACTCCAAGAACGAGCCCTTGATGTGCAAGGTATTCCCATCCAGTTTAAGGCCTGTGGCGATGAGGTGGTTTGATAGTCTAAGAGCAGGTTCCATTGATTCCTTTAAGGAACTTACTCAAGCGTTTGGATCCCACTTTATTACGTGCAGCAAGGTCCCTCGGCCTTTAGCTTCTTTGTTGTCTTTGTCCATAAGGGAATGAGAAACCTTGAGAGCATATTCGGACAGATATTGAGAGATGTTCAATGAAATAAATGGTGATTTTGACGATGTGACCATTAGTACTTTCAAGCTCGGCCTACCTACCGAGCATGGCTTAAGGAAATTTTTGACGGGAAAGCCTGTTACCAGTATACGTCAACTCATGAATCGAATTGACAAGTATAAGAGGGTTGAGGAAGACTAGCAGCAAGACAAGGGAAAGGGCAAGGTTATCCCTCAAGAGAGAAGGGATTTCAGGTCGGACCGTTATAACAATAACAGAACCGAGAGAGATTTTGCAGGACAATTTGGGTCTGCAGCCCCTCAAGTGGTAAACACTATGTTCCGAGAACCGGTGCATCAAGTTTTAGAGAAGATCAAGAACGAGCCATATTTCAAATGGTAGAACAAGATGAGTGGAGATCCTTTGAGGCGCAACCAAAGCCTTCATTGCTGGTACTATTAAGAACGGGGACATACCACCGAGGACTGCCGAACATTGTGGAACCATCTGAAGCAATTGGTCAAAGAAAGGAGGTAGCAACAATTTCTGTACTAACCCAATGGACAAGGAGACCAATCAAGGTCAGGGGGCTTAGGGGAATGCTCCTTCAAGGCCCTCATTAGGTACAATCAATGTCATTTTTGTTGCACCGGGAAGAACTGAATCTCATCCTTCTAGGGTGATGTCTATAGCTAGATCATTAGTCGAGGATTCCAACTTCGAGCCGAAGAGAGCTAGACTGGAAATCGAATCTTCGTTGAGTTTCTCGGACGAAGACAAAATTAGAACTATCTAACCACATGATGACGCTTTGGTAGTCACCCTTAAAATGGGGGGGTATGATGTGAAAAGAGTAATGGTAGACCAGGGCAATTGTGTAGAGATCATGTACCTTGATTTCTACAGGAGGTTTGAACTTAAAACCTGAAAATCTGACTGCCTATGATTCACCCCTGGTAAGTTTTGATGGGAAGGTTGTTATCCCAAAAAGCCAAATTAGGTTGCTTGTACAGGCAGGCTCAGAGGTAGTGAAAATGGACTTCATAATTGTGGATGCATACTTCCCTTACATAGCCATTGTGGCCAGGCCTTGGCTTCATACCCTAAAGGTTGTTTTGTCGACTCTGCATCAAAAGGTGAAGTATCCGTTAGGAGACCAGATTGAGAAACTGGTAGGGGACCAATCTATGGCTAGGCAGTGCTTTATGTCCTCAATCTTGCATTAGCCAGCAATTAAGTCCTCGACCTCGGTTAAAGAAGGCTTATAGCAATCAAAGTCTCTTGAATCACTCGCAAAAGGGCCAATTGAGGAGGCCAAATGTGAAGATTTAGAGAAATTTGCCATAGGTGATGATCCGGAAAGGTTCTTTCAAGTTGGAGTTCAACTACCACCTCAGGAAAAAGAGGAGTTGGTAGAATTTCTTAAGAGGAACATTGATGTTTTCGCGTGGAATGCTTACGAAGCCCTGGGGGTGGATCCGAACTTCATTTGCCATCATCTGAATATCAATCCATTTGTAACCCCCAGGAAGCAACCACATCGGCGTTCATCTAAAGAACACTTTGATGCTGTTAAAGACAAGGTGGTGAAACTTAAGCAGGCTTGGGCTAGCAAAGCGAAGTCCAAGCATATTAATGACCTCGGAAATATTTTTGGTATCTTGGGCAGACATAAGCTACGACTTAATGCTTCCAAGTGCTCTTTTGGTGTCGGGTCAGGGAAGTTTTTAGGCTATATGATCACACACCACGGGATTAAAGTCAATCTTGACCAGATTAAGGCAATCAACAATCTGCAACCACCTCGGAATCCCAAGGAGGTCCAAAAGCTGACAGGGATGACTATTGCACTAAACCGATTTATCTCTCGATCAGCAGACATGTGTAGACCCATCTTTCAATTGTTAAACAAGTGGAAGGGGTCTGAATGGACCGAGGAGTGTGTCTTGGCTTTCCAACAGTTGAAAGAGTATCTGTCTCAACCATCCATCATGTCCAGACCCGAGGTGGATGAGGTTTTGTTTGCCTACATCGCAGTGGCCTCCCACGCGATGAGTTTGGTGCTTATACGCTTTGATAATGGTGTGCAGAGGCCGGTTTATTATGTGAACAAGTCACTACATGAGGCTGAAGTTCATTATTTACCACTAGAAAGGGCCATTCTAGTAGTGGTGCATGCTATGCGTAAGCTTCCCCACTATTTTCAGTCACACACAGTTGTCATCCTAACCCAACTCTCATTCAAATCTCTACTATGGAGTGCTGATTACACAGGGAGAATTGCAAAGTAGGGCACGATTCTAGGGGCCTTTGATATTAAATACATTCCTCGCACCTCTGTCAAAGGCCAAGTTCTTGCTAACCTGGTTGCTGAGTTTGCTGAATCCCCGGTAGAAGAGAGGGTAGAGGAGCAGAACCTTTATCCTAGAAGGGTTACGTTGATGGTGTAGCAAACCATAGGGGATCAAAAATTCAAGAGAGAAACACTGTAGAATTTAGGAACCAAATTTGTAACTGGACTTAACAACAATATATAAGAACAGACCTCCTTAAATCTTGCCAAGGACGATTTTTATTCAACCCAAACCTTCTTCTTTTCATTCTATTATCATCTGAACCCATTCTAACGTTTTTTTGATTAACTAAAGCCTAGTGTTCCAACCCACTCTCTACAAATTCATTGTTTTGGGCTTTTTGGGCCTAAGTCCATCCACGTGTTGGGCTAAGAATTCAAATTTGATCCTTACAAAAAATATATATATATATATATAATCACCAAATGATATGTACAGGTTAATGACCCAAAAAGATGTGCTGATCATGTACCTGCACCTTTGTCACCCTTAGCTAATAAAAAAGGCAAAAAGAAAGAAGAAGAAGAAGATTTCAAATGCAAAGAGAATGCATTTGATACATGCATGTTCGTGTGTGGTTTCCTAAATATTCAAGTTTTTCATTATTTTTTAAATTTTAGTTTGTCTACGTGTGTAAGTAATAGTGGGGTGTTACAGTAGCAAAACAAGGCAAACCAATTTAACATTCGTGTTTTTATTATTATTTATTAATAGCAATTTTAATGGAAGAATAAGAGGAATAAATGAGACCCATCAAATACAATTCTATTGGAAAATTTAGGAGAAAGCAATGGAAGCACAAGGAATTGAAGTAGGCTTGAGGGAACAAATCAATAGTTTACGTTAAGACGATATTTATCCCTACTTGATTGAGTTTGCAAACGGGTTATAGGCAAATCGTTTTCAAGATATAACTAATTAAGTCTGAATTCCACATATACGAATTATGGGGAAAAAATTGCCCCTTGCCCTTTTCGGAAAAATTATATAGCATTATGCCCCCCTTCCCAAACTAACTAGGGAAATGCCCTTTTTTTTAAACTTGATTTACTACAAATCGAGTTAATCTCTATAGTGGCATTTTTAAAGAACCTATAGTGATGTTTTAAGGGCCTATAGTGGCATTTTGGAACTCGACGTCCATGAACTTGAGTTATAGGTAAAACAATTGCCTATAACTCGATTTCTTGGAGGTCGAGTTACAAAACGCCACTATAGGGCTCTAGGAATTTTTTTTTAACTCGATTTGTAGTAAATCGAGTTTTAAAAGAGAGACATTTCCCTAATTAGTTTGGGAAGGGGGGCATAAGGTTATATAATTTTCCCGAAAAGGGCAAAGAGCAATTTTGTCCGAATTATGGAGAACCCAAATAATTTTTTTATGTATGGTGTGAAAAGGCTGAAAAATATGTTCAAACCTTCAAAAAATCTGTAAATAATTGAATCTAAATTATTAGATATAATCAATGAAAAGTTGTCAATGAAAAATGCACATTTGAAAGGTCACTTCAAGGTTTGTCACTCCATGAAGAAAAAAAAGGGGGGGGGGGGGGGGGGGTGGGGGGGGGAGGGGGGAAGGAAAGAGGTTGTGAGAGCTAATAAATGAGAAGAGAAAAAAGAAAACAAATGAAATGGGCTCAAGGACAAATCTACGACAACTTCTAGCATTCATAATGTCATTAGCGTTCATAATGTATTGTATCAATATGTATCAATATGTATTTTGTTCTTAATCTTTGTTCTTAATCTTTGTATCAATATGTATTGCACCAATGCTCTTCAGCTCTTAATCTTTGTGTTATGCCAATAAAATAACATTTATTGAATGGCCCAATTGTTTTTAAACAACATTTATGCAGTTAGGGTGCCAGTATGCCAAAGTTTTTAATGAATTAGTTTTCGAGAAGATTGTTGACATTCTTCAACAAATTTGAAAAAAAAAAAAATTAAAGAGTTAGTATGGAGTGAAATATTTGCAATAACTTTATGAATTTTTTTTAAAATATTTTTATTTTTAAGCGTGAGATAGACTTTTATGTAATGTGTATTTTTAGTTCGATTTTGTGGTTGCAAGGCGGCTCAACAATAAAAGTAAAAGCCATTGATGCCATTGCCTAAGGGTCCCATGTGCTAGAAGGCCCCCATGTGCTAGAAGGCCCCCAAAAAATAAAAAATAAAGGGTAAATTGCAAAGTACACCCCTAATGTTTGTGTTTGCTTAGATTTTATACTCTGAAGTTTGAAAAATTAGATTTTACACCCTGAAGTTTACTTCCGTTAGCAAAATCAGCCCCTCCATTAGTGGGTTACTGACATGTTTGTTAAGTGCCACATAAATTGATGAAGTGTACTAGTTTTTTTTTTTGGAATGAAGTGTACTAGTTGATTCAATTAAAATATGACATATGGATATAATAAATCCACATCAGATAAATAACTTAAAATTTTGAAATAAATAAAATAAAAACTTTTTAAAAATAATTAAATAAAAACTTTTTTTATAATAAAATAATTAATTTCCTTAGCATTTCACATGGGAATTATTCACTTTCTTAATGTCTTCCTCCCTTCCATTAAACTTAAGCCTTTGTTGGTAGCTAGAAAAAAAAAATAGAAAATGTTCATTTAGATTTTATGAACATCAAGTACTTCTCACACAACAACAATCAAACCAACAAAAATATCAATAAACCACAAACTGATGTGTTCATTAGAGACAGAGGGAGAGAGTGAAGAGGAGATTGAGCCAGCAGTGGAGCAGATCAAGTGTTGGTGGCCAAGCTTCATGCAGCCAAACCTCAGCCGCCGCCAACGACCATCGCGAGCCACAGAAGGATGGCTCTCTCTCTCTCTCTCTCTCTCTCTCTCTCTCTATTCTCGCAGGTTTCTCTCTCCTAAGCCCGATTCTCTTTCATGCTCAGCCATGCCAGAACCTCACAAGTACGGCCACCATACACGGCAGCACAAGTCAACGGGGTCTCCACCATTAATAGCTGCCGATCTCTCTCTCTTTTTGTTTTATCCTTTGGTTGATTTGGTGATTAGGTTATGAAAGCTTGAGAATTTCATTTGGGTTTGGGGAATGAGGGCTTATAGATCCGTGGGTTTTGATATGTGCCCTGTTGAAATTGTTTTTGTGTTTTAGAATGGGTTTTTAATTTGAGTTGTAATTTTTTTAGTGTTTGTTTGGATAGAAAATCTTGATTTCTTGAGAAATTTTTGAATACCCAGAATATTGTATTTTAAGTATTTTGGTTGTTGGTTTTGCTCATTAATTATTGTGTTGGGTTTCTTGGGTCTGTTTGGTTACCCAGAAAATGCTGGGATTTTTTTTTTCTTTTCTGTTTGTTTATAGCTAGATTCATTTGGATTTTTGCATCGCTTTGTCATTTTTCAGCGTTTCTTTGGAAAGAGATTCTTGATTTTCTTGGAGAAATTTCGAATAACCTGAAAATCAGAAATGCTATAAAAAAAATTATAGATTTATTTTAATTTTAGTTAAAGACATTAAATAGTTAATAACACATGTCACTATTTAATTGGTCCAACTAGCAAATGTCACAATATGATGTGGCACTTAACGAACACATCAGCAAACTACTAATGGAAGGTCTGATTTTGCTAACGGAAGTAAACTTTAGGGTGTAAAATCCAGTTTTTCAAACTTCAGGGTGTAAAATTCAAGTAACCCCAAACGTTAGGGGTGTATTTTGCAATTTACCCAAAAATAAATAACTAACAGATCAAGAAATTTAAAAATATAATCTCAAATATCAGTTAATACTTATCCAATACTGTATTAAAAAAAAAAAAAAAAAAAAAAAAAAGACTCGTAGAAGAAAATTTTGGATTATTAATTATCTTGGAGAGTTATAATTAAGCCCCAACATTTAGCCAATACATGCAAATTTCAATCTCAATATGCATGTATTTTGTTTGAGTATCTCTTTCAACAGTCAAAGTTCTTTAGAATTTTGATTAATTTGAGTCTCCTAGACACACTAAAAAGTAAAAAATAGACCAAACTCTTTCTCTATCTCTCCAAAACTCCTAAACTAAAATTGATTACCTGAACAGGCTCCCAGATAATCAAAAATTGCCACTAGATCTTCCATCTCTACCTAAAATGATAGTCAATTACATGCTGCTTTCTCGGCAATTGACAGTCTCTTGAGGAGGTAAAATAAAGCCTCTCCTTTTCCAAAATTTTTCTATCTTTTTGTGACATAGCTTTCTTATTTTACTTACTCTAGACTATTTTGAAAAGAATGGGAGAAAGAAGACAATTTTTTTCCTCTTTAAAGAACATGGTAGAGGTTCACTGGGTTTTTGAGGCAAAACTTTAGTAAAGAGTAAAGACTCCTCTAGTGATTGTATTACAATGACTACACTCTTCTAGATATATCGTTTTGTTCTTTTTTATCTTTCTTTTTTAATTCATAAGTTACCATTTTAAAATATAAAGAAAAGTCTAACCCTAAACTATATAGCCACTTGATTCGTTGTTTCTAGGTCCAATTAGGCATTCTTTATTAGTTTATGCATTCATTTAGTTTTTTTTTTTTTTTTTTTTTTTCATATTTTACTTTTTGAAAAGTATTTATTCTATTTGATTTTATTAGATAAATATGTGAATTTGGATATGAAAAACTTTTAATTTTTTTTTAAAAACCAAATCTCAAAAAGATCTCTAGATTAATTTGTCACTAGATATTAAAAATATATATATATATATATAACTAAAAATTCAGATGAAAGTCTTATAAATGAACGATAAATTTATAAAATAGAGTTAAAAGATAATGAAATAAAACAATAAGAAAATAACAATTAAATAATTTCACTTATTATCAATTAAAAGGAAGATTTTTAAAAAATTTGAATACAAAAACTTAATTAATAATTTTATATCATAAAAAGTAAGAACAATAATATTTTTAACCAAATATATTAAATATAAAGTAGATTTTTTTATCAATAAGGTAGATATTTAAAATAAAAATAAAAAAAATAAAAACCAATTTTAAAGTTTCGCCTAAGGCCTCAAAATACCTTAGGCCGGCCCTGTGTGGTTGGCCTATCATATTATCATGCACAATTGCTTATTTATTTATATCCTTTATGTTGGTCTAATGGATTTGCATATATTTTAATAAACAGGCTCTTGTTGACATAACTGATCATGAACATTAGCACCCAAAACCATCTGCTATATTTTCACGTGATAGTTCAAAAATTCTTGAAGAGAAAGAATTTTAAATTTTTCATTAGGATAAAATTTAGGTATAATTTCTTAGATCAAATGCATTAAATTCTCTAATTAAATTTAAACACATATTTGCATCAAATTTAATTGTCTTCAAAAAAAGATTATATTATTTGTGTTTTATTCGTTGATATAATCATATGTTTAAATTTAATTGGAAAATTCAATGTATAGATACTTTTCGTACATTGTAATATACCCTGTTTATATGTATATTCCTTTTAGTAGAAACTAGTTTGTTTTTGTAATAAAATGTGATCCATTTTTTGTGTTTATGAAGATATTAATTTTGAAAAAAATAATATTAATGATATAATTTTTTTTTTCAATTTTTTTTGAGAGTTTCAGCCTATGGCGTCCGCTCCTGATGATAGCTCTTTATCATCAGATCACGACACCAATCAGTCATTCCACCACGTTAAAATCCTAAAACACATATTAAGGATTCTATTCCAAAATTATCACAAAACGAATGAATAAGAATAGCTATTGATGATGCAAAAAATCAGTAGTTGAGTTCCTCGTCTCAGTAGATGAATGATCCTATGGTTGGTCATGTCTCTAATGTAAACCTACAATAGAGCTTGGGAAAGGAAAGGAACACATCAGTGTGGTGTTTTCCAAAAACACTCCAATGCTTAAGTCAGAAAGAGAGAGAGTTGTTTAGAGAGAAATTGATTTGGAGTGATTTTTGGAAGAGTATTTGTGTCTACCTTTGTATTCTATTGCTCCTTTCTTTTTTAGTTGTTTCTTGCCTTAATGAATAATGAATTTATGTTATTTATGTTCGACGGTTAGTACGTTACTAATGGGAGCTTTGAGGTGCACAGCTCACTTATTACCGTTGCTCCGTTTGTTACATTTTTTCATCTATGCGCGTTATAATTTGTAATGCTTGCTTTCCTCGTCATTAAGAGAAATGACGATTCTAGATCATTTTCTGACTCATTAGTTATCTTCCATTATAATTATTTGTATTTTTTAATAAAGATTCTTGTTTATATTATTAGGGTCCGATTAATGTATGTCCTTAGGGCATACATTAACAAATCCGTTTTCAGAAAAAATTTATTAGAAATTAAAAAAACTATCAAAACTTTTTCAATTCTTGATAAGATTTTTTTCAAAAATTGTATATTATTATGTGCCTTAAGAGCACACATTAGTAAAATCTATATTATAATAATAACTATTACCGTCTATCAATTGGAAAATTATTGTGTACTCCCAGAATATTATAAATACATACTCTCTCCTCTCACATGAATGGTGAATTTCACCAATTAAATTCATGGTAAGAATTTCATTCATATGAGAAAGAAGAGTATACATTTATAACATTTTGAGAATAGCTAATAATTTTTTCTATCAATTATTTGAAAATTGCGAGGTATTAGTACGAAATCTCCATCTTTCCAATCTGAGGCGTGAGACAAAAAGTAGTCGTTTTTAAAAATTGATTACCGCAATAATGTAGGTAGTGGGACCTAGCTAGCTATGAGATCCTAATTAGGTAATAATATAGATCTAGATGTTCTTACCATATATATATATATATATGTCCTAACAATTTATGTCCTAACAATTTCAATTCAATACACCTAATAAGCAAGTCATCTAATTTATGCTGACCCACTTAGTTTGATTGAGAAGCTAAACGAAGTGATTGGCTTTAAGGGTGCATGCCGATAACCGTACGGCTTCTTCTATTCCTTCATTATGTGACTTTTAACTTGTTAGGCGAATATATATATATATATATATATATTGTACTAGTTTAATTTTTTTTTTTTTTTTTTTGAAAGGATTGTACTAGTTTAATTTTGTGAGTTCATGCACCTTTTGCAATTTGCATGAATATATGCTCTTGCTTTTTCATGATTATATTTTGATTTTTGAACATGCATGCGTGGACAATTTACGATGATGGGACAGTACTGTAAGAGTAAGACTACGCCCATTTAATTAAACTTGGCAGCCAAGTACTTATTACCCAATAAAAATAAACTTGACAGCTAGTTAACTTCAATGTCATTTTCCTGTCAGTTTTGATTCTATCAATTCCAGCACATCATAATAATGAATAGTAAATAGACATAATTTTGAAACCTTGATGCGCATGCTCTGGGATATAACATAAAGAAGAATGACTCCCGTAAACTAATCCTAGCTTGTTACATAATATGTCAACTAGTAATTATATAATAGAAGTTAGGGCCAAAATGGCCTTTTAGAGCACCCACAGTAGATATGGGATATGTGCCAAATGCTAAATATTTGGCACATATCCCACACCAAACTCAAATTGAGCCCATTAGCAGATGTGGGAAATCTTATATATTTTGCAACATTAAACAGTACCGTGGCAAATTTGCCACGGTACGGAATGGTGTGGCAAAATTTTTTTTCTTTTTTTATTCCTCTCTCTTTCATCTCTCTGTGGCTATTGGTGAGTTGGTGTGTTGGTGTGTTGTAATAAATATTATTTTAATGTGTAGTAAATATTATTTTAATGTATAGAATTGAATTATAAAACATCTGATAAATAGGATGTTGTAAAATAATGTGGTAAAATAATAAAGTAGGCCTTTAGTGTGGTAAAATGGCATAATTTTTAGAACATCTGCTACGGATGCTCTTACCATCAATTTTCGAAATATTTGGCAAAAAAATACTGTTTCGAAAATAAACAGGAATCTACCACTTTTTCAAGTACTCGAGTTTGGTGAACTCGCGTACCCTATTTAATAGTTCCATCATGGCTGCTAAACTGGAAATTGGCGATTAAAAAAAATAAAGTGGGACTCGAGCTTGGTAAACTCAAGTACCATGCAACACAATACTCGAGTATACCAGGCTCGAGTATCTTTTATAAAAAAAATACATAAAATTTTTTTTCTACAGTACTCGAGTTTACCAAACTCGAGTACTATGTAAAATTTTTGTTTTTTTTGCTTGAGGATAATTGACAAATAAACATAAAGATAAAAATAAGTAGCTTTTCTATGTTTTTATTTATTTAAATAGAAGCATTGTAAGATATAGAGATTTTAATTTCGAAATGTGAATTTAATTTCTACATTGATTAAAATAGTTCATTGTTTTCTCATAAAAATTGTTCACTATTTTCTGTATAAATTATTTCAACGATTTTACATAAAATTATTTTATGTTCAGCATTATTTAAGAAATTGTTCGCACTCTTTTTTGCATAAATAATTTTCTGTTCACAATTTAAAAAATTGTTCACTGTTTTCTCGTAAAACACCTAGTGAAATCATGTTTTCTAAATTAAAACGCAAAATTTGAATGCTTTTTCATGTTTGAATTTCACAATAATCGAATATATTTTTCTGCATTGATAAAATCTATTTCTATATTTATGAAATTTTCTCTCTGCACATCATATTTACTTTATATTCAAATCTGCTCACTGCATTTATAAAATCTGTTTTTTGCATTAATTAAAGCTGTTCACTATTTTGTCATAAAAATTGTTCACTGTTTTCTGTATTAACTATTTCTAGCATTGGTGCAGTTATTGCACTTAAATGGTTTTTGTGTTTTTCTAAATTTGTAACCATATGAATAATGGACAAACTCCATGAAAGAAAAATAAATGATTCGTGTAAATCACCTAATGGTAAATGCCTCGAAAAATTTGAATTAGTTGAATGTAGAAATTCGAGAAAAATCAATGGAAAATCAATGAACGTAGCAAATCGTGAATGTGTGCATAAGATGTATAGATAGTCTAAACTTGTTGAGAAATTTGATTTCGTTAAAAGTACAAAATAATGAAAATTCAAAGGAAAAGTATGTATGTTAGACGTATAGATTGTATGAATTTGTTTAAAAATTTGAATTCCTTGAATGTACAATATTGTGAAAACTCAAGGAAAAATTGTGTACATTAGAGGTATAGATAGTACGAATATGTTGAAAAATTTGAATTCATTGAGTGTGTAAAATCGTGAAAATTCAAATGAAAATTGAAGAGCATACCAAATTGAGTAAAATTAATGGAAAATTAATTACATTAGATGTACAGATCATCTTTTTTTTGCATTGATAAAATCTGTTTCTACATTAATAAAATTTGCTCTTTGCACACCATCTTTACTGTTTTCTCATAAAAATTGTTCACGGTTTTCTACATAAACTATTTCTACGATTTTGCATAAAATTATTTTCTGTTCAGCATTATTTAAAAAATTGTTCACTCTTTTTTTTGCATAAATTATTTTCTGTTCACTATTTTAAAAAATTGTTCACTGTTTCCTCGTAAAACACCTAGTGAAATTGTGTTTTCTAAATTTAAATGTCAAATCTGAATGCTTTTTCAAGTTTAAATTTCACAATAATTGAATTTGTTTTTCTGCATTGATAAAATTTGTTTCTACGTTAATAAAATTTGCTCTATGCACATCATGTTTACTCTATATTCGAATCTGATTACTGCATTCATAAAATCTGTTTTCTGTATTAATTAAAATTGTTCATTGTTTTCTCATAAAAAATTTTCACTGTTTTCTACATAAACTATTTCTACGATTTGCATAAAATTATTTTCTGTTCAGCATTATTTAAAAAATTGTTCACTCCCTTTTCTGCATAAATTATTTTCTGTTTACTATTTAAAAAAATTGTTCACTGTTTTCTCGTGAAACACCTAGTGAAATCGTGTTTTCTAAATTTAAACGCCAAATCTGAATGCGTTTTCATGTTTAAATTTCACAATAATTGAATTTGTTTTTTCGCATTGATAAAATCTGTTTCTACGTTAATAAAATTTTCTCTATGCACATCATGTTTACTCTATATTTGAATTCGATTACTACATTCATAAAATCTGTTTTTTGCATTAATTAAAATTGTTCATTGTTTTCTCAAAAAAATTGTTCACTGTTTTTTGCATAAACTATTTCTACGATTTTGCATAAAATTATTTACTGTTCAGCATTATTTAAGAAATTGTTCACTCTCTTTTTTGCATAAATAATTTTCTGTTCACTATTTAAAAAATTGTTCACTGTTTTCTCATAAAACACCTAGTGAAATCGTGTTTTCTAAATTTAAATGCCAAATCTGAATGTTTTTTAATGTTTGAATTTCACAATAATCGAATATATTTTTCTGCATTGATAAAATTTGTTTCTACATTTATGAAATTTTCTTTCTGCACATCATATTTACTGTATATTCAAATTTGCTTACCGCATTCATAAAATCTGTTTTTTGCATTAATTAAAGCTATTCATTGTTTTGTTATAAAAATTGTTCACTGTTTTCTGCATTAACTATTTCTAGCATTGGAGCAGTTATTGCACTTAAATGGTTTTTGTGTTTTTCTAAATTTGTAACCATATGAATAATGGACAAACTCCATGAAAGAAAAATGAATGATTCGTATAAATCACCTAATGGTAAATGCCTCAAAAAATTCAAATTAGTTGAATGTAGAAATTAGAGAAAAATCAATGGAAAATCAATGAACGTAGCAAATCGTGAATGTGTACATAAGATGTATAGATAGTCTAGACTTGTTGAGAAATTTGATTTCGTTGAAAGTATAAAATAATGAAAATTCAAAGGAAAAGTATGTACGTTAGATGTATAGATCGTATGAATTTGTTTAAAATTTTGAATTCATTGAATGTACAAAACTGTGAAAACTCAAGGAAAAATTGTGTACATTAGAGGTACAGATAGTACGAATATGTTGAAAATTTTGAATTCGTTGAGTCTATAAAATCATGAAAATTCAAATGAAAATTGAAGAGCATACCAAATTGAGTAAATTTAATGGAAAATTAATTACATTAGATGTACAAATTATCTATTTTTTTGCATTGATAAAATCTGTTTTTACATTAATAAAATTTGCTCTCTGCACACCATCTTCACTGTTTTCTCATAAAAATTTTTCACTGCTTTCTGCATAAACTATTTCTAGCTTTCTGCATAAAATTATTTTTAGCTCAGCATTATTTAAGAAATTGTTCACTCTCTTTTCTGCGTAAATTATTTTCTATTCACTATTTAAAAAAATTGTTCACTGTTTCCTCGTAAAACACCTAGTGAAATCGTGTTTTCTAAATTTAAACGTCAAATCTGAATGCTTTCTCATGTTTAAATTTCACAATAATTGAATTTGTTTTTTTGCATTGATAAAAGCTGTTTCTATGTTAATAAAATTTGCTCTATGCACATCATGTTTACTCTATATTCGAATCTGATTATTGCATTTATAAAATCAGTTTTCTACATTAATTAAAACTGTTCATTGGTTTCTCATAAAAATTGTTCACTATTTTTTGCATAAACTATTTCTACGATTTTGCATAAAATTATTTTCTGTTCAGCATTATGTAAAAAATTGTTCACTCTCTTTTCTGCATAAATTATTTTCTGTTCACTATTTAAAAAAATTATTTACTGTTTCCTCGTAAAACACCTAGTGAAATCGTGTTTTCTAAACTTGAACGTCAAATCTGATGCTTTTTCATGTTTAAATTTTACAATAATTGAATTTGTTTTTCTGCATTGATAAAATCTGTTTCTACGTTAATAAAATTTGCTCTACGCACATCATGTTTACTCTATATTCGAATCTGATTACTGAATTCATAAAATCTGTTTTCTGCATTAATTAAAACTGTTCATTGTTTTCTCATAAAAATTGTTAATTGTTTTCTGCATAAACTATTTATACGATTTTGCATAAAAATTTTTTTTGTTCAGCATTATTTAAAAAATTGTTCGCTCTCTTTTCTGAATAAATTATTTTCTGTTCACTATTTAAAAAAGTGTTCACTGTTTTCTCGTAAAACACCTAATGAAATCGTGTTTTCTAAATTTAAACGTCAAATCTGAATGCTTTTTCATGTTTAAATTTCACAATAATTGAATTTGTTTTTCTACAATGATAAAATCTGTTTCTACGTTAATAAAATTTTCTCTATGCACATCACGTTTACTCTATATTCGAATCTGATTACTACATTCATAAAATCTGTTTTCTGCATTAATTAAAACTGTTCATTGTTTTCTCATAAAAATTGTTCACTGTTTTCTGCATAAACTATTTCTACAATTTTGCATAAAATTATTTTCTGTTCTGCATTATTTAAAAAATTGTTCACTCTCTTTTCTGCGTAAATTATTTTCTGTTCACTATTTAAAAAAATTGTTCACTGTTTCCTCGTAAGACACCTAGTGAAATCGTGTTTTCTAAATTTAAACGTCAAATCTGATTGCTTTTTCATGTTTAAATTTCACAATAATTGAATTTGTTTTTCTGCATTGATAAAATCTGTTTCTACGTTAATAAAATTTGCTCTATGCACATCATGTTTACTCTATATTCAAATATGATTATTGCATTCATAAAATCTATTTTTTGCATTAATTAAAACTGTTCATTGTTTTCTCATAAAAATTGTTTACTATTTTCTGTATAAACTATTTCTACGATTTTGCGTAAAATTATTTTCTGTTCAGCATTATTTAAAAAATTGTTCACTCTCTTGTCTGCATAAATTATTTTCTGTTCACTATTTAAAATAATTGTTCACTGTTTTCTCGTAAAACACCTAATAAAATCATGTTTTCTAAATTTAAACGCCAAATCTGAATGCTTTTTCATGTTCAAATTTCACAATAATTGAATTTGTTTTTCTGTATTGATAAAATCTGTTTCTACGTTAATAAAATTTTCTCTATGCAAATCATGTTTACTCTATATTCGAATCTGATTACTACATTCATAAAATCTGTTTTCTGCATTAATTAAAACTGTTCATTATTTTCTCATAAAAATTGTTCACTGTTTTCTGCATAAACTACTTCTACGATTTTGCAAAAAATTATTTTCTGTTTAGCATTATTTAAAAAATCGTTCCCTCTCTTTCCTGCATAAATTATTTTATGTTCACTATTTGAAAAATTGTTCGCTGTTTTCTCATAAAACACCTAGTGAAATTGTGTTTTCTAAATTGAAAATCTAAATCTGTATGTTTTTTCATGTTCAAATTTCATAATAATCGATTCTGTTTTTCTGCATTGATAAAATCTATTTTGATACACACTTTGTCAAAATTATCCAACAATGATAGATTGTGATTGGTTGTTTATCACTTTCTAATAAACTCACTATTTTTTCTACTTCACCTACAGTCTGCCATGTAGAAGTATAGAACAAGTGCGACAAAATGAGTAGAAATAGAGATGATTTGAATACAATGAATCGTAATGTATTGAAAATTTCCCTTTATTACATTTCATAATAATTATTATTATTATTACTCCTTATTTAGTTTATCTAAAAAGTTAAACATTTTTGGGTTTATCCAAAAATCTATGCCATGAAATACATTGTGGGAAATCAAGACCAAAGAATTGCCAAAATAAAAAATTGAGCGGCATTGTTGCTGTACTTAAATAAGTTGTCATAAGCAGCATAAATTCGAATGAAAATTGAAGAACATACCAAATTGAGTAAACTTAATGGAAAATTAATTACATTAAATGTACAGATCATCCAAATTTGTTTCCAAATTTGAAGTCGTCAAATGTACAAAATAGTGAAAATTCAATTTAAAACTATGTACTAATGTACTAATCATCCTAATTTGATGAAAATTTCAAAATTGTTGAACGTACAAAATCGTGAAATCTTAATGGAAAATCGAAATTGTTGAACGTACCAAATCGTGAAAATTCAATGGAAAGTTGTGTAGATTTATAACTTATAGCCAACTACTTAATTTTAAGAGTTTTAAGTAATGTTCATAATACTTGTAATTAGTTGTAGAAGCATAAACTGTGAAATAGTTTCTCATGGCCTTTAAAGAATCAATGCTTATCTATACTGTTACTAACATATCCTTTTGAGTTTTGCTTATGTTGGGCATATATGGTTTGATTTTTTTTTTCTTTCTATTAAGAATTAAATCCTTCACTAACCAATATTTCTCTATGCAAATGGCTCAATTTTGCTAGATAATATATTTGTGTGGGCTTTTATTGATGTTTTGCATAGATTAGCATAGTGCGTGTTCTTTTGTTTTTTGTTTTGTTATGTTTTGTGTATGTTTTTTTAATAGAAATGAAAAGAGAAAAAGAAGTCGTACAAATAATGAGAGTTGAAGACAAATTTATAAGGTATTGCCAAAGATATTATTCCAATGTTCTAGGAAACTGTGCCCTCCTTGTGGATTTTGGCAAGATGATCTATTCAAACCCAATGCCATTACAGTTGCACTCAGCCCTCCTACTCCTGTAGGGGGACTTTTGATTGAGTCCAATTCCAATATCACAGCACCACATAGAGTAGGGTCATACATTGCTAGGACAACATAATTTTTTTAATGTGTTCTTCGCTTGCAATACTCTGATATTTATGCTCTCAAATATCAGAGTATTGCCGAGCTGTTGAGCAGCACGTGTGAAATCATGCCAAGCTATTCATACAATCTGTTTTCTGCATTAATTCAAATTTTTTTTTCTACATGTGGTTCGTATGACTACAGTTGGTGTTTGCGTAAATTATTTTTTGTTCACTATTTAAAAAATTGTTTGCATTTTTCTCATAAAACACCCAGTGAAATCGTGTTTTCGAAATTTAAAAGCCAAATCTAAATGCTTTTTCATGTTTAAATTTCACAATCATCGAATTGGTTTTTCTACATTAATAAAATTTTCTCTCTGGACATCATTTTACTATATATTTGAATCTATTTACTGCATTCATAAAATCTGTTTTTTGCATTAAGTAAAACTGTCCAGACAAATCAAGACAGTCCAAACAAATACAAAACAGATGTTCAAAAGTTACTACTGTTTACTAGCATGCGTAAAAAGAGATCTGATAGATTCCTGAGATTTGAAAGATTCCCAAACAGATGCAGACAGACTATTACTCATCAGTACTAATTTCCATACCACCGACAGATTAACTTAAGTTAAATTTACCTACTTAGGTTACTTTACCATGGTTCATTTCACCTATAAAAGAGACGGACTACGAAGACAGAAGACAAGTTTCTATGTTTATGAGATTCTAAGCTTTTAAGTTCAAAGTTTTAGAAAGCCTTTTGTAATAGCCTTCCCTCTCCCTTAGAAAGACTTTTGTACTCTCTCCCCTCTTGTAATCTTGTAACCTTTCTCTTCAGACAGTTTTATTTTCAGGCTTATATCAAAAACAACAGTTTGTTTTCAAGTTTATCAAAGACTCAAGTTTTTATTCAAGTAAGATTTTACTAGTTTCTATTTTCATATTCCATACTTCATTTTAACCTTTTTTTGAATATATCTATTTTGCTATTTAATTCTTTATTATCTATTTTATCATTGTTTATGCTTCCATATTACTGTTGTGCTTTCTCCTGGGTAGTCATTGGTATTAGAGCATCCGGATCATAAAACACCTAATGAACATTGAATAATTTATGCAGAAAAAACAGTGAACAATTTTTCAAATAATGCTAAAGAGAAAATACTTTTATGCAGAATGCTAAAAATAGTTTATGCAGAAAACAGTAAAAAAAATTTATGAGAAAATAGTGAACAGTTTTAATTAATGCAGAAAATAGATTTTATGAATGCAGTAAGAAAATTTGAATATACAATAAACATGATTTACAGAGAGCAAATTTTATTAATGCAAAAAAACCAATTCGATTATTGTGAAATTTAAACATGAAAAAGCATTCAGATTTGGCTTTTAAATTTAGAAAACACGATTTCACTAGGTGTTTTATGAGAAAACATCAAACAATTTTTAAAATAGTGAACAGAAAATAATTTAGGCAGACGCCAACTGTAGTCATATGAACCACATGTAGAAAACAGTTTGAATTAATGCAAAAAATAGATTTTATGAATGCAGTAAGCAGATTTAAATATACAATAAACATGATGTAGCACCAATTGTGGCATGAGTAGTTTTTTGAAGACATGTCACCAGCTTGTTGCTATAGCACCAACTGTAGTCATACGAACCACATGCGCCAATAGATGCCATTGTTTCACATGTGCTACTCAACAACTCGGCATGATTTCACACACTGTCCAGTCATATCATCCATATTCACATGAATACTTAAATATATGAATAATTGTACCCTGGTGCCAGGGACATAGCACTGTGTCAATTAAATACGATACTCTGTTCAAAAACACTGCAACTACTGCCGACATCTTCAAATCTCACCGTGACATTGGGAACATTTAAAATCCTGTTCATGTAGTGTTTTTCCAGCCTATATTGACATGACAAGCCCTAATAACTAAAATTATAATGCTTGGAACATGAATTGAGGTTATAAATGCACCCCAATAATGATCTTATTTCTACCCCACTAACTTCGTAGATTGACTAAGCTATGAGTCGCAACGCCTTAACATCAGATCGTACAATGCGAACCAAGTTTGGATCTACTTCAACAAATGGATTATCTCAAGTTTCAGTAGATCAACAACTACAGACATAGACAGACCACTATGCAAGGAAATGGGTTGGAAAGAAGAGAGATTTCCTTAATATGCCAATATACACGTACGAGAGTCTTGGAAGCGTCGAGCATATCATGGTCGGCAAACCTACAAAACTAAGTATAGATACCACCGCAATAGAGTTCACCGTAGCAGAACCACCATGGTCAACCCTATTCGAGAAGAGGTGTGAGTTGGAGGTGTATTATTGATGGCATGGGTTAAGAGTTCCTAAGGCACGCTCAGCTGAGTTACCTAGAGATGAACCTGCCAACATACTTGCTCATCTTGAATAAGAGAACAATCAAATGCAAAGGTGATTAGACCGTTTTCATGCAATCCAAAAGGCTAAGAAGCATCTAAAGGGGAAGGCGCAAGAGCGAGCCATCAAGTCTATTAATGAAGTTACTGCATTAGATGATGAAAGAAATATTTCAGACTTCTCAAATTCAAGTAATGATGATTTCCAAAAATTTCTACCTACGAACATTAGATGCTGTTGTTAATGTCTACACGTTCTGTGCAATGCAAAATGTTGTTGTTAACGTCTGACAACTGATGATTATGTACATTCAACTTTTGCAAATCTAAAGATTAACTGTTCATTAATTATTGAGTTTACACGATCTTGTTCATTCAATGATTTAGAATTTTTCAACAAATTCGGATGATCAATACATTAGTACACAGTTTTCCAATTAATTTTCACGATTTTGTACATTTAACGAATTCAAACTTTTCAACAAATTCAGACTATCTGTACATCTAATTTACACAATTTTATATTGTACTTTCAAGATTTTATACAATCAACAAATTTGAATGATCTATACATCTAAATTTTGATTTTTACAAATTTGAACGATTTGTACATCAAATGTACACAATTTTCTCTTGAATTTTCACGATTTTTTACTTTCAACAAAATCAAATTTCTCAACAAGTCCAGAATATTTGTACATCTAATGTACACAACTTTCCATTGAATTTTCACGATTTGGTATTAGAAATAGTTTATGCAGAAATTAGTGAACAGTATGTCATGTCCTACTTGAGCCAAAATCCATCTTACAAACAGTTTTGAGTGTTATGGATCATAACATCAACATTCAATACTTTTAACAAGCACAACTACTTTCAAACACCAAAAAAAAAAAAAAAAAAAAAAAAAACGCAGAAACAAGTTCAAAATCACACACATAAATGGACACTCAAAACATGCTCTGAGGTAAAAGTCATAATAGAAAATTGATTATTGAGCTACATTTTATTTTATTTTTCAAGCACAATTGCAGCCATTAAACCAACATAGATTCTATTACAAACATTTTTTTTTTCCAGACATATAGATTCTATTCTCTCTCAGCCCCTAGACAGAGGGAAAGTATATAACAAATCTGATATTGAAAGGCTTTAAAGAAACAAAATATTTGGTCAAGAACCTACTTCGAAGTTGTATGTGAAAACTGAAAACCCAACCTACCACCTTTATTTGATCAGGTGGATGTAGTTTCTGTTTTTTATTTTTTATTTTTTTTTGGTTGGTTGGTAATTTATGCTGCTTATGACAACTTATTTAAGTACAGCAACAATGCCGCTCAATTTTTTATTTTGGCAGTTCTTTGGTCTAGATTTCCCGCAATGTATTTTGTGGCATAGATTTTTGGATAAACCCAAAAATGTTTAACTTTTTAGATAAACTAAATAAGGAGTAATAATAATAATAATAATAATAATAATAATAAAATGTAATAAAGGGAAATTTTCAATACATTAGGATTCATTGTATTCAAATCATCTCTAATTTCTACTCATTTTGTCGCACTTGTTCTATACTTCTACATGGTAGACTGTAGGTGAAGTAGAAAAAATAGTGAGTTTATTAGAAAGTGATAAACAACCAATCATAATCTATCATTGTTGGATAATTTTGACAAAGTGTGTATCAAAATAGATTTTATCAACGCAGAAAAACAAATTTGATTATTGTGAAATTTGAACATGAAAAAACATACAGATTTGGATTTTCAATTATTGTGAAATTTAAACATGAAAAAGCATTCAGATTTGACGTTTAAATTTAGAAAACACGATTTCACTAGGTGTTTTATGAGAAAACAGTGAACAATTTTTATAAATAGTGAATGGAAAAAAATTTACGCAGAAAAGAAAGTGAACAATTTTTTAAATAATGCTGAACAGAAAATAATTTTATGTAGAATGCTAGAAATAGTTTATGCAGAAAATATTGAATAATTTTTATGAGAAAACAGTGAAGATGGTTTGCAGAGAGCAAATTTTATTAATGTAGAAACAGGTTTTATCAATGCAAAAAAATAGATGATCAGTACATCTAATGTAATTAATTTTCCATTAAGTTTACTCAATTTGGTATGCTCTTCAATTTTCATTTGAATTTTCACGATTTTACACACTCAACGAATTCAAAATTTTCAACATATTCGTACTATCTGTACCTCTAATGTACATAATTTTTCCTTGAGTTTTCACAGTTTTATACATTCAATGAATTCAAATTTTTAAACAAATTCATACGATCTATACAAATAACGTACATACTTTTCCTTAGAATTTTCATTATTTTGTACTTTCAATGAAATCAAATTTCTCAACAAGTCTAGACTATCTGTACATCTTATGTACACATTCACGATTTGCTACGTTCATTGATTTTCCATTGATTTTTCTCAAATTTCTACATTCAACTAGTTTGAATTTTTCGAGGCATTTACCATTAGGTGATTTATACGAATCATTCATTTTTCTTTCATGGAGTTTGTCCATTATTCATATGGTTACAAATTTAGAAAAACACAAAAACCATTTAAGTGCAATAACTGCGCCAATGCTAGAAATAGTTACTGCAGAAAACAGTGAACAATTTTTATGACAAAACAGTGAAGAGCTTTAATTAATGCAAAAAACAGATTTTATGAATGCAGTAAGCAGATTTGAATATACAATAAATATGATGTTCAGAGAGAAAATTTCATAAATGTAGAAACAGATTTTATCAATGCAGAAAAATATATTCGATTATTGTGAAATTCAAACATGAAAAAGCATTCAGATTTGACATTTAAATTTAGAAAACACGATTTCACTAGGTGTTTTATGAGAAAACAGTGAACAATTTTTTAAATAGTGAACAGAAAATTATTTATGCAAAAAAGAGAGCGAACAATTTCTTAAATAATGCTGAACAGAAAATAATTTTATGTAAAATTGTAGAAATAATTTATACAGAAAATAGGGAAAATTTTTTATGAGAAAACAATGAACAATTTTAATCAATGTAGAAATTAAATTCACATTTCGAAATTAAAATATCTATATCTTACAATGCTTCTATTTAAATAAATAAAAATATAGAAAAACTACTTATTTTTATCTTTATGTTTATTTGTCAATTATCCTCAAGCAACAAAAAAAAAAAATTTACATAGTACTCGAGTTTGTAAACTCGAGTACTGTGAAAAAAAAATTTTCTATATTTTTTTTATAAAAGGTACTCGAGCCTGGTATACTCGAGTATTGTGTTGCATGGTACTCAAGTTTACCAAGCTCAAGTACTACTTTATTTTTTTTAATCGCCAATTTCTAGCTCAGCAGCCACGGTGGAACTATAAAATAGGGTACTCGAGTTCACCAAACTCGAGTATTTGAAAAAGTGGTAGATTCCTGTTTATTTCCAAAACATTGTTTTTTTGCCAAATATTTCGAAAATTGATGGTAAAAGGCCATTTTGGCCAGAAGTTAGAGTTTCATCTTAATTTTAAATCAAAATATATATTTTTAGTAAGCTCCACTTGGTATTAGTAAGCTATCAATTGATGTAATTAACTTACCCCACCCACCCTTAAAAGTTACTATGATTTTCGAGTGAAATTTGTGGTGTGTCGAACTCATTTCTTTTTTCTTTGTGTGTTGTGTATGTGTTTGTTTCTCAACAAAAAAAAAAAAAAAAAAGACTGATAGAATCAACAATTGGCATTTTTTTGAGTGAACGAAAAAATTGATGGGTGAAAAGATCTTCTAGGTATAAATTTTAACATTTTCACAGGCTTCTACAAAGTTAGTAATGCATTGCTTGGTACTATTTTTTTCCTTTATATTTGAAGATGGAAAAATCCGCGCGCATTTATGACGGGCTACCTTCCTGACGGGCCATAATATTGACGGGCTACCTTCCTGACGGGCCATAATATTGACGGGCTACCTTCATGACGGGCCATAATATTGACGGTCAGAGCCTTGATGGGCCAGATTAGTATGGGCTAGTTGAGCCGTAAGGCCCACGGCTGGAACCCTAGCGCAACGGAGATTTTATATGATATGCACAGTAATGACTTCTCTCCACAAGGAAAAAACCTTGTCCATCAAGTCTACGATACTGAAAAGATGAACCCCATAAGGAAAAGATTCCGTAATTTACGCGACAAAGGATTCTTATATGGAAAAGACTTCTACTCCAAGAAAGAGAGTTCAACCCTCTACTACTATAAAAGCCTCGATACCCTCATAAATCAAGGTACGCATAATAAACCCCTCTCTAGCACTCTAGAGTTGTGAGAATCTTTCTGACTTAACCTTCGGAGGGTCTTCGGCCGGCACCACACCGGTGCTCTTCGCAAGGTTCTCTCTTCTTTTTGTTGTGTAGGTTTATTTTCGAGCACACAAGCATCGTGCAACTAACTGGTGAGATTTTCGGCATCATCAGTTGGCGCCGTCTGTGGGGACGACTAGTTAAAAGCCATACTATCTCTTCCCGGACTAAAAGGTTGCATGGTACTCACCCGCTCGATGGCAACCACTAACAACGTTCAAGAAGAAGAGCCGCCTACGACTGCCCTCGAGAGGCAAGTTCGGACGCTCAGTGCCGCCGTGGAACGCCTCACCAAGCAAAACAACGACTTAGAAGAACAGCTGCGCCGGAAGGATGCAGCACCGGATGGTCAACCAGCAGACCAGGAAGGGACCAGTGCAGCAATAAAAAACCAGGAGAGAGTTGAAGCCAGCCATGCCCCAACTGGGACGGAGAGACAGAACGTAAGCATGCCATCTCTCACGAATGCAACCCCTCCACACGTCCTTGCAGAGATGCAAGCGATGAAAGAACAGATGGAGGTTATGATGAACGCGCTCAAAGGGCGAGTTTCTAGTGACCTTGACGACCTAGTTAACCGCACCGACTCACCCTTCACCACAGCCGTAAATTCCTTCCCCCTGCCGCACAAATTTCGCATGCCACATATCGACAGCTACGACGGATTGAAAGACCCCCTGGACCATCTAGAAACCTTCAAGACCCTAATGCACCTACAGGGGGTCGCAGACGAGATCATGTGCAGGGCCTTCCCTACAACACTCAAGGGCTCCGCGAGGGTATGGTTCAGCCGACTGGCGCCCAACTCCATCAGCACCTTCAAGGACCTGAGCGCTCAGTTCACAACACACTTCATTGGGGGCCACAGGTATAAGAAGTCCACAGCATGCTTGATGAGTATTAAACAACGGGAGGACGAGACCCTGAGATCCTACATAGCGCGTTTCAACAAGGAAGCGCTTTCGATCGACGAAGCCGACGACAAAATACTGGTAGCAGCCTTCACGAACGGATTACGGAAAGGCAAATTTTTGTTCTCCCTATACAAGAATGACCCGAAGACCATGTCGGAAGTACTTTACAGGGCTACTAAGTACATGAACGCTGAAGACGCATTGCAGGCCCGAGAGGACAAACCAAGGAAAAGGGAAAAGCAGGAAGATAAGCGACAAGATCAAGGGCGGAAGAGACCGAGAACAGGAGATCGAAGGGACGAGAGGCAACCTAAGCCTCAGGGCGGAAGGTTCTCAAGCTTCACCCCGCTGACCACACCGGTAGATCAAGTCCTAATGCAAATCAAGGACGAAGGGGATCTGACTTTCCCTGGAAAGCTGAAGGGAGATCCTAGCAGGCGTTCCAGAGACAAATACTGCCGCTTCCATCGAGATCACGGCCACGACACAGCCGACTGTTACGACTTAAAGCAGCAGATTGAGGCCCTCATTAGACAAGGGAAACTGCAGAGGTTTGTACGCAAGGAAAGAACGGATCCACCACATCAGGAACAGCCCCCCCGACGGGACAATGACCGCCCTAAACCGCCCATTGGCGACATCAGAATGATTGTAGGAGGGACGCCCGCCGGATCATCCAAAAAGGCCCGAAAGACATACCTCAGGATGGTCCAGAATGTCCAGCTGACGGGCTCAGTACCAAAAGTAGCACGAAGAGAAAGCCCCGTCATCGGATTCTCCGAAGAAGATGCACGGCGACTTCACCACCCACACGACGACGCACTCGTTATCAGTTTGCCAGTGGGAGACTACAACTTGCACCGGGTGTTGGTCGACAATGGGAGCTCGGCGGACATCCTGTACTACCCGGCATTCCAGCAAATGGGAATCAGCAAGGAGCGATTGATTCCGACGGATTCCCCACTTGTCGGTTTTGGAGGAACAAGGGTATTTCCCCTTGGCGCGGTCACATTGTCTGTAACGGCTGGCGACTATCCACAGCAGATAACAAGGGATGTAACGTTCCTCGTAGTCAACTGTTCGTCGGCCTACAATGCTATCCTGGGACGACCAACCCTCAATTCATGGAAGGCGGCGACATCAACCTACCACTTGATGGTCAGGTTCCCTACGGAATACGGGACAGGGGAACTGCGTGGAAACCAGATAGCCGCACGCGAGTGCTATGTAGCTATGATGGAAATGGACGATCAACTCCAAGCCCTGAGCATAGAAGAACATAGGAGTACGACGGAACCGGTAGAGAAGCTCGAAGATGTATCTCTTGACGACTCCAGACCTGAGCAAACAACAAAAATCGGGACTCTCGCGAGCCCCGTGACCCGACAAGCACTTGCAGCCTTCCTCAAAGAAAATCGGGACGTATTCGCCTGGAGTCACGAAGACATGCCTGGGATAGACCCTTCAGTAATGGTGCATAAGCTGAATGTATCACCCTCCTTTCTGCCCGTCAGACAGAAGAAGCGTGTGTTCGCCCCTGAACGGGATCAAGCCATAGCTGAAGAAATCCGCAAGCTGCAGGAGGCAAATTTCATTAGGGAGGTTTATTACCCCGACTGGCTAGCCAACATAGTGATGGTCAAGAAAGCCAGCGGGAAGTGGAGGATGTGTGTAGACTTCACCGATCTAAACAAAGCGTGCCCGAAGGACAGCTACCCTCTCCCGAGGGTCGACACTTTAGTTGACTCCACCGCTCAACACCAACTTTTAAGTTTTATGGACGCTTTCTCCGGTTACAACCAAATCAAGATGCACGAAGCCGATCAAGAAAAGACATCGTTCGTAACCAGCCAGGGCCTATTTTGCTACAAAGTAATGCCTTTCGGATTGAAAAATGCGGGGGCAACATACCAGAGGCTCATGAACAAGATGTTTGCACCGCAAATCGGGAGGAATGTCCAAGTCTATGTCGACGACATGCTAGTAAAGAGCCGGAGGGAAGAAGATCACTTGAACGACCTCAGGGAAACATTCGACACCCTCCGCTCATACAACATGAAGCTGAATCCAGGAAAGTGCGCATTCGGGGTGACGGCTGGAAAATTCCTAGGGTTCATGGTTTCCCAAAGGGGCATTGAAGCCAATCCGGATAAGATTCGAGCTATAATGGAAATGACGCCACCGAAAAATGTGAAGGAGGTACAATGCCTTAACGGCAAGATAGCTGCATTAAATAGGTTCGTCTCGAGGGCGACGGACAAGTGCTTACCCTTCTTTCGCACGTTAAAAAGGTCTTTCGAGTGGACTGACGAGTGCCAACGAGCATTCGAAGAACTGAAAAATTATCTCTCTTCCCCCCCATTGCTCAGTCCCTCGCAACCAGGTGAACAACTCTTTCTTTATCTCGCCGTCTCACCAGCAGCCGTCAGTGCTACCCTAATCAGAGAAGAAGGAAGAGTGCAGAAGCCAGTATATTACACCAGTCGGGCGCTAAGAGGGGCCGAAGAGAGATATCCGCCAATGGAGAAGCTTGCATTTGCACTGGTTACAGCGGCACGGAAGCTGAAGCCATACTTTCAAGCCCACACTATCATCGTCCTTACCGACAAACCCTTGCGGCGGGCAATGAGCAACCCTGAAGCTGCTGGGAGATTGGCACTCTGGGCAATAGAGCTAAGCGAGTTCGACATCCAATACCGCCCGCGAACCGCCATTAAGGGGCAGGTCGTTGCCGATTTCATAGCTGAGTTCGCAAATGGGGACGACGGGGGGGCAAAAGACTCTCCCCCATGGAGCGTACACGTCGACGGGTCTTCCAACAGGCAGGCTGGGGGGGCAGGCGTTGTGCTATACTCACCCGAAGGAGACATGATCGAGTGTATGATCCGCTTTGAATTCCCTACTACCAACAACGAGGCGGAATACGAAGCTCTCATAGCAGGACTTGACCTCGCCAAAGCGGCAGGAGCAGAAAGGGTAATAATTCACTGCGACTCTCAAGTCGTGGTCAATCAGATGAACGGCGATTATGAATGCAAAGGTGAAAGGATGAAGAAATATTTGGACCAGGCCAAGCAGAGGGTAAACGAGCTAAAGGCCGAAATTACACAAGTTCCCCGAGGAGAAAACGAGCAAGCTGATCGCCTAGCTAAAGCCGCTTCAGCTGAGCACATGGCCACCCTCGGTAACGTACTCTCTTTCATTCAGTTTTCTCCACTCATAAATTCTGTCAATATACAGGAGCTGGGGTCCGAGAGTAATTGGACTACGCCATTAGTTGCCTACTTAAAAAACGGCATACTACCGGACGGAAGAGAGGAAGCACGAAAGCTGAAGGTCCGAGCAGCGAGGTTCGTCCTGATAAAAGACACCTTGTACAAGAGAGGCTTCTCCCGCCCATTCCTACGGTGCCTAGGTCCTGAAGAAGCAGATTACATCATGAGGGAAGTGCACGAAGGAATTTGCGGAAACCACTCAGGGTCTAGATCATTAACACACAAGTTGGTACGAACGGGGTACTTTTGGCCAACTATGCAGAAGGATGCCGAGGCCTACGTAAAGAAATGCGACAAGTGCCAAAGGTTCAGCAATATCGTCAGACAACCACCTGAAGAACTTACCCCGATGACGGCGCCCTGGCCGTTCGCCCAATGGGGCCTGGACATCATGGGACCGTTTCCTACGGCTATACGACAACTGAAGTTTCTGGTAGTGGGCATCGACTACTTTACGAAATGGGTAGAAGCTGAAGCTTTGGCAACCATTACGGAGAAGAACGTACGCAGTTTCGTTTGGAGAAGCATCATCTGCAGATTCGGCATCCCTAGAGTCTTAGTCTCGGACAACGGGAAGCAATTCGACAACGAGGCCTTCCGAGAATTCTGCTCGCAATTGGGAATACGGAACCATTACTCCTCTCCCGCCCACCCTCAAGCCAACGGACAAGTTGAAGTCACGAACCGATCCTTGCTGAAGATCCTCAAGACTCGGCTCGAGGGGGCAAAGGGCATATGGGCTGAAGAATTGCCAAGCATACTTTGGGCCTACAGGACGACGGCAAGAACACCAACACAGGAGACGCCATTCCGGCTAACATACGGAAGCGAGGCTGTCATCCCAGCCGAAGTCGGCCTCACAAGCTACAGGGTGCACAACCATGATGAAAAGAAAAATGACGAAGCCATACGCCTACAGCTCGATCTACTGGACGAAGTTAGGACAGCGGCGGAACAAAGGCTCGCACGGTACCAGGACCGAATGGCCCAGCATTACAACTCCCGGGTCAAGCACAGAGACTTCCAGGTTGGAGACCTCGTCTTAAGGAAAGTCATGGGAGCAGCAAGAGATCCAACCCAAGGAAAGCTCGGCCCAAATTGGGAAGGACCCTACCGAGTCACGACATGGCAGAGAAAAGGCACCTATCACCTGGAGACGCTGGACGGACGGAAGCTGCCACACCCTTGGAATGCTGAGCACCTGCGAAAGTACTACCAGTAGAGGCGATGTCTTGAAGAACAACACCTATCTTTTTATTCTTAAGATTTTTACTGCTTATTTTTTAGCTACTACAATAAGCCCGACGGGCGTGTTTGTTACTCTGGTTTTACTACAGTATGTTTTTTAAGCCTAAGGGGGCACATACTCTCTACGAATGCATGATGTTTTATTCAGATTCAACTATGTTTTCCCCTACATGATAAAAGGCCTAAGTCCGCAATATAGACGGACAACCCCAAGAGGGTTAAAATTTTTACAAGTCCATAAAGTGGACGGGCAAAAGTCCACAAAGTGGACGGATCTCCCCAAGAGGGACAAGATCCTAAGTCCGCAATATAGACGGACAACCCCGAGAGGGTTAAAATTTTTACAAGTCCATAAAGTGGACGGGCAAAAGTCCACAAAGTGGACGGATCTCCCCAAGAGGGACAAGATCCTAAGTCCGCAATATAGACGGACAACCCCGAGAGGGTTAAAATTTTTACAAGTCCATAAAGTGGACGGGCAAAAGTCCACAAAGTGGACGGATCTCCCCAAGAGGGACAAGATCCTAAGTCCGCAATATAGACGGACAACCCCGAGAGGGTTAAAATTTTTACCAAGTCCATAAAGTGGACGGGCAAAAGTCCAAAAAGTGGACGGATCTCCCCACGAGGGACAAGATCCCAAGTCCGCAATATAGACGGACAACCCCGAGAGGGTTAAAATTTTTACCAAGTCCATAAAGTGGACGGGCAAAAGTCCAAAAAGTGGACGGATCTCCCCACGAGGGACAAGATCCTAAGTCCGCAATATAGACGGACAACCCCGAGAGGGTTAAAATTTTTACAATGTCCATAAAGTGGACGGGCAAAAGTCCACAAAGTGGACGGATCTCCCCACGAGGGACAAGATCCTAAGTCCGCAATATAGGCGGACAACCCCGAGAAGGTTAAAATTTTTACAAAGTCCACAAAGTGGACGGATCTCCCCAAGAAGGATAAGATTATAAGTCCGCAATATAGACGGACGGCCCCAAGAGGATTAAATCTGTCTGCGAAGTGGACGGACAAGAGTCCGTGAAGTATACGGACAATGTCCGAAATGAGGACGGACGAATCTTAAAGCCATTAATTAGACGGATTAAGCCGAAAAGGAAACTAAATTCTATCAAGTCCATAGATTGGACGGATATTCTCAGAATCTTGTGTACGCGAACTAGAATACGACGGATTAAAAATTTGCCCAAACGCAAAGGAAAATCAAAAATATTATGACGGTCCGGTCATCCCTAGAAGATGAAAACACAGTGCCATTAAGGACAGGTAAAAACTACGATCCATAATGTGGACGGGTCTCCTAACCAGAAATCAAGATAAAACCTGTCTAGACGAGCTCCTTTTGAACACCTAATGTCAAGCAAGACGGTGTTTCCTTTTTATGACGGATAACAAGTGCAATCACACAAAGATAAACAGAGCGTCAAAATATAAGACGAGCAAATAATAAGCATTAACGGACAAAATGTCCTTAAATGTTTAAACATTAGAAAAAGGACGGAGTCAAACTGTTCTCCAAATAATTTACATAAAAAAAAAAAAAAAAAAAAAAGAGAGAAAACTAAAACTAAACATCGACGGGCATATCCTTCTGTTCTTCGCGGCTGTTGTTTTTAGACCCAGTCTCGACGGATGGTTGATCAGCACGGCCACTTTCACCGTCCTTGGGGGCAGGTTGAAGGATCTGCGGATCTCCTGGAGCACTGACGGGCGGGTCCTCTTCGAAGAGGTCGTCCGTATTCTCAGAGTTAGCAGGACGGGTAGAAGTAAGTTCTTGAGCGTTTACATTGACGGACGAAACGTCAAATTCCGGATGTAATGCCTTGACTTGACGGATAGCCTCGTCAAAACCTTCATTGAAAGAATCCCCGAGCTCGGACAGCAGGGCGTCAGAATCACGGTACTCTTGGATAGCTGTTTCCTTGGCCAAACGGTTTTCTTTCTCTTTGTCATGAAGGACTATCCTCAGTTCCTCCGTCAACTTGAACAACTCGTTCCTATCCGTCTCAAGCAGTTTGAACTTCTTCTCCTGAGCCACCTTGTATGCCTTCAGCTCCAGAAGCTCCTCCTCCGTCTTCTTGGCCTTATCCCGCAGACGGCCTAGGGTCGTCTCATGGGTAAGACACCGTCCCATGAGTCCCTTCACCATGACCATGGTCTGAAATATGTTAAGCATACGAAAATCAGGAATAGTAAGACGGTAATAAGTGAACATATATAAGGCGGACGGGCTTACCTGAGCAATGCTAAATAGGCTTGTCTCACCCATGGCCTCCGTCGAGTGATTACCCAGGTCTTCGTAATCCTCGGAGGTGAGAAGGGTAGACAGCTTCTCCAAAGCATAACTGGGGTCGTCTCGAAGAAGGGGAGGTGGCTTCTTTGCTTCAGATGACGGACCCTTCATCAGCCCTTTGCCAGCCCCATGCTTTGCTGGGGTGACCGTCTTAGTACCTTCAGCCATGAGTCCCACGACGGGCTCAAGCGGGACCTTGGGCTTCTTTGGCGGACGGTCACCTTTGGACGGCTGCTTGCGCTTGGAGCCCGTCGCATCTTTCTGTTCAGCGCCTTTAGCCGTCCTGTTTTTTGCTGCATTGTCCCGTATGAGTGCCCTTCTCTTGGCAGCATCCATTTCTGAAAGAATAAGAGTTAGCTCCGTCAAGAAAATCTCGTAGTAAAGCAAAAAGAGATTTGACGGACTTACGTTGACGGATCCTTTCTTCGTACTTAATGGCTTGTGGTGAAGGTACGGGCCCGTCACAATACCAGCAGATTGTGTCAGGGTTTACTAATTTTGCCCAAGTCCTCTCCTCCGGCGTAGTCTTTTTGAAAATCCTTTCGAGAAAACTAAACTCCTCAATACTTACTTGGGGGCGCCGACGGACTGCAAACAAAGAGGACGGTTAGAAAAACATCTTAAAATGAATTGAACAGTTTAAGAGGTATCCTAACTAGGACGGACACATACCATTCTCAGATAAAATGCCCCAAGTAGTATCGACAGGCATATGGTCCGTCTCTCCTGGACGGCACATCCATCCGTCACCTTCTAAGAAAATGTATCTACTCTTCCAGTCTCTGTTGGAGTCTGGGATTTCATATATGACCTTTAGTAGCGTACTCCTAGGTACAAAACTGTATATACCCCTAGACTTGTCGATCTCGTCTGGACGGTAGCAATGTAAAAATTCTCGTACCGTCAATCTCCTAGCTCCGTCCGACATAGCTCCGTACAGAACCTCCATCGCAATGAAGATCCTCCAGGCGTTTGGAGATATTTGGTTGACGGACAAACCCAAATACTTAAGCAACTCACGATGAAGGGAGCTCAGTGGGAATCTGAGTCCAGCCTTCAACATCTGCTCATATATACCGACACCGTCCACCCCGTCATAATAACATTTCTCTGATTTGTATGGTAGACGGATGGAGACACTATCTGGAATTTGGTAGTTATCCCTAAGTGTTTTGAAGTGGTTTTCCTTAATTTTTGATACAAAATCATTCACCGTCCACTCTGGTAGCATGACGAACTCCCTTGGTCCGACAGCCCCTACGACGGGTCCTACTTGGTTTTCGTCGAGCTCTACATTTTCAACAAGGTCTACGTCCTCACTTGTTGAGGACGGAGAAGATGAAGACGGACTCCTATCATCGCTAAGACTCTCTAGATCCCTATGACCTGACTGGTGTACATCCTCATAATCCGCCCCGTCACGGACGAATGATTGGTTACTCGACGCACTAGACATTTCTAGATATTGACAACTATAGTGATGATGACGGATATATGATGAGGAATAAAAATCTGACGGAGGAACTAAATGGTAAAAAGTACTTACCGGTCAGTAGAGTATGAACGGAAGAAATTTGATGGAGACGAATGCGGATTACTAGCCTGACAATTACGACGGATTGCGCTCTGACAGTATATCTAGGCAAAAATATGAGAAATGAGAGGCAAGGATTTGGTATTTATAAAGGGGTGCACGGAAGACGAAGCGACGCTTCGATTTATTACAACCCCCAATAGCACCGTGACGCGTGTCACAGTACTCGGATCGAAATTAATTGTGCGCGCGGAAACCGACGGACCACTGTTAGCCTACCCGTCATATTACTCACCCGTCATAAACGTCTACCGTCATATCAACCTTTTTCGCCCCGTGAATCCTATGAATCCTGACGGATTCACGGAGCGAGGGGGCAACTGAAGATGGAAAAATCCGCGCGC
Organism: Quercus gilva; assembly: GCA_023621385.1. Lineage (NCBI taxonomy): Eukaryota > Viridiplantae > Streptophyta > Magnoliopsida > Fagales > Fagaceae > Quercus > Quercus gilva. The sequence goes on along the minus strand of CM042476.1, from coordinate 61,060,271 downwards.
ATTTATGACGGGCTACCTTCCTGACGGGCCATAATATTGACGGGCTACCTTCCTGACGGGCCATAATATTGACGGGCTACCTTCATGACGGGCCATAATATTGACGGTCAGAGCCTTGATGGGCCAGATTAGTATGGGCTAGTTGAGCCGTAAGGCCCACGGCTGGAACCCTAGCGCAACGGAGATTTTATATGATATGCACAGTAATGACTTCTCTCCACAAGGAAAAAACCTTGTCCATCAAGTCTACGATACTGAAAAGATGAACCCCATAAGGAAAAGATTCCGTAATTTACGCGACAAAGGATTCTTATATGGAAAAGACTTCTACTCCAAGAAAGAGAGTTCAACCCTCTACTACTATAAAAGCCTCGATACCCTCATAAATCAAGGTACGCATAATAAACCCCTCTCTAGCACTCTAGAGTTGTGAGAATCTTTCTGACTTAACCTTCGGAGGGTCTTCGGCCGGCACCACACCGGTGCTCTTCGCAAGGTTCTCTCTTCTTTTTGTTGTGTAGGTTTATTTTCGAGCACACAAGCATCGTGCAACTAACTGGTGAGATTTTCGGCATCATCAATATTTTTGGAATTTAGGAGGTTAATACCCATTTAGGTATATTAGGACATATGTGGTTCACATGCTAAGAACATATGTCATACTTATTTATGTAAATCCTTTGACAAAACACACTCTACTTGTAATTGGGTAGTTCTAGGTGTTTTTAATACTTCAAGAAACAAGGTTTCAAGATCAAGTGTTGAATTCATCAAGTCTGTCCAAGAAAAATCAAGCTGAAATGCATTTTCATTAAAGCTCGACACCTGCTCGATAGATCCTCGACACCTGCTATCTGTCGAGATTTAAAAAATCAGGTTTTCTGATCTGATTTTCTTGGGATCCGTGAATATGTTTTTGGGCCTTCCTTTCTTCTAACCCTAAACATATAAAAGGATTGTTTTAAGAGCCGTCAATAGAGACACAAGTTGCAAAAGTATTGAGCAATCCTTGTTCAAGCAAATTGTGATCAAAGACGAAGTTCTTGACCTAGTTCATCTTCTCTGAAGAAGTTGCTGTGTATTTGCATCATTTGGTTTTGTGACCAAGCATCTTCCTGATCTTCATCGCGTAGGATGAACTGAAGAACTTTGCAACCAACCTCTTCTTCTAAGTTGGTGTTTGAAGTCACGTACTGGGATCCGCGCATCTGGTTAGTCACGTACTTGGGAGCCTTGCATTAAAGGTGGAAATTGTCACTACAGATCAAGTCCAATTGGGTATTGGGGTAAGGGTTCAACTGTAGGTTCGTAAGGTACTTGGGATTCCTTTACTTGTAACCGCTTGATTTGATAATAGTGGAGTTTCGGGAGTGGTGACCTGAAAATCACTCGGTGGGGTTTTTGCCGTTAGGGTTTTCCCCATTCGTGAACAAATCACTGTGTTATTTTATTTCCACTGCATATTTAGTTATTCGATGATTTGTTTGTGTTGCCACGCAATTGCATGATAAATTGATTAATTAATAACTTGGCTAATTAATTAATTGGTTTAATCACAAGAGGTCATTCAATTTGTGGCCTATCAAGGTATTCTCATGTGATCAATGCGCTTTGTATAGAGCTTTGGATACATGAGAGAACTTGTGCAAGAACCTCTATTTTATGCTCGGATGGAATTAGCTATTGATGATGCACAAAATACTCAATGAGCCAATCATCCAAGAAGTATTGGAATACCTACAAGAATAAAACATACTATTGAAAGTTATTAGTGTGGTGCTAGCCTAAACTTTCTCATGCTTAAGTTAGAAACTCACATATACCCAATAAACCTAAAAATGCTATTCTATTAGGGCTTTTTTTTTTTTTTTTTTTTTTTTTAATGGTGATTATATTAGGGCTTTTGTTGCCACATATGCATTCCTTGTGTAATTCACGGGGCAAATAATTTCATATCACAAATAAAACTGAAAATGGAACGATATACAGTATTAAAAATGTTAAATTATTAAAATTCTATGTAGTCTCTCAATTATTAATTTATATCAATTTAGTGACTCATCGTTTACAATCTATTCAATTTCATGATTGGGTTCTCTAGTAGGTTAAATTTTAACGAGATTCATAGTTCAAACTGACTAGATTTTGAAAGTTTATAGTTTTCATTATAACACTTTTTAATGAAGTTATGAGATTAATGATATGGCCATGTTCGTGTGACTCAGTGATATATGTTAGGATGATGTGGCAGCTATATATAATGTGGTAGTGACGCTTTTAACATGCGTCTGATTTTTAGCATGTAATTAATTGGTTTTAGACACGTGATAAGAGATAATTATAGCTTGTATTTGAATTTTAGCATGAGATAAATGTGCAAGTTAAAAGCAAGGGAATTTGTTCTAAGTGATGATGCGATCGTAATTAATTGCTTATGTTATAAATTGTTAGACAGCTGAAAGTTCAAAATGGATATAAAACACCCTTGAACGTTTACCCCCCAAAATACAAAAATACCAATTCAAGCTTTATATCAAACAATTAATGTGCGAAATATGATAATAAGCTTATAACAGAATTGATACCACAATCTAAGCCAAATATAAATACATCCACAGCAGTAAATATAAGGCAAAGATAAGGGAAAGAAAGATGTAAAAACACGGACAACACACAATGTGTTATCGAAGAGGAAACCGAAGTCCTTGGCGTAAAACCTCTCCGCCGCCCTCCAAGCAGTGATAAAATCCACTAAAGAATATAGTTGGGATACATGAACAGCAGAAGACCCTCCAAGCCTAATCTACCCAAGTACTTAAGCCCTCCAAGCTTCTTGCTCCAACGAAATTATGCCGAACCTATTTCTTCTTTAGCTTTCCGAATTTCGCTACTTGACCATAGCATCAACCAATGTATATTGGTTCCTTCCAAACTACTTCCCTCAGCATCAAATAAACCTTCTCACAGACGTGGGTGTGGTGAGATAAGGATTTGGTAAAAGACCTCTCAAGGTTATGACAATGGAGAGGAAGAGAGTAGAGGAATTTGTAGAGTTTCTTAGATGAAGATTGGGGATGAGGCAATCTTGTTTTGCTCTAGGGTTTTCTCTCACAAAATTCTCTCTAGAAGCTCTCTCAAAATGATGGGTATAAGAGTGTATATATAGTAGGGTGAGAAGGGAATGCAAAACGTCAGTTTTTGCCAAACAGGGCAATTTGGCGACTTGGTCTCGCAGCTTGTCCAAGTCACGAGTTCCAGTTGCGACGTAATGGCCTGGCCAGCTTGGGACTTTTGTCCTGTAGCGTGACAATTGGCACGACCCTTCAGCTCCCCCATGTGCCTCTCACGTGCCAGCTTTTGGCGGCTTTCCAGTTGTGATCCACCCGCGAGCCCTAGCCGCGAAGCTCTGTTTTCTTGCACACTCTTGAGCTTTTCTTCACATCTTCTCACACACTACCCTTACAATTTTCCCACCTAAATACAGGGTTACTAAGTGCTAAATTACAAGCAAATTGGTCACGGAATAAAGCCAATTAGATGGTTGATAAAATTCAACCTTACAATCTCTCCCTTTGGCTATTCCGTGACAAAACCCTACAACAGACTCTAGACTTAAACGTGAGTTGGGAACAGTTGGAAAACTCACTCACACCTAACTCTAGATTCTGTAAAGCTCTTGAACATATGAATAAGTAACTCCTGAAACACAATAACATAGCAATATCATTGTATGCAGAAAACTTAAAAAGCGTATGGAGCTAAATAAGCAAGATCAAGCAAAAATGAACATAAGCATAAAAGCAATACTTCATGGCAAGATCAACAATAGTAGTCACTTAAGCAAAATTGATTACTATGTTCATTCACAAGAAATGAACATCTGGACATGCAAAAATGATAAACTCAATTGAAGAGAATCATTTGCAAGTCCAACACTCAACCAATGCATACAAACATATATGCATCTAGGAACAATCCTACAAGGGTACAAGAGTGTTGTACTTAAGAAAATGCAAAGCATCAACAAGTACCAAAGCACAAAGGCTGCATATGCAAATAATTGCAAATACATGGCACAAACCATAAAAACCTACAAACAGTGTATAAAAACAAAACAACCCTTAAAGCTTACATAAGCAACATGGGTACAAATAAACCATAACAAACTATAAAATACTTCCCTATCATATCACTCCCCTTATCATGAATCATAGGAGGTGTGATGAACTTTGAACATATATACTTGTAATCTGAAACACTTACATAAAACACATTAGACCCTCAAGGTAAAGCAAGTAATAAATGGATAAGTATAATGTAACAAGTAAATTGCGATCAAGTAATCATGATGTGAAACATGTGAGCAACTTGACCAAACAAAGTCTTCTCCCCCTTGGTATATGCATCTCCCCTATGGAATATCTCTCTCCCTACGAATGTGCACGAGAAATGGAATTTCTCCCCCTAAGAATGTGCACAAGAGTCATATAGAAATGACAAAACTTTTCAGTATACTACTCTAGACTATACTCTCCCCCTTTTTGACACGAATAGGCAAATGGGTCAAGGAGAAAAGAGGGCAAGAGATGAAGGTATGAAGAATGAAAATTATGCATGAGGGGTGCAAAGATGCATGCGGGGTGCGGGATGAATGAGAAAATGAAGCTCAATAATAAGACATGACATGCTAGGATGAAGAAACAATATATGAACTAATGCATGACAAGGGTAGCAAGGTGTGTGCAAGAGGTGGCTAAGTGCAATGCATGACCAATGCATGAAAAATGCACATGTGGGGCAAGGTGTATTAAATACAAAACCAATGAACCAAACATGTTCCTAATGAGGAAACATGAGAAACCCCAAAGTTTGATACTCATTGGAGTCCAAACAAGTGAGAAAATGCGTAAGAGGCATTTTATCAAACACCTAGCATGCACACTATGAAGAACAAAGTGAAACAATGCATGAACATTATGAAATCCACCCTAAATACATGCTCATTTTGCCACAAGGGGCCAACATCCAAAGCAAATCATTAAAGGAAACCAATCCCATACAAAACTTTCGACAAAAAAATAAGTTTGCCCAACCCCTATGATGAAAATCCCAACCAAGAGCACAAAACTCTCCAAAACATAATCTAAGGCTCCAAAATGATGGAAAGAGTTTAAAATTACCTTAGAGATGTTAATGGAATGAAAAACCATTCAAATTAATTGGGTTTTGATGTAAAAATATTGAAATAAGGGTTTAAGAGAGGATGAGAGAGGTTTAAAACAAGTTTCCCATGAAAAAGCTCTTAAAAAGACTGATTCTGGGCATTTGGCGACTGGGCAAGTCGCCAGTAAGTCGCCAAACCTTCTGTGTGAACTTGCTACAGTATTTGGCTGGTTACAAGTCGCCAAATCAAGTGGCCAAAAATTTTGACACTTGATTTTCAACCCAGAACATGTTTAAACACTGAAAAACAATGTATGCACTAAACATAAACACAAAGAGTGATAAAAAACACTTCCAAAAACTTATAAAATGATCAAAAATCTTTTTGGATTGATCCATATATAGTTGAGCACACACACATCACATTTAAACAAGTACAATTGAACAAATGAATAATGCATTCATTGAACATTAGGCATGTGTGTTGTGTGTGTGTATCAAGTGTGGAATAGCCTTAGTCTAGAATGAAGTTTCAATGATCAATTCAACCAAGTCATACACAACTAGTACTAAGACAAGTGGTCTATCTCAATTATAGAAATGAACATATATGACCTCCCACAAGAAAATGATTACATATCTTTGAAGCTTTTCATTTGGCTTCTTTACAAATCATAACATTTGATCATTTTGAATCAATACATCTCATTTTGAGATCGATGCTTGAAATTTTCGATATTTCAATTTGATGAACAAGCTTTTGGCTTTTTGAGCATCATACAATTTCATAAAAGTCGATTTCCCTTTTTCCTAGTCAAATACTAGTATATGCGACGGCTTTTGCAGCTCATTATCTCTTTTCATTTTGAGATTTACATTTGTTGAGCTCTTTAAGCAAAAAATAAAAAATAAAAGAGTGGGAAGATATATAGGAACAAGTCTATGCATGTATCAAAACCAACATGACTATTGACTAATCATTCATGGCAAGCTTGAAGATCGATTTACAACAATCACACAAAAATGTCAAGATTTTTCCCATAAAGATATAAGTGCATAAAGAACAAGCTAAGCTCGTAAATGCATAAAGTCATTTGTATGAAGGTACAAGGCAAAACTCACATGTAATATGTGCTCAAACATATACCATCAAACTTTTTGAATTTTTCACTTTTTATGTGGTTTTGAATTTTTTACTCACATAAAACAAAAACATAAAAGTAAGATCAAAACAAAAACAATGCATATGAATAAATGCAAGATGCACAAAATGCATGAAGATATAACATGCAATGCATGAAGGGTCCCACAAAAGAGCAAAAACTCAACCATAGGAACCCTTCCTCATCCAAACGGAATGATTGTTTGAAATGAGTGTCTCATGAGAAGTGAGACGAGGGTTGGAGGAATGAGAACCAGAGATGCACATAGTCAAGGAGTTCAGAGCATTAAACACTTTTTTTAACAACATGCTATTTTCACTCAAATCCGGTTTACTCTTTTTAGCACAACTTCCAAGAGGCTCAAGTTTCTCTTTTTTTTTTATTCTTTTAAAAGCATGAAACTTAGAGCATTGAGGTCTTAGATGACCAAAGGCACCACAATGGTGACAAGCACTGTGTTTAGGTCCACTAGACTTTTTGGGAAGGGATCTAGCAACATGATTTTGTTCTTTCTTCAACTTATAACATTGAGGTCTTATATGACTAATCACACCACAATGGTGGCAAGTTCGAACAAACTTAGATCCATCCAAAGCCTTAGGTTGAGACCTAAATGGAGGCTTTGATTTAATAGCCTTTCTCTCCACCTTTTGGTTTCTTTTATGTGGAGGAATGTACACCGATTTGTTCTTAGAGGTAGAACACACATTAGGCACAAAATCGGATACCACAACATGATTGCAACATATATTATCATCTATTTTAGCAATAGGTTGAGCAATCAAACACTTGGCATGCATCTTAAGAGATTCATTTTTACATTTAAGATCATCAACAAATTTGTTAGACAAAACAAGTTTAGCATCCAAGTCCATATTCAAACATTCAAACTCTTCCAGCTTTTCAACAGAATTTTCAGCAAGTTTTTTATATTTTTCAACCAATTTGTTGGATTCATTGAGCTTAGCAATCAAATCATCATTTTCACACAATAACTTGTTTAAATCCTTGTTAAACTTCTTAGCCTTTTTCTTCAAGAGTTTGATGTTAGGAATATTAATAACATCCAACGATTCATGTAACATTGCATCACAATCATGAGGATTATCACTCATAGAGACATTTTCACAAACACGTAGCATGTTACATTTATCACAAACCAAATCATACAAAGAGGCATACATAGCACAATCCATGGCAAATAAACACAAGGGGTCAAGGATCACACTTAGGTATTTAAACCATAACAAGTGTACCTGCTCTGATACCAATTGAAAGTTCAAAATGGGTATAAAACACACATGAACGTTTAGACCCCAAAATACAAAAATACCAATTCAAGCTTTATATCAAACAATTAATATGCGGAATATGATAACAAGCTTATAACAGAATTGATACCACAATCTAAGCGAAATATAAATACATCCATAGCAGTAAATATAAGGCAAAGATAAGGGAAAGAAAGATGCAAACACACGGACAACACACGATATGTTATCGAAGAGGAAACCGAAGTCTTCGGCGTAAAACCTCTCCACCGCCCTCCAAGCGGTGATAAAATCCACTAAAGAATATAGTTGGGATACATGAACAGCAGAAGACCCTCCAAGCCTAATCTACCCAAGTACCTAAGCCCTCCAAGCTTCTTTCTCCAACGAGGTTACGCCGAACCTATTTCTTCTTTAGCTTTCCGGATTCCGCTACTTGACCATAGCATCAATCAATGTATATTGGTTCCTTCCAAAGTGCTTCCCTCAGCACCAAATAAACCTTCTCACAGACGTGGGTGTGGTGAGATAAAGATTTGATAAAAGACCTCTCAAGGTTATGACAATGGAGAGGAAGAGAATAGAGGAATTTGTAGAGTTTCTTAGATGAAGATTGGGGATGAGGCAATCTTGTTTTGCTCTAGGGTTTTCTCTCACAAAATTCTCTCTGGAAGCTCTCTCAAAATGATAGGTATAAGGGTGTATATATAGTAGGGTGAGAAGGGAATGCAAAACGTCAGTTTTTGCCAAACAGGGCAATTTGGCGACTTGGTCTCGCGGCTTGTCCAAGTCGCGAGTTCTAGTCGCGAGTTCTAGTCGCGACGTAACGGCCTGGCCAGCCTGGGACTTTTATCCTGTAGCGTGATAGCTGGCGCAACCCTTCAGCTCCCCCATGTGCCTCTCACATGCCAGCTTTTGGTGGCTTTCCAGTCGCGATCCACCCGCGAGCCCTAGCCGCGAAGCTCTGTTTTCTTGCACACTCTTGAGCTTTTCTTCACATCTTCTAAAATACTACCCTTACAATTTTTCTACCTAAATACAGGGTTACTAAGTGCTAAATTACAAGCAAATTGGTCATGGAACAAAGCCAATTAGATGGTTGATAAAATTCAACCTTACAACAGCCTTGTAAGTGGCCGGATTTCAGTTGACTTAACTGATAAAAATTTTTATTGTCAAATAAGATATATATAGTTTGAACCCTGTTTATATCAAAAATTGATTAATATCTTAGCTTGATTATAAAAAAACAATTATCATAAAACAGATGTCATAAATTCATATTCTATCTTAGTTATCAAAAAATAAAAAAATAAAAAAAAATAAAAACCTTAGCCTTGTAAAAATCAGTTTTTGACTTTGAAAGAGAATTACATTGTGAGATTTAAATCAAGGTTGATAATTCCCTCTCTCCCTTCAAGCCACTTTCTCTCTTTCTTTAAGCTCTTAAATTTCCCTTTGAATTATTTGGTATCCATAGTGGTCTTTTTCAATATATTCCAAATACATCAACGTATCAATTAGATGTTTATTCTTCCATTGTTAGGACATATGTGGTTCACATGCTAAGAACATATGTCATACTTATTTATGTAAATTGGCTAATCCTTTGACAAAACGCACTCTACTTGTAATTGGATAGTTCTAGGTGTTTTTAATACTTCAAGAAACAAGGTTTCAAGATCAAGTGTTGAAGTCATCAAGTTTGTCCAAGAAAAAGCAAGCTGAAGTGCAAAGTTTTTAAAGCTCGACACCTGCTCGATAGCTACCTCGCCACCTGCTATCTGTCGAGATTTAAAATTTCAGATTTCCAATCTGATTTTCTTGGGATCCGTGAATATGTTTTTGGGCCTTCTTTTCTTCTAACCATAAACATATAAAAGGATTATTTTAAGAGCCGTCAACATAGAAATAAGTTGCAAAAGCATTGAGCAATCCTTGTTCAAGCAAATTGTGATCAAAGACGAAGTTCTTGACTTAATTCATCTTTTCTGAAGAAGTTGTTGTGTATTTGCATCAAAGGGTTTTGTGACCAAGCATCTTCCTGATCTTCATTGCATAGGATGAACTGAAGAACTTTGCAACCAACCTCTCCTTCTAAAGTTGGTGTTTGAAGTCGCGTACTGGGATCCGCGCATCTGGTTAGTCACGTACTTGGGAGCCGTGCATCAAATGTGGAAATTGTCACTACAGATCAAGTCCAATTGGGTATTGGGATAAGGGTTCAACTGTAGGTTGGTAAGGTACTTGGGATTCCTTTACTTGTAACCGCTTGATTTGATAATAGTGGAGTTTCGGGAGTGGTGACCTGAAATTCACCCGGTGGGGTTTTTGCCGTTAGGGTTTTCCCCGTTCGTAAACAAATCACCGTGTCATTTATTTTCCGCTGCATTTTTAGTTATTCGGTGATTTGTTTGTGCTGCCACGCAATTGCATGATAAATTGATTAATTAATAACTTGGGTAATTTAATTAATTAGTTTTATCACAATAGGTCATTCAATTTGTGGCCTATCATCCATGATCAAGATAAATCATCATAATTGATATGTTATAGTTTTATCAAATGAGATGTCAGATCTCATCACTGACTATGATCTTAATATTTATGAATTCAAAAGGATTTATAATTTTGATGTTTTGTATGCAAATCTCATTCTCTTATCTAATTCACACACAATGCATCTTATGTTCTACAACACAATGTCATATGTTGATAAATATACAGTCTTAGAAAATAAAACTCTTTTATTAATAAGATAAACTAATGCAATTGGATTTGGATTTTACGGCACCAATCCTAACAATTAACAACTGCATAGGCAAGTCCATCCTTCCTTCACTGAGTCCCTTCTGTCACTAAGCTCCTTTTATTTCCTCTAGAACCATGAACCTTTCTTATGATGATGTAGAAGTTATAACTTATATGGTGCTGCTGGATGTGTAAATATGTTGGCGATGTTGATCAATGATCAGTCTAGACTCTAGAGATACTTGGACACTACAAGAAAAACAGGAGACTTTTGGGTTATGGACAAGATTGGATGACAGATCATACATTTTGGGTGATGAAAATCCCAGATGATAGAGGGGAATTTATTGGGTTTTTATTTAAAAAAATGCTTCCAGCATAAAAGCTCAAAACTAGAGTGGTAGGTTAAATTTGGCTCCTCCTTGATCTCTCATGCCTTCTCCTATTTATAGAGAATATTTTGTGTTTTTAGGGAGTTAAGGTAAGGGTCGTACATTTCATAGATAAAACCTTATATTTATAACTTATACACAAAGAAAAAATTGTAAATTAAATTAAATTTACAAAGAGAATGGAATTTAACACACTCTGAAAAGGACAATCTACTTTATCCATCAAGCAACTCCAAGAAGGCATGATAACTGATAACTAATGGCATGGGTATGCATCTTCCAAATTCCAATCCCTCGAAGTGGGTCATCAAACCCTTTAGACGACCACATAACATCGACCACTTGCCATTAGTGACGACCACCCAAAGATGACCTTCAATTGAAGGGTACATTAAAATTTACTTCCATTTGTCCAATTAATTGTCCGACGCTTTCCACAACAAACTCATCCAACACGTCTCCTACTCGACCTCCCAACCCACCAAGTGTATGTGTCTAAAGTGATCGAGTTGTCCAACCCCATAATGATCGATGAAGGTGCCATATATGGGAACTCCAGGGCGAGAATCTCTCCACCTTACCCCCCACTTACCATCATTCATCAGTAATGGAAAACTGAAGAAATTTTCGGAAGGTAGTCAACCCATACTAGCTCCTATATAATAAGCCCAGGCATTCTCCACTTCAAGCTAGCTAAGGCGAAAATGATTATCTTGTTTTAAATGTAAAATTACTATTAATTAACATGAACTACATAGAATTCTTTTTTTTTTTTTTTATAGAAATTTTATAGACAAAAAATTTGACAAAACTTTTTACACTTGTTGATGTAGCAGATTGATAGTGGTAAATAAAAGAGTTGTGTTAATATTAGACCTAAATGAAAACTAGTAAAAGTTTACTAACTCAACTCTTATTATTATTTTATTTTTTAGAAGTGCAACATTTACAATATTTTTCTAAGTTGCTTCTTGTTTTCTATTTGAAAACACCATTATAATTATTATTTTTTTTTTATCAATAACAAGCTATAACAATCTGCTACTTAGCATTTGTTGTAAAAGTGTTGTGAAAAATATTATGGACTTAGCCATTTTCTCACTTTTTTGTTTGTTTTTCATTTAATAAAAATATTTTATTTTATTTATTGATTATATATAACCCTATTGGTTAAAATTTGGGGGTCTTTTTTGTACTTGGGGCCTTAGGCGACCGCATCTATTGCTCTACCATTCAGCCAGCCCTGATTTTCACACTTGGTACTAGATTCCGCATAAGAAATTTTTTAACAAGTTAGCAATATGCAATGGGAAGGATGGTTTTCATTGGCACAAAATCTTGACATGCCAAACAACTTTGTTGTACTAATTAAGCAATTTATTTGGATTGGACAAACATATATTTTCGCTATGTTAAACATTAAGAAATAAATGTCCTATATATGTATCTTTTTCACCCAAGCATAATTAAAAATGCATGGGTGATTGTTCTAACCGGTGATCAATTACAATCAATTGAGAGATATGCATAATTTCAACATGTCACTTAATTACCAAAGGGTAATGAACCGAATAATTGTCCAAGATCACTTTCTCTAATGACATATGTCATATATATATGATGCTTTTTAATCATCCAAAATAGTCTTATCTTTTCTCAAAAAAAAAAAAAAAAAGTCTTATCTAGTCAATATTTTGTTTCTTTTATGGGCCCCTGAAATTTACCATTAACCTATTTAAGTCAATTATTATTGACAACTTTTCAAAGAGATTAAAAGTATGTATTACGTAATGATGGCAATTGGTCAAAGCCTAGCGAATTTTTCAATCCGGCCAGCTCAACCATAATAGTAAGAACTAAGAAGTATGGACGTTGCCATTGGCCTCAGTAGCCCATTGGCACCCAGGTACCTGTACGACCTGTTGCTTGGGGGTTTTAGCCCCCGCAATCACCTAGCAACCAAAAAAAAAAAAATATGGACGTTTTAAATATTTTTGAGGTGGATTTGGATTCAAATTCTAAAACTTGTTAGAGCATTTGCAGCAGTGTAGCTATAATGTTATATTGCTAAAATTTTGCTCCACAAACACAAAAACACCCCTACAGCAGTGGAGCTAAATCTAAAGATTTTAGCTTCATTGCTACAGTGCACATCTATTTATAAATGTGCACTGTGATGGATAAATTACATGCACAGCGGAAATAAAATTTATTAAACGGATTTACTTCATTCACAATTGATAACATGTGCCATATAAGTTTCAGAATTAGAAAACAAAAGAGTGTACCTTGAAGCGGTGAAATTCAAAACCGAAGATCAGAAGTTCTTGAGAAGACTTTTAATCTTAACTCCAATTCCACTAGATGCCCAAGATGTGTGGTCTCTCAATCAGTTATATATATATATATATATATGTTTCTAGAGAGAATCTAAGAGTGTCCAACACTCACATACCAATTCACGTTATATAAAATTTGTATGTTTTTCTCCTTATAACTGATTATCTAATTGGGCTAGCCTTTTGGACTTTCCAATTGGGTTTTAGTATGTGGCTTGGAGTGGGACCAAAAAGGAAACAAATAAGACACTAGCTTCAATGGGCCTTGGGCCTTTCTGTCAACTCTTGACAAGTCCAGAGTTATCATTAACTATATTTAATACCACTATATAAATATAGTTGCACTCTAGGCCTTATTAATAAATTATATCCCAAGACTTTATTGATCATGCAACCCCTTTATAGAATATTCGTAGTAATACAAAGTCAAAAATGTAGACTGCCACTTTTTAGATTACTACATCTTAATCCTTGAGTACCCGGTTTAATCCTTTAATGTTATTCATCATATATTTATAAAATCCAAATTCATAAATATATACTTTAGTCTTACTAAAGTGGTTAGGCCTAATTCATCTGAATAACAAATCCATTAAACTTATCTCAATGGAATATTTTGTATCTCCGTTAAGAGACTATGAATTCCATCTTGAGAATATATGTTCCATCAACACTAAATGTGACTGCCCAACATATTGAGGTTTTGACCGTTACTTTAGATCTCACTCCTGATATATCAAAGCAACCTACACTTCATGATCAGGTCTATTATTCTCTTAGGATTAAGAGCTCATGAAAATATAAGTCGTGAGATTTATTATTCAATTGACAGTCGTTAGGAGAATAATAAATCTCACAGCGGTCCAGTTCAATATGTTTTAACTCTTAAAACATATCAACATATCAACTAGAAGTCACTACTTTCATGATTAAGACAAATCATCTTAGTTGATATGTTATAGTCTTCGCAGATGAAATGCCCAATTTCATCATCGACTACGAACCAAATTCTGAGTTTACAAAGAACTTGTGACTTATATCTTTTGTGACTAAATCACATAAATCACATACTATACATCTCATGGACTATATGATAATGTCCAAATATTCATGTTACCATTATTTCAAATAATAATAAAACAACTTTATTAATCACAATATTAAGTCATACATTATGTCATACATAATGTCATAAATAATATAAAACATAGTATCATACAATAGAATTCTAGGGCACAAATCCCAACAATCTCCAAGATTATTGTGCACTAATCTAACTCCCATTCCCTCTAAATGTGACTCGAAGGTCTTTTGAGGCAAGGCTTTGGTAAAGAGATCTGCTAGATTATTTGCACTTTCAATCTTTGCTACCACCACATCTTCACGAGCAATGATGTCTCGAATGATGTGATATTTTCTCTCAATGTGCTTTCCTTTCTTGTGATCCCTTGGATCTTTTGATTGTGCAATTGCACCACTATTGTCGCAAAACAAAGTGATGGGAACTTGCTCCATTCTTACTACACCAAGGTCAGAAAGGATTTCTTGAGCCATACAGCTTATTTTATTGCTTCACAAGCAACAACGTACTCAGCTCCCATGGTGGAGTCCGCAATACAAGATTGCTTGACACTCCTCCAAGTTATGGCTCCATTTCCCAAGGTGAAAACACATCTTGATGTGGATTTTCTGAAATCTAGATCCGATTGAAAATCTGAATCTGTATAGCCAATGGGTATCAAATCCTCACATCGATAAACAAGCATATAATCTCTCGTTCTTCATAGATACTTGAGAATATGCTTTACAGCTTGCCAATGTTTTGGTCCTGGATTTGATTAATATTGGCTGACTATGCCAACTGAATAACAAATATCTGGTCTAGTACAAAACATGGCATACATTAGACTTCCTACTACAAAAGCATAAGGAACTTGTCTCATCATATCTACTTCCTCTTGAGTCTTAGGTCTTTGGTCATCAAACAATGGAACTCCATGTCTGAAAGGAAGTAATCCTTTCTTGGAGTTTTGCATGCTAAATCATTTTAGAACCTCATCTATATATCTAGCTTGTGATAAGCCTAACATCTTATTCTTGCGATCTCGCCAAAGCTTGATCCTTAGAATAAAATTAGTCTCACCCAAGTCCTTCATATCAAATTGGCTTGACAACTAAGCCTTTACAGATGACATTACCCCTACATCATTTCCAATGAGTAGAATATCATCAACATAAAGCACTAGGAACATTTACTACTTTATCTTAATGTCTTTTGTACACACATGGTTCATTAAGATTTTGTTCAAAACCAAATGATTTGATTGCTTGATCAAATCTGATGTTCCATGATCTAGATGCTTGCTTAAGTCCATAAATGGACCTTTTCAACTTGCATACCATATACTCTTAGCTCTTTGCTATGAAACCTTCCGATTGCATCATATAGATTTCCTCTTCAAGATTGCCATTAAGAAATGCAGTCTTGACATCCATTTGCAAAATCTCATAATCATAATGAGCAGCAATGGATAAGAGAATTCTGATAGATTTAAGCATTGTTACTGGTGAAAAGGTTTCTTCATAATCAATACATTCTTTTTGTGTGTACCCTTTCGCCACTAGCCTTGCTTTAAAGGTTTCAACATTTCCATCTATCCCTCTCTTCCTCTTACAAACCCATTTGCAACCAATAGGTTTAATACCGTTAGGCACCTTTACAAGATCCCAAACTTGATTGGAATACATGGAATCTAATTCAGATTTCATAGCCTTAACCCAATGATGTGCATCTATATCATTCATTGCCTCATCATAAGTGTGGGGATCCAATTCAGCCTTTTCTGAGATAGCTTCATAAGTTTCTCCCAAACCTATGAATCTTATAGGAGGCCGAACAATTCTCCCACTACGACGAGGCATGTGTGTACCAGTTATCTCATCAGTAGTATCTTGTGGTGTATCCAATACAACCACATCATCCCTAGTTTCATCTATTGGTTGTTCAACTACAGGTTCATTCATTTCAGCCAAAACAACTTTATTTCTAGGATCAAAGTTATTCATATAATCATCTTCCAAAAATTTGGCATGTGTGCTAACAAACACTTTGTTATCTTTATGATTATAGAATAAATAACCCTTTGTTTCTTTTGAATATCTTAAAAACATGCATACTTCAGTTTTAGATTCCAACTTATCAGACTTCCTTTTCAACATATGTACTAGACATCCCCAAATGTGGAGATATTTCATACTAGACTTACGCCCACTCCACAATTCCTTAGGTGTGTTAGGAACAGATTTTGATGGAACTAAATTCAAAATATGCATTGCAGTTTTTAGTGCATATCTCCAAAAAGAAACTGGTAAAGTTAAATAACTCATCATGGACCTAACCATTTCCAAAAGAGTCATATTCCTTCTTTCTGCTACAACATTCTGTTGGGGAGTTCCAGGTGCAGTCAATTGGGATACAATCCCATTTTGAGTTAAGTAATCCTTGAAATCCCCAAGAAGGTATTCACCACCACGATCAGATCGAATGGCTTTTATGTGTTTACCTAATTGATTCTCAACTTCAGCCCTAAACTCTTTAAACTTTTCAAAGGTTTCGGACTTCCGTCTCATTAGGTACACATAACCATATCTTGAGTAATCATCAGTAAAAGTGACGAAATACTCATAACCTCCTTTTATTTAGGTTGACATAGGACCACACACATCTGTATGAACTGATTCAAGCAATTCTTGGGCTCTTCTACCTTTTGCATTAAAAGTTCGTTTGTTCATTTTACCTTCCAAACAAGATTCACAAACTGAAAATTCATCAAAGTCCATGGGCTCTAAGAGTCCATCTTTGATCAATCTTTGAATTCTGTTTGAATTAATATGACCTAAACACAAGTGCCAAAGATATGCATCATTAGTAGAAGGAAACTTTCTCTTTAATGATTTTACATGAGAGTCATTATCTAATTCAAAATTATATAATTCATACTTATCAGAAGTTAAAATATAAAGATCATCTACAATATTGCCAGAACAGATAAACATTTTACCCTTCTTTATTACAACATTGTCTTTAAGGATAACACAATATCCATGTTTACCCAAATAAGTTGCAGAAATTAAATTCCTACGAATATTAGGTACATGCAGACAGTCTTCTAATATTAAAACCCTAGACTTAAAACATAAATTATAAACTCCAACAGCTACAACCAGAATCCTGCTCCCATCAGCCAAAGTAAGAAACAATTCCCCTTCATTAAGCTTTCTGGTCTCCTGAAACCTCTGCAAAGAATTGCAGATATGATTAGTGCAACCTGAATCCACACACTAGGAATCTGTGGGATTCTGCACTAAACATATTTCAAGGAGGAATGAACTTTTCATACATTTATTCTTGGCAGCCTTAAATATTGGACAATTCCTCTTCCAATATCCTTTCTCACCACAATGGAAACATTTTCCTTTAAACTTCTTTCCTTTGTTAGCAACCCCTAAGACAATTTGTTTACCCTCTTGCTTAGTTAAGTCCTTATTCTTCTTCTTCTTACCTTTGCCTTTCAACTTAGGTTGAGAAGTGGAAGCTTCACCTACATTGGCTTCAACATTAGAAGTACCAAGAATGCCTTCCGCCGCTATCAGCTCATTCATTAATTCAGACAAAGAGTAAATCCTTTTGTTCATATTATAATTGAGTCTGAATTCCTTGAATGATTCTGGTAGTGACTGGAGTATCATATCCACTTAGGATTTTCCATCAATATCGGCACCTAAAACTTCCAATGTATTCAAATTGGAAATCATTGTAAGACAATGCTCCTTCACTGAACTATCTTCAGCCATTTTGGTATTATAAATTTGTCTCATGGTTTCTTGCCTTGCAGAACGGCCTTGCTCACCAAACATCTCCTTCAGACTTAACATAATGTTCGAAGCTAGTCCTACATCTTGCATTTGATGCTGTAGAACATTTGAGATAGTTGCTAAGATGTAGCACTTGGCCATCTCATTAGATTTTTACCAACGATCATATCATTATTTTTCCTCAAGAGGAGCATCTAACGAAGGAAAGCTAGGACATGGTTTAGTAAGCACATATTTATGCTCTTCAACAGTGAGAACTATGTCCAAATTTCTTTTCCAATCAACATAGTTGGATCCAGTCAGTTTGTTTTGATTAAGAATAGTTACAAGTGGGCTAAATGATGCCATGATCAAATTTGAAAATAATAAACATGAATATAATAAGTAAACTGGACATTATCAATTTAGCATATAAACATATAATATGGAACCTTAATAAAACCATAGTATAATATATGCAACGACAACCCAATCCATGTCTATAATTCCTTGATAGAAGTTTATTACAAACACATTAATTGATTGAGAACTATTCTCATTATTAGTGCTATCATGATAACTCTTATCAAACACTAATAATATGCCGTATGATCTTTAACCTCTAAGTAATAATGACATAGCTCCTTTGAGAGGTTAACGTTACACTTAGTCTAGTGTACACCATTATCTAGAATCATGTGTAGCCACATTTCATCTCCCTTTATGGTGTTTAAACTTGTAGTACCATGGAACAAAACACCCTCCTTTGGGATCGCGAGGCATATACGCCAAGACGAGGTGCTTGTCCACACTACTTTAAACGAGTATGTTCAATCTTGTAGTACTATGAAGTAAACACCCTCCTTTGGGATCGCGAGGCATATACGCTGAAGAGGAGAAAATAAGCTGATGGATCCAAGCAATGTTGACGGATGGGCCCATTAGGTGCAAGACTCGGTGAGAACGATTTGCTGGCCACATGTCAGACAGAATCCCTATATGGGAATACTTGCGGCACACCCCCTAGATTCTAGGGATAATTATAGTCCTAGCGCAATTAGGGTTCTAGAAGCTGCGTGCATCGATGGAGATCTTCTTTATAAGGAATATGACTTGTCCATCATGTTTGGGACTCCTCAAGAGGATTTCTACAAGGAAAGACTTCGACTCCAAGTAAAAAAGGTCAACTTTCGACTACTATAAAAGCCCTAATACCCTCACAAATCGAGGTACGCATCATCAATTGGCACCGTCTGTGGGAAACGCAGTAGAGATTCGCAAATAATATTAACGTTTCCTAGACAAAAGGGTTGCATGGTACTTACTCGCTCGATGGCAACCACCAACGACGTTCAGGAAGAGGAACCACACACGACTACCTTCGAGAGACAAGTTCAAACTCTCGCCGCTGCCGTAGAATGCCTCACCAAACAAAATTAAGACTTGGAAGAACAGCTGGGCCAGAAGAATGCAGCACCGAGTGACCAGCAAGGAGATCAAGGGACTAGCAGAAAAAACCAGGAGAAACCTGAGGGCAGTCACACCCCAAGCAGACTGGAGAGGCAAAATTTGAATATGCCATCCCTTACGGATGCAATTCCGCCACATATTGCCACAGAGATGCAGGCGATGAAGGAGTAGATGGAGGTTATGATGAACGCGCTCAAAGGACGAGTGTCTAGTGACCTTGACGACTTGGTTAACCGCACCGACTCACCTTTCACCGCGGCCATCAACTCCTTCCCCCTACCCCATAAGTTCCGCATGCCGCATATAGACAGTTACGACGGGGTCAAGGATCCACTGGATCATCTAGAGACCTTCAAGACCCTGATGCATCTTCAAGGAGTAGCGGACGAGATCATGTGTAGGGCCTTCCCTACAACGCTGAAGGGCCCGGCGAGAATTTGGTTCAGCAGGTTGACGCCCAATTCTATCAGCACTTTCAAAGAGCTGAGCGCCCAATTCACGTCGCACTTTATTGGAGGACACCGATACAAGAAGTCCACAGCATGCTTGATGAGTATCAAGCAAAGAGAAGATGAAACACTCCGTTCTTACATAGCCCGCTTTAATAAGGAAGCACTCTCAATCGACGAGGCCGACGATAAAATACTCGTAGCAGCATTTACGAATGGGCTGAGGAAAGGTAAGTTCTTATTTTCACTATATAAAAATGACCCGAAAACTATGTCAGAAGTGCTTTACAGGGCCACCAAATATATGAATGCCGAAGACGCTCTACTAGCTCGCAAGGAAAAGCCCAAAAAGAGAGAAAGGCAAGAAGATGCCAGAGAGAAAAGAGGACGGAAGATGGCAAGAACCGGAGAGCGAAGGGATGATAGGCGCTCCGAGCCCCCTATGGGAAAATTCACAAGCTTCACTCCACTGACCACCCCTATCGACCAAGTCCTCATGCAAATCAAGGATGAGGGGACACTGACTTTCCCTGGAAAGCTAAAGGGAGATCCCAACAAACGGTCCAGAGATAAGTACTGCCGCTTCCATCGCGATCACGGACATGACACAGCTGACTGCTATGACCTAAAACAGCAGATTGAAGCCCTCATTAGACAGGGAAAGTTGTAGAAGTTCGTCAGTAAGGAAAGGATGGATCATCAACATCAAGAGCAGCCACCCTACCGAGATAATGAGCGCCTCAGACCACCTATAGGGGATATAAGAATGATCACAGGGGGCACGGCAGCTATAGGGTCATCCAAAAAGGCCAGAAAAACATACCTCAGGATGGTTCATAACGTCCAGCTAACGGGCTCCGTACCGAAAATAGCACTGATAAAAAACCCGATCATAGGATTCTCAGAAGAGGATGCCCGACGTCTTCACCACCCTTATGAGGATACGCTTGTTATCACCTTACAAGTGGGGGACTTTAACATGCACCGAGTGCTAATCGACAATGGCCGCTCAGCAGACATCTTATACTACCCGGCGTTCCAGCAGATGAGGATTGATAGAGAACGGTTAATACCGACAAATGCTCCGCTGATTGGCTTTGGAGGTACGAGGGTGTTCCCATTAGGCGCGGTCACGCTTTCGGTAACAATAGGTGATTATCCTCAACAGATCACAAAGGAGTTGACTTTTCTTGTGGTCGACTGCTCATCCGCTTGCAATGCTATCATTGGACGACCCACCCTTAACTCATGGAAGGCGGGTAACGTCAACATACCACCTAATGATTAAATTTCCTACGGAGCTCGGGGTGGGAGAGCTACGAGGAAATCAGATGGCCGCACAAGAGTGCTACATTGCTATGATGGAGATGGAAGGGAACCTACCACTTCAAGACGTTGGACGGGCAAAAGCCGCAACAACCATGGAACACGGAGCACCTACGAAGATACCACCAGTAGAGACGACATGAAGAGCATCGACGCCCCCCTAGTTTCCAGTTTATTACTAAGTTTTTATTAGTTTTTTACTACGAACAATTTTTTCTATTATTTAGTTTTGTTATCACAAGTTTTTACTTCAAACGATTCTTTCTACAAGTGCCTTTTTAAGCCTAAGGGGGCAGGTACCTTTTTCTTCTACATGGTTTTCTTTCAATAAAAGACACGCATGTGTTCTTCCTACTTGATAAACTAAGTCCAAAAAATGGACGGATATAAACTAAGTCCACAAGCTGGATGGATCATCCCAAAGGGATAAAAAATTCAAAGTCCACAAGGTGGACGGATATAAAACTAAGTCCACAAGCTGAACGGATCATCCCAAGAGGATGAAAAAATCAAAAGTCCACAAGGTGGACGGATATAAACCAAATCCACAAGATGGATGGATCATCCCAAGTGGACAACCAACAAGGTGACAAGGTAATACTTAGTCGCCTCAAGAAGTCCACGACCCCAAGTGGATGACCAACAAGGTGACGAGGTAAAACTTAGTCACCTCAACAAGTCCACGACCCCAAGTGGACGACTATGAGATAAAACTTAGTCACTTCAACAAGTCCACGACCCCAAGTGGACGACCATCAAGGTGGCGAGGTAAAACTTAGTCACCTTAACAAGTCCACAACCCCAAGTGGAGGACCATCAAGGTGACGAGGTAAAACTTAGTCACCTCAACAAGTCCACGACCCCAAGTGGACGACTATCAAGGTGGCGAGATAAAACTTAGTCACCTCAACAAGTCCACGACCCCAAGTGGACGACCACTAAGGTGACGAGGTAAAACTTAGTCACCTCAACAAGTCCACGACCCCAAGTGGACGACCATCAAGGTGGCGAGGTAAAACTTAGTTACCTCAACAAGTCCACGACCCCAAGTGGACGACTATCAAGGTGACGAGGTAACACTTAGTCACCTCAATAAGTCTGCGACCCCAAGTGGACGACCAACAAGGTGACAAGGTAACCCTTAGTCACATCAACAAATCCGCGACCAAAAAATGACACCCAGAGTGGACAAAAAAAAAAAGGAGGACGGAGGCATGCATGTCCACAAAAGGTGGACGGACACCACAAAAAAAAAAAAAAAAAAAAAAAAAAAGGAAGGACGGAGCCATGCATGTCCACAAAAAAGTGGATGGAGGCATGCATGTCCACAAAAAGGTGGACGAACACTAAAAAAAAAAAAAAAAAAAAAAAAAAAAGGACGACGGAGCCATGCATGTCCACAAAAAAGAGGACAGAGCCATGCATGTCCACAAAAAAGTGGACGGAGGCATGCATGTCCACAGAAAGGTGGACGAACACCACAAAAAAAAAAAAAAAAAAAAAAAAAAAAAAAAAAGGAAAAGGAGGACGGAGGCATGCATGTCCACAAAAAAGTGGACGGAGGCATGCATGTCCACAAAAAAGTGGATGTACCCCCCCCCCCCCCCAAAAAAAAAAAACCCCAAAAAAAAAAATGAGGAGGACGGAGGCATGCATGTCCCCAAAAAGGTGGACGGACACAAAAAAAAAAAAAAAAAAAAAAAAAAGTGGACGGATGCATGCATGTCCATAAAAAAAGAAAAAAGAAAATGGACGCACAAACAATTAACAAATATATATATATATATATATAAAATAAAAAAACTTTGATGATGAGGTAACACTCAGTCACATCGGCAAGTCTATGATCCAAAGTAGACGGATAAACTGCCTTAAGAATGGGACGCTAGTAGAGGACTACAACGTGTCCCAAAGGTTGAAAGTTCCATCACGCGTCTCGGGGGGCAGTGTATCAATGGCTTACCATGCAGAACGATGCCCAATACTACAGATAAGCATAAGACAAACGACAATACTTCAAAATGACCTCAGAGGATTAAACACTACAAAAAGGAAGCCGACGGACACTTAATCCTCATCCCAATGGGATGGATCGACAACCAAGGATACCGACGATCAAGGATGCTAACGGCACTTGATTCTCATTCAAAATTTAACTCTTACTACCTACGGGTGGAAGGACGGACCAAGTCACTCACAAGTGCCTTGGTACAAAATTTAAGTCCTCAAGATCTAAATCGAACCATCACCCCACGGGTCCTTTCACTCCGAGATCACGGACCCATAGGGTGAAGGGGGCAACTGAAGAGGAGAAAATAAGCTGACGGATCCAAGCAATGTTGACGGATGGGCCTATTAGGTGCAAGACTCGGTGAGAATGATTTGCTGGCCACATGTCAGACAGAATCCCTATATGGGAATACTTGCGGCACACCCCCTAGATTCTAGGGATAATTAGAGTCCTAGCGCAATTAGGGTTCTAGAAGCTGCGTGCATCGATAGAGATCTTCTTTATAAGGAATATGACTTGTCCATCACGTTTGGGACTCCTCAAGAGGATTTCTACAAGGAAAGACTTCGACTCCAAGTAAAAAAGGTCAACTTTTAACTACTATAAAAGCCCCAATACCCTCACAAATCGAGGTACGCATAATCAACCCCTCTCTAGCACTCTAGAGTTGTGAGAATAGTTCTAACTTAACCTTCGGAGGGTATTTGGCTGGCACCACACCGGTGCTCTCTGTAAGGTTTTTCCCTCTTTTTTGCTGTGCAGGTGCTGTTTAGAGTGCGCAAGTGCCCTGTAGCTCACTGGTGGTTTTTTCGACATCATCATACGCCAAGACGAGGTGCTTAGCCCACACTACTATGAACCGATAATAGAGGCCGTGAGATGCAACCCTTGTATCTCTCTCCCACTAGATGTTTTGTAGAAGGTTTTTAAATTATTAAACATGCATAATCTAATTACACATTGCCTTGCACTTTAAACAATTGAAAACACATAGAAAAACTTCAAAATTCCCTTCAGTGGCATTTTCGCGAGTATCTCGCAACTAAGCTCTTCTAGCCAAAAGGCGTAAGAAAAAATAGTGAAAACACAAAATTCAAACAGAAACTATCGCTACTGTCTTGCGAGTATCTCACGACTAAGCGTACCCGCGAAAAACCCGTGTTTTCAGTTTTTGAAGGGAAACTCTGAACAGTTTTCAATGGTTTTCTATGAACAAACAAATACTATATGAACATGACTGACAGAATTTGATATCAAAACTGAATTCCATTGACGCTATAGCCTTAAAATTCAATTTAACATTCTTAAATTCAAATTTAAACAACATCATAACATCAATATCAATTTTTATTAAATCATAGTTTCAACAACCATGCAGAAAATTAAATACATATTTAATCTTCTAACATATTGAAACTATTATCTCTAATTCCAAAACTCATAAAACATGTTATACATATTGGAAATTGAAGACCGCTCTGATACCATATGATGGATAAATTACATGCACAGTGGAAATAAAATTTATTAAACGGATCTACTTCATTCATAATGGATAACATGTGCCATATAAGTTTTAGAATTAGAAAACAAGAGAGTGTACCTTGAAGCGGTGAAATTCAAAACTGAAGGTCAGAAGTTCTTGAAAAGACTTTCAATCTTCACTCCAATTCCACTAGATGCCCAAGATGTGTGGTCTCTCAATCAGTTATATGTATATGTTTCTAGAGAGAATCTAGGAGTGTCCAACACTCACATACCAATTCATGTTATATAAAATCTGTATGTTTCTCTCCTTATAACTAATTATCTAATTGAGTTAGCCTTTTGGGCTTTCCAATTAGGCTTTAATATGTGGCTTGGAGTGGGACCAAAAAGGGAACAAATAAGACACTAGCTCTAATGGGCCTTGGGCCTTTCTGTCAACTCTTGACAAGTCCAAAGTTACCATTAACTATATTTAATACCACTATATAAATATAATTGCACTCTAGGCCTTACTAATAAATTATATCCCAAGACTTTATTGTACATGCAACCCCTTTATAGAATGTTCATAGTAATACAAAGTTATAAATGTAGACTGCCACTTTTTAGATTACTACATCTTAATCCTTGAGTACCGGTTTAATCCTTTAATGTTATTCATCATATATTTATGAAATCCAATTTCATAAATATATACTTTAGTCTTACTAAAGTGGTTAGGCCTAACTCATCTAAATAACAAATCCATTAAACTTATCTCAAGGGAATATTTTGTATCTCCGTTAAGAGACTATGAATTCCATCTTGAGAATATATGTTCCATCAACACTAAATGTGGCTGCCCAATATACTAAGGTTTTGACTGTTACTTTAGATCTCACTCCTTATATATCAAAGCAACCTACACTTCATGATTAGGTCTATTATTCTCTTAGGATTAAGAGTTCATGCAAATATAAGTCGTGAGATTTATTATTCAATTGACAGTCGTTAGGAGAATAATAAATCTCACAGCAATCCAGTTCAATATATTTTAACTCTTAAAACATACCAACATATCAACTAGAAGTCACAACTTCCATGATCAAGACAAATCATCTTAGTTGATATGTTATAGTCTTCGCAGATGAAATTCTCAATTTCATCACCGACTACGAACCAAATTCTGAGTTTACAGAGAACTTGTGACTTATATCTTCTATGACTAAATCACATAAATCACATACTATGCATCTCATGGACTATATGATGATGTCCAAATATTCATGTTACCATTATTTCAGATAATAATAAAACAACTTATTAATCACAATATTAAGCCATACATCATGTCATACATAATGTCATAAATAATATAAAACATAGTATCATACAATAGAATTCTAGGACACAAATCCCAACACATTGTTCATGAGAGCTAAAAAAAATACATTATTTTATTTCGGCTTTTTATTAAAAAAATCCCACTTGCTCTCTCATTCACTCTCACCATGCCTCTCTCTCTCTCTTATACACTCTCACATCTCATCTCTAAACCTCATCTCTCTCAATCTCACTCTCTTAGCTCTGGTATCTCTCTCAGCGCACTCCGGTATCTCTCTCAACTCCAGTATCTCTCTCAATCTCACACTCTCTCTCTCCTCACTGCCTCTCCATCCTTTCTTTCTTCCTCCACAGACCCACAAACCCTTCTTTCTTCCTCAAAAACCCATCGCCGATCTGCACGAGCCTAACCACCACAAACCCGTCACCGTCGACCCACGTTCGGCCACCGACCTGACCCATTTCGTCCTCTCTTCTCTATTTTCGGCGTTTTGGTTTTATGTTTCGAGCTGTGCTTGTGTTTCGAGTTGTTCTTGTGTTTCAAGTTTATGTTTCGGGCTGTGCTTGTCTTTGGATTTGTGTTTCGGGCTGGGTTTTTACTTCAGGCATAGGTTTCGGTTTTTGTTTCGGGCTGGGTTTGTGTTTCGGGCTGTGATTTTTCTGCTTTCTTTTTTTTTCTTCTTCAATGGTTTTGATGGGCACGGCGGAGTTGTGGTTGTGCAGTGATTTTTATGGGTTTGATGGTGGTTGTTGTTATGTGTTGGTTGTTGAATGAAATATTATTTTATTATGTTAAAAGCTAAAATAGATCCACTGCTGTAGCATGTGTGTAGGTAAAATAGATAAAGTGACTTTTTGTATAGCTAAATAACTAAAATTTTAGATGCACTGCTGTGAATGCTCTTAGTTTCACACCTTAGATAACTGAACTTGACTCGATTCTATATTAACATTAGGGTTGTTAAAAAAAAAAAAAAAAAACTTTTAGGTCGAATCAATTGCCTAAGAATGATCAAATTTTTCCTGATTTTAGTCAAATTTGGTTATTATTTTCATTTTTTTAAAGGTTATTGATTCAGTTGGAGAGAGAAAGAGAGAGAGAGAGAGAGAGAGAGAGAGAGAGAGAGAGAGAGAGAGAGATCCCAAATTGATTTCCACCCCCACCACCCCCCCCCCCCCTTGGGGGGAATTTCAATAGGTTTTTTCCCTAACTAGTCAGACTCGATTTTTATTTTTCAAAAATTTTGGTTTTAGATTCAGTTGTGGTTTTGAATTCTTTTACAATAAGATGGAAGCAAACCAACACTTATCTAAAAGTATAAAAGCTTGGCTAACAAGGATGACAATTAGCTGTATTAATGAAATTTGAGAATTAACCAAGAGCTACCAAAGAGATGGATTTCACTTATGAAGGCATTGACAAAGGCTTACTTCATGCTCTAAGCAACTTCCATTTCCCTAAAAACTTTTAAAAATTCATCCTATTCACAAAACCTCTTAATGAAACAACTCTATATGGCCACCTTAAGTTAGTTAACATTTTATATTTACTAGTCGCTAACCCATGCGATGCACAGGAAAACTATTGTGTATAAATATGTAAACTATTCTTTTTCTCTTCCTTTTTGATTGTACATTAAGATTTCAGTCTTATAGTTCTATCCTTGATATGAAATATTAATCTTGATATGAAACATTAATTTACATAATGAAAAATAGAAATCAATCTTAAGTTTAAAATAAAATGAAGAATTAAATCTTTAGCATTCTCGATTATCCATAAAACGTATAAAACACACATTTAAAGAACTACTTAATCAATATTTCAAATAAATTGAAAAATTGAAAGGCAACTTTGATGGGATAGCAAAGAAATCACCATCTATGGTTCGTCAAAGGGAGTCATCCATGATCTCCAGTCAACTAAATGGCATGTCTCTGATTCGTCCAGTGGGGTCGTCCATGAGTTTTAATCAATTGAATGAATGAACCCCAGGCAATCAGGACAGAAGGGTCGTCCACATGGTAAGCTCATGGACGACCACATTACATCAATTTATATACAAAGAGTCGTCCATGGGCAAGTCACATGGACAACCATGTAACACTTGACAAAATTCTGGAGTGGTTAATCAACTCGTGTTCATCGCTAGCAATTTCTCCTAAGTATGTAACTTCCATCAGCGGTTACTACTTCTATAGCCGTTGGGGAAGTTATCTCCATAAAATCAGTTATTCCATAAATCTTGGGGAGGTTACTAAACCAAGTAACTGTCCCAAGGTTCCCTATATAAAGGACCAGTCTGAAATAGGCAAAGGTATGAGATTCTAAGATTTTACTCCCACAAAGTTGGAACTTTATTTCCTTGTTAGAAAGCTAACTTTGTCATCGGAGGGTATTTGGCTGGTCCACCCTGGTCACCCCTTGATTATTTCTTCTTTTTACAGGCCTTCGCTACCGCTATAGTCCATCGAAGCCGAAGTGTTCAACCAACTGATTTAACACATCATCAGTTGGCGCCGTTTGTGGGAAGCGTAAGTTATTTTACGATTTGGCTTTCTGCGACAAAAGGTTGAATGGTTCGGACTAGGTCGAGGGCTACAAGCCCAGGCCATCAGGGAAGCAGAGATGCTTGAAGCAACCCCCATCATGATCACCAATCCGCACCAGCCATGCAAACGCCTTTTGTCCAGCATGTTCACTCTATGGCGGCTGCAGTGGCGGAGTTAACTCGCCAGAACCAGGAACTAAGAAGAGAGATCAATCTAAGAAGGCAAACACATGAAGAACAGGAAGGGCAAATGCGTAGGCAAGAAGATGGAGATGATGCCGAAATTGGAAGTCAGTTCAAAGGCGCCACTTCACGAAGGGTGCCGCACTTGGAGAAGGAAATGGGCCAGATGAAGAAAGTGATGGAAGAGATGAAAGAGAACCTTAGAAGGGCTAATCCAGTGGAAGATTTGGTCCATGGAACTGATTCCCCCTTTGTGGCTTCCATCAACGGTCACCCTCTACCACTTAAGTTCAAATTGCCTTCCCTGGATTCATACAATGGTTTGTGAGATCCTTTTGATCACATAGCCACCTTCAAGACCACTATGCATCTTCAAGGAGTTCCTGATGAAATAATGTGTAGAGCCTTCCCTACCACCCTCAAGGGGCCAGCGCGAGTGTGGTTCAGCAAGATACCTCCAAACACAGTCAGTTCTTTTGAAGAATTGAGTAAGTTGTTTGTCAACAACTTCATTGGAGGACAAAGGCACAAACGCTCCTAGTCTAGCCTGTTGACTATAGAGCAAGGAGAGAATGAAAGTCTGCAGTCCTTCATCACTCGTTTAAACAGAGAAGCCTTAACAGTAGATGAGGTGGACGACAAGCTATTATTGGCAGCCTTCCACAATGGGGTTAACTCAGACTTGTTCATTCATAAGCTATATGAGAAAGAGCCCCAGTCCATGGCAGAACTCGTCCATTCAGCCCAAAACTTTATGAATGCAGAAGACGCAATCATAGCTAAGAAGAGGAAGAGAGCTGATAGAATGGAAGCAAACCCCGCTTGTCATTCAAACCAAGGGCCTCATCCAAAGAAGGGACAGATGGAAGACAAGAAAGAACGAGATAGAGATAACAGGAAGGCAGGCCCTTCAGCGAGGAATCAGAATTACACACCCTTAAATGCCCCACTCGATCAAGTGCTCATGCAAATTAAGGATGATCCTTCCTTGAAGTGGCCAGAGAAGATGAAAGGAGATCCGAACAAGTGCAATAAAAATAAATATTGTCGCTTCCATAGGGATCATGGGCATGACACGGACGAGTGTTACGACTTGAAGCAGTAGATCGAAAATCTCATCAGGCAAGGAAAGTTGAGGCATTTCATTGGAAGGAACCATAAAGAAGAGAAGCTAAAAGGGAAGATGGAAGAATCATCACGGCCCCCACTTGGAGAAATAAGGGTTATTATTTGTGGGAGTTTGACAGGACAGTCTTCCAAAGTGAAAAAGACATACCTCAAAGCGGTGCAAAATGTTCAACTCTCTGGACGACCACCAAGGACGAGGGAGACGGATGAGCCAACCATCTCTTTCACGGACGAAGAAGCTGAGAGGATCCATCATCCACATGACGATGCAATTGTCATTACCCTACTCATTGCAAATTATACAACCAGGAGGGTATTGGTGGATAATGGTAGTTCAGCGGACATATTGTATTATCCCGCCTTCCAGCAGATGAGGCTTGGACGAGACCAACTCCGTCCAGCATGTTCACCACTGATAGGGTTCGGAGGAATGAAAGTGCAACCCGTGGGTGTCATTACAGTACCGGTGGTAGTAGGATCGTACCCGCAGCAGATAACTAAGGAGGTGAATTTCCTTGTGGTGGATTGTTCTTCCTCGTACAATGCCATCATTGGGAGACCAACCTTAAACAGTTGGAAGGCGGTAACATCTACCTACCACCTATCAGTCAAATTTCCTATGGAATACGAGATTGGACAGGCAAAAGGAGATCAGTTGGCGGCCAGAGAGTGTTATCTAGCCATGTTGGCTTTGGACGAACAGATGTAGACTATGAGTATAGAAGAGAAAAGAGTTGTTGTGGAACCTACTGAAGTATTAGAGAATGTTTTGTTGCAAGAAGGTGATTCTAAGAAGTTCACTAGAATTGGGACAAGTATGAAGGTGAAGGAGAAAGAGGACCTCGTCCGGTTTCTGAGAAAGAATACTGATGTTTTTGCATGGAGTTATGACGACATGCCTGGTATTGATCCGAGTGTAATTACTCATCGGTTAAACGTGTTCCCTTCTTCTAAGCCTGTTCGGCAAAAGAAAAGGGTATTCGCTCCTAAAGAGAGAAGGCTATCAAGGAAGAGGTTCAGAAATTAACCACAGCGCAATTCATCCGGGAGGTTTATTACCCGGATTGGTTAGCGAATGTGGTGATGGTGAAGAAGGCAAATGGAAAGTGGAGGATGTGTGTAGACTTCACTGACTTGAACAAGGCTTGCCCTAAGGATAGTTATCCTTTGCCACGCATTGATCAACTGGTGGACTCTACAGCTGGGCATCAGTTGCTGAGCTTCATGGACGCCTTCTCGGGATATAACCAGATCAAGATGGACGAGGCTGACCAAGAAAAAACCTCCTTCATTACCAATCAAGGTTTGTTTTGTTATGAAGTGATGCCCTTTGAACTGAAAAATGCAGGGGCAACTTATCAAAGGTTGGTGAATCACATGTTTCGTCCGCAGATAAGACGGAATGTGGAGGTGTATGTAGATGATATGCTTGTGAAGAGCTTAGACGAGGGAAGCCACTTGGACGACCTTCAGGAAACCTTTGAAACACTCAGACGATACAAGATGAAGCTGAACCTGAGTAAGTGTGCATTCGGAGTATCGTCAGGAAAGTTTTTAGGATTCATGGTTTCATAGAGGGGAATTTAGGCAAATCTGGACAAGATCCAAGCCATCTTGAACATGGAACCATCGAAGAACATCAAGGAAGTCCAATCCCTCACTAGACGAGTTGTAGCTCTTAACAGGTTTGTGTCAAAAGCTACAGACAAGTGTTTACCCTTCTTCAAAGTTCTTAAGAAGGCATTCGAATGGACGGACGAGTGTCAAAAGGCCTTCCAAGATCTAAAGGATTATCTTACCACGACTCTATTATTAAGCCCGTCCGTGCTAGGAGAAGAACTCTATTTGTACTTGGCAGTGTCCCCACATACCGTGAGTTCAGCGTTGATTAGAGAAGAAGGGAAGGTGCAAAAGCCTGTGTACTACACTAGCTGAGCACTCAGAGGTGCGGAAGGAAGATATCCGTTGATGGAGAAGTTAGCTTTCGCTTTGATAACAGCTTCCAGGAAGTTAAGATATTACTTCCAAGTTCATATCATCAATGTCATGACGGACCATCCGCTCAAGAAGGCAATGAACAAACTGGAAGCTGCA
The DNA here is from genome assembly GCA_023621385.1 of Quercus gilva. Lineage (NCBI taxonomy): Eukaryota > Viridiplantae > Streptophyta > Magnoliopsida > Fagales > Fagaceae > Quercus > Quercus gilva. The sequence goes on along the minus strand of CM042476.1, from coordinate 61,028,314 downwards.
GGAAGACTGATACAATGGGCAGTTGAGCTGAGTGAATTCGACATCCGATACCAACCAAAAAATGCAATAAAAGCTCAAGCTTTGGCAGATTTCATTGCAAAATTCACTCAAAGTCTTGAGGCTTAGGTGAAAGAGGAGACAGCAACAAGTGGGTTGTCCATGTAGATGGATCGTCTACACAGCATGCAGGAGGAATTGGAGTGGTTTTACAAACACCAGAAGGAGATAAATTGAATCACAAGGTTCGCTTGCAGTATCAAACAACTAACAATGAAGCGGAGTATGAAGCCCTTTTTAAAGGGTTGGAGTTAGCTAAATCTATGGAGGCAGACTCAATACTCGTCTTGGGAGATTCCCAGTTGATCATAAGCCAAGTAAATGGAATGTGTGAAGCCAAGGAAGATAGAATGAAGAAATATTTGAAGAAAGTGATACGCCTTATGAAGAAATTCAAAGAAGTTAATTTTGTTCAAATCCCGAGGGAAGAGAACATAGAAGCAAATACTCTAGCGAAGGAGGCCTCCACTAGTGAACCAATGAACAAGTTTGATGAAATACAATACATGCTGAGCATAGATCTTCCAGAGATGCTGCAGATAGAAGGTGAGGAGAATTGGATGACCCCAATAATATCATACCTGAATGACGGAAGGCTTCCAGAGGGGAAGGACGAAGCCAGGAAGCTCCGAGTTAAATCAGCCAGGTACATCCTTATGGACGAAGTGCTATATAAAAGAGGTTTTTCACAGCCGTACCTGAGATGTTTAGCTCCAGACGAGGTGAACTACATATTGAGGGAAGTTCATGAAGGAGCATGTGGTAATCACTCAGGAGCTAGATCACTCATCCACAAGGTCATCCGTGTAGGGTACTATTGGCCAACCATCCAAGCTGATGCTAAGGCATATGTTAAGGTATGTGATCAATGTCAACGTTTCAGTAGCATTCCTAGACAGCCATTAGAATATCTTACCCCGATGATGGCCCCTTGGCCTTTTGCACAATGGGGTTTAGATATTTTAGGCCCCTTTCCAACTGGAACTAGACAAATGAAATTTTTGGTGGTAGGAATAGATTATTTCACAAAATGGGTGGAAGCTGAACCCTTAGTGAAAATTACACAACAAAATGTCAAAAATTTCGTCGGGAAGAGTATTGTATGCAGGTTTGGAGTACCAAGGGTACTAATATCTAACAATGGACGACAGTTTGACAACACCCCCTTCAGAGAATTCTATGAGCAACTTGGAATCAAGAATCATTATTCCTCACCCTCCCACCCACAAGCTAACGGACAAGCAGAAGTCGCAAACCGATCCTTGTTGAAAATCATCAAGACTCGGCTTGAGCGGGTAAAGGGAGTATGGCCGGATGAATTACCAGGTGTTTTATGGGCTTACAGAACAACAGTGAGGACTCCTACAGGAGAAACTCCTTTCAAACTGGCTTATGGGAGTGAAGCAGTCTTACCAGCAGAAGTACACATGGCCAGCCATAGGGTGATGAAGTACCAAGATGAGGAAAACAACGAGCAGCTTCGTCTTAACCTTGATCTTATAGACGAGGTAAGGATGGACACAGAGCAAAGAACAGCAAGGTACAAAAATCTCATGACAAGGCAACACGATGCCATGGTGAAACCTAGGCGCTTCAACATTGGGGATCTCGTCCTGGAGAGAGTTTCTATGGCCACCAAAAATCCGGCCCATGGGAAATTGGGACCAAATTGGGAAGGACCCTACAGGGTAATCAACTGCAAGAGGCAAGGATCCTACTACTTAGAAGCCCTGGATGGAAGAAAGATGGAACACCCTTGGAATATTGAACACCTGAGAAGGTACTATCAATAAAGGGTGATCATGGATGAATATTGCTGAAGGACGAATGCCATGGACGAGTTGAAGCATGAAGTATTTTATTGTTTACTTATTACTACTATGGTGTTTTAAGTGTATTAGTATTTTGTGTTAGTCATGGATGAAGTAATGTTGTATAAGTATTTTTAGTTTCCTAAAAGCATTAGCTCTTAAGCATGTGCCGTGATCGTGGACGAATGATTATATAGTATGGATTTCCAAATATATGTACAATGTATTTCTAAGTATATGTATGATTGTATGGGAATCCTTAATTGTCTATGACTTAAGATGATCCACGGAAGGCGAAAAGCCAAAGATGAATGAAATCCTTGGAAGTTAAGGGATGTCGTCTATTTGCTTTCCTTCAAGTAAGGATAAAGCATGAAAATAAAACCTAAGGTATATCCGTCTAAAGCTCAAGACGAGATAGAACCTAAGGTATATCCGTCCAAAGCTCAAGACGAGATAAAACCTAAGGTATATCCATCTAAAGCTCAAGACAAGATAGAACTGGAGGTATATCCGTCTAAATCCGTCTAAAGCTCAAGACGAGATAAGACTTCAGGTATACCCATCCCAGCTCAAGACGAGGTGAAACCTATGGTATAATCGCCCAAACTAGGGACCAAAAATATGTTTAAGGGAATACCATGAGCCCCTGGACGAATCAAAACAGTCCAAGTAATCCAATGCATGGACGAGCATTTACTGAAATTGCTTTCGTCAAGGACGAGTAAACGATCGCAGGTTTAAATAAATCCTTGAGCTAGCCAAAAGACGATGTTCATGGACGAATTAAAGATTGTGCTTTCGAGGTTCATTTTTACTCCAGCTTTGTGACGGAAAGACTTCGTCCATAAGTTCAAGATGAGATAAAATGTTTTCCTAAATGGTATGGACGATACTAATAAAGTTTGTCTGTAAATCCTTAAAACACATTCAAATATAATAGAAACAAAGAAAAAGCATTCATTCATTCATAAACTCTAAGGGTAGACGACCACCGTCCAAAAACCCTTGAAGTAGAGTAATAGTTAATAAAACTCGTCTATAAATTTGGACGACGAAATTGTACTTGAATGGATTTTAAAAAAAAAAAAAAAAAAAGAGGAAAGATAAAAGCCCAAAACATTAGGGCACTTCTAAATAAAAGTAAAACTAAAAAAAACTTTCTGATAGCTAAAGTCACTTTGGTGGGTTAGTCTTGGGATCATCCTGAGAGACCTCATTGCTGGCATCATCCATGACGTTGACGTCTTCAGAACTCGTCTGCAACAAGGAGCTTTCTACACCAAGGGGAAGCTGGAAGGAATCAAAATTCAACTCAGGGAATGCCTCCTTAGCGTCAGTACGGAAGTCCTCATAGCCAGCAGCACAGTGGCTGTCTAAACGATTCTTGTATTCGTCAGACTTCTTGAAGGCTGCTATGTCTTCTTCACGTGCTTTCCCCAAGGACGAGGCAAACTCTGAAGCTTGTCCTTCCAGATAAGCGATGCGAGTATCTTTTTCAACGGCATCCACTTTAAGTTCTTCCACCCCGTTCTTCAACTTCGTCTCACTTGCTAGCAAACGGTTGAAGTCGTCAGTCAGCCTGATCACCTCCCCCTTCTTCAACAAGATTTCATTGCTCAGCTTTTCAGTCTTCTCTTTCGCCGTCTTGGCCTCCTCAGCAAGTTCCTTGGCTTGGCACGTCGCTGTGTAAAACTTTGACATAGCCTGTATATGGACGAAAGAAAGTTAGAAAAATTTATTTAAAAAAAAAAAAAAACTCATTAAAAACACTCGAAAACGAATGAAACTCATACCTTGAAGAGATCATGGATACCAGAGCGTTCAAATTCCTTCACTGACATGTTATAGCATTCATTAACTTCATTGTCAGTGACGATTCCTTTGAACGTCCTCTATGCATAGCTCTTGTCCAGCACCAAGTTGGAAGGACGATCGGATGGCTCTGACGAATGAGGCTTGCGAGGAGTCTTGGTTGGAGGGGGAGTGGGATCAGTTGAAACAAGATGAATTACTTGGACGGGCTCCACATTAACAGGAGGGTCGTCCAGATTCATCGTCGGTGGTATAAATTTGGGGACCTTGGGAAGAGATGAAGTTTGAGTAGTTTTTCGCTTTTTTGGGCCTCGACGACTTGGAAGGTCGTCTAAGTCCACAGCACTAGAAATTTTCTTAGACTTTCTCTTCCCAGCCTGGACGGGAGCTTTCTAGACGACTGGAGGCGCAGGAGCATTCTCATCCCCACTAGCTATTGTTTTTTCCTTGTTTTCCCTCATTGTAATTATTCCTATGACGAAAGAAATTAGTTAAAAAAAAAAAAAAAAAAAGGAGAAAAGAAGACAAAAAGGAAATAATGTGGAGATGGATGACACTTACTTTTACGAGTAGTTTCCTCGTGGCCTAGGTTTTCAATAGTAGGTTCTGGACCAAGCCCCCATGTAGCCAAACTGCTAAAAGTGACTAGATCGTGAAAAGTCCTTTTAGGGAAGGCACGTACTTGGTCAATTCGATCCAAGAAAAATTTGTCCAAACGTGGACAAACAACAGCTGCACCAATAAGAAGAAACAAGGTTAGACGACTGAAAGATAGAAAAAAGTTTAAGAAATAAGAGAAATAAAATAGAAAGAAAACATACCCTCAGGACGAAGGCGACCTATGGGGCTGGTAAAAGGAAGGAAGGGGTCATTACCAACATCTATTGGGTCCCCAGCCCAATTTTCAAAAATAATAAAAAACTCTTGTTTCCAGAGCCTGTCAGACGAGCTACGACCCTTTATTAAACTATAGCATGAGCCTCTGGACGAGAACTGGTAGAAACTAGCAGACTTTTTTTTTGTCTCTGAGGGCTTATAACAGTAAAGGAACTCGTCCACTGTTAAAGGACAGTCCCCTTCCAATGCCTCACGCCATAGCACTTGCATGGCAACCACAATCCTCCATCCATTGGGATTAAGTTGGTTAGGTCCAATACCCAACCTATAAAGAAGACCTCTAACAAAAGAATTAAGGGGAAATCTAAGGCCAGCCAAAAGATAGGATGCATATACTCCTAAACCAGAGGAAGGAGAACAACACCATTCCCTTTCCCTGGGTATATGAGGATTGAATTCCCTAGGAATCTGATATCTATCTACAAGAATTTTTAGTTTGACGGCATCTAAGGTGGACGCTACTTCAGGAGCGCAGCTATATATCACATCCTCCTCCTCCTCGTCTTGAGGAGGGCTAGGTGACCTTCTGGACGAGCTAGCCCCAGCTCCAGAAGCCATCCTACGCTACACTTCCTGGAATTCCTCTAAGGAAATACTAGGAACCCCAGACGAATAATATTCGTCTGAAGAACTATCACTACTACTGGTATTTCCCTCACCACTCTCATAACTATCCCCACTTCCAGAGGAGACGTCCTGATACTTGTCTATCTCTCTATCTACGCTATCACTAGACCCAGACATGATTGTTTGAAAAAGGATTAAGATGAAAACCTAAGGAAGAGGGAAGGAGAATACCTAACGAGACTAGATGACGAAGCCTAGACGAAGATCTTGGACAAGATGGCAGAAGGGAGATTATGAGAAGGGTGAAGGGCAAGAATGAGAATGTGCCTATTTATAGGGGCCCAGAGGTGGGGTCACGATGAGACACGAGCCAATCAGAAAATGACGCGTGGCACTTTCATGGTAAAATGGAATCGATGAGACAGACAACTAATATGATCCTGACGTGTGGCACGATCTAGGACGATATATTGATGACATGTGTCAGAAGTCCAAAACAATGAAAAAACCTACAGTGCTATAGACAACCCCTAGACAAGGGGGCAACTAATGGGATAGCAAAGAAATCACCATCTATGGTTCATCCAAGGGAGTCGTCCATGATCTCCAGTCAACTAAATGACATGTCTCTGATTCGTCTAGTGGGGTCGTCCATGAGTTTTAATCAATTGAATGAATGAACCCCAGGCAATCAGGACAGAAGGGTCGTCCACATAGTAAGCTTATGGACGACCACACTACATCAATTTATATACAAAGAGTCATCCATGGGCAAGTCACATGGACGACCATGTAACACTTGACAAAATTCTGGAGTGGTTAATCAACCCGTGTTCATCGCCAGCAATTTCTCCTAAGCATGTAACTTCCATCAGCAGTTACTACTTCTATAGCCGTTGGGGAAGTTATCTCCGTAAAATCAGTTATTCCATAAATCTTGGGGAGGTTACTAAACCAAGTAACTATCCCAAGGTTCCCTATATAAAGGACCGGTCTGAAACAGGTAAAGGTATGAGATTCTAAGATTTTACTCCCGCAAAGTTGGAACTCTATTTCCTTGTTAGAAAACTAACTTTGTCATCGGAGGGTATTTGGCTGGTTCACCCCGGTCACCCTTTGATTATTTCTTCTTTTTACAGGCCTTTGCTACTGCTGTAGTCCATCAAAGCCGAAGTGTTCAACCAACTGATTTAACACATCATCAAACTTTAAAGTGTTTTTTGCTAGAACTAAACTTACAAAGAATCAATTATTTTAAATATCATATATTGCATTAGGTTTCAATAAGTATAAGGTTATTCTCAAAAAATTAAGTATAAGGCTGAAAGAGTGAAATTTGTGAATTAAATTAATTGGCGGCATTCCCCTAATTATTTTATTTATTTATTTTTTGGTTGTGTCAATTTTCTTTTATGAGTGCTACTACTCTTCCTACAATTCGGCACTTTATGAATTTATTTTCTCAATTTTTCCTAACTATTATTGAATCCAAACAATTTTAGTGTTTTAACATAGCCAACCAAGACCCCACATATGAATCTAGATTCCTAAGCAAATGAATTAAGAATCCTAAGCAAATCTAAATATCGCCCAAAAGAATGTATTAATTCCCAAAAAGATGCCAACACCAACAAAAAAAGGACAGAAACTTCAATTCGGAAAGGAACTTTAATTGGAAGAAATTTGTAATGAAATGGGAGGAAAATATGGAAAAATAAACAAAAGCCATATGCTAACCTCCATGACCATCATAAACACCAAAGAAAGAGGTGGAACTATCCAAAGTTGGATAAGCTGCATGCTACAAAAGAAAAGAAAACATGGCAAGATAGCATAATTTATAGAAAATCATTGAGATTATGAGTCCACTCAATAGACCCATTGAAAGGGCGACCCAAAGAAGCCATCAAAAAATACAAAACAGATTTTGGCAGGCAATGTTTAAGAAACAAAGGCAAAACAAACAAAATATAAAAATTTTCAAACTCAAGCACTAAACAATTGATCACATTTATTTAGAACACCCAAAGTCCTTTTCACATAATCATAGAAATCAGTATCTTTGTGAAGAAAGGCCAACCCCATCACCATGAATCTGAAAAACATTGATTAAAAAAAGAAAATTATAGAGACATTAAAACCTAGTGATTAAAAAAAGAAAATTACATGGAGAAAAAGCCAACCTTTTCTTTTGTTGTTTTCCGATCGAATTCACAGATGTGTCACTCACTTTCACCTGTCTTTCTTAAGGTAGTCATTCCCTGTTAAACCACAGATCATTAAGTGGTGCTTATTATAGTGCGGTGTAATCTACTGATATCCTTGTGTGTTGGTGGCCGGTCAAATGACCAAATTAGGTGTTCCAATCAAGGTTTTTAAACCCGGACTGGACTGTACAGTTCGACCGGGTTAACTGTGATCCTCTCACAAACACAATTCTTTTAGTCTTAAAAACCGGTCTATGCCAAAAAAGCAAGGAACCGTTCGAACCGCGGTCCAACCACACGGTTCTAAAAACTGTGATCAGACCACTTCTCACAATTCCCTACTTTCCTTTGAATCTGAACCTTAAAATAAAAAAATAAATAAAAATAAATAAATAAAAAGCAAACAAAAAAGAACACAGAAAAACAAGCTTTAAATTCTGCTCCCTTCAGAGTAAATCACGCAGCTTCCCTCAGAGTACTTACACGCTTATAGCCATTGTTGAAGGCTGAAGCTTTAACCACCGTGAGATGCTATCAGGCTTGAGATCGCACTACCATCTTCCTATTTATTTCTCTGCCTTTGAATCTAAACCTTAAAATTAAAATTAAAAAAAAAAAAAAAAAACAAAAACAAAAAAGAAAAAGCAAACAAAAAAGAACACAGAAAAACAAGCTTTAAATTTTTCTCCCTTCAGAGTAAATCACGCAGCTCCCCTCAGAGTACTTACATGCTTATAGCCATTGTTGAAGGCTGAAGCTTCAACCACCGTGAGATGCTATTAGGCTTGAGATCGCACCGCCATCTTCCTATTCTTTTCTCTGTTTCACTCGCACTCCTTCTCTATGTTTTTGATGATGCTGTTTCCTCATCTTTCCCTCCAGAGTCTTCTTTTGTTTTTGGTAAATCAAGTCCTCTTTTTTGCTTGCTTTACTGTCAACCACCAAGCTTTACAGTCAACCACTTCTTTTTTTTAAAAAACAAGTCAAACAACTGTCCACCAATTCTAGTTCTAGGCCCTAGCTTTCATATTTATCCTATAGTTTTAGTTTTTTTTTTTTTTTTTTTAATTTTTAATTTTTTTTTTATAATTCATAAATGGTGTACTATTCAAATGGGCTTGGGCATAAAAAAAAAAAAAAAAAAAAAAAAATTGAATGGGTTGTCAAATGGGCTTAGCCATGGGCAAACATTAATTTATCTCATTACCATTTTATTGGGTCTCAAAAAATAAAAATAAAAATAAAAATTATTGGGTAGCTTTTTCATGGCTTAAGAGCTCTAACAAAAATTTTAAATATATATATATATATATATGTATGTATGTATATAATTATTTATCTTTATTTTCACATAAATGTTCGTGTAAAATAATTTGCAAGCACATAAAATCGTAACAAGTAGTAAAGTGTTTTTAGAAAACGAATGTCGAACCCACAGGGATTAACTATATTATTGAATACCGAAATTCGCTAAATTAATTACTATTTGGAAAATAGAAAATAAATGGAACGTTCTACTCTGTGAATTAAACTAAACTATTTAATAAAAATAAATTTACAAATAAAAGATTAACAAAACGCAAAAATCTAAAAGTGTAAAAATATGAAAAGAATGGATCTAGAGCGATTGATTTCACCTAACAAATCCCACACAATTTATTCTTCCTAATTATTAAATTCTAATAATCTCCTGCTGATGATTAAAAATTCCTTAACTATTCAATATCTTCTCTCGAATAATATCAAAAATATCTTCAACTAACAATTCCATATCTCTATGCGAATTTAATTAATTGGAGACTCATTACGTACTTTGAATTTTCTGAAAAAACACACTAATCACGGTAAAGCATCTCTACTTTCACTCAACTAATGGTGTTTAATTCTAGAACTAAAATAACAAATCACCTCTCGGTCTCATTGTAATTCAATTGATCAAACAATAATTCGTAAAAAATAGTAAGCATTAAGAATAAGAATTAAACACTCAATCATGGAAATATTAAAAATAAAATAATTTAGAATATAAATTGTGTGTTCATTGCTACACTACATCAACGCTCCAGAAAATAAAATTTAGTTCATAATAAAATTGAAAAGAAAACAAATAAAACTTATGTTTTTCATCGGAATTGGTTGATCAACATGAAGCTCTCGCCTTTGTCCTCTGATCCTCCTCTTCAGAAAGATTCCCAAAAAAATACTTCAATGCGGCCCCCTGAATTTTGCCCTAAAAAGCCTTTAAATAGGTAAAAGAATCCTATTACAAGTTGAATTCCCATTTGGAGAAAATCCCAGATTTTTAGGCTTTACTTAACCGACTATTTTGGCCCATTTAACTTCAGAATTCGGGCTTTTGTTAAACTACAAAGTTGTAGCCCTTTAAGTTAGCCCAACTTGAATCATCTCGATTGGACATCTGAGCCCAAAGTTATGCTGAAAATACTAACTGATGTGCAGGCTGGAATCCTAATTTGAATTGAACTTGGATTTGATGCAAAATTCCTTTGATTCCTTGCTCTTCTCATTCCTTCAAAGTACAAATGAATAGATAAATATAAATAAAAATCAAATCAAATCAAAAGAAAGAAAGGAAAACTAACAATTTTAATAAATAAGAGGATAATAAAAATCATGTAAAAATTACAATTATCAAATTCCCCCAAACTTAAACTTTGCTAGTCCTCGAGCAAAGAAGAAGAAAAAAAAAACAACTAAAACAAGCTTTGCTTCGTCAATTAAAATTTTTTTTCCTTGCCTCAAAGATCTGCAGAAAGCTTATAATTCAAAGGAATCATTCCAAATTAATCAATTCTAGATGTTAATTCAAAACTCAACTCCATCGCATTATCATTCTCACTTCATCATTAGCTTCTCGGATAGTTTTATGCAAACAAGTAAATAAGTATGGATCTCTAAAAACTCCATAAGCTTGCTTTTTAAATCACTTTCCACTAATATACAACAAAATATTACCTAGGATCAATAGGTCTTATTAGGCTTGTGATATATGGCTATGGTGAGGGCTATAAAGAAAAGATAAGGTTTAAGCAAATAAAGCACTCTCACTTCTAAAATATCATTTTTCTCAGTCCTTTGAATATCTCAAAATACCTCTCTTCATCAGATTTTTTTTTTTCTTACTTCAAGTCGTCACTTATATCTTTTGACGTGAATGCAAGCATTTATGATGGATGCACCCAGTTACTCAACAAGTCACAAACTTGAAGTGGTTTTGCATACTCATATTTCAAGTTATGGTTTGACGTAAGAGTAAACATTGGTAATGAATACCCCTAGTTACTAAGCAACTCAAACATTGGAGTAAATGGAACTTTGTACAATTTTCTTCTTCTTCTTCTTCTTCTTCTTCTTCTTCTTTCCAAACACTCATATATCGTTCTCTTTTCTTCAACCCAGTTTAAGAATAGATCAGTTGGATAACTAGGGATAAAGATAATAAAGAGGTAAGCTTGAAAGGCTCAATCGATTCAAAGAATGCCTAAATCACTTCCCAAGTAATATTCTGTATAAGATTTCTCCATGAGAGTAATTCAACAAGTTCTAGAATAAGTAAACACCATCCAAATTTACAAAATTCACATAAAATTTCTCTAGGTATGCACAATGATTAAGAGATGCTCCCCTTATTTTAATTGAATATTTTTCCTTGAGCTGCAACCGTGTACCCATTGAAGATTTCTTTGGTCTCTTTATTCCTACAAAAGGAAAGAAAAAAAATAAGATAAAGAAAAAAATAAAAATAAAAATAAAAACATAAACATAAAAAAACTTGGGTTGCCTCCCAAAAGCGCTTTATTTAATGTCTGTAGCTAGACGTTATCCCCTCCTCTACCATGAAGTGGCATTTTTCCCAATTCAATACTAAATTTGCCTCCTCGCATCTCTGCAGAACTGAAGATAAGTTAGACAAACAATTATCAACAAAAAATCCAAAGACAGAGAGGTCATCCATGAAAACTTCTAAAAAATTTTCCACCATGTCCAAGAAGATGGACATCATGCATCTTTGAAATGTGGCTAGCGCATTGCAAAGGCCAAAAGGCATTCGCCTATATGTAAATGTTCTATATGGACATGTAAAAGTGGTCTTCTCTTGATCTTCAGGCGTGATGGCTATTTGATTATAACCAAAGTATCCATCCAGAAAATAGTAGTAAGCATGCCTCGCTAGTCTTTCTAGCATTTGATCAATAAAAGGTAAAGGAAAATGATCTTTCCGAGTTGCATCATTAAGTCTTCTGTAATCTATGCATATTTGCCATCCTGTGACCGTCCTTGTTGGTCTAAGTTCATTATTATCATTTTTTATCATGGTTACTCCACCTTTCTTTAGAATGACTTGTACTGGACTTACCCATGCGCTGTCCGAGATAGGATAAATAATTCCGGCATCTAATAGCTTCAGCACTTCTTTATGCACCACTTCTTGCATTGATGGATTGAATCTTCTCTGGGGTTGGACAATCGGCTTATATTTGTCCTCCATTAAAATCTTGTGTGTGCAAATTGAACGACTAATTCCTTTGATATCAGAGATGGTCCAACCCAAAGCCATTTTATGTTCTCGCAAGATTCTCAACAACTTTTCCTCCTCTACATCACTCAAAGAACTGTTAATAATAACTGGGAAAGTAAAGTCTTGGCCTAAGAAAGCGTACCTTAAATTTGATGGAAGCGGTTTGAGCTCAAGTTTAGGTGGTTCCTCTGGTGGAGATGTTGGCTGACATGATTTTAAGTCTTCCAATTTTGGCAGCATTGAAGGAGGAAAGAGTGGTGTAGCCTCCAAATATCTTTCACACTCTTTAACCTCTTCATCATTGAATTTTACAGGTGTAGAGTGAGTAAGACATACCTCAAGTGGTAACTTTAGAAAATCAATTGCACAAGTCTCATCGGCCATGATCACGTCTCAGTCACTTATTTGAAAACAAGAATGTGTCTCGAAAGGAAATTTCATAGGCTTAAATACATCAAAAGTGACCTCCTCCTCTCCGACCCTCAAAACAAGTTTTCCTTGCTGGACATCAATTAAGGTTCTCCCCGTCGCAAGGAAAGGTCGACCCAATATCAAAGGGATCTCCTCATCCTCATCCATATCAAGGACAATGAAATCAGCCGGGAAGATGAACTTGTCAACTTTTACTAATAGGTCCTCAACGACTCCTCTTGGATATTTAATAGATCTATCCACCAATTATAAAGAGATAGTGGTCAGCTTTACTTCTCCAAGACCCAATTTCCTAAAAACAGAGAGAGGCATTAGATTAATACTTGCCCCTAAATCACATAAAGCTCTATCAAACTAGGATTTTCCTATAGTGCAAGGGATAGTGAAACTCCCCGGATCTTTCAGCTTAGGCGGCAACTTCTTTTGTAAGATTGCACTACTCTCCTTTGTCAGCATTACTGTTTCATGCTCCTCCAATTTCCGCTTCTTTGATATAATATCCTTCAAAATTTTAGCATATTTAGGCATTTGTTCCAGCGCTTCAATGAGAGGAATATTAATATGCAATTGCTTAAATATACTTAGAAAGTTAGAAAACTGATCATCCACATTATTTTTTTTTAATCTTTGCAGAAAAGGAATTGGTGGATCATAAATTGAAGGAGAATAAGTCTCAAAAGTAACTTCCCCAGATCTTTTGGATTTTGAAGCTCTTTCATTCTCTTTAGTCTTCTCAGCTTGCTCCACTTCTTTCATCTCTGACTCAGCTTCCTTCATCTTTGACTCCTCATTATCCACAACTTCATCTTGTTTGGCATTTGTTACTTTTGGCTCCTCATATGTTCGCCTACTTCTCAATGATATTGCCTTTACATGTTCTTTCAGATTGGTGACAGTGATGCTTGGCAAAGTTCCTGCAGTCCTCTCTGTAAGCATGCTTGAGAGCTGACCAATCTGCACCTCAAGATTACGGATTGAAGCTGAGTTGTTTTGGATCGCCACATCTGTCTTCTGCAAGTACTGCATGAACATGTCCTTAAGTGTCGACTTCTTCTCTTGCTGTAGAAATTGCTGAGGTGGTTTAGCCTGCCTTAGGTTATTGCTCCATGAGAGGTTGGGGTGATTCCTCCATCCAGGATTGTATGTGTTTGAGTATGGATTATTTTGACGTTGAAAATTTGACATGTAATTTGCTTGTCCATAACTTGATTGGGCAAAAGGATTTCCCACTTGGTAGTCGACACTTGAATGATTTCCTGCACAATGATCACAAACAACATTAGTTTGAATAGCATTAACATTCATTTTACCTAATTGTTGAGACAAAGTTGCCATTTGTGCCGCCAATGAGGTAATAGAATCAAGTTCTAAAACTCCAGTTGTCTTTCTTGGCATTGCTCTTTTTGTAGGCCATTGATAGTTGTTGGATGCCAATTCTTCCAAAAGTTCATAAGCTGCCTCATGAGTTTTACTCATTAAAGCTCCACCAGCTGCTGCGTCAACCATAGACCTGTTTGTAGCTCCTAGACCATTGTAGAATGTTTGCACTTGAAGCCATGCTGGAAGGTCATGATGAGGACACCTTCACAATAAATCTTTGTACCTCTCCCATGCTTCATATAATGATTCACCCTTAAATTGGATGAAAGTGGTGATATCATTCCTTAGCTTTGCTGTCTTTGCAGGAGGGAAATATTTTGCTAAGAATTTTTGTGCCAACTCCTCCCATGTAGTAATGATGCCAAGTGGCAAGGAATTCAACCAAACTTTTTCTTTATCCCTAAGTGAGAAGGGAAAAATTCTTAGTTGAATCGCATCATCTGTCACTCCGTTATGTTTAAAACTATCACAAATTTTCAAGAAATTTGCAATATGGACATTAGGATCCTCTTGTGACAACCCCCTGAACTGGACAATCTGCTATATCATCTGAATGATGGCCAGCTTGATCTCAAAATTATTGGCTTGTATGGCTGGCCTCCTTATGCTCCATGTAGCTCCATTGACCGAGGGCATAGCATAATCTCTTAACACTTATTGCTCTTGATCGGCCACGTTAGATAGAGATGTGTTGGCCTCTTTCTTCTTTTCTTTCTTGAGCTGACGTAAGGTTCTTTCAATTTCAGGATCAAAGAGTGTATGCTCTAGCAATTTAGATCGAGTCATGCAGTTCTAATTCCTGAAAAGAAAGAAAACAAACTCAGATGCACCTAATTTAAATATTTTTTTTTGAATAAATAAAATAAAATCCAAAGTAGTAAATAATGGCGCCAAAAACTTGTTCACATAAAATAATTTGCAAGCACACAGAGTCGTAACAAGTAATAAAGTGTTTTTAGAAAACGAATGTCGAACCCACAGGGATTAACTATGTTATTGAATACCGAAATTCACTAAATTAATTACTATTTGGAAAATAGAAAATAAATGGAACATTCTACTCTCTGAATTAAACTAAACTATTTAATAAAAATAAATTTACAAATAAAAGATTAACAAAATGCAAAAATCTAAAAGTGTAAAAATATGAAAAGAATGGATCTAAAGCGATTGATTTCACCTAACAAATCCCACACAATTTATTCTTCCTAATTATTAAATTCTAATAATCTCCTGTTGAAGATTAAAAATTCCTTAAGTATTCAATATCTTCTCTCGAATAATATCAAAAATATCTTCAACTAACAATTCCATATCTCTATGCGAATTTAATTAATTGGAGACTCGTTACGTACTTTGAATTTTCTGAAAAATCACACTAATCGCGGTAAAGCATCTCTACTTTCACTCAACTAATGGTGTTTAATTCTAGAACTAAAATAACAATCACCTCTTGGTCTCATTGTAATTCAATTGATCAAAAAATAATTCGTAAAAAATAGTAAGCATTAAGAATAAGAATTAAATACTCAATCATGGAAATATTAAAAATAAAATAATTCAGAATATAAATTGTGTGTTCATTGCTACACTACATCAACGCTCTAGAGAATAAAATTTAGTTCATAATAAAATTGAAAAGAAAAAAAATAAAACTTATGTTTTTCGTCGGAATTGGTTGATCAACATGAAGCTCTCGCCTTTGTCCTTAGATCCTCCTCTTCAAAAAGATTCCCAAAAAAATACTTCAATGCGGCCCCCTGAATTTTGCCCTAAAAAGCGTTTAAATAGGTAAAGGAATCCTATTACAAGTTGAATTCCCATTTGGAGAAAATCTCAGATTTTTAGGCTTTACTTAACCGACTATTTTGGCCCATTTAACTTCAGAATTCGGGCTTTTGTTAAACTACAAAGTTGTAGCCCTTTAAGTTAGCCCAACTTGAATCATCTCGATTGGACATCTGAGCCCAAAGGTATGCTGAAAATACTAACTGATGTGCAGGCTGGAATTCTAATCCGAATTGAACTTGGATTTGATGCAAAATTCCTTTGATTCCTTGCTCTTCTCATTCCTTCAAAGTACAAATGAATAGATAAATATAAATATAAATCAAATCAAATCAAAAGAAATAAGGGAAAACCAACAATTTTAATAAATAAGAAGATAATAAAAATCATGTAAAAATTACACTTATCAATAAATTTTCATTTTTTACTAATTTAATATATTTATTTATATTTTAAATAATTATTAAATTAATTATAACATCATCACGGTTCGACCTCGGTCCAACCTCAAAAACCTTGAACCTCTCCGTTTTACGGTTCATTGAACGGTCCAGATTTCAAAACCTTGGTTTTGATCATGGAGTATTGCAAAGATGGTTAATTTATTCTTATTTATTGTGGTTAATTGGGCATTATAGAGACATTATTGCTTTCTCCATTGCCTTACTCCTTACAAACAGGTTTAGGTTTAGGTTTTAAGAGATTTATATATTACTACTTAGTAGCTGAATTTCCTATGGGCCTACTTAATGTCAAAAAACTAATAAATTATATAAAATCAGAATTTTTTTTTTAATTTAAATAATGCTGACGTGGAAAATTGTGGAGAGGTCAAATGTTTTGGTTTTATATATATATATATATATATATATTACTTTGGCCCCTCAATTTTGAAATTCTAGCTCCACACTCACACACGAAATTATAAATATTCAAGTGCCTAAAATCTGTTTATTTTAGGCATTTACAACATATTATTGGTTGCAATTGGACCCTTGCCTCTTAGCATGTTTTTATTGTTTTTTATTTGAACAACAAAATGGCGTTTAATTTATTTCTAACAATGTTATAAGAAAAATTCCAAATCCTAAATTTCAGCTCGTTCTCCCTCTCCTATGTACACACACAAACACACATCATCACCCACACCCCATTTCATAGCCACACCTAATTCACGGAAAAAATTCCCAAATGCCCTTTTTGGGAAAACTAAGCAATGTTTTGCCCTATTTTTCAAACTAATTAGGAAAATGCTTCTCTTTTGAAAATTGATTTTCTCAAAATTGAGTTAGGCTCTATAGTGACGTTTTTAAGGAGCCTATAGTGACGTTTTTAGGACCTATAGTGGCGTTTTGTAACTCGATTTATATGAAATCGAGTTATAGGTAAAAAAAATATATAAAAAAATTGCCTATAACTCGATTTAATGGAAGTCGAGTTACAAAACGTCACTATAAGTCCTAAAAATGTCACTATAGGCTCCTTAAAAATGTCGCTATAGGGCCTAACTTGATTTTGAGAAAATCGATTTTCAAAAGAGGGGCATTTTCCTAATTAGTTTGAAAAATAGGGCAAAACGCTGCTTAGTTTTCCCAAAAAGGGCACTTAGCAATTTTGTCCCCTAATTCACCATGGCATGTCCTTAGCTCACCCAAATCATAATCGACACCAATCTACCTTGTTTGTTGTCGTTGTGTCTGCTTTTCTCTATGATCTCCTTCACCATGTGTCTTTTTGACCTATTTTGTGATGGCATATCCTTAACTCACCCAAATTATAATCAACTCTAATCTCCTATGTTCTTCATCTTGGAGTCCAGTTTCTTCATGATCTTCATCACTATTGGCATTTTCGACCTACCTCCTTTCATATCCAACCCCTTCACGATGTCAGGTCCTTAGTTCACCAAAATCACAATCGACAACAATCTCTCCTTCTAGTCATTGCTACATCCATTTTCACCATGATCTCCTTCACCATTTTCCTTTTCAAGCCAATTCAAGGTGGCACATCCTTAACTCCCCAAAACATAATCGACACGACCTCTTTTAAAAGCCACCCCTACTTTATGGTGCCATGTTTTTAGCTACCTAAATTTAAATCGACACCAAACTATTTTGTTTGCCATCGTTGTGTCCACATTCATTGTGATCTTCTTCGCCAGTTGCTTTTTCAACCCACTTTATAGATGCGCATCTTGAACACACCCCAATCACCATCAACACCAATATCCGCATTGCTGCAATATTCACTTTTGCCATGATCCCTTTCACTATTTACCTTTTGGTTTGTGATTATGCTATCAATTCCTAATCTAATATGGCTGAAAATACTACATATTTAACAAGTTCGTAGCATGTTACAAATTAGATCCTCGCTTCTATACAAGGATTATCATTTTTAAGTGAGATGCATAACCTAGCATGACCTAATAAGTTTCTAAATGATGAATGAACATTTTCATGATTGATGATGCACATATTAAAATATGAATGTGTGAGGAAATGATTAAAGAAATGCATGACTAAAACTATCAATAACTATCAAATAAGAAGTATAAAACTAGACATAATAAAAAACTATATATATATATATATATATATATTTTTTTTTAATTTTTACTTTTTAAGAGCATAATTTACAACCGAAAAATCTATTTTGAAAATAAAATCCAAATAAAATTAACCAAATTGATTATGTGGGAGACACTTGAATCTATATGTACGGCTCCATTCACAAATAATGGCGATGAATCTCCATTTGGTGAATCCTTAGTGAAGAGGGAGAAAATTGGAGGTGACGGATCCACTTAGATGGACTTGACAGTGTGAGACAAATAGGCTAATAGTGAACGGATCCTATGTGAACGGACATAGGGCTAACGAATCAAAAGGCCACGTGGCACTCAATTGGTCGTTATGTGGTCTCCAAGAAACCCTAAATGGAAACAACTTGCATCTCAAGATTAAACCTAGACCATAGAGTCCCAATATGAATAGAATTCTAACATGAAGGGGATTCTGAAATATACGTGCATTAATGAAGATCTTCTCCATAAGGAAAAGACTTGTAACGTAAGCAAAAGAGTTTGATTCTACACTACTATAAAAACCCAAAGGCCCTCAGGAAAAAAGTACGCATAATTCACCCCAGCTCTAGCACTCTAGAGTTGTGAAGAAGTTCTAACTTGACCTTCAGAGGGTATTTGGCTGGCACCACAACGGTGCTCTCTGTTAGGTCTTCTCTTTTTGTTATGTAGGTATTGTTTCAAGCGTGCAAAGGCTGTGTGGCTCACTAGTGATTTTTCGACATCATTAGTTGGTGCCATCTGTGGGAAGCGTTCGCGATTTTGTAAGCCATATTATCGCATCCTAGACAAAGAGTTGCATGGTTCTTACTCGCTCGATGGCAACCACCACCAACAATCAAGGCGACGAACCCTGACCCACTGCTCTAGAGAGGCAAATCCAAACCCTCACAGAAGCGATAGAGCACCTCACCAAATAGAATCATGACCTAAAGGAACAGCTGCGCCAGAAAAATGCAACGATGGATACCTAAGAGGAAGACCAAGAAGGCACCAGCGCTGAGAGAAAGAACCAAGAAGGTCCGGAAAGGAGTAATGCCCCGAGAAGGCCAGAGCGATTGGACACAAATCGGCCATCCGTCACCAACATGGTTCGGCCTCAGATAGTCGCCGAGATGTAGATGATGAAGGAGCGGATGGACTTTATGATGAACGGCCCTCAGAGGACGGGTGTCTAGCGACCTCGATGACTTAGTCCATTGAATAGATTCGCCATTCACTGCCTCTGTCACCTCATACCTCCTTCCACAAAAGTCTCGCATGCCGCAAATGGAAAATTGTGACAGATCCAAGGATCCCTTGGATCACCTGGAGTCTTTCAAGACCTTGATACACCTACAAGGGGTACCAGATGAGATCATGTGCAGAGCCTTCCCTACCATGCTGAAGAGATCCGTAAGGATCTAGTTCAGCAGGCTGACACCTAACTCCATTAGTACCTTCAAGGAGTTAAGCGCCTAGTTCGCCTCACATTTCATCGGGGACACAGATACAAAAAGTCTACTGCATGCCTGATGAACATTAAGCAGCGGGAGGATAAGACGCTGAGGTCCTACATCACCCGCTTTAACAAAGAGGCTCTCTCGATCAATGAAGCTAACAATAAGATACTCGTGTCTGCGTTCATGAACGAACTACGAAAGGGTAAGTTCCTGTTTTTCTTATACAAGAACGACCCAAAAACTATGTCAGATATGCTGTATAGGGCAATCAAGTACATAAACGCGAAAGATGCATTTCTAGCCCGAAAAAAGAGTCCTAAGAAGAGAGAAAGACAAGAAGACATACGACAAGACAGGGGACCAAAGATAGCGAGGACAGGAGAACGACGGGAAGAAAGGCACCCAAAACCTCCCAAGGGGAAATTCACGAGTTTCACACCACTGACTGCCCCGATCGACCAAGTCTTGTTGCAGATTATGGATGAAGGAGCCCTAACCTTTCCAGGCAAGCTGAAAGGAAACCCTAATAAGAGGTCTAGAGACAAGTATTGCCGATTCTACCGCAACCATGGCCATGACACGACCAAATGTTACGACTTAAAGAAACAGGTTAAAGTCTTTATCTGACAAGGAAAGCTGCAAAGGTTCGTTAGCAAGGAGAGGACGGACCCACCCTAAGAGCAGACTCCCCGACAGGAGAATAAGCGTCCCAGACCGCCTTTAGGGGATATAAGAATGATTGTAAAGGGCACGACAGCTACTGGGTCATCCAAAAAGTCTAGGAAAACTTACCTCAAGAATGTTCAGAATGTCCTGCTAACGGGTTCCATACCAAAGATGACACGGATGGACAACCCCATCATTAGATTCTCGGAAGAAGATGCCCAACGTCTTCATCACCAACATTACAATGCACTTGTCGTCAGCATACGAGTAGGAGATTACAATATGCTTTGGGTTCTGGTCAACAATGGCAGCTCATGACATCCATTACTACCCAGCATTCCAACAGATGAGGATTGATAGAAAGCGATTGATTCTGACAAACGCTCTGCTTGTTGGGTTCGAAGGAACACGGGTGTTCCCTCTTGGTGCAGTCACATTATCAATGACGGTGGGCGACTACTCCCAGCAGATCACCAAGGACGTAACCTTCATTGTGGTCGATTGCTCATCTGCCTATAATGCCATTATAGGACAACCTACACTCAATTCATGGAAGGCTGTAACATCAACCTACCACTTAATGATCAAGTTCCCTACAGATTACGAAGTAGGGGAACTGCATGGAAATCAAGTAGCTACGCGCGAATGCTACTTAGCTATGATAGAGATGGACGACCACCTCTAGGCCATGAACATAGTAGAGTAACGGATAATAGCGGAGCTGGCATAAGAACTAGAAGAAGTAACTTTTGATGATTCATGGCTCGAGCGGACAACTCAAATGGGCACGTTGGCTAGTCAGCTAGTACGTCAAATGCTCACGATATTTCTAAGAGAAAATCAAGATGTATTCACTTGGAGACACGGGGACATGCCAGGGATTGACCCCTCAATCATGGTTCACAAGTTGAATGTGTCGCCCTCGTTCTCTTGCGTCCGACAGAAAAAGCGAGTGTTCGCTCAAGAACGAGGCAAAGCCATAGCTGAGGAAGTTTGAAAGTTACTAGAAATAGATTTCTTTCGAGAAGTGTACTACCCTGACTGGTTATCAAATGTGGTTATGGTCAAAAAGGCCAACAGAAAGTGGAGGATGTGCGTAGAACGGATATCAATAGAGTTTTCCCGAAGGATAGTTACCCGCTCCCATGGATAGATACCCTGGTAAACTCGACTGCGAGACACCAGCTTCTGAGCTTCATGGATGCATTTTCAAGCTACAACTAGATTAAAATGGAGGAGGTTGATCAAGAGAAGACTTCTTTTGTTACTAGCTAGGGACTCTTCTACTACAAAGTGATGCCATTCAGACTTAAAAACGCAGGGGCGACATACCAGAGATTAATGAACAAGATGTTTACACACCAGATTGGGAGAAATGTGCAAGTTTATGTAAATGATATGTTGGTAAAAAGCTTACGAGAAGACGATCACTTGAGTGATCTCCAAGAGACCTTCGACACCCTTCGGGCATACAACATGAAATTAAATCCGAATAAATGTGTGTTCGAGGTTACTACGGGGAAGTTCCTAGGATTCATGGTATCCCAAAGGGGTATCGAGGTCAATCCAGAGAAAATATAGGCTATAATGGAGCTAGCCCCACCAAAGACGGTCAATGAGGTGCATAGCCTGAATGGCAAAATAGAAGCACTAAATAGGTTCGTCTCAAGGGTGATGGATAAATGCCTACCCTTCTTCTGCACATTGAAGAGGTCATATGAGTGGACGGACAAGTGCCAGCAAGTGTTTGAAAATATAAAGTTGTATCTTTCGTCTCCTCCGTTATTCAGCCCATCCAAGCTAGGGGAAGAGCTCTATCTATACTTAGCCATCTCGCAAGCCGCTGTCAACGCAGCTTTGGTAAGAGAATAGGATAGGTTGCAGAGACCCATTTACTTTACAAGCTAAGCATTTCGAGGAGCAAAAGAAAGGTACCCCTAAATGGAAAAGTTCACTTTCGCATTGGTGACTGCAACACGAAAACTCAAGCCGTATTTTCAAGCATATACTATTGTTATCTTGATGGATAAGCCCCTGAGAAGAGCTATGAGTTTAATATACAGTACCATCCACACACAACTATAAAGGGACAGGTGGTGGCTGACTTCATTGCCGAGTTCACCCTCATGGAAAGCCAGGAAGCAAAAGAGATCCCGCAATGGAGCATCCACATGGACAGATCCTTCAATATGCAAGCAGGAGGTGTCGGCATGGTACTCCACACTCCAAAGGGAGATAGGATCGATTGCATGATCCGCCTGGACTTTCCTACAACTAATAATGAAGCAGAATATGAAGATTTGATTGCAGGACTAGACCTCACGAAAGCAGTAGGGGCTGAAAACATGATCGTCCACTACGATTCCCAAGTCGTAACCAATTAGATTAATGGCAGCTACGAGTGCAAAAATGAAATAATGAAGAAGTACCTCAAGGAGGTGAAGGGTCGAATTAGCAGTCTCTGAGTCAAATTCGTCCAAATGCTAAGGGAAGAGAATGAGTGTGCCAATAGACTGGCTAAGGCTGCCTCAACTAAACACATGCTTGTCCCCAATCAGGTATTATCTTTTGTCCAAGTCTCATCACTTCTAGATGGTGGTGCGAATATGCAGGAGATAGGTTCTGAAGGCAACTGCACTACACCATTAGTCTCCTACCTAAGGGATGGCATGCTGCCGGACGAAAAGGACGCCGCAAGGAAACTAAAGGGCCAAGCATCCCGATTTGGTCTAATAAATGACGTCTTGTACAAAAAGGGTTTCTCCTGCCCGTACATAAGGTGTTTAGGCCCCAAGGAAGTGAAATACGTCATGAGATAAATTCACGAGGGGATCTGCGAAAACCACTCGGGGGCACGATCATTAGTGCACAAGCTGATTTGAGCAAGATACTACTAGCCCACCTTGTAGAAGGACGCGCAAGCTTATGTCAAAGCCTGCGACAAGTGTCAAAGGTTCAGCAACGCCATCAGACAATTATCCGAGGAATTCACCCCTATGACGGCCCCATGGCCATTCGCTCAATAGGGATTAGATATCAGCGATCAGGCAACTGAAGTTCCTAGTAGTCAGCATCGATTACTTCACGAAATGAGTAGAAGTAGAAGCCTTAGCCACCATCACAAAAAAGAATATATAGAGCTTCGTATGGAAGAACATAGTTTGTAGATATGGTATACCTAAAGGCTTGTTTCAGACAATGGAAAACAGTTTGACAACGATGAGTTCAGAGACTTCTGCTCATAACTAGGGATCAAGAACCACTATTCATTGCCAGCCCACCCACAAGCCAATGGACAGGTTGAAGTCACGAACCAATCCTTGCTTAAAATTATCAAGACTCAGCTCGATTGTGCAAAGGGTATATGGCCTAAGGAGCTGTCGAGCGTACTATGGGTATATAGAACAATAGTTCGAACACTTACAGGTGAGATGCCATTCCGACTAGCATATGGAGGTGAGGCGGTCATCCTAGTGGAACTAGGGCTCACAAGCTACCAGGTGGAAAACTATGACGAGAACAAGAATGATGAAGCTATACGCCTACAACTTGACTTGGTGGACGAGGTCCGGCAACAGCTAAGCAAAGGTTAGCACGATATCGGAACCTCATGGCGAAACACTACAGCTCCAAGGTCAGACACAGAGACTTCTAGGTCGGAGATCTTGTTTTGAAGAAGGTAATGGGCGCCACGAAAAATCCTACCCAAGGAAAGCTCGGCCCCAATTCGGAAGGACCTTACAGAGTTGCATCATAGCAAAGGAAAGGCACCTACCACCTTAAGATGTTAGACGGGCGAAAGTTGCAACATCTATGGAACAACGAGCACCTACAGAACTAGTACCAGTAGAGATGACAACACAGAGAGCAACATCCCCCAATTTTCCAGTCTACCTTAATTAATTTTTGTTACATTTCCAATTTTCGACTTTATTTTTTAGACAATTTCTCGCTACAATAATTTTTAGGTATCCTTACTTTTTAAGCCCAAGAGGCAGGTATTTTTCTTTAAGAGAACTATTTTTCTACGAATGAATGATTTAAAGACTCGTATTCAAATATGACTAGTGAGTTTTTTCTACAAAATTATCAAAGTCCATATAATGGACAAATTCATCCAAGAAGGATGAAACAGTATGGAGTCCACACAATGGACGAATTCGTTCATGAAGGACGGAATAACCAGTCCATAAATTGGATGGATTCATTAGTGAAGAATGGAATAACTAAAATCCACAAGATGGATGGTCCATCCCAGGAGGGTGAAAATATTATTAGGTTCAACAAGTGGACGGGTCTATTACGAAGCCCAATAAAATGGACGGTTCATCCCAAGAGGATGAAATATTTTGAAGTTCATAAAAAGGACAAATTATTAAAATCCTTAAATCGGACGGATTCATCCGAAACGGATAAAAAATCATTAGTCCTTATAATGGACGGATTCATCCAAGAAAGATGAAATGTTATCGAGTCCACAAAATAAACGGGATCATGCAAGTCAGAGTGAATAGCTTCAAGCCCATATAGTGGACAGATCCATCAAAACAAATAACCATCTACAACATGGGTATAAAAGCTTGTTAAAATAAAGCAACATCCACAAGATAAATGGGTTCAACAGAACAGACCCGTTACAATCATGAACAAACTGTAAGGCTAGCAAATAAGCACAAAAAGTGGACGGATAAAAGAGTAGAACTATCACAAAGCCCTTAAAGGGAAATGTTTACATACCACCAATGATGGATAAGTTAAAAAGACTGTTCCCCAAATGGTTACAATTCCATAAAAAAAAAAAAAATTTTTAAAATTACTAATGAAGGGGGGTGTTTTCAACATTCTCTTGGACAACGTTCTTGGGCTGACAAGCATCACACTTGATGGGTTGGGCCTAGCTTTGAATAGGAGCTAACTCTTCATCGCCAAGAACTACATCATCAGCAAACAGATCCTCCGTATTCTTAGAGACAACGGGTTGAGCAGTAGTTTGGGCTTAAGCATCAATGCTGAATTAAGAAAAGTCAAGGTCAAGATAAGCTTTCTTGGCCTGACGAAGAGCGTTATCAAAGCTATCCGCATAGGAGGTCTCGAGCTCCTCTAAGAGGGTGTCAGAGTCGCGATATTCACGGATCGCTGCATCCTTTGCCTAATGGAGCTGGTCCTTGGCATCCTTGATCTCTCTCTTTTTATCCTTTAGGACCTTTCTCATCATCTCCATATGTTGCTCAAGTTCTTTCCTTACCTTCTCCGAAGCATCAAATTTCTTCTCCATGCCAACCTTCCAAGCCTTGAGACCGTTCAACTGGTCCTCCGTCTTGTTGGGCTTCACCCTTACACAGTCCAACGCCATCTCATGGTTCAAGCACCGTCCCATAAGCCCCTTCATCATCACCATCGCCTAAAAACAAAGGTGGTTAGTGACAGAGGTAAGTGGATAGGAAGGATAGGAGGTGGACGGACATGGCTTACTTGAGCAATACAGAATAGCCCCGTCTCCCCCATGGCTTCCGTAGCATGGTTGCCTAAATCCTCATAATCATCGGATGTTATGATGGATGAAAGTTTTTCCAGAGCATATATAGAATCCTCACAGAGGAGGATGAGTGGCTTCTCTTGGGTAGTAGACAAGCCCTTCATAAAACCCTTTCCCACTCCATGCTTGGCAGGGGTAACCGTCTTCTTGACCTCAACCTCTAGTCCCACGACAGTCTCCAGAGTGGTTTTAGGCTTCTTGGGGAGACAATCTTGTTTCTCTGGCAGCTTTCCTTTTGTGGATGGATTGGATGAACCCGTCCCCATAAGAGGTTAACCTCCCTCCTCTTTCTTCTTCACTGCCTGTTGTTTAATGGTGGCCCTCCTCTTAGCGGCATCCATATCTACAAAAGTGGATGGTTACACTTGGCAACATAAGTGAAAATTAAAAAATCAAAACCAAATGTTAGCCACAGACTCACGTTGATGAACTTAAAAGTCGTATCAACGGGTGGTTACTGTTGGTTCTGGCCTGTCACAGTACTAGTGGAGTGTGTCTAGCGTGACCAACTTTGCCCACGTCCTCTCCTCAAGCTTGGTTTTGCTAAAAATCCTTTCCAAAAAACTCCACTCCTCTAGAGAAAATTGTGGACGATCCCAAATTGTAAAAGAAAACGGTTAGTAACATATTAAATAAAAACTAAATAAAGTATGAACAGATTCATACCAGACGGGGGTAGTATGTCCCACATTTTGTCGACAGTCATATGATCAGTGTCACCAGGACGACACATCTATTCATCACCTTCCATGAAAAAATAACGACTTTTCTAGTTCCTGTTGGAGTTAAGAGTCTCACACACAAGCCTCAACAATAGGCTCTTAAGTACAAAGCTATACATGTCTTTTGACTGAGCAATCTCATCTGGACGATAACAGTGAAAGAATTCTTTCACCGTCAGCCTCCATGCTCCGTTAGACATGGCCTCATACAAGACTTCCACACCGAGGAAGACCTTCCAAGCTTTAGGGGATATCTGGGTGACGGCCAAACCTAGATACTGAAGGAGTTGACAGTGAAGTGAACTTTGGGGGAATCTAAGCCCTGCCTTCAGCATCTACTCATAGACCCCGATGCCTTTAACACCCTCGTAGTAACACTTTTCTAACATATAGGGTAGACGAAGGGGTATGTTGACTAGGATTTGGTACTTCTCCCTAAGTGTTTTAAAGTGAGATTCTTTAATTGAAGAGGTAAAGTCATTGACCGTCCATATTGGTAACATGATGAACTCCCTAAGCCTATCAGGACCCACAACGGATTGAATTGGGGGCTCAGCATCATCCAGGCCTTCTCTAGAGTCATCCTCTGGCCTTTCCATCTCCAAACCCTCATCCCTTGAGGAAGGAGAACTGGCTGACGGACTCCTTTCTTCACTCAGACCGTCAGGTTCTTTGTGACCTGATGGGTACACTTCATCGTAGCCCGCCCCGTCGCAGACAAACGACTGGTTACTCAAAGCACTAGACATGACCTATACGTGACAGTAAATCCTAAGACTTTGACGGGTCTATAATGGATGATGGTAGTACAAAGTCAAGAAATAAAAAATGCATAAAAATTTTTAGTAGAGGGAAAAGAATGATTACCAGGTTGAAGCTGGACAGTACAGAGGCGTTGTTAATGGATGCAACAGCTAAATGGTATGTTCGTTTGATAGTGATGATGGGTGCGCTTTGATTGTAAATTTTAGTGCAAAGTAAAGGAGTGAAAGGAAGAGAGTTTGGTTTATATAAAGGGAACGACATGGAAGACGAAGAGACGCTTCGATCCAAGTGAGCGACCATTCAGTAAACGCCATGTATCCTTTGACATTAATGATCTTTGGCTAGCCTGTCAAGACTAGGAGTGTTCCTCAAGGGGCCGGATTAAATCGTCACCCTACGAGTCCTTCCACTTAAAGATCACGGACCCATAGGGTGAGGGGGCAACTGAAGAGGGAGAAAATTGGAGGTGACGGATCCACTTAGATCGACTTGACAGTGTGAGACAAACAGGCTAATAGTGAATAGATCCTATGTGAATGGACGCAGGGCTGACGAATCAAAAGGCCATGTGGCACTCAATTGGTCGTTATGTGCTCTCCAAGAAACCCTAAATGGAAACGACTTGCTTCTCAAGATTAAACCTAGACCATAGAGTCCCAATATGAATAGAATTCTAACATGAAGGGGATTCTAGAATATATGCGCATTAATGGAGATCTTTTCCATAAGGAAAAGACTTGTAACGCACGCAAAGGAGTTTGATTCTACACTACTATAAAAACCCAAAGACCCTCAGGAAAAAGGTATGCATAATTCACCCCAACTCTGACACTCTAAAGTTGTGAAGAAGTTCTAACTTGACCTTCGGAGGGTATTTGGCCGGCACCATACCGGTGCTTTCTGTTAGGTCTTCTCTTTTTGTTGTGCAGGTATTGTTTCAAGCGTGCAAAGGCTGTGTGGCTCACTAGTGATTTTTCAGCATCATCACTTAAATGAGTGGAAAATTCAACAACCATCACAACCACTCCTTAGAATGTTGATTCACGTGCCTTCTTTATGATTTCTATAGAGTGATTGTGCTTTATCTATTAAATTTTCAGCCAAAATGCTCATTGATCAAGATTATGCCTATATAAGCTAGGTTGAAACTCTATCTCTAAAAAAAAAGCTAGCACTTTAATTTTGATTATTGAATATGATTATTTTGCTAGGGCTATTTTTTGTGGAAGATTCACTTTTTAAACTGGAATGGAATTGTTGTTTCTAAAAGTTTTGTAGACTATTTGGGTGTTCGGAATGGTGGTGAGATAGAACTCTGACAGGTTAACAAGTGTCAACTCTAATATATAGGCCCTTTTATGATGCTTCCTTTTCTCTATTCATAGAGAAAATATAGTGTTACCTATGAACCTTGGGAACTCCTATCTAGATGATAAGTGAAGTATTTGAGTCCCAAAAATAAAGGTCAAATTTTTATTTTCCAACAAATAATTACAAAAATTGGAAATTTGTGGTTAAACATAGTCAACGACTCAAAGTAAGGGATTAAGAACAAATGGGATTGACTCCAAATGAGATAGAGTTCTTTAGGATTATCAACTTAATTATTTAATCTTAATCTTAAATTAAATATAATTAATTAATTTGTAATTAAAAATTTCATAATTTATGTTGTAATATTTCAAGTGCGTGTGTTGGTTGAATCGATGAAAAGTGAAAACAAAGTAGTATTAGGTTGATTTTTATTAGTTCACATACTGACCAATCAAATGAAAACTTTTAACCTATCAAAAAAAAAAAAAAAAAATCATTTAAATTTCACTTATCTCGGTGTACTTTGAGACCGGATTTCAACCAATCAAAATTGAGTTTTTCTCAAAATCAATCAAGAGCTCCAATTATTCTCATTCAAAAAAAAAAAAAAAAACATTTTGCCTTTACCAGTTCCCCCCAACTAAATTCTCAAACCCCAAAAAAAAAAAAAAAAAAAAAAATGTTACCACCAACTATGATTAAATATGATTTATATTATATCCCTAGGTCATGAATTTTATAATTTTTAGAACATGTAGAATGACTATTTTGTCCCCTTTTATTTCAATTTTATTCAAAATATAGGTGTGTATAGGTAGGAGATGATATTGTGAATGCATTTTTCTCTCAACTCTAAACTCTAGTCATTTGCTAAGGAAAATTAACTTCAGATACTTAAAGCATTCGCAGTAGTGGAGCTAAAAATTTAGCTTTTTAGCTCCACCAAAACTTATTTTATCTATTTTACCTACACACATGCTACAACAGTAGATCTATTTTAGCTTTCAACATAATAAAATAATATAAACATCACAATAAATAATATATCCCTACAATAAAATAATATACCCCACTACCAATAAAACATACACAGCACAACCACAACCACCTCTACCATCAACCATCAGCCACAGCCACAGCCACAGCCAAAGCCACAGCCGCCGCTGCCACCACCACCACCACCACCAGGAAAAAAAATTAATTAATTAATTTAAAAAAAAAAAACCAAACAAAATCACCAATCTTTTTCCTCAATCCAGACCAAACAAAATCACCAATCACAAACAAAAAAAAAAAAAACCAATCACAGAGTTGGAGATGGAGGACTAGGTGGAGGCGTGGGTCCGAGACGTGTGGCTTGGGGCTTCGATCGGCGGCTGGGAAGGCTGGGACGACGTGGGTCTGAGGCGATCAGGGGTTGGGACGATTGGGACGACGTGCGACTGGGACAGTATGGGTCTGAGGCTGGGACGATGTGCGGCTGGGACGATTGGGACGAGAGAGATGAGCTTCAGAGTCAGATGAGATGAGAGTGAACGAGAGAGAAGAATGAAAAGCTTTTGTGCAGTGGATTATTTTGATAAAATGAAAAAAAAAAAAAAGTTGTACTGGAGTGAGCTTGAGGTGGATAGGCCGGCGATGATAGTGAGCTTGAGAGGAGAGATGTGAGCTTGAGGGTAGAGATGACAGTGAGCTTGAGAGAGTGAATGAGTGG
This sequence comes from Quercus gilva, assembly GCA_023621385.1. Taxonomy (NCBI): domain Eukaryota; kingdom Viridiplantae; phylum Streptophyta; class Magnoliopsida; order Fagales; family Fagaceae; genus Quercus; species Quercus gilva. Next base: position 60,998,074 of record CM042476.1, on the reverse strand, counting down.
TCTGACTAAGAGAGAGAGTGAAATGAGAAAAAAAAAAAAAAAAAAAAAAAAAAAAAAAAAAAAAAAAGGAAAAAGTTGTACCGGCTGTGAATAAAATATCATTATTTTTTTTTTGCTTCAAGCTACAGTGCACATCTATAGATAGATGTGCACTGTAGCAATTCATCTAAAATATATAAGTATAGCTCCACTGCTGTAGGAGTTTTTTTGTGTCTATGGAGCTAAATTTTAGTAATATAGCATTATAGTTACACTGCTGTGAATGCTCTTACATAACTTTAATTCCTAAAATAGAAAGGTTTGTCAAATATTGATATGATGTGTAATTGGGATTTCATTATTTACTACTAGTACTAGCAAGGTATTCTTTATTTATTTTTTAACAAATATTGACGTTAAACGATTACAAGCCACATATGAGTATGAGTAGTGTCGTGGTCATTACAAAAAAGTCTAAAACATGTAGATGAGATGTACTGTAGAAGGTTGATAATTAAAAGGCATGGTCTCTTAGATAGAACTCAGATTTTTTTTTTTTTTTTTTTTTTTTTAAATTATAAACATGGTTGAAAGAGATAATTTGAAGTGTAAAACAATTGTCAAAAGCCCAGAATCCCCACGGATCCTAACACACAACTTCTGATCTTCATTAACTGCATACCATCAATCTTCACAGCAACTTCAAATTATTAGTTAGGTCTTCAGCAAAACAATTGTCAAAAGCCCAGACCCCCCACGGATCCTAACACACAACTTCTGATCTTAATTTAATTGCATCCCACCAATCTTCACAGCAACTTCAAATTAATAGTTAGGTCTTCAGCAAGCCATGACCTAAACTACACTCAGCTTATGCAATTATGAATAATAAAAGCGATCAAAGTTTCAAGCAAAAAATGTTCAATTTTCATAGTCCGTGCACTAAATACAAATTTGTTTCATTAGTTGGGTCCACTTTAGATCCTTCAAATTTACCAAAATGGGGGGTGGGGGAGCCCAGGATTTTTTTTATTTTTTTTTTATTTTTTTATAACTCTGTGTAGGGGAGCCCAGGATTCTAAGGCAGAAAGATCAATAAAATTCAGGCCCAGGCACATCAGTGCCTAACACTAATATGCAAAGCATGCCCTAAAGATGTGATGCTAGTTTTGGTCTTAATGAGAGTGCAATCTGTGAAAGGCGTGCTTCATACAGCCGGCGCTGGCGCATATGATATTTTTCTCATTTTTAGAGACTGCTTTGCTGTAAGATTTAGGTATTGGGAGCCCACATGCCTGTGAAAGGTGCACTCCATAAGTTGTGAGCATATGATAATTTTCTCATCTTCAGAGACTGCTTTGCTATAGGTTTTAGGCACTAAGAGCCCACATGCCTGTGAAAGGCACACTCCATAAATCTGGCGTATATGATATTTTTCTCATCTTTAGAGACCGCTTTGCTTTAGGTTTTAGGCACAGGTGTGCCGAGGCATTGAATTCTTTCTATCTGTATGTCTTATCACTTGTTCCAAATCCACTGTCAGACTTAGATGAAGTATGACTGATGCTTTCAATAAGTAACAAGTAGTCTCAGATATTAATATACAAAGCTTTCAGTGAAACTAATGCAGTCTTGACACATATATGGTAGATAAGTGAATAAGTTTTCATGGTGAACAAGACTCAATAAATAAAATAAAATAAAAAATAAAAAAATAAAAAAAGAAAAAAGAAGAAGATTAGATAAGACTAAAGTTATTTTTGCTCTTCTTGGCATAATGAAATCTAGGGCTGTAAATGAATTAAATTGATAATAAACAACTCGAGCTCGACTCGATAAAAAGTTCATTTATATTTGTTTGTTTATAAATAAGTCAAACTTGAACTTTAGTTTTAGGCTCGTTTAATAAACAAGCCGAGCTCAAGCAAAAAAATTTGTTCATGAACAAGCTCATGAGCTATTAGGTTTGATACACAACAATTCAAGCATAGACTCATTTATAAATTTATATGTGTCAACTAAATATACTCATTACTTAATATTGATATGGCCAACATGGGACCACTACTTATTACCTTAATTTTTTCCTTTCCTCTAAATTGATTAAAAATCACTTTAGACTATAGTTACATTTAAAAAATTAATTAATTCATTAAGTAGGCTACATATAATACTTCCCTATCAATCATCTAAAGTAATATTATGAAACATATTAGTATTTTCTCATTTATAATAGTTACAAACAAGTATTTTTTTAGTTCTTCACCATCTAACGTAAATGTAAAAATTGTATTTTGAACAACTACTGAAGCTATAGACAAGGAATGATGAATGAATGAATTTAATTATGTAAATTTTTAATTTGAATAATGGCTAATCATAAGTAATACTAAATGCATGATAAAATGAATATACTATTTTTTTTTTCTTAATTTTAGATATTAAAGCATTTGATAATGTAATTTTTTTAGATCTCAATTTGAAAAGCTTAACCTAAGCTTGAGTTTGAGTTTGATATTAAGCCTGAGCTTGGCTTGACTAATTGATCAAGCCAAGCCAAGCCAAGTCAAGCTCAAGCTTTTTTGGCTTTGCCACGAACTCAAGTTCAAACACTATTTTTAGGCTTATCATAAGCTCAAGCCAAGCTTGAGCCTTTAATTTTTCTTGACGAACCAAGCTTGAATATGCACTACTCAACAAAGCTCGGCTCATTTATAACCCTAAATTGAAATCCTTTAAAGTTTAAAATATAGCAAACTAAAATGTAACAGCAAAAAAGTAGTAAAAACTCATACAGCGAATATGTAATCCAAAAATATGTAAGAGAAATCCAAGAAAACCATTTGATAGTGACGATTTGTAATCCAGAAAAATAAATTAATTAATTGAATAAAAACCATGTTTTTTTTTGTGGGGGGGGGTGGGGATAACCAAAACCATGTACTTGCAAAGCAAACAAATATTTGTATTTTTAGTGAACTTAAATTTTTTTTTTAAAAAAAGGGGTCTGTTATTGAATTGTTTCAATCTTATAAGTTTCAAGTGCTGGAATGTAAATACAGTTTTTTTCCACTAGAACAGGATTAGGTCATACCTAAGATTTTGGTCCTATGTTTCATTTCCCTTCGTCTCATTCATGCTAATAAGAAACAGAGGCAAAACAATATCCGGTTTTCAAGTATAAGGTCCAAAACCATGGGACATTAGTTCTTTACTCCCTTTGAATTCACTTCAGGCGGGAAAAAATATAATTTTTTAATCAGTAAAACAAATATAACAAAGTCAGTGTCAAAGCTGATGTACTAGCTTTTTTATATAAATAAATAAACTTCCCATCTTACAAAAAAATAAAAGTCAGTGTCAAAGCTTTGGAACACTATTGAATTCCACGAGCCGGGCCTCAGTGAGGCATTTAGTCAAGCAGATAGTGTGCCCACCTTATACGACTCCATTGCGAGTGTGAAGAAGGAAAATCTGAATCCGAAAACATATTTGATATTACGACCTCAATTGGGTTAACTCTACGCTTTGTACGATGAAAAAGAGGACATATATTCTGTCATAGAATTTCTTTACATGGAAAGGAAGCAAAGCAAAAATTAAGAGTACGGTAGTATTTGTGATTTCAGTTTGAATGTTGATCACTATGAGCGTCAGAAATTTGGTTCAATCCGCTTGACAACAGACAGTGTGCCACCAAAAAAAAAACTAGGTTTTGGAATCTACCTCATTAATTCACAGCAACATATATTAATCATTATTGATTTTTTCCAATTCTTAAATGATAATCTAGAAATCAATAATGTTATCATAGTAAATATCATCATCGAAACCCTTTTAAAAAATTTAAAGCATTCTTTTCCTCACTTAAAAGTTTAGAAGCAAATTATCTTTTGTAATTATTAAAAACAATCCACAAGAGACATATATGGCTGCCAATAATGTTGCTAGAAAGTCTACAAAATGCCAGTAGTGGCGAGGAACTTAAAGTCCACCATCATCACACACACACACACACACAAAAGGGGGAGCAAAAGAGATTGTTGCCTTCTTAGGCCTGTTGGAAAAATAAATGTAGGCAATAGAAAAATTAAACGGATCTACTTAATTCACAATTAATAACATACACTATGTTAGTTTCAGAATATAGAATAAGAGAGTGTACCTTGGTGCAGTAAATTTCAAAACTAAAGATCAGAATTACTCGGGAACACTTTCAATCTTCACTCTAATTCCACTAACGTCCAAGATGTGTGGTATCTCAATCAGTTATATGTGTATGTTTTAGAGAGAATGAGAGAGTGTCCAATACTCACATACAAAATGTTTCATGCACTTGTGATTGATACAAAATTTTGTATGTTTCTCTCCTAATAACTGATTATCTAATTGGGCCAGCATTTTGGGCCTTTCCAATTGAGCTTTAGTATGTGGCTTGGAGTGGGACCAAAAGGAAACAAATAAGACACTAGCTCTAATAGGTCTTGGGCTTTTCTGTCAACTCTTGACAAGTCCAAAATTACCAATAATTATATTTAATACTACTATATAAATATAATTGCATTCTAGACCTTATTAATAAATTATATCTCAAGACTTTATTGTATATGTAACCCCTTCATAAAATATTCGTAGTAATACAGAGTCATGAATGAAGACTGCCTTTTTGTAAATTACTACATTTTAATCCTTAAGTACCCGGTTTAATCCTTTTAAGTTATTCATTATATATTTATGAAATCTAATTTCATAAATATATACTTTAGTAATTTCTTACCAAAGTGGTTAGTCCTAACTCTCTGAATAACAAACCTATTAAACTTATCTCAAGAGAATATTTTGTATCTCTGTTAAGAGACTATGAATTCTATCTTGAGAATATATGTTCCATCAAGACTAAATGTAGCTACCCAATATACTGAGGTTTTGACCATTACTTTAGATCTCACTCCTGATATATCAAAGCAACCTACACTTCATGATCAGGTTCATTATTCTCTCAGGATTAAGAGTTTATGTATATAGAAGTCGTGAGATTTATTATTCAATTGACAGTCGTTAGTAGAATAATAAATTTCACAGCGGTCCAGTTCAATATGTCTTAACTCTTAAAACATATCAACATATCAACTTGAAGTCTCCACTTCCATGATCAAGACGAATCATCTTAGTTGATATGTTATAGTGTTCGCAGAAGAAATGTCCAATTTCATCACCGACTACGAACTAAAATTCTGAGTTTACAAAGAACTTGTGACTTATAATTTCTGTGACTAAATCACATAAATCACATACTATGTATCTCATGGACTATATGATAATGTCTGAATATTCATGTTACCATTATTTTAGATAATAATAAAACAATTTTATTAAATACAATATTATGTCATACATCATGTCATACATAATGTTATACATAATATCATACATAGCATCATACAATAGGATTCTAGGGCACTAATCTCAACAATCTCCTACTTGCCCTAAAGACTATTGTGCACTAATCTAACTCCCATTCCCTCTAAATGCAACTCGAAAGTCCTTTGAGGCAAGGCTTTGGTAAAGGATCTGCTAGATTATTTGCACTTTCAATCTTTGCTACCATCACATCTCCACGAGCAATAATATCTCTAATGATGTGATACTTTCTCTCAATGTGCTTTCCTTTCTTGTGATTCCTTGGATCTTTTGATTGTGCAACTACACCACTATTGTCGCAAAACAATATGATGGAAACTTGTTCCATTCTTATTACACCAAGGTCAAAAATGAATTTCTTGAGCCATACAGCTTCTTTTGCTGCTTCACAAGCAGCAATATATTTTGTTTCCATGGTAGAGTCCGCAATACAAGATTGCTTGACACTCCTCCAAGTTATGGCTCCACCTCTAGGGTGAAAACACATCCTTATGTGGACTTTCTGAAATCTAGATCCGATTGAAAGTCTGAATCTGTATAGCCAATGGGTATCAAATCCTCACTTTGGTAAATAAGCTTATAATCTCTCGTTCTCTGTAGATACTTGAGAATATGCTTTACAGCTTGCCAATGTTTTGGTCATAGATTTGATTGATATCGGCTGATCATACTAACTGAATAACAAATATTTAGTCTAGTACAAAGCATGGTATACATGAGACTTCCGACTGTAGAAGCATAAGGAATTTGTTTCATCATATCTACTTCCTCTTGAGTCATAGGCCTTTGGTCGTCAAACAGAGGAACTCCATGTCTGAAAGGAAGTAATCTTTTCTTGGAGTTTTGCATGCTAAACTGTTCTAGAACCTTATCTATATATCCAGCTTGTGATAAGTCTAACATCTTATTCTTGCGATCTCGCCAAAGCTTGATATCTAAAATAAAGTTAGCCTTACCCAAGTCCTTCATATTAAATTGGCTTGACAACTAAACCTTTATCGATGATATTACCCCTACATCATTTCCAATGAGTAGAATATCATCAACATAAAACACTAGGAACATTACTACTTTATCTTGATGTCTTTTGTACACACATTGTTCATCAAGATTTTGTTCAAAACCAAATGACTTGATTGCTTGATCAAATCTAATGTTCCATGACTTAGATGCTTGCCTAAGTCCATAAATGGACCTTTTCAACTTGCATACCATTTGCTCTTGGTTCTTTACTATGAAACCTTCTGGTTGCATCATCTAAATTTCCTCTTCAAGATTGCCATTAAGAAATGCAGTTTTGACATCCATTTGCCAAATCTCATAATCATAATAAGCAGCAATGGATAAGAGAATTCTGATAGATTTAAGCATTACTACTGGTGAAAAGGTTTCTTCATAATCAATACCTGCTTTTTGTGTATACCCTTTCGCCACTAGCCTTGCTTTAATGGTTTCAACCTTTCCATCTATCCCTCTCTTCCTCTTGTAAACCCATTTGCAACCAACAGGTTTAATGCCGTTAGGCGCCTTTACAAGATCCCAAATTTGATTGGAATACATGGAATCTAATTCAGATTTCATAACTTTGACCCAATGATGTGCATCTATATCATTCATTGCCTCTTCATAAGTGTAGGGATCCGATTCAGCCTCTTCTAAGATAGCTTCATAAGTTTCTCCCAAACCTATGAATCTTATAGGAGGCCGAACAATTCTCCCACTACAATGAGGCACGTGTGTACTAGTCATCTCATCAGTAGTATTTTGTGGTGTATCTAATACAGCCACTTCATCCCTAATTTCATCTATTGGTTGTTCATTTACAGGTTCATTCATTTAAGCCAAAACAACTTTATTGCTAGGATCAAAATTATTTATATAATCATCTTCCAAAATTTTGGCATGTGTGCTAACAAACACTTTATTATCTTTATGATTATAGAATAAATAACCCTTTCTTTCTTTTGAATACCCTAAAAACATGCATACTTCAGTTTTAGATTCCAACTTATCAGACTTCCTTTTCAACACATGTGCTGGACATCCCCAAATGTGGAGATATTTCATACTAAGCTTGCGCCCACTCCACAATTCCTTAAGTGTGTTGGGAACAGATTTTAATGGAACTAAATTCAAACTATGCATTGTAGTTTTTAGTGCATATCCCTAAAAAGAAACTGGTAAAGTTGAGTAACTTATCATGGACCTAACCATTTTCAAAAAAGTCCTATTCACTTTCTGCTACACCATTCTGTTAAGGAGTTCCAGGTGCAATCAATTAGGATATGATCCCATTTTGAGTTAAGTAATCCTTGAAATCCCCAAGAAGGTATTCGCCACCACGATCAGATCGAATGGCTTTTATGGGTTTACCTAATTGATTCTTAACTTCAGCCTTAAACTCTTTGAACTTTTCAAAGGCTTTGGACTTCCGTCTCATTAAGTATACATAACCATATCCTGGGTAATCATCGATAAAAGTGATGAAGTATTCATAACCTCCTTTTGCTTAGGTTGACATAGGACCACAAACATCTGTATGAACTAATTCAAGCAAGTCTTGGGCTCTTCTACCTTTTGCATTAAAAAGTCGTTTGGTCATTTTGCCTTCCAAACAAGATTCACAAACTGGAAATTCTTCACAGTCCAATGGCTCTAAGAGTCCATCTTTGATCAGTCTTTGAATTCTGTTTGGATTAATATGACTTAAACGCAAGTGCCAAAGATATGCATCATTAGTAGAAGGAAACTTTCTCTTTAATGATTTTACATAAGAGTTATTATCTAATTCAGAATTACATAATTCATCCTTATCAGGAGTTAAAATATAAAGACCATCAACAATATTGCTACAACAGATAAACATTTTACCTTTTTTTTATTACAACATTGTCTTTAAGGATAACACAATATCCATGTTTACCTAAATAAGTTGCAGAAATTAAATTCCTACGAACATTAGGTACATACAGACAATCTTCCAATATTAAAACTCTAGACTCAAAACATAAATTATAAATACCAATAGCTACAACCGGAATCCTGCTCCCATAAGCCAAAGTAAGAAATAATTCCCCTTCTTTAAGTTTTCTAGTCCCCTGGAACCATTGCAAAGAATTGCAGATATGATTAGTACAACCTGAATCCACACACCAGGAATCTATGGGATTTTGTACCAAACATATTTCAAGGAGGAAAGAACTATTCATACCCTTATTATTGGCAGTCTTGAATTTTAGACAATTCATCTTCCAATGTCCTTTCTCACCACAATGGAAACATTTTCCTTTGAGCTTCTTTCCTTTGTTAGCAACCCCTAAGACAATTTGTTTACCTTCTTGCTTGGTGAAGTCCTTTTTCTTCTTCTTCTTACCCTTGCCTTTCGACTTAGGTTGAGAAGTAGAAGCTTCACCCACATTGGCTTCAACATTAGAAGAACCAAGGATGCTTTCCGCCGCTACCAATTCATTCATTAATTCAGACAAAGAATAAATCTTTTTGTTCATAATATAATTGAGTCTGAATTCCTTGTATGATTCCGATAGTGACTGGAGTATCATATTCACTTAGGATTCTCCATCAATATCGGCACCTAAAACTTCCAATGTATTCAAATTGAAAATCATTATAAGACAATACTCCCTTACTGAACTACCTTTAGCCATTTTGGTATTATAAATTTGCCTCACGGTTTCTTGCCTTGTAGAATGGCCTTGCTTACCAAATATCTCTTTCAGACTTAGCATAATGTCTGAAACTAGTTCTTCACCCTTCATTTGATGCTGTAGAACATTTGAGATAGATGCTAAGATGTAGCACTTGGCCATCTCATTAGATTTCTACCAACAATCATATCGTTGTTTTTCCTCAAGATGAGCATCTAATGAAGGAAAGCTAGGACATGGTTTAGTAAGCACATATTTGTGCTCTTTAGTAGTGAGAACTATGTCCAAATTTCTTTTCCAATCAACATAATTGGATCCAGTCAGTTTATTTTGATTAAGAATAGTAACAAGTGGGCTAAATGATGTCATGTTCAAATCTGAAAATAATAAACATGAATATAATAAGTAAACTAGATATTATCAATTTAGCATACAAACATATAATATGGAACCTTAATAAAACCATAAAATAATATATGCAACGACAACCTAATCCATGTCTATAATTCCTTGGTAGCAAGTTTATTATAAACACATTAATTGATTGAGAACTATTCTCATTATTAGTGCTATCATGATAACTCTTATCAAACACTAATAATATGTTGTATGATCTTTAGCCTCTAAGTAATAATAACATAGCTCCTTTGGGAGGTTAACATTACACTTAGTTTAGTGTACACCATTATCTAGAATCATGTGTAGCCACAATTCATCTCCCTTTTTGGTGTTTAAACTTGTAGTACCATGGAACAAAACACCCTCCTTTGGGATCGCGAGGCATATACGCCAAGACGAGGTGCTTGTCCACACTACTTTAAACGGGTAAGTTCAATCTTGTAGTACTATGAAGTAAACACCTTCCTTTGACCCACACTACCATGAACCGATAATGGAGGTCATGAGACCCAACCCTTATATCTCTCTCCTACTAAAGGTTTTGTAGAAGGTTTTTAATAAGAAATCATGTGTAAACTAATCACACACAGCCTTGCACTTTATACATGTGAAAACACTTAGAAAAATTCAAAAAATTCCTAGGCTCGATAGCTTCCCGATAGCTGGTCGATCGATCGAGAAACAATCTTACTAGCTCGACAGCTACTCGATAGCTTCTCGATCGATTGAGAAAACTCCTGTTTGCTCGATCAATTCTTGATAGCTTCTTGATCAATCGAGCTTCTGAATGTCCAGGCTCGATCAATGCTTGATAGCTTCTTAATCGATCGAGCTTTGTGAATTTTGAATTTCCAGAATTTTTCTAAAGCAGTTTTTAACGACTCTTCATGAACAAACAACCATCATATGAACATGATAGATAGAGATTGATATCAAAACTAAATTCCATTGATGCTATAGCCTTAAACTTCAATTTAATATACTTAAATTCAAATTTAAACAACATCATAACATCAATATCAATTTTTATCAAATCATAGTTTCAACAACCATGCAGAAAATTAAATACAAGTATAATCCTCTAGCATTAGGGAACTATTATCTCTAATTCTAAAACTCACAAAACATGTTATACAGATTGGAATTGAAGACTACTCTGATACCAATTGTTGGAAAAGTAAATGTACGTAGCGGAAAAATTAAACGGATCTACTTCATTCACAATTGATAACATACACTATGTTAGTTTCAGAATATAGAACAAGAGAGTGTACCTTGGTGCAGTGAATTTCAAAACCAAAGATCAGAAGTACTCTGAAACCCTTTCAATCTTCACTCCAATTCCACTTAAGCCCAAGATGTGTGGTCTCTTAATCAATTATATGTGTATGTTCTAGAAAGAATAAGAGAGTGTATAACACTCACATACGTTTCATGCACTTGTGATTAATACAAAATTTTGTATGTTTCTCTCATAATAACTGATTATCTAATTGGGCCAGCCTTTTGGGCATTTCAAATTGGGCTTTAGTATGTGACTTGGAGTGGGACTAAAAGGGAACAAATAAGACACTAGCTCCAATGAGCCTTGGGCTTTCCTGTCAACGCTTGACAAGTCCAAAGTTACCATTAATTATATTTAACACCACTATATAAATATAATTGCACTCTAGGCCTTATTAATAAATTATATCTCAAGACTTTATTGTACATGCAACCCCTTTATAAAATATTCGTAGTAATACAAAGTCATGAATGAAGACTGTCAATTTGTAAATTACTACATCTTAATCCTTAAGTACCCGGTTTAATCCTTTTAAGTTATTCATTATATATTTATGAAATCCAATTTCATAAATATATACTTTAGTAATTTCTTACCAAAGTGATTAGGCCTAACTCTCTGAATAACAAACTCATTAAACTTATCTCAAGAGAGTATTTTGTATCTCCGTTAAGAGATTATGAATTCCATCTTAAGAATATATGTTCCATCAACACTAAATGTGACTACCCAACATACTGAGGCTTTGACCGTTACTTTAGATCTCACTCCTGATATATCAAAGAAACGTACACTTCATGATCAGGTTCATTATTCTCTCAGGATTAAAAGTTCTTGTAAATAGAAGTTGTGAGATTTATTATTCAATTGACAGTCATTAATAGAATAATAAATCTTACAACAGTTCAGTTCAATATATCTTAACTCTTAAAACATATCAACATATCAACTAGAAGTCTCCACTTCCATGATCAAGACAAATCATTTTAGTTGACATGTTATAGCCTTCACAGATGAAATGTCCAATTTCATCACCGACTACAAATTAAAATTTTGGATTTTCAAAGAACTTGTGACTATATCTTTTGTGACTAAATCACATAAATAACTTACTATGCATCTCATGGACTATATGATAATGTCCGAATATTTATGTTACCATTACTTTAGATAATAATAAAACAACTTTATTAAACACAATATTAAGTCATACATCATGTCATACATAATGTCATACATAATGTAATACATAGCATCATAAAATAAGATTCTAGGACACTAATCCCAACAATGTCATCTATAGGCTTGGAAACAAAAATAAAGATCATATGAGTTAGATACCAATTGAAAATGAATATATAAATATATATATATATATATATATTTGGTAGAAAGGGAATTTCATTAAAAACAAAACAACAAACAAAGGCTCAGAACAGAGCCTATTGACATACAAACCAATGGCATCAACCTCCAAAATGCTATTTAAGTCTACAAGCGGACTGGAAAACACAATAAAATCACTATCAAGCAGCATGCCTATTCTAGCCAAAAAATCAACCCACTTGTTTGCCTCCCTATAGATATGCCTAAAGCTTTTCTACGAAATTTGATTAGCCATATGTCTGCATTCTTCCAAGATAGAGGATACAATAGAATTTAAAGAGGTGGGAGAGTTAAGAGCATCCACAATAACTTTAGCATCTAACTCAATAATAATAGAATGAGCATTCATTTGTAGACACAACTGCAAGCCATCGCGGAGTGCCTATATTTCCGCCATGAAACTATTTGTATTCCCGATCCTCCTTGCAAAACCTATCACCCAATCACCATTGTCATCTCTGATTAACCCACCTCCACCCGCCTAATCGGTGCTGCCTAATGCCGAGCCATCAGTGTTCAAAGTGAGCCAACCCGCCCTCAGTTTCTCCCATCTGATGCTTTTCAGGATTTTCCTTTTGGTGACCAGGCCATTGTTTGCACTGAAAAAGAACTCAAAAGCACGATCCACAACATCTTTGCCTAGATTGGGGTTTGGATTTTTTTGTTTGAAGATACACAAGTTCCTATCTTTCCAAAGCAGCCAAATACCAAATAAGAAAACATGACTCCAATGCGAACGACTTGATTGGTAATAAGAATTGGATGTGGCATTAGTGATTAGCCAATCTTGAAGGCTCAAAGAAAAGAAATTGAAATTGTTTACCCGTCTACCCAACTGCTGCCACACATTTTTGCTTAAGGGGCAGTCGCGCAACATGTGTAAAATGGATTCTTCCTCAGCGTGACACCGAGGGCAGCAAGCATCAACTTGCGACCCTTTAGCCACTAAGCAATGCTTAACCCTGATACTATGGTGCATACATTGCCAGACAAAAATTTGAATTTTTGGCGGAGTTTTCAATTTCCAAATCCGCTTTCCTTTGAAAGGAGTATCCCTCAAAGGTTCCGTGGCAAGCCTGTATGCACTTTTAAGCTCAAAATCACCCTTGGCCGAATACTTCCAGGTCAACCTATCCTCTAATCTAACAGAAAAGGGGATTGGAATGGCCTTAATATCTTTGTAAACTTCTCCCAGAAAGGTCATTTGAATTGAAGACCAATCCCATCTGCCGGTATAATCAACAACATCCTTAATCTTTAAATTGGGCCTCTCTAAACAAAGGCCCCTGAATGATCTTTCTTAAAGGACCATGAATAGTCTAATTATCATTCCAAAAATCCAAATTACTATTAAAGCCCGGCAGCCACTTAGTTCCTTATTTAAACGTTTCTTCACCTTGCAACATTCCCTTCCAAATTCTAGAACTAGGGAGCTTACTAGCATTTCTCGAATTAATTCTCTGCAGGCTGCAATACTTTATCCTCAGAACCTTAGCCCACAGGGCCTTGTCTTTAGTATGGAACCTCCAATTCAGCTTTGCTAACAGTGCTGTATTCCTTCCCTTTGCTGTTTGAAGCCTCAAACTCCCTTCTTCTTTAGATCTTGTAACCTTCTTCCATCCCACCCAATGCATTTTCCCCTTATCTTCAGTTAATCCCACAGAAAATTTCTGTTTACTCTATCAATACCATCCAACACCTTCCCAAGCAGCAAGTTACATTGAATAAGATATGCTGGTATATATGAAGATGAGGCTTGAATCAGGACAGCTCTTCCGGCCATAGAGAGGAAGTTGGTCTGCCAACTCGCAAGCTTACACTTCACTCTATCCAAAGCAAAACCGAGGTCCTAACTATTACTTCCTTGGTGTTTAATAGGAAATCCTAAGTATTTCCTCGAGCACTCTGTTTGTCGAAAGCCAAGGATATCACTGAAAGCCTCCCTATCATCATGATCAATGTTTGGAGAAAAATAAACCCTAGACTTCAAATCACTCACTGTTTGACCAGAGCACCTACAAAAGGTATCAAGGACCTCTCTGATGGCATTACAGTTTTCTACATTCGCCTTAGCAAATAGCATAAGATCATCGGCAAAGAAAAGATGAGAGAAGGACGGACCACTTCTATAGGATAAAGATGTATGGAGACAGCGGATCTCCCTGCCTTATGCCTCTAGAAGGCCTGAAAAGTTCGAGGATCCCTCCATTAAACAAAAGCGATGTCAAAACAAATGATATGCAACTCATCATTATCTCAACAAGATTTTCAAGAAATATCTGATCAACATACTCCTAATGAAACCCCATTCGAGTTTGTCATTAGCCTTCTTTAAGTCAATTTTTAGTGCCATATAACCACTTCTTCCCTTAACTCTCCCCATGGTGTGGATAATCTCCTGCACAACAATAGCATTATCAACTCCCTTCCAACTTGGCACAAACGCTGCTTGACAAGGGGAAATAAGTTGATCCAACAAGGGTCTAATTCTTCCAACCAAAATCTTGGACACTATTTTATAAATAAAGTTACACAGACTAATAGGGCGGTCTCTACCAATGGATTCAAGTCCTTGGGTCTTCGGAATGAGCACAATGTTTCTACTATTTAGGTACTCAGGAATTGTTTTCTCTCTAAAAACAGCATGCACTCCTTACTCACCGACCTTCCCACAACAAGCCAGAATCTTTGAAAGAATCTAGCATGCAGCCCATCAGGACCAGGGGCTTTAAAAGCTTTTAAAGACCAAAGGATAGCTCTAATTTCCTCCTCCGTCACCATGTGGCTAATACTATTCTTTTCTTCACTCAAGAGCTTCGGTTGCCACTGCAAATTATAGCTAAAGTCACGGGTTGCTACCTCTTAAGCTGTAGTTTAGATTTTTTTTCAAAACCTTCTCTAAAGTGATTTGCAACCTCTCTTTCCTCAGTAAACCACTCCCCCGTATCATTCTTAATTGCAGTGATAAAATTCCGTTTTCGGTGAGCCAACGCTGAAACGTGATAAAAGGATGTGTTTCTATCTCCCAAGATCATCCAATTAATTTTATATTTAAGAGCCCAAAGGTCCCTTTCTTGCTCTAACATAACATCCAGCTCCTTGATAAGCTGGTTCTCCAAAGCTACTAGGGAGGAAGAAGGTTGGTTGGCCAAAGCCCTTTGCACCCCATCAAGCAGGGCCAAAATTCTTTTCTTTTTTTGGAAGATATTACCAAACTGGTTTTTATTCCATAAACTGGCCTGTTTGGAGAAGGCTTTAATTGCTTCCATAAGCTTTCTCAGGTGATGCCATGCATGATTAACCATATTCAGAAAAGAGGGGTCAGATAGCCAAAAGGATTGGAATCTAAAAGGCCTTGTGAGATGCAGTTGCCTCTTGGGATTGGTTTCCATCAACACGAGGCAATGATCCGAGTGACACTTAGTTAAGTGCGACACTTTAGCATCCGGATAGAGCAAACACCAGCTTGGGTTCATAAAGAATCTATCAATTCTCTCTTGTATAAGGCTATGGATCTCCCTTCTATTTGTCCACGTATATCTAGGCCCACTAAAACCCATATCCACCATGTTGCATTTATCAAGGTAGTCCTTAAACATCAGTGATCTGTTTATGCTAACTGGCTAACCCCCAAACTTATCATCCCCTGCAAGGCGCTCATTAAAATCTTCCGCAATTATCCAAGGTTTACCATAGAGATCAACGACTTTAGAGAGATTTTCCCACAACACCTATCTCTCCACAATTCTAGGACTAGTATACACAGTAGCCAGCACCCGCATTTACATAACAACCAGAATGGCAGGATTATGATTCCTAGCCAGCTCCTTAACATGACTCTAAAAATTGGGCTTCAGAGCACCCCTACAATTCCATACTATAATATTCATATTTATTGATAAAAGAAAAAGGAGTAGTACAATCAACCAGAGGAGGAAAAATCTTTGCTTCCCTCCTCCATCTCCATCCCATCAGTGCCATCAACTCCTTTTTCCTTCCCTTCCCTAGACACAGATCCAACAGGTAGTCCATCACATCCAACATCATCTCCCTCGCTACGACTTGGTTGCTAAATAGCTTGAACACTTGGATCCGTGAATGGTAGAACAGTCGATCTTGTGCTAACCTTCATCACAGATGTTAACTTCGCTCTTATCCATCGCATCACAATCGTTAGCTTCACTCTAATCTCCACCATACCCACCTTCGGAGACACGATCTTGTCGTCAAGCTTGCTTATCCATCTCAGTCTGTCCACCTACTGAGAATTGGAAAGACTCACCGAAGCACTCATCATCTCCGTCTCTACCCCAAGAACCCCAAGTCGCCATTATGCTTGGCAGGTGTTTACCCACTCCCCCTGTATCCACTTTAGACAACCACTTAGTTGCTTTACTCCTCACTAAATCTCTTTTGCCCTTAACTGAAGGGCTAAATCGGAACTCCACTTGCTTATCCAGCATTTTAACACCAAAACTTAGTTCTCAGCCCACCCTCAAAAGCCCAACATTCTCAGCTTCCTTATCAATAAAGGTCCAGTCCCTTGTATCACCCTTTGGCTCCTTCCTAAGCCCATGATTAGCTTGGCCCAGCCCGTGAATTGAATGGTCCCCAGTAGTAATGACAAGGTTTGTTTTCTTCTGTCCAGGTTTCCAACGTGTCACAAGAATCCAAGGACCGTACCTGTCCTCCTCCATGCCAGCACCCCTGTCCTTTATCATTCCACTACTTGTGTTAGTGCAGGACGAATCATGCAAACCATGTGGCAATGCTCCTTGGTACGACTTCCTACCTTCTCCAACACTCATCGGACCACCCTCCACCGATGGCTCTAGTTTTTTAATGGTGAGAGGGCATGATTCCTTCCTATGCCCCAACCTCCTACAAGAGAAACACATCTTGTGAATCCTTTCATATACCACGGGCTGTTTGAACCTACCTATAAGCACAGTGTCGATAAGCGGCTTAGTGACATCTAACTGAATACAAAGTCTTGCATATCTTCCTCTAGCCTCCATGGCAGTATGGGCATCAATCCAAAGGACTTTCCCTATAGCTTCACCAACTTGTTTGAGAACTTCCATCTCATATAACTCCATAGGTAGTTCATGAAATCGAACCCAGACCGCGATAGATGAAACACTAGCACTAGCCGGCTTGAAATAGGGCTCCCATGGCCTAATGGATAAAAAGTGCCCCCAATGAACCATGGCCCATTTTTAAGAACTGCATCCACGTCTTCTTTCAACGATAAATGAACAGAATAAAAATCTTTTCCAAGGTCCACACAGACCAAAGACCTAGACGACTTCCACAGTGAGATAAGTTTGCTTTGAAGGAAACTAAGACCTATCGCCCTGCCATAAAGCTTAACAATGAGCGCATTGGACCACGGTTTCCTGATTCGAAGTTTAGATTCTCTCGTGAGCTTAACCGCTGCTAACCCCTCATAGAGCTCTTCCACCTTTTCGTCTGAATTTGCCTCCATGTCCAAGAGATTCGAGAAGTCAAATGCCTTAGCATTGGCTCCTAGAATCTCACCTACCAACTTGTCTTTGAATGTTTTCTTAATAGCCCCCCAAGAGCTCTGGCCTCCCTGAGAATGCCCACTCTCACTTAGGCCATCATTAAAATCAACATGATGTCCTTCTTTGACCTTCTTCTTGCTTCTGGAGAGCTCCGCTTCCTCCTCTCTTGATAGCTCTCGGTATTTTGTCATTTTTTTGAATATATTCATTTAAGGAGGAATTATTAGACCCTACAAAGGACCACGTGGATATGATGAAGTGGTCCTTCTAGCTAATTATAAATTGCTATTTGTCAATTTAAAGCATTAGACACCCCCACTTACTATTTTACAACCCAAGCCACCCAAAACCAACTCCATCCAGGTTTGTAAACTTAAAAAAATTTACAACCTATGAATAATAAGTTTGCATAAATGCAACCTTACTATTCATAGGTTGTAAAAATATATATATTAGTTTAATCTTGTGATTATGTGTGAAGAGAAAAAGTGAGTGGAACGAAAAAGAGAGAGAATAGTACTTTATATTATTTTATTAGGTAGTTTATATTATTTTATTGAGTTTTATGTAAAAATAAAAACTGAGATGTAGGGTGAGTTATAAAATGAGTTAATAAAATAGATAAAATAGTGTTTAAGAATGCAAAATAGGTGGTGTTTTTTTTTTTTTTTTTTTTTTTGGCATCTCTGGATGCTAATGCTATTAGCTAACGTCAAATTTAGCCACAAATAAAAACTTAACTCTAGTTAAAACAAATCTATCCAGCTTAAAGCATTCACATCAGGCTTGTCAAATGAGCCTAATAATAAATATATAGCTAGAAACTCATAAAAACACCTTGCATCAGTCGCAGTAAACTAACCAAAAAATTTTAAAGATGAATAGTCATCGCCACAAAAGGCAAGACTTGTTCCTCGCTAGTGCTAATTTTTTTTTTTTTTTTCTAATAATTCTCTAAACTCTCTCTTTCTCCCATGAACCAATCAAAATAAATCGGTGATAGTGTTGCTAGTCGTTGTGGTGGTTTTCGACTGTAAATGCAGTGGTTGCTTTGGGTTTGTGTTTATTTTTTGGTTTGATTTGTGCGGTGGGTGTGATGGTGGCTCATCTTGTTCAACAATGGTATGGGTTTGAAGGTGGTGGCTGGTTTGGTTCAACAGTGATGGAATTTTAGACTTTTAGGCCTATTTTCAATGTCTTCAAAATACAAAAGACATTCCCTATAAGTTTCACTCATCCGATCATTAGTCCAATAGAAAAAGGGATTCTATATTCATATTAGCTCAAGCTCAAATTGTATGTGTATGTGTGTGTGTGTATGATTTTTACTTGTATCTAATTTGATAGTTGAAAATGATTTGAACTATTGGTTGTTAGCATGCCTAGAAAAAAGAATACATATCAAATAATTTTTAAAGATTAAAATGTATGATCAATTTTTTAAAAGGAAGAAAAAAAAAGAAAAGAAAAAAGGATGCAAGGGGCATTGATCATACTTGATTATTATAGTTCTCATCCATGGGTACACTAAATGGGTGCATTAGTTGGTAGAGACTTGTCCTTTGTGGTGCATAGTTTGAGCTTTCTGAATGTCTTATATTTATCAATTATTCTGAAAAGAATCCTTAGGACTAATGCTGAATTGATAATAGAAATAGTGCTAGCGTAATATTGTTATCTAGAAAAGAACTAGGACCTTTGGATGCATGGCCTGAGCTTGCTGAAAGTCCTCCTCTGGACAAATGTTCTAAAAAAGAAAAAAAATAATGAAATAATGGGTCTAATTCATAACAAATAAATATTTAAATCATACCACTTGCATTTTTTTAAATTAAAAATTAAAAAGAAAAAGAATTACTTGATCTTGTAACATCTTTTAATGCCTTCCTTTTATGCTTCTCCAAATTGTTTTTGATTCTTGCATTTGTAACTCCTTTTGGTCACGCATGGGAGATCTAATATTGGAAAATCATTTAGTGAGCAATTTGTCTTCTCATCATTATCAATGCCGTTATTAGCAAAAAAATTATTTTCTTTCTCATCGCCATCTCGCCACCACCACCATATATTTTTCAACTAAATCTATCATCTCCCTAAATTTTCTTTTGCACATTTCAGTTTGTCCAGTTGTCATTGTACTTTTTGTGAGAATTTCATAAATTAAGTACATTAATTCATTACAGTGTGAAATCACTAACAACTCATCCTTTGCATCTACTGATTTTACATGATCATACATCATACTATCTTTCTTTGCATCTTTTATTCATCTTTTCAAAATATACTAAACAAGTAGCTCTATTACATTTTTCACATTAAGTATTCTTAAAGCAAGTCAACATAGAAACCCCAATGTTTTAAACATTTTACAGCTGCATGTAACAACATTATTTGAGGAATTAAATTGGACAACATGAACCCTCCGACCACCCTCTTCAATAACTTCATAGGTAAAAGACACCATCAGAATTAACATCTTGGTGTGTTGGTCCCCAAGGTGGAAGCAAATTCTTACTTAAATATTTTGAACATTGTACAAGTACAAACAAATAATGGACGTTGCAAAATTCCACAATTCTTAACTATTTGCGAAGGCGTACCTTGTTTGCAAAAAAAATCTTCTTATAATTACTCTTCCATGCACATTTTTTGAAGCTTTCTCATACTCTTGTAAAAATTCGGTTAGCCTCATTGTTTTGCATGTAACACCCCAGCCTTTACAAAATAAATAAACAAATAAAGGGGTTGTTTTGGAAATTATTTAAGTGGGAGCATTTTTGTGATAAGACCCAAGCCTAGCCCTAGCCTTATATGTAACCCACGTTGGCTTCCTCCTCCATTTTTCTAAAGTGCCGCCTCCCATCACCTTTCCCTCTTTCCTCTAGTGTTTGTTGGGATTTATGCCCTAGAATCCTATTGTATGATGCTATGTATTATATTATGTATGACATAATGTATGACTTAATATTGTAATTAATAAAGTTGTTTTATTATTATCTGAAATAATGGTAACATGAATATTTGGACATTATCATATAGTCCATAAGATGCATAGTATGTGATTTATGTGATTTAGTCACAGAAGATATAAGTCACAAGTTCTTTGTAAACTCAGAATTTGGTTCGTAGTCGGTGATGAAATTGGGCATTTCATCTGTGAAGACTATAACATATTAACTAAGATGATTTGTCTTGATCATGGAAGTGGTGACTTCTAGTTGAAATGTTAATATGTTTTAAGAGTTAAGACATATTGAACTGGACCGCTGTGAGATTTATTATTCTCCTAACGACTGTCAATTGAATAATAAATCTCACGACTTATATTTGCATGAACTCTTAATTCTGAGAGAATAATGGACCTGATCATGAAATGTAGGTTGTTTTGATATATCAGGAGTGAGATCTAAAGTAACGGTCAAAACTTCAGTATGTTGGGCAGCCACATCTCGTGTTGATGGAACATATATTTTCAAGATGGAATTCATAGTCTCTTAACGGAGATACAAAATATTCCCTTGAGATAAGTTTAATGGGTTTGTTATTCAGAGAGTTAGGCCTAACCACTTTGGTAAGAAATTACTAAAGTATATATTTATGAAATTGGATTTCATAAATATATGATGAATAACTTAAAAGGATTAAACCGGGTACTCAAGGATTATGATGTAGTAATTTTCAAAGTGGCAGTCTATATTCATGACTTTGAATTACTACGAATATTTTATGAAGGGGTTGCATATATAATAAAGTTTTGGGATATAATTTATTAATAAGGCCTAAAGTGCAATTATATTTATATAGTGGTATTAAATATAATTAATGGTAACTTTGGACTTGTCAAGAGTTGACAGAAAAGCCCAAGGCCCATTGGAGCTAATGTCTTATTGGTCCTTTTGGTCCCACTCCAAGCCACACATTAAAGCCCAATTGGAAAGGCCCAATAGGCCGGCCCAATTAGATAATTAGTTATATATAAAGGGAGAGACATACAGAATTTTTTTAAAAAAAGAGAAAAAGTGAGACACCATTGTGAAGTGGTGTGTATGTGTGAGTGAAGCCACTCGTTATTCTCCCTTAGAAACTGATTGAGAGACCACACTTCTCGGGCATAAAGTGGAATTGGAGTGAAGATTAAAAGTGTTCCCAAGTACTTCTAATCTTTTGTTTTGAATTTCACCGCATCAAGGTACGCTATCTTGTTCTTAAATTCTGAAATTTATATAGTGCAAGTTATCGATCATGAATGAAATAGATCTTTGTTTGTTGCTTCCGCTATGTGTTTTGTATGAGATACAAAACTAGATTTAACTAACAGTGTTCCCATTCCCTATGGCCGAAAATCCTCTCTCATCCTCATGTGAAGTTTATTCACTTTTGCCTCTTAAATTTCTATCTTGGCCGACTCATGGAAGGTTCTTTTCCAATCAAAATCAACCACCAAGACTTCTAGAGGCTATTTTGACAGACCCATTTGAAAGACCATCCCTCTAAATTTGGTTAATTCAATAAATGAGGTAAAAATCTAAGTTTTCTGTCATTTTCTTCTATGAAATCCTTTAGGCTTTGTTAGTTTATGATAATTATGGTATATACTTGATGGGTTTGGTGAGTATTGGAAGTTTAGAACGTTATGAGGATTTGGGCAGCAAGAGTTTTTATTAAATCCAAAAATTTCAAACTATTTGGGGGTGTTTGCTTTGATGGGGTGTTTTGGTTGTCTATTTTACTAATGGGTATTTGAGGAAGTTTAGAGGGTTATGAGGATTTGGGCAGCAAGAGTTTTTATTAAATCCAAAAATTTCAAACTATTTGGGGGTGTTTGCTTTGATGGGGTGTTTTGGTTGTCTATTTTACTAATGGGTATTTGAGGTTTGGTTTCCTCGAGCAGCTATATGAGTTTTGTTGTTGCATGAGTTGATTCCAAAGTGTTTCCTTTGCATTTGATTGGCTTTGACATATGTGAATATGGGCATGTGCTTGTTGCATATCAAGTGTTTGGTACATTGCCTATATGAGTTAGAGGATTGAATTTCTTGACTCGTGTTGTGATGACTATAATATGAGGTTATTGGTTGCATTCATAGTTGTTATCATGTGCTAAAACATGTAACTTTGAGGTTAATCAAGTCTGAAATTTGACATAGTATTAAGATTATAGTAATTTTATTTTGGAATTGCATATCTGTCCCTGACAAATTTGAGTCAGCTGCAATACATTATTTTTAATAAATTACAGAAAAATCTTTTTGGGCTAAATTTTTTATGGTACATACTACAAATATAAGAGCTTATCCCTATTTAATTTCAAGTTAATCAGATAAATTTTTGTGGACCAAACAATTTTTACAAAATGGCTGACCTGCTGTGTTTTGAATCTGAAAGTGCGATGAAAATGCTGGGATTTTGTGGAATTTACTTCAAATATTTGTTCAATGGATTGGGTTGTAAATTCATGTGCTTTCTTTGACATGTGTTTTACTTAGTTAAGTCTAATAATGGTTTGGTTTTATCATTTAGTGCTCTAAAGGGAAACTCATGAGATATGCTACCCCTATTATGAATTGATGTTTCTTATGTTATGTTTATATGTGCACATTGCTTGTAGTGGAGAATTAAAATTTTTTGGTTTTATGTTGTGACACTATGAGTATGTATGCTTGTTTGGTTCCCATTTAGGAATGGGTACTTGTCTTAGGTTGGGCAAGCTAGGCTTTAGTGCATTTGATTTGTTTTAGGGGATCCTATTCGATTTTGGAGACAAATGTGATGATAGACTTTGCGATTGGTCTTGTTATTAATAGGCTTATTCCTTATGTTTCTAGGTTTTGAGATTCTTGGTGATGGACCTAGTGATGGGATTGGTTGATTTCCTTTATTTTTGCAACTAAGAGGTAAGTGGTATTTACTAATTTTAGGGGTTTTCTCAAAATAGTGTTGATTATTAAACTATTCTATATTAAATAAATATGTTGATATTGTATATATAAATTGATATTTTATAAATGTTTGATGTGCATATTGACTATTCGTTTTATGAAAAACTTGTGGGACAACCTAAATTTATTTAAACTTGTATGTGTGAATATATCTTTATATTTTGAGAATTATGAATGGATTGTTTTTGTGAGCATATTGAAATGTGTTTTGAAAACCTATGGCAAGTCGTGATTAAAAGCTCAGTATTGTATTTAGTCCTTAGTAAGGGACAATCATATTGCAGCTAGTCCTTAGTAAGGGATGGTCCCAAAAAAGGGGACAATACACATTTGTTAACTCCTTAGCAATGGAGTATATTATTGAGGATCCAAAAAGGAAGCTTCTTAGCAAGGTAGTGCACCTTTAGATTCCAAATAAGCCATCCTTAAGAAAAGGGATGTAAAGGAGGTTCTAGTCCTAAAAGGGGACAGCACAACCCTGTCAACGGGGTGTAAACACTGACCACGAAAAAAGCCTAGGAAATTATTTATATGATGGTATTGGGTTATGTATTATGATGGCTCACAATATAAAGATATTTTCTTTTATATGAAATATTTGATGATAAAATATTGATGAGTTATAGGTTATGAATTTTTTGTGAAAATTATTTATTTAAAAGGTTTGTTCCCACACCCCAATGTTAGTGAATTCCACCTATTGATTTATCTCACCCCCCCCCCCTCTTTTATTTCCCCTTCCAGATATATTAAAGGGATTATTGGAGTAGAAATTCTTGGAAGACAACAGTTACAAATTATTTTGTGAAACTGAGGATTTTATTATTATTTTTATGGCATTAAACATTGTTAATGACATATTTTGTGTAGATGGCTAATCCTTTGACAAAACGCACTTTACTTGTATTTGGGTAGATCTAGGATGTGTTTAATACTTCAAGAAACATGTTGTTCAAGTCTAGTATTAAAGCCATGAAGATTGGACCAAGAAACAAGTGAAGAAAAGGTGTTCATTAAAACTGGACAGATAGCTCGACACCTGTGGACAGATAGCTCGACAGTTGCTCGACACTTTCTCGACAGCTGGCTATCTATCGAGCTCTTAAGGTATTTTCTTATCGTAATCTCGACACCTTCTTGACAGCTGGTGGATCGATCGAGAAATCTTTTGTCTCCTCGACACCTCCTCGACACCTAGCTATCTATCGAGGTTTAATAAAGCTCGACACCTCCCGATCGATCGAGGTATCTATCGAGGTTACGGGAATTCAAATTTTCAGATCTGATTTTTGGGCCAGGCTTATGTATTTGTGTAAGGTTTCTTTTCTCACAACCCTAGACCTATATAAGGCTAATTTTAGAGGCTGTCACATAAGAGAATACAAGGAGAACATATGCAAAAGGTGACCGATGCTTTATTCTCTCTGAAAGAAGCTACTGTGTCTTTTGCGCCTTAGGGTTTTGTAACCAAGTGCTTCTTAATCTTCATTCTTGATGAAGTGAAGAACTTTGCAGCCAACATTCTTCTTCTAGTTGGTGATTAAGTCGCGTACTGAGATCCGCGCAATTGGTTAGTCACATACTGGGATTCGTGCATCAATAAAAGGGTGGCGTTCATATACTGAAGAGTTCAGAGGTTCTGAAGCGGTAGAAGATTTCTACTGTGAGTTCATCTACGGAAATTGTAGAGTCTAGGGACAAAAGTTTTGTACTAGATCTGAAACTTCTCTTTACTATAGTGGACTACTTTTCGGGAAAGTTTCCCCCCAAGTTTTTTACTGTGAAACTGGTTGGTTTCATTGGTTTTCCTGGGTCATCACATCTTGTCTTATTTATTTTTCTGCTGCATGATTTTGACATGATATTGATGTTTGTTTGTTTTAACAAGTTTTATTGATAATAAATCTAATTAACAATTTGGATTTAAAACTTGTTAATTCTATCAACTAGGGTCTAAATTTCCCAACAAACATGGTATTGGAAAATTATTTTGAGGATGTTTTGTCATTGGTGGATTAGAGCTCTGACATTTGTGATGAGATTTTAGGTTACTGGTTTCTTTTATTTAATATTTTTGTTTATGAATTATTTAGATTGAATAGACTTTTATTATTTATGATTTTGGGGCGTTACATTGCATGCTATATATTAATTGAAAGATATTATTGACATTCTCATTCCTTGATGAAGCTTTCATCCTGATAGAGAAAATATTATGAATAAAAACTAAACACCATCTTTCACGATTTTAATATAAAGAGCTAAGCCACTTGCCCACCAAATTGTAATCTCTAAGAAAGGCATCCCAACAAGACTCAAACTCTGTTTATGTCTCACAATTATAAATAATCTTATTATATCTACTCTTAAATTCATGAAGCCCATAATACCTTGGTAAATTTTTAGTAGCATTTTTTTGGATATGTCATAAATATAGGTGATGACATGTATCAGGAATCACAATTCTTATGGCATTATTCTTCGTTGCCTAACATTGGTCAGTAGAAATTGTCTTCGATTTTTTATTTCACATTGATTTCAAGAATGTTTCAAACAACTAAGTAAACGAAACAGTTGTTTCATCCAATAAAAAAGAAATAAAAATTACATTCTTCCAATGATGGTTGGCACATACTGTGGGCATAAGCGCCCGCGATGGTTTCAGCCCATCATGGTGGGAGTATGCCTCAATAAGGTGGAGTGTGAAAAATGGAGTCACCACCCATATTAGGGCTAGAACCATATATATAAGTGCCCCTTGAAGGAACTGATCTTACCTAAGCACGTATCCGTAGTTTAGGTATGGAGATGAAAAGGTGGTGTGGACATAATGGGGGGAGTTGCCACCTAGTTTTTGCGATAGTCTAGGAATCATATATATAACATCCTCTCGAGGAAGAACCTTTTTTATCTTACTACTAGAGATCTAGGTTCGGAGTTTTGGTAGGGTTTTAGGAAGATGTTAGGCACCCGAAACCGCCAAACCCTAGGGTTGGCTTCCTCTCATTGTGTCTTATGTCTTAACCCTATTGAAGGCATACTCAATATTGCATTCTAACTCACACACACACAAGCATACATCTAAGAATACAACATGGCATTAATCATCCCAAAAACCTAATCATACATCTATCATGGCAATCAATCAAAGTCTAACATTCATCTAGCATTCATGTCATATCAACCTAGCATTCATCTAGCATGGTATAACGTAAACCCTAGCATGTTACTATCATACATACCATCCACCAAACATTCATCTAATACCATGTTATCGTATTATATCCAAGGCATAAACAATAAATCAAGGCAGAATATAGGCAGAAAATAGTCATGGTATCATCAAAAGATCATTGGAAAATATCAAGAACACAAACATTGTTAGGATTAGTGCCCTTAAATCCTATTGTATAATGCTATGTATTATATTATGTATGACATTATGTATGACTTAATATTGTAATTAATAAAGTTATTTTATTATTATCTGAAATAATGGTAATATGAATATTTGGACATTATCATATAATTTATGAGATGCATAGTATGTGATTTATGTGAAAAGTCACAGAAAATATAAATCACAAGTTCTTTGTAAACTCAAAATTTAGTTCGTAGTCGGTGATGAAATTGGGCGTTTCATCTGTGAAGACTATAACATATTAACTAAGATGATTTATCTTGATCATGGAAGTGATGACTTCTAGTTGATATGTTGATATGTTTTAAGAGTTAAAACATATTGAACAGGACCGCTGTGAGATTTATTATTCACCTAACAACTGTCAATTGAATAATAAATCTCACGACTTATATTTACTTAAACTCTTAATCCTGAGAGAATAATAGACCTGATCATGAAGTGTAGGTTGCTTTGATATATCAAGAGTGAGATCTAAAGTAACGGTCAAAACCTCAGTATGTTGGGCAGCTACATTTAGTATTGATGGAACATATATTTTCAAGATGGAATTCATAGTCTCTTAACGGAGATACAAAATATTTCCTGGAGATACAAAATATTTTCTTGAGATAAGTTTAATGGGTTTATTATTCAAAATGTTAGGTCTAACTACTTTAGTAAATAGTTACTAAAGTATATATTTATAAAATTGGATTTCATAAATATATAATGAATAATTTAAGAGATTAAACTAGGTACTCAAAGATTAAGATGTAGTAATTCACAAAGTGACAGTCTTCATTCATGACTTTGTGTTACTACGACTATTTTATGAAGGGATTGCATGTATAATAAAGTCTTGGGATATAATTTTTTAATAAGGCCTAGAGTGTAATTATATTTATATAGTGGTATTAATTATAATTAATGGTAACTTTGGACTTGTCAAGAGTTGACAGAAAAGCCCAAGGCCCATTGGAGCTAGTGTCTTATTTGTTCCCTTTTGGTCCCACTCCAAACCACATACTTAAGCCCAATTGGAAAGGTCCAAAAGGCTAGCCTAATTAGATAATCAGTTATTATGAAAGAAACATATAGAATTTTGTAACAACAACAAGAACATGAAATGGTATGTATGTGAGTGTTAGACACTCTTAAATTCTCTCTAGAGCATACACATATAACTGATTGAGAGACCACACTTCTTGGGCATCAAGTGGAATTATAGTGAAGATTGAAAGTATTCTCAAGAACTTCTGATCTTTGGTTTTGAATTTCACTCCATCAAGGTACACTCTCTTATTCTTATATTCTGAAACTTACATAGTATATGTTATCAATTGCGAATGAAGTAGATTCGATAATTTTCCGCTGCGTATGTTTTTGTATACAATACAAACATGGTTTTCCATCAAACATGCTTATTCAAAACACCATATCATGCTTATCAACCTTAAACAAGATTATGTCACAAACAAATTACATGTACATATGAATGCATGACTTACCTTACTTACTTTAATACATCTCAACACCTATGGCTTTCATGCATGAACATGTGAATGCATATTCATGGCATCAAAACAAGAAAACACAAGATAAGCCCTAATTTAAACATGTGATAAGCAAACAAACAACAAGCATGTGAAACAAAAGCTCAAACCCATAAATATATTAAAAAATAATCTAAAACAGAAGCATTACATGTGAAATAAGAAACGAAATTAGAAAAACTAGGGTTAGAGTTTCTGGGTAGGATCATTCGCACTTATGAACAAGCCTGCGTGCACAAGCAGGATTATGCACCTGTGGAATCCACCCCAGAAACCCTAGCAACACAAAAAATAGAGCAAGGCTTCAAAAAAAATAAATCTAACATCCTTACATGCTTTAAAACATAAAAACCATGAAAACCTAAACTACACAAACATATTAAAACATATAACAAGAAAAGAAACAAGATTAAAGCAAGATTAAAACAGAAAGGAGAGAAAAAGAGTTTAAAACTCAATATCTCAAAACAAAAACTCCTAGACTTGATTTTGACCTCTCCCCTCGTTCAAATCTATTCACAATTAAAGACAATAGTGATTAGTAATCTTTAACTTGAATATCAAGGCCAATAAAGGCCCAATCAAAAGAAAACTGACTTGAGAATGTTTAGTGAAAAACTCCTTCTTTGATTCACTATTTCTAGTTAATCTTAGCGTTTTCCTTTGGGATTTTTGTGTTTTGAAAAGGTACCATGTATGGCTATTTATATTGTGAAAATGAGGGTATGGAACAGCTCCCAGACGATGTGAGATTCATTCCAAACCTCAGCATTAATGCAGAAAACCTGTCTTTTTTATGTTTCTGGAAACTTACATGCGCGCGCAAGTTTAAGCCTGAGTACGCATGCATTATGGCTGCGCAAGATGGTTCCTGCGCACATAGGGCAAGGATTTTCTTGGCTTTACTTTTCCAAAAATGGATTTATTTGCTCATTAAAAGTTATATTTTTCATTTTAAAATTTCTTAAGTCAATTTAACATTTGATTGGGCCCTAAACCAACCTTAGGTCTTAGAATTTCAGCATATTAGGGAACAGGGGCCCGAGTCATAAGGAGTACAAAATGAGGAGTCTACAAACTGATTATGAGCTCTAGGGATGACCATATATTCAATCTTGTCAAAGGTTTTGGTCAAGTCTTCTAAATATTGCTGATAGGACTTCAAGTGCTTTTCCTTCACTTTTCACAACTTTTGTGCATGAGCTATAACCAAAGTTGAATCTCCAAAGACTTCGGCCTCTTTTACTCCCAATTCTCAAAGAGCTTCCATCTCGATGATACAAGTCTCATATTCTACCATGTTATTGGTTGTCTTAAAGTTCAACTTAATTGCCAAGGGTATGTGAGATCCTTTGGGAGTGATCAAGAGTACTCCTATCCTATTCCCATATTAATTCATGGCTCCATCGAAATACATCTTCCATGCCCCTAGCTCGATGTCCAAAATTTCCTTATTCAAAAAATCTTCTCTACCATCCTCTCCTTTGACGGGGTTCTCGGCACAAAAATCTGACACGATGCTCCCTTTGATGGTTTTCCTTGCCACAAACTTCAAGTCAAATTATGCTAATAGGATCAACCATCTTGATAGTCTTCCACTCAAAGCAGGTTTCTCAAACAAGTATTTCAATGGATTCATCCTAACTACTACCCATATCTAGAAAGGTAGGATAATGTGTCTTAACTTCTGTATGGCCCATACGAGAGCAAAGTGTGATTTTTCTATAGGTGTGTATCTGGTCTTATAATCTTGGAACCTTTTACTCAAATAGTATACGGCTCTCTCATTCTTATCATCATCTTCTTGTGCAAGCATTCTCCTAACCACATCTTTTATGATAGAGAGATATAGGAGTAATGGTTTTTCGTGCTTCGTGGATATCAAGATAGGTGGATAGAGGAAATATTCCTTAATGAGCTCAAAAGCTTTCTAACATTCATAATTCCATTCATGAGGTTCATTCTTTCTTAGGAGCTTGAAGATGGGTTCACAAGTGGTAAAGTCAACACAAGTTCCCTAATGAGCCATGAAGAAAAAGAAAATCTTCCATAGTGGATCACACATCTTCGAAGACTTCCTCGTAGGTCAGAATCACCAAACTTCTCAGCAAGTTCTTTTTCCCCAATTAGGAGGCTCCCTCGAGGGTCGCCAAGATTTCAAGAAGATCATACTCCCTAGTGAGTTCCCCTTTATCATCGCCAATGGATCATTCACCCAAGACTTCCTCGTGGGTCAAAACAGACATAATTCGTGCACATATCCCAAGGAAATTGAACATGTAGGCACAATAGAAGAGGTAAAGATACAGATAGAGACCAAGATCACCTTAAGGCAAGAGCCTCACAAAAACAGATAGAGATAGAGATAAAGAAGACAAGCACGCAAGCCACCCGGAGAAGTTTGAGGCCAAAGCCCTAGATGAACACCACAGATATATATATATATATATATATATATCCTTTTAAGCTCATAAGAGCACCCTTGTTTATTTGGTTGTTTGAGCTCATAAGAGCACCGTTGTTTGCTTTTTTTAAGTGACTCTAGGAGAGTGAGCCATTCGTCTTTTGCTTACAATTGGCAAAACAGGTTTTGGGATAGTGAACTTATCGTTGCTCGTTTCCTGAGCAACAAAGGTGGGAATTCAGACATACGAATCCCACGTGACTCTGTGGAGTCGCACCCCGCCCCATGTATACGGGTTATGTGCCATATGCGTGGGTTGGGCTCGAGTTGTACGTCGAAACAAAATGTTTTGTCTCTTATTCTTTTAATTCTGTGAATGAAGCTCACAAATCAAAAGATGGTCATCTATAGACACCCTATTTTGTACCCCTTACAACTCGAGCCCCCGTTCCCCAATGATGTTGAAATGCTAGACCCAAGATTGGTTTAGGGCCCAATTAGATTACAAATTGATTTTAGAGATGTTAAAATGTAAAATATAACTTTTTAATGAGAAAAAAAATCTATTTTTGGAAAATAAAGGCAAAAAAAAAACCCTAGGCTTGTGTACGCAGCCATGAACCTGTGTATGCAGCCTAGAAGCTTGCATACGTAGGTAGGGTTTCAGAAGCATAAGAAAGGCAAGTTTTCTACATTAATGTTGAGGTTTGAAATGAATCCCACATCGTCTAGGAGCCATTCCAAACCCCCATTTTCACAATATAAATAGCCATACATGGTACCTTTCAAAAACATACAGAAATCCCACGGAAAAACACTAAGATTCACTAGAAATAGTGAATCAAAGAGAGAGTTTTTCACAAAATATCTTCAAGTCAATTTTATTTGATTAGGGCCTTTTTCTGGCCTTAATCTTTGAGTCTAAGATTGCTAATCACTCTTTCTATTGATTGTGACTAGATTTGACTGAGGGGAACGGTCAAAAATCAAGCTTGAAGAGCTTTTGTCTGAGGTATTTAGTTTTAAACTTTCTTTTTCTTTTCTTTCCCTTTCATTCTCTAATCTTTCTAATTACTTTAAATTCTTTGTTATAATTTGTTGGGATTTGTGCCCTAAAATTCTATTGTATGATGCTATGTTTTATATTATGTATGACATTATGTATAACATGATGTATAACTTAATATTGAAATTAATAAAGTTGTTTTATTATTATCTGAAATAATGGTAACATGAATATTTGGACATTATCATATAGTCCAAGAGATGCATAGTATGTGATTTAAGTGAAAAGTCACAGAAGATATAAATCACAAATTCTTTGTAAACTCAGAATATTAGTTCGTGGTCAGTGATGAAATTGGGCATTTCATCTGTGAAGACTATAACATATTAACTAAGATGATTTGTCTTGATCATGGAAGTGGTGACTTCTAGTTGATATGTTGATATGTTTTAAGAGTTAAAACATATTGAACTAGACCGCTGTGAGATTTATTATTCTCCTAACGATTGTCAATTGAATAATAAATCTCACGACTTATATTTGCATGAACTCTTAATCCTGAGAGAATAATGGACCTAATTATAAAGTGTAGGTTACTTTGATATATCAAGAGTGAGATCTAAAGTAACGGTCAAAACCTCAGTATGTTGAGTAGCCACATTTAGTGTTGATGGAACATATATTTTCAAGATGGAATTCATAATCTCTCAACGGAGATACAAAATATTCCATTGAGATAAGTTTAATGGATTTGTTATTCAGAAGAGTTAGGCCTAACCACTTTAGTAAGACTAAAGTATATATTTATGAAATTGGATTTCATAAATATATGATGAATAACATTAAAGGATTAAACCGGGTACTCAAGGATTAAGATGTAGTAATTCACAAAGTGGTAGTCTTCATTCATGACTTTGTGTTACTACGAATATTTAATGAAGGGGTTGCATGTACAATAAAGTCTTGGGATATAATTTATTAATAAAGCCTAGAGTGCAACTATATTTATATAGTGGTATTAAATATAGTTAATGGTAACTTTGGACTTGTCAAGAGTTGATAGAAAGGCCCAAGGCCCATTGGAGCTAGTATCTTATTTGTTCCCTTTTAGTCCCAATCCAAGCCACATACTTAAGCCCAATTGGAAAAGCCCAAAAGGCTAGCCCAATTAGATAATCAGTTTTAAGAAGAGAAACATACAGATTTTATAAGAAAATGAATTGGTATGTGAGTGTTGGACACTCTTAGATTCTCTCTAGAAACATATACATATAACTGATTAAGAGACCATACATCTTGGGCATCTAGTGGAATTGGAGTGAAGATTGAAAGTCTTCTTAAGAACTTCTGATCTTCGGTTTTGAATTTCACCGCTTCAAGGTACACTCTCTTGTTTTCTAATTCTGAAACTTATATGGCACATGTTATCAATTGCAAATGAAGTAGATCCGTTTAATTAATTTTTTCCACTACGTACACTCATATTTCCATCATAATATGCTTTAATATGTTTATATAGCTTAGTTTTGTGTAGTCCTATGTTTTAAAAGCATGTTAGGTTGCTAGAAATCATGTTTTGAAACCTTGCTGTGTTTGTTGTGTTTCTAGGGTTTCTAGGGTTTGTTGTGAACATAGGCTTAATTATGTGCACCTAGGGTTGTACATATGTATGCATGAACCAGCCCAGAAGCCCTAATTTTATTTCTTCTATTTAGGTTCTTTTTCATATGTTCATGCTTTTGAGCTTATGTTTCACATGCTTAATTATTGGTTTGTCCTTTCACATGCTTAGATTAGGGTTTGTCTTCATTTCTTTGTTAAATAGCATGCTATTCATTCACATGTCTATGCATAATGCCATAGGTGCTAAGTTGCTGCAAGGTAAGAGAGTTAAGTCATGCATTTACATAAGCACACATATTTAAATATGATTGTGATTAACAATGGTTTTGAACATGCTTGTTTAATGAGTTGTGCTTAATCATATGTTTGCTTGAATCTTTCATGTTTGTGTTTTTGCTTTGTTTTGATTACTACCTTAGATGATGTAATATAATAGGAAATGCCATTATTAGATGTATGCTAGGGTTTGGAATGCGATGATGTGCCTTGATTAGATGAATGTCAGGTTGTTTACTAGATGTATGTTAAGGTATGCCATGATTAGATGTATGTTAGGCCTTGTTTGATTGCCATGATAGATGTATAGTTAGGGATGATTGATGTCATGTTGAGTGATTAGATGTATGCTAGTGTGTGTGTGTGAGTATAGATGCAATATTGGGTGTGCCTTTAATAGGGTTAAGACATAAGACACAATGAAGGGAAGCCAACTTTAGGGTTAGGCGGTTTTGGGTGCCTAACACCTTCCCAAGACCGTACCTTAACTCCAAACCCATATCTCTAGTAGTAAGATCAAAAAGTCCTTCCTCGAGAGAACGCTATATATATGGTTCCTAGACCATTGCAAAAACTAGGTGGCGAATCCCCGTTATGTCTACAATTGGTCCGAATCGAGGTGATACTCCTCAAATGCACTATAGCTCCCCAAACAATAAGACCGTACTCCGCGGCCCAATGCTGAAAGGAGATAACAGTTTGCAAGATGACAGTTTGCAAGAAGTTATGGCATAGTTTGCAAGGTATAGATATGATAGTATGCAAGATGATAGTTTGCAAGAGGTTATGACACAATTTGCAAAGTATAGATATGGTAGTTTGCAAGAATATGATACATAGTTTTAGCCTGAATGACATGTGGATACATATAATCACAAGGGTTGAGAATGCATAAGCTAAAAGAGAAAAGGAAGAGAAACTAACCTCGATAAGCTTCCAAAGCCCCACTAGTTGGCACAAAGTCCCCCAGCTAAGTGTGTCTAAGGAGGAATAAAAATAGGCCAAGCATACTTGCCCCTAATTGGCAACCCGCGCCCTCTCAAAGTCTCAAAAAAGAGACAACCACCTCAAGGACACCATCTATCCCTCGTTGGCAAAGAAGTACACCCCTCGTAGGTATAGCAAAAAGACCCTAGCCATCCTGGCACACTCCTCGACTGTCACCTGTGGACGATGCATGAAATCCGCCTCAAGGTTAGTATAGCAAATCGTCTCTGTGGCGTACCTCCTTTTAAGCAACTTTAAACCCAGCCGAGTGCCCAACTCGTCCTCTAAATTTATCAAGGCCCCATCAAACCGCGGGGCAGTTATACAATGGAAATCATGGGGAGTGATGGTCATCTCCCGACCAGCAATGTGAAAGGTGTGGGTAGTATCCCACCACCTCTCAACCAAGGTCTGCACCAAGATGACACTAGCATATCTCTCAGGCAGCAAAAGGATGATGGGCTTGAAGCCCACAGTACGTATATGGCCTTGAGTCTCCTCGATAAGAATTCTGTACCATAACAGTACTCGATTGGTACTCCCTTTACTAGAATATGGAGGTAAAACCTCTAAAAAGAAAATGAGATTAAATTCACGATTAGGTGAAAAGAATGGTGGGAAAATGATATGGGATTCACAATAGGATGAAATATTACATGGAACATACAGTTGGATGCAAAAATAGTGAGGAATGTTGTTAAAATTCCAAATAGATGAAGAACATATGGAAAAGGAGTTCAAATGCTTAAAGTAGGGTTTTCGCCATGCGGCATGCAAGCATAGAAATGTGGTTGCGAGCGCAGGCATTTTGCATGCGCACACATGCTAAAACCTGCATGCACATGAACTAAAGAATAGATACGAGTGCGCAAGAACATGCATGCATGCGTATAAGTATAGGCTGTGCGCGCAAGCAGGCCCAAACTTGTGCATGCATGAACGCATACAAAAGGTCATTCTTCGACATTTTTAAGTTTTTTTTCAACCAAAACTCATCCTAAACATGTTCCTACCCCTCCTAAAATGTTAGGTTTTCATCTAAACTCATCCTACAGCACAACTTGAGCATTTACAAACCTAAAAATAGATCAAAATGGAAGATGAAAGGAAAAACTTGAAAGTGGAAAAAGTGGAAAAAAAAACTCACCGATTCGGCCTTTGCACCCTCAGAAAGATGGTGTTGTGATCTATAGGTCAAGGAAGGAGCCCCATGTAGCCTTACCACTCCATTCTAGCAGGTGAGATGAAACGTATCGGTGGAGAAGATGTAGGAACCCTTCTTGGACTTGGGTGCCATTAAAGGAGATGAGAGGGTTTGAGAGAGAAGCTGGGATTGAAGAAAGGAAGGAATGAAAGTCATATTATGAAGGAATGAGAGAGAGGTAAAGGGTTTTTATAGGGAGAGTCAGAGAGCATATGAAGAGATGAGGGAGATGAAAAGAATGAAAAGAAAAAAAAATAGTTGGTAACTGTTGGAGAAAAATGAAGATGAGGGAACATACCTGGTGGCTAAGCTACATGTAGTTTAGGTCTCCCCATTAAACTACATGTAGTTTGGCAAAACAAAATTTCAAATATCCCCAGGAAGTTCTTAGAAGGTAGGGAGTGCAAAGCAAAATTCAATACTACATCCAAAAATAACAGAAATGCCCTTAGTAGACAAAGAACACAAAGACCTTCAAAAGCATCTCCAGTGGATTGAAAGCATCAAAAACATCCCTCAATGGATCAGAAATCATCAAGAAAACTCCTCCATGAGACAAGACCATCAATCAAATCCCAAAAAAAAATTCAATATCATAGAAGGACCCCCCCCCCCGGTGGGTCCAAGACACAAAAGCGGCCCCCTCGAGAGTTACAAAATGAGATTTCCCCAATGGAGTTGATAAAACCCCTTGAAGAGTGGAATTAGCATCAATCCTCAGTGAGTCATAAGAAAGAAGAAGATAGTTTTTTTCCCCCAATGGAAAAAAGTTTTCCCTAGTGAGCAACACACCACCAAGAAATCCCTAGTAAGCTATCCCTTCCCTAGTGGACCACACACCATCAAGACTTCATAGTAGGTCAGAACCACCACTAATACACTTCTTAGCAAGATTATACTCCCTAATGAGTTCTTCAGCATCCTTAGTGTATCTTTCATCCTAAAAATATTCAAGCAAGTCAGAATACAAAATTCGTACACATATCCTATGGGAATTGAACATGTAGGCATGAAATCATACAAATTAGAAAGGAAGGACACAGAACTTGTGCACATATCCTGAGGGAATTGAATTTGCAAGCACAGGTCCTATACTACACTACAGATATCCTACATGGATTGAATATGCAGGCACAAGCCACAAACCATACAAATCTGAAAGGAAGAACACAGAACTTGTGCAAATATCCCAAGAGAATTGAATATGCAGACACAAATCTTATACAAGTTAGAATTCATGCACATATCCTATGGGAATTGAATATGTAGGCATAAACCACACACCAATCAAGCAAAGTCAGAATACAGAACTTATGCACATATCCTGAGGGAATTGAATATGCAGGCACAGTGGAAGAGGTAGAGATAGAGATAGAGACCAAGGTCACCCCAAGGCAAGAGCACCCTTGTTTGTTTGGTTGTTTGAGCTCGTAAAAGCACTTTTGTTTGTTTGGTTTTTTTTTTTTTTTTTTTTTTTAATAAGTGACTCTAAGATAGTGAGTCACTCGCCTTTTGCTTGCAATTGGCAAAACAGGTTCTAGGATAGTGAAACTGTCTTTGCTCGTTTCTCGAGAAACAAAGGTGGGAATACGAACACACGAATCCCACGCAACTTTTCAGAGTTGCACCCCGCCCCATGTATGCATGATGTTTGTCGTGTGCGTGGATTGGGCCTAAGCCATACGTTGAAACAAAATTTTTTGTCTTTTATTCTTTTGATTTTGTTAGTAGAGCTCATGAATAAAAAAAGAGGCATCTATAGACACTGCATTTTGTACCCCTTACGACTTGGGCCCACATTCCCTAATGATTTTGAAGTTCTAAGACCCAAGGTTGGTTTAGGGCCCAATCAGATGTTAAATTGAATTTAGAAATGTTAAAATGGAAAATATAACTTTTAATGAGTAAATAAATCTATTTTTATAATAGTGGCTTTAAAGACTGAGGTTTGGAATGAATCCCACATCGTCTAGGAGCCGTTCTAAACCCCCATTTTCATAATATAAATAGCCATACATGGTACCTTTTCAAAACACACAGAAATCCTAAGAGAAAGCACTAAGATTCACTAGAAATAGTGAATCAAAGAGAAAGTTTTTCACAAAACATCCTTAAGTCAATTTTCTTTTGATTGAGGTCATTTCTAGCCTTAATCTTCGAGTTTAAGATTACTAATCACTTTTTTATTGATTGTGAATAGATTTGACAGAGGGGAACAATAAAAAATCAAGCTTGAAGAGCTTCTATTTTGAGGTATTAGTTCTAAGCTTTTTCTTTCATTTTCTTTAGTTTAATTCTATTTTTGTTTGTTTCTTTGCTTGTTTTATATTTTAATATGTTTATGTAGCTTAGTTTTAGGTAGCGTTTGTGTTTTTAAGTATGTTAGGTTGTTAGTCTCTTTATTTTAAGTGTTGCTCTGTTTTCTGTGCTTGTTGCATTTCTGGGCTAGGGTTTCTAAGCAAACCTGCGCACACATGCATTTTGCTTGCGTGCGTAGGTCAAAGTATGCGTATGCATGCATCTGGCCCATGTGCGCGGCCTCTACATGCGCATGCATACCGCTGCCCAAAAACCCTAATTCAGGTTTTGGCTTTGTTTTCTTTATTTATTTCATATGTTATGCCTCTGTTTTGATTCCATTTGTATAGATATTAGTCCTTGTTCTATGTTTATTGTTTACTTCCTTTCACATGTTTAAATTAGAGTTTATCTTGGGTTTCTTTATTTGATGTAATGAACATGCATTCACATGTTCATGCATTAATGTCATAGGTGCTGAGATGTAGTAAGGTAAGTGAAGTAAGTCATGCATTCATATGTACATGCATGTGTTTGTTCTAAAAGTTTTACCCTCCTTTGATGAATATGTATATGTAAGCCTATATGCAATGCTTTGAATGATAACTTGGTTTGTTTGTTGTGTATATTCCTGCCTTGATTTAATGTTTACATGCTTCTACCTTCGATGTGATATGATGACATGATGCTAGATGAATGCTAGGTTAATATGAGATGTCATGTATGCTAGGCTTGGGTTGTGATATGCCATGATAGATGAATGATTAGGTTTTGGGATGATCGATGCCATGATTGTATGCTTAGATGTATGTTAGTGTGTGTATATGTGTATAGATACAATATTGAATATTTCTTTAATATGGTTAAGACATAAGACACAATAAGTAGAAGCCAACCTTAGGGTTGGGCAGTTTTGGGTGCTTAACACCTTTCCAAAACCGTACCTAAACTCTGAACCCATAATATGGTAGTAAGA
Source organism: Quercus gilva (assembly GCA_023621385.1). Lineage (NCBI taxonomy): Eukaryota > Viridiplantae > Streptophyta > Magnoliopsida > Fagales > Fagaceae > Quercus > Quercus gilva. The sequence goes on along the minus strand of CM042476.1, from coordinate 60,958,742 downwards.
TAAAAAGGTCCTTCCCCGAGAAGGTGTTATATTTATGGTTCCTAGGCCATTGTAAAACTAGGTGGTGACTCCCCTCATTGTGTCCACAATACATAAGGTATGCGTGCGCATCCCAACTGTATGTGTATGCATACTTCAAGTATGCGTACGCATGCATAGAGCATGCAAACGCATACATGCTTAGAAACACAGTTTTAAAGCAAGTAACAAAACAACAATTAAACAAAACTTAGCATGCTTCTAATATTTAATCTAACTCTTCGTTCAAAACATGGTAATACACAACAAAACAAAATTAAACAAAGCAAAAAATATTTTTAAGCATGTATAACAAATAAATCAAATTAAGAACAACAAGAACACAAGTTATAAAAATCCAAATTAAGGAGAGCCATGAACAGAGAATCACCTTGCTTATGGAACACAACTTAATTGATATTTAATCGGCCCCTTAGTACCTACACAACAAGATTCAATGAGATTCAAAGAAAAATAGAAGATCTCAATAGTTCTTAGTCATCACAACTCAAAATAAAAATGATTCTTGAAAAGGTTTTGATTTAATGATTTGAAAAACTTAGTTTCTGCTTGAATGAACACTAGAAAGAGGTTTAAAAAACATTCTCATGGCTATGTGTGCAGAAAATTCAAAGATGAGAGTGTTCTTGGATGATTTTAGGTCAAAAATCAACTCTTTCTAGCTAGGGTTTGACTTTGGAGGCATAAGGTTGTATTTATATGTTTAAACTAGGATTTTCAAACTCATTTAGAGGGTTTTGGACGTTCCAAAGGGTCTAAGGGCCGGGGCCCATCAAAGAGGGAGGCTTTGGGCCTTAAAAACTGATGTTCTGAAGTTTTGGAAAGTAGTGTGCACACGCATGCAATTGCATGCGCACGTATGCATGCATCCATCATGCATATGCATGTCCCTAAAAACCTTAATTTTGACTAGTAGGTTGGCCCAACTTCAAGCGGTCATAATTCACTCAATATAAGTCCAAATTAGGCAAAATATGTGTTTAAATTAAAGCCTAGGATGTCTATTTTCCAATGAAATAAACCTCACTAAAAAATTCTTTGTGAATCAAAAGTTATGGTCAAAACGGTGAGCAAAGGTCATTTTTCAGCATCGTTTTCAAAGCGATTTGAGCACTTTTGAGTTGTGATTACTTTCAAACTATCAATATAATTCAATTACCTTTTGTAGACATTTCAAGCTCATTGGGACTGCAAACTAAAGTTTATTAACCAAGTAGAAAATGAGGTGTCTACAACACATGTCACACACTTCTCATCAAAGCAGTACACATCACATGGCAACAAGCATCTTAATATTTAAAGGCAATAAACATTCATGGTATCAATCAATCATGCTCATCATCCAAATATTACATCTTCAAATTTTCAAGTAAGCATCATGCCAATCATTTAGACAAATATGCATGTTCATGTGACCATGCATGTACTTACCTCACTTACTTTATTGCATCATCACCACACCACCTATGCATCAATGCATTTTCATCAAAACATAAATCCTAATCACAAGATTGAACTAAGAAAGAAATAAAACATGTTATCAAAATTATTCTTGACATAAACAAATATAAACTAACCTAAATAGAGGATAACATATGCATTTAAACTAAGCAAAGAAGAAAGAAAACAAGGAACATACAATTCTAAGTTGAATCTGTGTGTGCATGCAGAAGCATGGGTACACATGTTCATAGAAATGCATACGCATGCATGAGTATGCGTACGCATCCCTACCTAGAAACACTTAACAGGCAACACAGAAAACTACATCTAATCTACACTTATCATGCTTTTAAACTATTAAAGTTATAAACCTAAGCTACTAAATAGATGATTAAAGCAGCCAAAATAGGAATAAAATTACTGAAATGAAAGAGATTAGGTTAGATCCTTACATCAAACACAAGAAATCTTGTAGCTTGATTTTGACGGTTCCCCTTGGTCAATCTTTAAAAAAAAAAAAAGTTATATATATCTAGAGGGTTAGTATGTTTAACTAGAGGGTTTAGACTCGAAATAGGTCGCAACCAATAAAATTTTGTTTATGATGCTTTTTGAAGTATAAAATCTATCTTGAATAACTTTTTTGGAATAGGATTGGTATCTATTAGGAAAAGGGTCGTGAGGCCTTTTTATATTGTTCAGAGAGAAGGGGTAGGGGTCTTTCCATGTGATGTAGGATTAGCTCTACCGCATTTTTCATCAAAGATTTTATTTGCATGGCTTTCTAAAACCCTAATGCATATGCATGACTTAAGTATACATACGCATGGTCAAGCCTGCGTACGCATGCTTAGGGTTCATGCAATATTTTTCTTTTCCAAAAATGTCCTTAAACTAAAGAGTTCTTTTGCTAGACCCTAGATCAATCCTAAACCCTTCGAGTGATATCATCATTTGGGAACAAAGACTTGAGTTGTAAAGGGAAATAAGGTGTCTACACCTACAAATGAGAAACATATCATATTATACTTGTTAGTTCGATATGTAGTGTCAAAACATATTACATCCCCAAAAGAGTTATAATCAATTCTTGATTTGCCATTTCTCCAAAAAAAAAATATCATTTGATTTTCATGGTCAACTTGAATTGCATAAAAAAAAACATAGGATCTTTAGCTTGCTTCTATTTAGAAAGGTTTGCTAAACTTTGAGAATCCTTAACCTCAACATTGATTAACTTCTATTTGTTCACCACATTATAGCAGTCTCATTTTTGTAAATCCAACATTTACAAACCCTCCAACTTCCTCAACTAAATAGGAATTACTTCTTGTTCTTATACTTATTTCCTTGAAAGTTTTTACCACACCTAACTAAGCATCATTTATTTTTAGATTCAACCTTAGAATTGGTGTTTCTTTTGGTTTTGAAAGCTCATGATTATGATTAGGATTAAAGTGAGTAACCTTCCACTCACAATTTGTCACTGTAAACCAGATACTAGCTTCACAACCAGTCTTAGTTTGTAATTTTTAAACTTCTTATCATCCAAATGGTCACTATATCATGAGAATCCTTCTTTCAAACATACATATTCTTGTTGTCTTACACCATCTTCTGCATATCTAAGTTTTTCTTTTCAAACAGTAAACCCAATTCGTGTGGCTTAATCGTTGTACAACTTATATGCTTCATCCTTATTGTGTATCACCATTCCAAGCAAATTTTCAATATCTTGAAGGTGTTCATCATTGACTCAAATATTTATGATTAAAAAACACTACAAAACATGTTTCTAAGGGAACTCAAATCAAAAGCACATTAAAAAAGAAAAGTGATGAGAATGGTGTGTGTGTGTGTGTGTAAACTATTAACATTAAAAAATAATTCATTTTTTTACTATTCACATTTTGGACTTTTATCAAATAGTTAAAGGGGTCAGAACACAGACACACACACATACAAGGAAGATGGAATGAGTTTGAACACAAATGCACACTACAAACTCATAAAAATTTATCTTTTTTATATATATAAACTAGATAGAAAAGACAACACATAAAATTTTTTTTTTTAGTATTATCTCACATTGGAATTTTATCAAATACATAGAAGGCACCAATTAATAAACTAGATAGAATTAAATCATAGCAAGAAAAAGATATATTGAAGAGTGAAATGAGTCTTTATAACATATTTTGATTAGTCATGATTAGTTGCAATGGTGGTGTTTAGACAATCACCTCAAACAGTCAAGCAAAGTAAGATATGTGATGATAATGATTTATATTTGTGACAATTGGTTCAAGACTATAAAATTAAAAAGATTCCATTGAGAAGGAATGAAGGATTTGTATTGCAAGAACCACAAGATAGTTATTGATTTTTGAAAAAAATAATTTGGGTTTAAAGGAGGGAACTATTATCTATTGGCTAAAAAACCAATTAAATGAGGGAACTATTATCTTTTAAATAACACGTGGGTTTGGGTTTGGTTTGGTGGCTTGGGTTAAGGAGGTTTACTTTGGTTTTGAGAGGTAAGCCGGTTAGATTTGTTTTAACTAAAGTTAAGTTTCTATATCTTGTGGGGTTAAATCTGACATTAGCTACATAGACAAATGGTAGTTTATAATTGGATGGGAGAACCACTTCATCACATCCACGGGGTCCTCCGTGGCGTTTAATAATTTCTCATTTAAGATCTTGTATGTGGTTATTCCATGTTGTAAATGATACTGTCATGACCCAAATAATTATTGTTCATGGTAGTGCTTACTATAAGTGCAAGACACAAAATATATGGCCTAAAACCATGGGAGAGAATTAATAAAAAAAAGCTTGATAATGATGGAGGAGAAGAGAACTTTTTATGGTTGTTGTTGTCATTAGTTACCCCGTTATACTTCTTTTTGTAACCCACCCCAAGTAATGTAATATAACACACACTTGTAGGCTAACTCTTTTATGAGGTCACAACCTGTAAGAGGCTCACTCCATAACATAAGTACAAGAGATATCTTCTCTATGTACTCCATTCTAATAAATGTTTCAAATACCATTAAAAAAATTTAATGTAAATTTAGTTCACCCCGCCCCCCTCCCCTCCCATCCCCTCCCCTCCCCTTTTTTATAATTCTTTTTTTTTTTTTTTTTCCTTTGCTCTCTTGTTGTCTCTCCTTTCTCCCCCTCAAATTTTTTTTTTTTTTTTTGGCAAGGGGCTGAATAAGTTAAACGTAAATTATAATAAAAAAAAAAAAAAAAAAAAAAAACATTTTTAATGTAAACTCAAAACAATAGTAAAAAATAGTAGGAGATTTTTTGTTATCTTTAATATGACCCGTTCAAGGGATTTCTTCCTATGAGTTTTTGATATGTTAGGAACGGAAGTACTACACCTTCGACTTGAGGATTTTTTTTATATACCTTAAAAAATTAAATTTTAAATTAATATGAGTTGTAACCACTTGAACTAAGGGTGGTCAGTCCACCCTGGACATGAGATATTTTTTTAATATACCTTTAAAAAAATTAAATTTTAAATTAATATGAGTTGTTGACCACTTTAGAAAAAAAAAAAAAAAAAGTCTTGGCCACCTTAAAAAAAACTTGAATACCCTAAATAAATATTTGAGCTCATTAAAAATAAATTTTGAACTCTCCAAAATTTTGGTTCATTAAAGATTGAACCAAAAAAATTATGAAAAATTATGATGCATTTTGTTTAAATGCTAGATCAATAGTTTAATGATTACTTGGTTGTGTATATTTTTCATTAAAGATTGAACCAAAAAAATTATGAAAATTTTTGATGCATTTTGTTTAAATACTAGATTAATAGTTTAATAATTATTTGATTGTGTACATTGAAAAAATATACATTGTTATATTCAATTTTTATTTTTATAAAGTTTTTTTAATTACCACCCTTAACTTGAACCAAATTTTCACTTCTTCATTGTAGAATGCAGTAGGTAGGGAAACCGCGGGTCCAAAGAGCCAATGATGGTCTGCCATGACCGTTATACCTTATAAGCAGTCAAAATCATTTTTAGAGAAATGTTATACTCAATTGCCAACTTTTTGAGGCCACTTCAATGGATTCTAACTATTTTTTTTTTTTCTTTCTAACTCCATCTTATAATTGCTTGGAAGTGTATAAGGCGGGGAATTACATACATCTGAAAGAATAATCAAACTTGAAGAGTTCTTGTAATACCTGGAAAAAAAAAATTCAAAAGGAAAGATATTTAAGTAAATTTTTTGTGGGGCCAATTTTATAATTTCTAATTATAACATAAGGGAGTTTTTAGAAAATAAAGTCGAAACCCTAGCTATATATATATAAGCTTATTAAATCAACGTATAGGAGGGATATTTTGAGAAAGGAGATTACGCAAAGGATTGAAGTTGAGAAGGATTGACTACATCTTTGAGGTAAGAGCCTAAGAATCTCTCTCTTGTCAAATCTAAGCTTATTTGGAATTAGAGTATTTTTTTTTTTTTATGTGGATATTTTAACCTTAGTGAAACTATTTAATTATTCAAGAGTTTTAATGACGCAAACGAAAAAAAAGTTTAGATTTATATTTCAGTCAATTGGACACTACTACTTACAAATTTTTTTGTGCTCAGCATTTTTAAATTATATATATATATATATTTATATATTTATATATACCCTCCGTTGCGATAAGCGTAGTTGGACGTTGTAGATTTTAGGCGTGATGGGTCTAAGGGTCAACTTTTTGCACAGTTTGGTTATTTAAGAAACTGTGCCCGAATTGATGGAATTGGGGGGAAAAAAAAGTTTAATAAGCATGGATTTAGGTTTGAGGACTGACAAGTTATAAAAATAAAAAAATAAAAAAAAAATAAAAAATGAAATGAAGAAGAAGAAAGCTGTAAAGTAAGTGTAGCACACGTCCTTGTCTTTCCTAGTGTGACACATAGTACTACTACTAAGGGCTATAGCCTTATCTTTTAAGGCATAAATGGTGGTAGAATATATATACACACACACACACACACACACACACACACACACATATATATATATAAAGAAAAATATTATGATTAGGTAGAATTTTGGTGTGATAAATAGACAATTATGAGATATTTTTAATAGTCTTTCTTTTGGTCAGGTACCGTTATAAGTCTTTTTTTGAATTATATGATTATTGGGTAAGGTGCTTGTAAATTGTTAGGTGAGATCTAAGGATTTTAGAGAAAGCGTTAGGGAGAAGTTCTTGTGGTGAGCTAGCTGAGGTAAGTAACCTTATCCTAATTGATTTTATTTTGCGTATTTTAATTACTGAAAATTATTTACAGTTGTTACAATTTTATTTCTATTGTATTACTGATTTCAAGTAAAGAATCATCACAAATATATCTGATTACTGAATATACAATGTATTTTATTTAATTGTTTTTAGCTATACTGATTCAAGGTAAAAAATAAAGAATTTTCACAAATATATATGAGCATTGAATATAAGATTTATTTTATTTAATTGTTTTTTTTTTTTAGCTATATTGATTTAAAGTAAAGAATTATAGAAATATCACAAATAGATTTGAATATTGAAGATATGATTATATATATATATATATATATATGTATTTGAATAAGATATAGTTTTGTTAGAAACAATAATTTCATATATATGATTATGAACAATCTGACTATAAATTTATTCTGATACCCAGCTGAAGAGGATAAAATTATGATGACGGGTCATTCAAATGAACCTAACGACATTAGACTAAAGGATTGATAGTAGACGGTCCCAAAGGTGGACGGATCCAAGATTCGCGGGTGCATGGTGGATGGATCATATGGTTCACATGGCTTCTACATGATTTAAGTAACTTCCAAGGAATCCTAAAAGGAAACAACTTGCAACCCACAACTAACGCTAGTTGGTAGAATCCCAACATGGGAAGAATTCTAGCATGAGAAGGATTCCGTAATATACGCCCATTAATGATGATTTTCTCCATAAGGAAAAGACTTCCCACGCAAGAAACGAAGGTCGGTTTCACACCATTATAAAAACCCAAAGGCTCTCAGAAAACGAGGTACGCACAACTTCTCTAAAGCTCATACTCTCAGCATTGTTAGAGCTTTCTTCTGACTTAACCTTCAAAGGGTCTTTGGTCGGTACCCCATCGGTGCCCTTTGATTGGTTCTTCTCTTTTGTTCTTCAAGTGCACCCATTGACGCATGTGTTGACGATCAACTCACTGAAGATTTTTTGTGCATCATCAGTTGGCACCATCTGTGGGAAACGAGTGGTCAGCCATATCACCGCTCCTAAGACAAAGAGTTGCATGGTCCAAACGATCAATGGCTACCATCAACTAAGAGACCGAAAACCCTCCCAACTCCTTAGAAAGTTGTTGGAGCAAAAGTTGGGCCAGTGGAACGAATAGTATTTGAACCATCAAAATGATGAATAGGGCAGTATGGAATGCAACAACGGCCGTACCCCGACGGACGGTCACTATACTAAGTTACCTACTGGCGGACGCATGGCCAAAGTCACCTACGGGTGGACGGTCACTACTCTAAGTCACCTACGGGTAGACGCGTGACCAAAGTCGACTATGGGTGGATGGTCACCATACTAAGTCGCCTAACAAGTAGACGACCAAAAAGGTGATGAGGCATCAAAATGTAGTATCCTCAATTAGTCAACGACCCCAAGTGGACGACTAACAAGGTGACGAGGTCACACTTGGTACCAACAACAAGTCCACGACCCAAAAGTGAACAGTCCAAAAAAAAAAAAGATGATGTCGGCAAGTCCATGACCAAAAGTGGATGGACCAAAAAAAAAAAAAAAGAAAAAAAAGAAAGAAAGATGACGTCGGCAAGTCCATGACCAAAAGTGGAAGGACCCAAAAAAAAAAAAAAAATGATGACGTCAGCAAGTCCATGACCAAAAGTGGACAGACAAAAAAAAAAAAAAAAAATCTTAGTCACAAGGCCTGCTATTTTACCTTGTGCTCTTTTATGGATGCAGAACTGGGAGCAAATAAATGACCTGATGGGGGAATACCAGAAACTTGTTAAAAATCTTGTGCCAAGGCAGAAAACTTGATGCTTCTTTTAGTGTCGTTGTTAAGGCCATTGGCGAAACACAAGGAACTTGCTATGAACCCTTTCAGTGTCTTTCCTATTAATATTTCTATCATTGATGTCAAAAAGTGGAAGACCGAAAAGGTGATGAAGTACCAATACTCAGTCACCGCATACTCCACAACTTGAAGGGGAAGACTAAAAGGTGACGAGGCATCAACATGTCACCTCAACCTTGGACGAGCAAATGATACTAAACATTTAGAAAAAAGTAGTCACTTCAACAATTATCAAAGTCAATCCAGAAGGAGAAGAGACGGATTGAAAGTTCATACATTCAACAAAAGGTTATATCATCCAAAAACCCAAAGACCCATTGTCCTGAAATAGTGAATGAGAAAATAAAAGATACATAAGAAAGAAGAGAACTCAAGTCTTGGAGTCCATCTCTTCATCTTGCTTCTCCATAGCGGCACTATCCACTCCTTGCTTTACCCCGTCACTGGCCACAACCGCCATAGAATCTTCATCAGTAGTAATCTCTAACTCAGAAAAATCAAGATCAGGGGAGCAAAAGAAAGATATCCCCTTGTGGAGAAGTTAGCCTCAGCTTAAGCATTAGTTGACTTCGTCACAAAATTTATGACGAACAAGGCAGAAGGCAGGGGGGCAGCAGCCCCATGGAAGGTTTGAACGGATGGATCATCCAACAAACATGCTGAAGGGATCGGGGTAGTCCTACAATCTTTTGAAGAGGACGTCATAGAGTGCACCATCTGACTCCAGTTCCCGACGGCCAAAAATGAAGCTAAATACGAAGCTATACTAATGCGACTGTCAACGAAGACTACGAAATCGAAGGAGAGCGAATGAAGTACTTAGCCTTGTCAAGAGATAGACAAATCAAAATATTGCAGTAGAATTTGTACAAGTCCCAAGGGAAGAAAAAGAACATTTTGATTGATTGGCCAAGGCTGCATCTACCGAACACATAACTATTGGTCGTCACTAAGGAACTGGAAATACAAGCGATACTAGCAGGTATTGGTTGGATGATTTCAATCACCTTAAGAATGGGACACTTACAGAGGACTACAACGCATCTCGAAGGTTGAAAAGTTCAGGCATCACGCATCCCGGGGGCAATGTACCAGTGGCCTACCATGCAGAAGGGTGCCCAATCCTACATAAAAGCATACGACAAATGCCAATACTTCAGCAAGACCTCATGGCTAAACACTACAAAAGAAAACCGACGGGCACTAAATCGTCATCCCAATAGGATGGATCGACAACTAAGGGCATCGACGATCAAGGATGCCAATGACACCGGATTCTCATCCAAAGTTAAGTCCTACTACCTACAGGTGGAAGGCCGAACCAAGTCATTCACGGGTGCCTTGGTCAAAAATCTAAGTCTTCCTACCTACGGGTGAAAGGACAAACCAAGCAACCAATAAATGCCTTGGTACAAAATTTAAGTCCTACTACCTACGGGTGGAAGGACGAACCAAGTCACTCATAAGTGCCTTGGTACAAAATTTAAGTCCTACTACCTATGGGTGGAAGGATGAACCAAGTCACTCACGAGTGCCTTGGTCAAAATTTATGTCCTACTACCTACAGGTAGAAGGACGAACCAAGTCACCCACGAGTGCCTTAGTGAAAATTTTAAGTCTTACTACCTACGTGTGGAAGGACGAACCAAGTCACCCATGAGTGCGGGTGGAAGGACGAACCAAGCCACCAACAAGTGCTTTGGTACAAAATTTAAGTCTTACTACCTTCAGGTGGATGGACGAACCAAGTCACTCACGAGTGCCTTGGTCAAAATTCTAAGTCTTCCTACCTACAGGTGGAAGGACGAACCAAGCCACCAATAAGTGTCTTGGTACAAAATTTAAGTCATACTACCTACGGGTGGAAGGATGGACCAAGTCACTCACAAGTGCCTTGGTACAAAATTTAAGTCCTACTACCTATGGGTGGAAGGACGAACCAAGTCACTCACGAGTGCCTTGGTCAAAATTTATGTCCTACTACCTACGAGTAGAAGGACGAACCAAGTCACCCACAAATGCCTTGGTGAAAATTCTAAAGCTTTCTACCTACGGGTGGAAGGACGAACCAAGCCATCAACAAGTGCCTTGGTACAAAATTTAAGTCCTACTACCTACAGGTGGAAGGACGAACCAAGTCACCCATGAGTGCCTTGGAGAAAATTCTAAGTCTTCCTACCTACTTGTGAAAGGACGAATCAAATCACCCACGAGTTCCTTGATCAAAATTCTAAGTCTTCCTACCTACGGGTGGAACGATGAACCAAGCCACCAACAAGCGCCTTGGTACAAAATATAAGTCCTACTATCTACAGGTGGAAGGACGAACCAAGTCACTCACGGGTGCCTTGGTCAAAATTCTAAGTCTTCCTACCTACGGGTGAAAGGATGAACCAAGCCACCAATAAGTACCTTGGTACAAAATTTAAGTCCTACTACCTATAGGTGGAAGGATGGACCAAGTCACTTACAAGTGCCTAGGTACAAAATTTAAGTCCTACTACCTACGGGTGGAAGGACGAACAAAGTCACTCATGAATGCCTTGGTCAAAATTTATGTCCTACTACCTACAGGTGGAAGGACAAACCAAGTCACCCACGAGTGCTTTGGTGAAAATTCTAAGTCTTCCTACCTACAGGTGGAAGGACGAACCAAGCCACCAACAAGTGCCTTGGTACAAAATTTAAGTCCTACTACCTACGGGTGGAAGAACGAACCAAGTCACTTACAGGTGCCTTAGTCAAAATTCTAAGTCTTCCAACCTACAGGTGGAGAAACGAACCAAGCCACCAATAAGTGCCTTGGTACAAAATTTAATTCCTGCTACCTACGGGTGGAAGGATGGACCAAGTCACTCACAAGTGCCTTGGTACAAATTTAAGTCCTACTACCTACGAGTGGAAGGACGAACCAAGTCACTCACGAGTGCCTTAGTGAAAATTCTAAGTCTTCCTACCCACGGGTGGAAGGACGAACCAAGTCACCAACAAGTACCTTGGTCAAAATTTATGTCCTACTACCTACAGGTGGAAGGACGAACTAAGTCACCCACGAGTGCCTTGGTGAAAATTCTAAGTCTTTCTACCTATGGGTGAAAGGACGAACCAATCCATCAACAAGTGCCTTGGTACAAAATTTAAGTCCTACTAACGAATCAAGTCACCCACGAGTGCCTTGATGAAAATTCTAAGTCTTCCTACCTAAGTCTTCCTACCTACAGGTGGAAGGACGAACCAAGTCACCTACGAGTGCCTTGGTCAAAATTCTAAGTCTTGCTACCTACGGGTGGAAGGACGATTGAAGCCACCAACAAGTATCTTGGTACAAAATTTAAGTCCTACTACCTATGGGTGAAAGGACGTACCAAGTCACTCACGAGTGCCTTGGTCAAAATTCTATGTCTTCCTACCTACAGGTTGAAGGATGAACCAAGCCACCAACAAGTGCCTTGGTACGAAATTTAAGTCCTACTACCTACGGGTGGAAGGACGGACCAAGTCACTCACATGTGCCTTGATCAAAATTTAAGTCCTACTACTTACGAGTGGAAGGACGAACCAAGTCACCCACGAGTGCCTTGGTACGAATTTTAAGTCCTACTACATACAGGTGGAAGGACGAACCAAGTCACTCACGACTGCCTTGGTCAAAATTCTAAGTCTTCCTATCTACGGGTAGAAGGATGACCCAAGTCACTCACGAGTGCCTTGGACAAAGTTTTAAGTCCTCTTACCTAGGGGTGGATGGACGAACCAATCCACTAAACGAGTACCTTGGTAAAAGATCCAAATCTTCCTACCTACAGGGCGATGAATGATCCAATTGACAAACTATTATCCAAAAACTTATTAAGTCTATAGAATGGACGGATACAAACTAGTATCCAATATTTACTAAGCCCATAGTATGGACAAATACAAACTAGTATAAAAATTTTATAAAGTCCACAAAATGGACAGATACACCCGAAAAAGGTATCCACATTAACAATTGTTGCTTGTTACAATTACACATGCCGTCTGGCTAGTTTAGCTTTATAGAAACTACGCATACTTGATGCGCTTTAGATGGCAGGTGAGATTAGTTAGTGAGTATCAAAAAAGTAACGTATGGATTGTGCGTCATTATGACATGGATGGAAAGTCTTGATTTGTACCAAGAGAAGTCTTTTATGGTTTGTCTTGATATGAATAACTATAATCAAGGGGTATGTGGAGCTAAAAAGAATCCACATTAAGGGTCCGTTTGGATACAACTGAAAACTGAAAAACACTGTAGCAAATAATTTTTAAATGTGTAAATAATACCGCGGGACACATTTTTAATGAAAAAGTTGCTGAAAAGTGAAATTTGTGAGTCTATAAATAGTGAAATTTGTGCTGAAAAGTCAACTATTGCGACTACTGTTCATTGAACAGTAACCGCTACAGTACATAAACAGTAAAAAAATGACTGAAACCCGTGAAATGAAAAAAAAAAAAAAAAAATGCTGAAACGCAAATGCGCGTTTCAGCTTTTCAGTCCAAGCCAAACGGACACTAAATCTAATGGTACAGTCACAGATTTATGTCATTCAGGCCGCCCTTTTGAACTACATATACATTTAGGGTATAGATTTTCATAAAAGGATTCTTCTATCCTGAAACGCGCTCGGCCTTTAATTCCCTGCATTGGACCTTCTTCTTTTTTCCTTGGGACTCCTTGCTTGTTTCATGCATTTGGCGCATAAGAAATAAATATGAGGATCCTTCTTTAAGCCGTCCGATTTCTAGCTTATCAAAAATTTTGACAAGACCTTTCCAACTCAATTAAGGCAACATGTAGAAGCCAGGAAAGCAAATGACCATTTCTTTTCTGTAGTATATTCGAGTTAGGGAACTCCTCAAGAGGCTTAATGGCGAATAGCAACATATACGTTAAACCTGTTAGGCTAGGTATGTTTCTCAGGAGACATATTGAACCATCACTCCACGGGTTCGTTCGTTCAGAGATCACGGATCCATGGAGTGAGGGGGCAACTGAAGAGGATAAAATTAGGATGATGGGTCGTCCAAATGAACTTGACGGCATTAGACTAAAGGATTGATAGTAGATGGTCCCAAAGGTGGACGGATCCAAGATTCGCGGGTGCATGGTGAACGGATCATATGGTCCACGTGGCTTCTACATGATTTAAGTAACTTCCAAGGAATCCTAAAAGGAAACAACTTGCGACCCATGGCTAACGCTAGTTGGTAGAATCCCAACATGGGAAGAATTCTAGCATGAGAAGGATTCCATAATATACGCCCATTAATGATGATTTTCTTCATAAGGAAAAGACTTCCCACGCAAAAAACGGAGGTCGGTTCTACACCACTATAAAAACCCAAAAGCTCTTAGAAAACGAGGTACGCACAACTTCTCTAAAGCTCATACTCTCTAGCATTGTTGGAGCTCTCTTTTGACTTAACATTTGAAGGGTCTTTGACCGGTACCCCACAGATGCCCTTTGATTGGTTCTTCTCTTTTGCTCTTCAGGTGCACCCATTGACGCATGTGTTGACGATCAACTCACTGACAATTTTTTGTGCATCATCACCAGCCAATGGGGGTTATTCATTGGTACTTTGATATCCAAATCAATGAGGGTTATTCATTGGTACTCTGATACCCAGCCAATTGGGGTTATTCATTGGAACTCTGATACCCAGCCAATGGGGGTTATTCATTGGTACTTTGATACCCAGCCAATGATGGTTATTCATTAGTACTTTGAAGCCCAGTCACGGGGATATAACGTGACCATAGTCACAAGATTATTAAGAATATTAATTACGTTTGAATATTTGAACTATTTTGAGTTCTTAAAAGTACATATGTGATTTTGGAAATGTTTGAGCATTTGAACTATTTTGAGTCATTAAAAATGCTTATGTATTTTTTTTTTGGAACATATTGTAAGTTATAGCTTTGATATATGGAAAACTGACTACTTTCTAAACCATCTATGATATATTTGTCAGATTAAAGTATGTGATCTATTTTCAACTTATTATTTTAAGACCATGAAACTTCTTTAGTTATTTTTTGAAAACTCAGAGTATATTACAACTTTTGAAGACTTATATTATATCTTATTATTTTACAGATTTATTGCTTGATAGAACTTATCAGGACTTTGGTTACTTAATGAGTTGATAACTCACTTCTTTTTTTTTCCTCCTCCAGTTTCAAATTGTGAAGAATAGCAAGTTTTGGGAGTTTTGATATTGTGTTATGAGCAGGAAAAGAAGTTTAGTGATTTTAGGATTGGATGGTGTTCTAATAGTTTTATTTTTATTGGCCAATTGGCATTATGTACATGAGGTTTGGATTTTATTCCTATTAAATTATTGGAGATCTATTCATAAAGAAATTGTTGAGGTATTTTGGATATATTAGATTTAATTTTTTAGGATAAATTTTAGTTGCTAAGAAAGCCTTACACACTTGTAGGGTGCTTACTTTATAAGCGTACGGCAATTGTTACGTGCCTATCTTTATGGTTGGGTTCGGGGCGTGTTAGTTCTTATTCTAAAAAAAAAAAAAAAAAAAAAACCTTGGAAGGTTCTAGAAAGTAAAAATCCTCATTAAAAAAAGAAAAAAAAAAATAAAAACATAATAATATATTGAAGATGCAGAAAGCTAGGACAACTACTTCTCTTACTGCCTTGGCCCTTGCTGTCAAATGAAATCAAGTATTATTATCACTAAAATTTAGAGATATGGGAGTTATTCAAAAATAAAAAAAATAAAAAAAATCATCTAGGTATAGTGAATTACAATTTAATTTAAATAACGTTATTTTCTTCTTAGATACAGTTTTTTAGATCTCCACTTTTTGTTGATAGAGTTTAATTAAATCCATAATTTTTATGTCATAAAAAAACATTACCATACTAAACAATGCTATTCCTATTTCCTAGGGCTTGATTAAAAGAAAAAAGAACGGTAAAATGTTGAAGAATCATTTAAAGGAAAAAAAAAAATGCCTACCATTGGCCTACTTTGTTGGGACCATATTTCGCATATTTTTATTTTTGCGTATTTGTAGTTTCGCACTTGTTTAGTCCCTTAATTCCCCAGTAATAAGACAGACGATAGAGTCTTGCCTTTCCTTTTCGTAGAGAGTAGAGATTTGTTCCAGGATTTTCTTGCTCAAGCTTCTTGATCTGGGAATGAATTACTCTCGCCTGCAGCCTACCACAAATAAAATTTCTTCATCCACGAACAGGAGAAATTATAGGGTCCTCTGGTGGACCACGACATTTGTCCACCATTCCATTAAAAAATTTCCATTTGTTTAAAATTGCTGAGTCAGTAATTAATTTCTTTTTAAAAAAAATTTCTAACTAACAATTTTTTAGTAGAATAGTAGATCACATCACTTGTCCACTATGTGGACCTTATAATTTCTCCACAAACAGAAACATATAAAGATGACACTTTTTAAACCACAATTTTTACATCATTTTAAATAACGATATTAAAAATTTCCAACCAAATGGGCCCATAGTTTCTTGGAAAAGATAATAGACACTTTCTTATAGTTCGCCCATTCAAATTAAAAACTTAAATATAATTCTGCTAGAGATATTAATATATTATTATAAAATTAATTGAAGATAAAAAGAGATTGAAGCTAGGAAGTGGTTGAATTCACCGGCGGATGTCGAGCTATGACACATGATTGAGTTATTTATTTTTATTCGAGATGGAATTTTATTCTAGAATGATCTAAGTGTATATCTGGAGATTTGAACTACGACACTTGCCCCACACACCTTATAAGCACTTATACCATTGTTTCAAAGGTGTACGGTGGTATGAATGAGCTTATAAGTGCCCCTTAATACGTCGATGAGATTTATATTATGAAAGGATGTGGATCCAACATTTTATTCCTTTTTTTGCTTACTTTCTTTAAGATTTTCACATAAGTTTTTAAAACTTAAAAATATCTGCATTATATCTTATCATCATTTAAATATAGTATATATATTTAAAAAAAATAAAATTTTAGAATTATAAATAATGATAACTTTTTTTTAGAGATATTAATAATGATAAATTGAGAAGTTCATGTTTGTTGACTTTATTCATTGACAAATTGGTATGTATTTATTTATTATTTTAATGTATCTTTTCAAGACTTAATTGTAATTTGAGGTAGATGTATTTGAGCCTCATTTGCTATTTTGGAAAGCTGCATTCTTAGTGATCTCACAACCTCAGGTGACATGCATAGCCCATGAGACACATGTGGCAGGATGTCAGGATTAGAGTGATGATTGGGCAATTCGTGACCACCAGACCGCGACAAGGTCTCGAGTTGCATGATCTTTGTACTCTGCTCTTTGTACATTTCCTGGCTAGTGTATATCTGTCAGCACACACACACAACTGAGAGGCGTGTTAATGGCTCCTGATAATAACAAACCCTAGTTGATATAATACACATCCAAGAGAGGCCATTTGAATGTGAGAAGAGAGAGAGAGCTTTCTTGTTTGAGCAAAAATAAACTCCATCATCTCTTTTCCATCTCTTTCAATCTTTGATTGAGATATTGTATTCCTTCATCTCACCCAAACAAATAGACCTTGTGAGTTGAGTGAAGGTTCATGGAAACTTGAGAAGCCACATTCAAAATTCAATTCATTTTGGTGGTGTTTTAATTAATGCTTCAATGTAGGGTCTCTAATAAGCTAGAAAGAGAGAGGACTTGGAGTAGTTAGTTGCTAGTTAGAGCTTGATGGGCCCAAGTGCATATAGGCTTGTGGGCTTGGAGGGGTTCATAGTGTTCTTGTGTATTGCAATTGTCTTGTCTAGTGGATATTTTTGATGGGTGGTCGGGGGGAGAGGTTTTTTGCCTAGTGTTATAGGTTTTCCTCTTTCTAAATACTTATTGGTGTTTGGTTTGGTTTGCTTGCTTTTCCCTCATTTTCATTGAGCTTTAGTTTTGTTATGCATTTTTTAGTATAGCTTTTGTTATATGGAAATGGGCTAATCATTTGCACTTAGACTAATATAATTAGTTTAGTTTAATAGTGATTAAGCCGTAAAAACATGGTTTAGGGTTCTAGATATTTGGTAAGGTTGCTATAACATCTTTCATTAATGATGTTAGAATTTACCGTGTATCCTTGATGTGATGGTTACTCTACAAGTATAAGTGCTTGTAATGTGGGGGGGGCAAAAATCGGGGTTCAAGTTTCTAGGAGGGAGTTTCACACATATATACACTTAGATTAGATTAGAGTAGAATTCTATCTTGTATAACAAATAAATAAATAAATAAATAAATAAATAAATAAATAAATAAATAAAACAATAGGAAACCAAACAAATCTTTATTAAATTAGATCAAATTTTATCTAACTAAATTTTAATTATATTATCAATATATATTTTCAGTAAATTATCTAATTTAAATTATTATTAGTTTTCTTGATAAAAGGTTAGAATATTTTTTATTAATCCAGAATGAGAAATGTTAACGAATATTCTTAGAGCACTGGTTAATAATTTATTTAAAGAAATTTTTTATGAAAAATGAAAAAAAAATAATTAATATTTTGACAATTTTTTTCATTTCTTATATAAGTAATATCAAAATTTTTTAAAAATTAATTATTAATAATTGCTTTAAGTGTACTCGTTAATATGACCAACCCAGAATATATCATCCTTGTGTATTGGAAAGGGTTAAATCCACAAAAAAAGAAAAAAGAAAAACAAAACCCAAAAACAAATACACGCAAAACCCCACCAAACTCCTTCTTCCCCCGAAAACGTGTTCACCGAATACAGCAGCGACTAATCAACTCAGCATTGAAGCAACGGAAGGAACACTACACTACACTACACTACACTGTCGTTTTAACTAACCACATATCGCGCGAGTACAACACAATCTCCAAAAAAAGCGCGTGCCGCACGTCCCGAACGTAAACAAACGGCGTCTAATAGTAATAGGCAAATCCCAAGAATAGTGAAGGACAAAGCAAAGCCCTCATCACATCATACTGAGCTCTTTTTTCTGCTGCAACAGCCGTCACTACCACACTCTGCAACTTTCACACAGTACAGTAGTAGAGAGAGTCTCGCATTCCGGTATTATCGCCGGAGATCCGACGTCGACGAGGCCGAGATCGGGCGAAAATTTTGGTTTGCTCTCACTAGTCCGTAGAAAATGGCTTCGGAGGACGTGAAGACGAGCGAATCGGCAGTGTCGACCATCGTGAACTTAGCGGAGGAGGCGAAGCTTGCGAGAGAAGGCGTGGTGAAGGCTCGCAGCCAAGCTGTTCTCAGTATTTGCAAGTCTCTCGTCGCTGGTGGAGTCGCCGGAGGATTGTCAGTTCCATCTTCTTCTTCTTCGATTATATGAATTTTATTTTTACTTTTAACCGAAACGAAAATGGAAATGGAAACGAAAAATTGCTGTTTGGTGGCTGAGAAAAAGACATTGAATATATTTATTCTCCTAAACTGGATATATAAGATTTTGATTGGTTATTGATTGAGAATGATGGAATAAGAAAGAAATGAAAAAAAAAAAAAGTAATTTTATTTGGATATTGTATTCTGTAATTTATATAAACAATATGAAGCAAAGGTCTATAAGTAACGGACTCATTGCTTCAAGACTTGAAATTTTTATGTGTTTGTGATATTTTCTGGTGTTTCTAATGGAGATTGATTATAATGTATTTAAAATCAAAAGAAAGAAGAAGGTGTTTTTAATGTGTTTATAGTAAATTTAAGCATGAGTTGTGTAGTTGTTTTTATAGATTGTTCACTTGATGTTTTAGAAAATGTGTATTGGGCACTGGAATTGGAATAATGTGATCTATAGGTTTGATTTTTTTAGAATATGATTCTTTTATACCGGAAAACTTTGTCCATAGTTTGCAAATGTTTTTTCTAACTCTGCCAAGGACCTTAAATTTCCACAAGAGGTGACGGCCAGAAAAACTCCGTTTCCTCCATAACTATGGTATTGCTAATTTTGGCCAATGAGCTCTAGCTCAACTAACCCCTCCTCCCCCATGCAAGTGTTGGGTGAGGTAGTGGGTTCAAGACCCATTGTGTGTTAGTGTATAACTTTTCTCTCTCTATATATAAAAAGAAAATCACTAACTTTGAACTTGTAGCGGAAATATTCCTATTAGCATAGCTGATTGATGGCTGCAAGACCATGCTGTGAATTTCTTTCCCATTAGTGTTTCATGGCACTGCCATTTTCATTTTATATTGACTGAAAAGTTTCATGTCAATGCAGGTCACGCACAGCTGTTGCTCCATTGGAAAGGTTGAAGATATTGCTACAGGTTGGTTTGTATTCAATTAATATTTTTCCCTCTCTCAATCACAATTGAATACTTCATACTTGTTAATATATGCAGAGACACACCAACTAATATATCAAAATTCATGACATGTTAATTAGCTTTTGTAATGTACAGGTCCAGAATCCCCATAACATAAAATACAATGGAACAATTCAAGGCTTGAAATATATATGGAGAACTGAGGGTTTTCGTGGACTGTTCAAAGGAAATGGTACTAACTGTGCACGTATTGTCCCAAACTCTGCAGTCAAGTTCTTCAGCTATGAGCAGGCTTCAAAGTAAAATTTTCTTCTTGCAATCTATGTTCTTGGCCTTTAATTTGGTGTTCAATTTTATAATTTAAATTTCATGGTGTTGCCAAGATTGGTGAAGTGTGCTAATGAGCTCTAGCTCAAATAGCACCCCCCCCCCCCCCCTGTAAGCGTAAGATGGAGGGTGATACTCACTGGGTGTGTGTGTAACTTACCAATAAAAACAAATGCAACTTAGTTATCTTCTTCTCACTCTAAACACTGAACCTTACCTATTCTTATCGTTGCCAATAAGATTATTAAGATCTATGCATTTCTTATAAGACGGTTTACGAAGTATGAGTAAATTATTTTCATAAAAATTTTATAGAACTTACTGATCATTTGAGTTTAATATTTATTTGTACCTTTTCTCAATAGCATTACAGTTTTTAAATTTGGTTCACCCCTCCCCCCACCGCGCGGCCCCCCCCCCCCCCCCCCCCCCCGCGGCGGGGCTTGTCTATATTATGGGTTCTCAGCAACACAGCCTTTTGTTTATGAAGAAAGTAATCTTATATTATATTTTCGAAAACTTAAATAATATAAAAGACAAGTAGATTATATCTAAAAAGGTACTTATAAAAAAAAAAAAGAAGATTATATCTAAAAAGGCACTTATAAAAAATAATAAAAAAAAGATTATATCTAAAAAGGTGATGGGATGAAATTAACCTTTAAAAAAGGCAGTCACATTTCTTGTATGTATAAAGCTCTTAAAAGTTAGATCAAAGAATATATAAAAACAGATTGAAAGAAAGAAATGAAAGAGCATTAGTGTTGTTTTTATGAAGCACGTTTATGAGATGACCTGGCCATGTTTATGAATCGCGTTCTTCAGCCAAATTGAATTGTTTGGGAGTGTGGTTTTTCGAGTTTGGTTGACTTTACTGTTGATTCTAAACATGCTGCTGTCACGTGTGAAGGTGCTGATTGTATGTGTAATGCCAAATCTTATCAGACATTCAAAAGGGCAGAAACTATTTCAGTCTGTTCAGCTACTTCACATTATGTGTCTTGTCACTTTGAAATAGGGATAACATGAGATGAAGCATAAACCCTTTGAACTTTAATGATAAGACTGAATAAAATATTCATTTATGTGTTTAAACCTTTTTTCATCTATGTATCTCTGGGAAAGAAGAGATGGTCATGCTTCCACTCTCCTACTCTACACAATTATATTAGTCATGTTTTCATGTTGAACTAGTGAAGAAAATTGATTAATATGTTTCCCTTATTATTTTATGACAGGGGAATCTTGTATATGTATCAGCAGCAAACTGGCAATGGTATGTCCATCTTTAGCCTCAGTTTGTCACGTTCATGTGTTGTGTAATTCTTTATGCTTCAAAACCAAATAGGGAAGCGATTCAAAACACAAAATAAGACTCATGAACCTTTGAAAATTACCAAGGAATCGTATTTTAGCAAAATTTTATTATAACTGAATCAGAAGCCTTTTTAACCTAAAGAAACTTAATAGAAAACTCAATAATAACTAAAGTAGCCAATAAATGTTGTCAAGAAAGCCCCACATTGCAACTAGACCCCAATTCTTTTATCTTCTAGTATTTAATCTTCTTTTTTCCCAAATTCTTTACGCTTTGAATCAACTATATGACATATTGCTTTACTAAAATGTGCACAATATATTCTTATTCTTATAAAATAATCTTTTTTTTGTATAATATTTAAATAAATACAATACATAATATAGTAAAATGTATGTACATCCCTCAAATTTTGACTATTTTCTAATCACACCCTATTTGTTTTGCTATTGTGTTTATTAGAATCACGTGATTTAGAATTACTTGATCATTCTACTTTCCTCCATTGTTCTTGGAATATTATTTTGGGATGCCTTAAGGAAAAAAAAATTGTAGAATAATTTAAAATATTTTTTTATGTTTTTTTTTTTTTTTTTTTTGCCTAGGGTGGCGGAGAAGGTAAGAATAATTTTATTAAAAAAGAATACTTCATGTACAATAACACAAAGTAGACTAAAAAATTACAAAAATACAAGGACTCTATAAACCTTGGAAATGGAATCTCTAGTGAAAAAGGAGAGCCTTCATGAGGCCTTCACTCTCTAGATGCCTTTCTAGGGGAAAAGGATAGAAGTGGAACCCCCCAAAGCATTGTATTAGGAATGAAAATCAAACTCGGATCCATTCTTTTTCAACCTCCATTCTTCTTATGTTTTAATTTTTTAATTTTTTTAGACGGAAAAGATAATTGTATAAGTGTATATATATTTTTCTCAAATCACATATTATAGGTTAGTTTTTTGTTAATGTTTTACTGAAGGGGGTTGTGGATGATTTTGTTTGGGCTTATACTGGTGTTTATGGTCCTAATGATCATAGTCTATGGGGTGCTCTGTGGGAGGAGCTTGCTAGGGTGCATGCTAGGTGGAACAAGGCATGGGGTTTGATTGGGGATTTTAATAATATTTGGTATCTGAGTAAGAGATTTGGTTGTGAGTCTTTCAGCCCGGTTATGTTTGCTTTCTCGGACTTCATTGAAGCCAATTATCTTGTAGATTTACCCCTTGAATGGGTGTCTTTCATATGGTTCAGACTCTGGGACAGGCTCTATGTCAAGAATTGACAAGACTCTGGTTTTAGTGGATTGGGTAGATCATTTCCGGAATGTGTCTCAAAGGGTACTCCCTCGAGTGGTTTCTGATCATTGTCCATTTTTGGTGGAAGCTGGTGGTGTCAGTAAAGGTCGCAATGCTTTTAAATTCGAAAATATGTGGTTGAAAGATGAGTGTTTTGTGGAGATAGTTTGGCAAAGGTGGGGTGGGTATTGTTTCTTGGGCTCTTCAAATTTTTATTTTGGCTTGAAAATTAAAAGCTTTTAAAGATGATTTAAAGAAGTGGAATAAGGAGGAATTTGGGGACCTAGCATTTAGGAAGAAGAGCCTTTTGTTTGAACTTATAAGTTTGGATGCTAGAGAAGATTTTTTGGGCTTCATGCATGAGGAACAAACTTGTCGTACTTTGATTAAAGGCGATATTGCTCATTTAGCTTCTTTGGAGGAAATTTTTTGGAGACAAAAGTCTCGGGTTCTGTTTGTGGAGGGTGATAATAATACTTGTTTCTTTCACCAGGGAGCGAACTCTCACAGAAGAACTAATCATATTAGAGGTTTAGAGGTGGATGGTGTTCTATATGAGGATGAGATAGTTATGCATTCTAAGGTGGTTTAGTTTAATCAGGATTTGTACACAGAGATAGACACGTGGCGTCTTACTATGGATGGTTTGGAATTAGCTAGTATTGAGGACGATGAGAGGCTTTCTCTTGAGAGGGATTTTTCTAAAGAGGAGGTGATCCAGGTTCTTAAAGGAGATGGAGGGCGATAAGGCCCTAGGCCCGATGGCTTCACTATTGCTTTTTTTCATAAATGCTGGAGTGTAGTGGAAAAGAATAGGATGTTATGGTCTTCTTTGATCACTTTCATAGGAATTCAGAGTTTGAATGGTCTTTGAATGCTTCTTTCCTATCTTTAGGCTTCATTTGGGAGTTTATAAGGGAATAAAATGGAATGGAGTGTATTTAAACAAGGGAATGGAAAGGAATGTATTTAAGCAAGGGAATGGAAAGGAATAAAATATATTTAAGCAAGGGAATGGAATGGAAAAGAATGGAATGAAATGAAATTAAGTAATCTTAATTGGATGATTTAAAATAAAGATATGGAAATGAAAGAAAATGAATAGAATTTAAGTAATTTTGTATGGGAGTAACATAGAGGGAATGAAATGAAATCATTTTATGAAAATATTACTATTAGACCCTTATTTTAAAATAAATAGTTGAATATAAGGAGTATTTTGGGAGTTTTAGTAAAAAATTTATTAAATTTAATTTCATTCCCTTCCATTCCTCCCAATTTTGAAGAGAATGAAAATTTGTAGTTTTAAGGGAATAGAGAGGAATGAACATTCTACTACCTATTCCATTCCCTCCCACTTAAACTCCCAAATAAGGAAATGAACTTTCTATTTCCTCCATTAAAACTCCCAAACAAAGGAAGGAAAGAATATTCTAAAATTATTATTTTCATTTATTTCCATTCCCTCCTCTCAAATGAGGGCTTAATTTCTAAGAAAAATAATGTGCTGAATATTAAAGATTTTCGGCCTATCAATTTGGTGGGTACAAGTTGTTATCAAAGGTGTTGGCAAACAAATTGAGGATGGTGTTGGAAAAACTCATTTTTGAGTCCCAAAATTCTTTTGAGGGTGGTAGACAAATTTTGGATTCTGTGCTTATTGTTAATGAGTGTCTTGATAGTAGATTGAAGAGTCGTACATTGGGCATGGTGTGCAAGTTAGACATTGAAAAAGTCTATGATCTTGTGAATTGGGATGTCTTGTTTTATCTTTTGGATAGGACGGGGTTTGGGGTACAATGAAGGAGTTGGTTAAAGGCCTATGTCACTACTGTTTGCTTTTCAGTGTTAGTGAATGGTTCTCCTGCTAGTTTCTTTGGAAGTTCTTGAGGTCTAAGAAAAGGTGACTAGCTGTCTCCTCTTCTCTTCCTTTTGATCATGGGGGTTCTAAGTAGGACTTTGAAGAAAACTGAGGATGGTGGTTTTATTCGGGGCTTTCATGTGGGTCCTGTTAACTCTATTGGTATTCATATTTCCCACCTTCTCTTTGCTGATGATGCTATTCTTATTTGCGATGCTTCTAGGGAGTAGTTGCTTTCGATTAGGTTGGCTGTCTTCTTTTCAGGGTTTTACTGGTTTGAAGGTGAATGTGGGGAAAAGTGAGATTGCCCATATTGGAGAGATGAGTAACATTCACATTTGGCTAATATTCTTCGATGCAGGGTGGGTTATTTGCCTATGAAATATTTGGGTATGCCTTTGGGTACTTCGAATAAGACAACATCTATCTGGAATCCTATTTTGGAGAGGATGGAGAAAAAGCTTTCAGGTTGGAAGAGACCTTATTTATCAAAGGGAGGTAGGCTCACTTTGTTGAAAAGTACCCTTTCAAGTCGTCCGACTTATTATCTTTCTCTTTTCATTGTCCCTAAAGCTGTGACTGGTAGATTAAAAGGTATTCAAAGAAATGTTTTGTGGGGATCCTCAAAGGAGTGTTTCAAATACCCTTTGGTGGCTTGGGAAAAAGGTTTGCTTACCTTTTGAGTTTGGTGGATTAGGGATTCGGAAAGTGGTGTCTTTTTAATCAGGCTTTATTAGGGAAATGACTTTGGAGGTATGGTCATGAAGCTAGTCATCTTTGGCGGAGGGTTATTGCCATAAAATATGGGAAGGGGAAAAGGCAGGGGGGGGGGGGGGTGGAGTACTAAAGTTTGTAGAAGGGCCCATGGGTGTGGTTTATGGCGAAGCATCAGTGAAGGGTGGGTGAGTTTTTCTAAGCACTTGTGTTTTGCGGTGGGTGATGGTTCTCATATTCTTTTTTGGCATGATAAGTGGATTGGGGATAATTCTCTCAGAATTCTTTATCCTGAGTTGTTTGCTAGTTAAGCCAATAAGGAAAGCTTGTATTTAGGATGTTTTGTCACTTCCAGTGGGTGGTAATGTTAGAGTGTGGAATTCATGTTTTTTTAGGGAGTTCAATGATTGGGAGTAAGCGGCTTCTTTCTCATTTCTTCATTTGATTCAATCTCGGATTCCTAGGGGTGTTGGAAGCGACAGTCTTTGTTAGGGCCTTAATGGTAGTGGGAAGTTTGATACTCGGTCTTTCTACCATAAGATTCGGGTGGCTTCTACTTCCTTTTTCCCTTGGAAAGGTATTTGGAAAGTAAAGATTCCTAAAAGGGTGGCCTTTTTTAAGTGGACAGTAGCTTATGGCCAGATTCTTACATTGAATAATCTTATGTTTAGAGGTCGCCTGTTGGCAAATGGGTGTTGTATGTGTTGTTGTAATGAGGAATCTGTGGATCACGTTCTTATTTTTTTGTCCATTAGCTCATTCTTTGTGGGTACATATGCTTCAACTGTTTGGGATCCATTGGGTCATGCCAGGTTCTGCTACTGACTTATTATTTAGTTGGTAGCAATGGCTTGGGAAACATAATTCTGATATTTGGAATTTGGTTCTAGGTTGTTTGTTGTGGATTATTTGGACGGAATGTAATCAGTGTACTTTTCAAGGATACTGTGAATTCTTTGGCGTAGTTGATTGATCTATGCGAGTGGACTCTTTTTGATTGATCTGGGTGTTGGGGTCTCTCGGATTGTTCTTCCCTTAGTGAATTTCTTTGGTCTCTTAGCATTGTTTCTTGATTCCTTTGTTCCTTTGTTTTTGTGTTCCTTGTTCATTATCGTGACCACTCTGGATTCTTTTTTCTCTTTATTTTCAATAATATTACTTTCTTACCTATCAAATATATATATATATATATATGAAAAAAAAATTTCAAAAATTTATTTACAGCAAATTGGACAAAGATTGTGATTAATTCAATATTAAATAGTGTGATAAAAACAAAAAAATGGCATAATAAGAAAGGAGTCAAAATTGGAGAGGAATCATAATATTTTACACAAAAGATTTTATGCTAAATTTACAAACTATTATATTTTCCTATTTCCTTTCAGATATATCATCACTTGACATATTTGAAGCAGATTTTATGTGTTAATATTTTTTGGGCATTGTCTATAAATATGCTTAATCTAACAAGAATATAGACGACAACAACAACAACAACCAAGCTTTAATCCTAAAAAGTAGGGTTTGTTATGGTTCCCCAACAGACTAATTAGAGTCAACCACATGTATTTTTTTCCACTATTCTATCCTATCCAAAATCATACTTTGTCACCTCTTGACATGTCCTGTTTTACTACTCTACAAATTTTATTTGAGGAGGCCAAGTGCTATTTTTCCTAAAGGCTTAATATTTTACAAAATTTTCAAAATGTTTGGGGTAGCCATGGCCGTTCTGGTCTACATTGGGCTCCTCCACTGCCTGCAGTGACAACTAAAACTAGTTATTTGTTCTGGCATAGCTGTGTATTATATTTTAGACTTTTAGCTTTCAAATATTCCGTTGTAAATAAGGAATGAAAGATGATTAATTATTTATTTATTTTTATTATATTCTTTGATTGAGTTTTTTTCACTCTTTTGGTTTCTCATCTTTCAAGCACAATGAGCGTGTATGGCTTGTGGGAGGTTGAAACTTCTATTTCTTCTTTGATTTAATCATAATTTTCTCACTGAAATCTACTCTCATGAGGCTCTTCTAGTATCATTTGGATTGACATGTTACTTCATGCCTTTTCATCTAGTGTTATTGCATACCTTTCAATTGTGCAATTTTAGCAATTTTCATGTTGCCTGTTAGTTGTGTTCCCTTTGTGATTTGGATTGGTACTGCACAATGATTTGGGTTTAAAGTTTTGACACATTCTTATTAGGTCAAATAAGGTCTTGCTAATCTTCTCTTAGACTAAATAGTACTTGCGACCAGATTTGTTTTTATACTTTCATGAGTCCTTTGTGTGTTAGCAATTTACTAAATTTATTGGGATATCTTGCTTTGCACCTGCTTCTAGTATTAAAAGTGGAAAATGATAAATTTGTGCCAACATGAACTTGGTTCGTAAGACATGATCATAAAATAACTCAGATGAACTTCATTTTGTGTGTTGTAGGATTTAGAAAGAGTTGATAGAGGACATATGGGTTATCTAATGCACCTTTCTTGTTTTCTGCAGAGGATGCTCAGCTCACTCCTCTTTTGCGTCTTGGGGCTGGGGCATGTGCTGGAATAATTGCCATGTCTGCAACTTACCCTATGGACATGGTACGGGGCAGGCTAACTGTACAGGTACTTTAGTCTTCTAACCCCAATAGATTAAAGCAAATATGTTTCTGGAAGAATAATGTCTTCATTTCATTTATGGGATTTTTTGGTAATCATCATTCATCAGGGATTTGTGCATAGTTATTTAGCAGCTTAAATTTTTTAAATTTTCATTGGTCTTATATTTGCAGACAGAGAATTCTCCTTATCGGTATAGAGGAATGTTCCATGCTCTATCAACCGTGCTCCGGGAAGAAGGCCCACGGGCATTGTACAAGGGATGGCTTCCTTCTGTTATTGGAGTTGTAAGTAATATCTTGTTTATTTTTTCATTTTTAATATGTTACTCTACTGGTTTAATAATAGCTTCAGCCATGTGCAGCTAAAAGCTGGTTGTCTTAATAATTATGTTGACCTTGTGCTTGTCGAGAATTTTCCTTCAATATTATTTCGTACTTTTTTCAAAGAGTCCGAATTTGGTAAGGATGGGGTGTAAAACCTATGTTTCACACCATCCAATAAGAGATTGTCATATCAGCATTTTACTTAGAATTCAATACATTCTACCATACTTAATAACATCTCAATAAACTCTTAATTTGGTTGGATTTATATATGGAGATTAGAATTGATTGGGTGTGGTTGTGTTTATTCTTAAATATGTGATAAGATGATGTGGCATGTTGGGATTGGATGGGTAAAACATGGGATTTACACAACATTCTTGCCAAATTTAATCTCTTTTTCAAAAGGAGAACAATAAAGATCCTTGTTATGTGGGAATTTTTGGCCTTACATGACCAAGTAGGGTGTACCTTACTTGAGTCTGATTATCTTGGTTGATTAGTGTGTTTTTAGTTTTTAAATAGGGCCTCTCTAGGAAGCACTGAGACGGATACAATATACAATACAAACACAGCAACATGTCATTATTGGGGTACAAAATGACATGGATATCTTAATTATTTAGTAAATAAATAAATAATTTAAAGTATACCCTAATCCTTATGCTAATTTTTAGTCATAAAAATAATTAATAAATAATATAACTAATTAAGAAGGCCACATGTTTCATCTGCCTATGGCTCTTATTCAAATTGTTGGAATAGACAATTTTCGTCCTCAGATTAGAATATAAGTTTGTAGAGCTCCATATCACAACAAGCCACATTCAGCTGTAAGCCCTGATTTGAATTTCGGATCTCAGATTTTCTTGCTTCTTGTTTGAATATGGTAGAAGGCATCAATGGGATTAGTGGAGGAATATTTATGCTTTGTTAAGAATGAAAAAGAAAGCATGTACAGAGAGAGAGAGAAGGCTGGATAGAATCCTTGTAGAAGTTTCAATATATTCTGCACTTTTAACTATGATTGTTGTTTAGATCTTTCATGGTTTAACTATTGTGTAATTTTCACACAGACAAGCATGTGGACACGCGCACACACATAAATGCTTTGGTGGGATAAATCTCAAAACTTAGCTGACTTATATTCTCCATTTGATGCTTACAGATTCCATATGTGGGTCTCAACTTTGCTGTGTATGAATCTCTAAAGGATTGGTTGGTTAAAGCTAAACCATTTGGATTAATTGAAGACTCTGAGCTGAGTGTGACAACACGGCTGGCATGTGGAGCTGCTGCTGGCACTGTTGGACAAACTGTTGCTTATCCTCTTGATGTCATACGTCGACGAATGCAGATGGTGGGGTGGAATAATGCTGCTTCTGTTATCACTGGTGATGGGAGGAGTGCGGCCCCGCTTGAATACACTGGTATGATTGATGCATTCAGGAAAACCGTTCGACACGAGGGCTTTGGTGCATTGTACAAGGGTTTGGTCCCCAATTCTGTGAAGGTCAGTCCCCTTATATTTTACCTGCGATCTCTGTCTTTTGAAATGCAGGGAATACCCTTAGGTTTAACTAGTTTGACAGTTGACACTTTCCAAGTAAAATTTGTCTGTATGATCAAATTTCATATTTTAGACACCTGGATGAGGAAATTGTCATAATTCCCTATGCTGGGGGGATTGTTTCACCTTTTATAGAAACAGAGAAACATCAAGATTCAGGGCTATAATCCTTCTGGCCGGAAGGGAGAAAAAAAAAGCCTCTACATCTTATAAATTCCTGTGTCTTGCAGACCTTTTATTTGGCTGGCAAGCCAAGTATGCATGATGTATGGGTTATGCCTCTAATACTGGGTCACTTAAGAGGTTTTGAAATATTTGATAGGGTTTGATGCTTTGAACTTGTTATAAGAGAGAGTGCTCCCGAATTTTTGCAAATGAGGTGATTTAGAACCATCCTTACTGTTTCTGGCCCATAGGATGTCTAACATAAGGTGCATCCATATGTGGGCCTGAAGTAATGCATATATGCCTTTTATGTGGATGTATTTATTCTCCAGTCTTGAATTTGGGTCCTTGTAGAGAAGGTGTGTAAATTTCTATGGTTCCATGTTCAGAATCTAAAGTGAACAGCAGTTGTACATTGACGCTGGTCCTTCAGAGCCTCAGAATTGTATTCTTTTTAGGATCTGTAAAAGCATGTTGTAGTGTATTCAGCTCTTAAATATTCCAAATTGGTCCCAGAATTACTCAAATGTACTCAATCAGTACTCCTCTGAGATTAGCATTCAGTCAGTATCACCTCCAATCTTCCTTTTCTGCTTGGTGCTTACAGGTGTCCATAGACTTTTTTCCTTTCGAATCAAGTCATTTAAATGTTGTTGAAAAAGATTCATATCCTTTAGTTGGTTGATAAAAATGATAAATCATCCATTAATGTTTAATGAACATATCATTCGTGGCATTAAGGACATTGTTTGATGCACTGCCTGTCTTATTCAGGTAGTCCCATCTATAGCAATTGCATTTGTGACTTACGAGGTGGTGAAGGACATTCTGGGAGTTGAGATCAGAATATCAGACTGAAGTGCAGGGAACTCAATGATAATTATTGGACAAGTCTGCTATTTTTGTAGGCAAGGGGATAGAGAGACGGTAAACTAGGTAATTTCTTCCCCTTGGTTATTCTAGGAATGAGTTAGAAGCACGTTTGAGCCTGTGCTTATAATTTGTTTTCCCCTGTTTTCCTTTCTATGTTTCCCTTTGAATATGCTGTAGCTTTCAGCTTCCCATTGATATGCTGTGTCAATAAATGTTTTGACAATGCAAGAACACACTTGCATGCCTTCCATAAGAGCTAAGAGAGCTTTTTTTCCTTGAGAATATTCGCAATGACATGTTCCTGAGTGGGCTCTCTCTCTCTCTCTCTCTCTCAAGTGGATCCATTCTAGTTGTAGATAGTTTTTTATCCCCCATTTAGATTCTCTACTGGTTTGATTATAACTTCTACCATAATGTTATTCTTTTTAATGACATTTTTTTTTTTTTACAAAGTTGTTTTTATTTTTTTGAGAAGGTATTATACTTACAAATAACATTTTGTTTAATGATGGAAAAAACTAATTCTCTATTTATCAAAAAAAAAAAAATGATGGAAAAAATTAATTCTCTAATTGAAGTTTGTATAATTATAGTACTTGGAAAAGTCTTTCAGCCAAAAAAAAAATTGTAAGAAGACATTATAATTTACAAATTCTCACAAAATTTATATAACTCATGGTCCAACTAATTTTACAAAAGATTTTCCATCTGGGAAAATCAATTATGATGAGCATTCTAAAGCATGTTAGCTATTCGTTCAAGCATTTTCATCTGGATCAGTGGTACTAGGGCCTTCCTCATTCCTTCATTTCCATGCATACTCATCAAATAGATCATCATTAAGTTCAACCATACGCTATTATCCTATACTTGAATGTGCATTATACCAAACACCACATCACAATCCAAGTTCCTGAAAAGATACCATACATAATGCATATGATCATACATCCAACATACAGAAGAATTGAAGTTTAGAGAGCGACTGTGATGCAAATTTAATACCACACAACTTTAACACAGTATTCACGACTTTTTTTTTTTCAATTGCAATATTCACAAATTCAATAACATATTATTCACAGCTTTAGCAGAAGCAGAACCAAATGCACTAACAGGACAGCTATGAATTAGAAACAAAGAGTGGGTCGAGAGAGGAAGAGGTTAAAAAAAGAAGAAGAAGATATTAATGTTAAACAAAAAAAGATGATCTTTTGAAGTACTAGTCACAGTTCCATTTTTTCTAGCCATTAAAAGAGGTGTCATTCGACTGAATGACTTTGTTGTAGAGGATCCAAAGTCCAAACGCAAGGTCTCAGATACAAAACAAATTTTTTTGTAGACAAAAGTCAAAAGGTAACTTAAATGTAGATGTTCCAAATGGGGCTTAATTGTGGATGAAGATGAATAGAAAAGTTTACAAGCAGAGAATGATGGAATGAGAAGTTGAGAACTATTCCCAACTGGTATTGTATGTTGTGTGATTTTATTTGATGAGTTTGAACTATCTAAAAGGTAGAATAAGAACTGCTGATGAGTTGCTGTGCAAGAAACCTGTTGAGTTTACAGTTAATTCCAGATTCAAAGTGTCTGAAAGATAGTCACTAAATTCTCCCTTGTTCATTGCAAAAGGAAGATTCCAATCACCTTTCACCTGTAGTTATTTTTGTTTAGAGATTAGCTGGTGCCAACATGTATGTGTCACTCCTTTGGTGAAAATCTGGAGTTATTATTCCAGAATTTGAAACTTACTTATCATTTTAAGCTTTTTATTTTAAAAAAAAATATTAAGGATAATGTAATAGTTATTTGATTAAAAATATACAAAAGAACTTAATGGAGCAAAAAATTTTATAAACATTTTGCGGTTTGCTTTTACCAATGGTAATACACGGTACAAATAGATCATGAGTGAGATCTTTGCATTCTTTTTTTCTCCTGGTGACCGGCATTCCTTTCCTGGTAGACATTTTCTGTTACATTCTTCTGCCGTGCCTGAACATATAGCAAGAGGAAGACATAATTAACATCTTGATATTGGATGACAAGAAAATTGCAGCTTTGTTTGCTACAGAGAGTAAAGTACTCAGATGTATATTTGTAGAATCTTTGTGAAAGACATCCAAAATTGTACCTGGAATCGCGTATGGTTGTGTGAATCCTAGGTGCTGATGGCTTCATGAGCTTGACTTCATTGACTTCGCGTCTGTTGCTGTGTATTCTTGATATGCAAACTTTAGCTTCTTGGTCTTTTGCATTTTTGCCTTTGCTCTCCATGTAATTTAATCTTTCATCATCAAGTAAAGAAAATGATGAAAATAACACCATTAAGAGGTTCAGCTCAGATAGAAAAGATGTGTTCGGCAGTTGTTTAGGATTGCAGTCATCATTTTCTCTCTCTTCTTCTTGCATCATCTCAATTTCTTGATTTGTTTCTTTAGCAGGTTCTTCCATATATGCTGTAACAACCTGAATAATGAATGTGGTCATTAATGTTTACTTCTGTTGCATTGATTTACAAGGAAGAAGAGAAATTGCAGAAATGAATGAAAATATTCACAAGACGAAATTGAGCCCAATACAAAAAAAATTTCGTAGTGGTGTCCATTCATGGAAAATACTTAATCAGAAACAGAATGAACATGCAAATTCAACGTGTCATCAACAATTACCACTTGCCACATGTATGTAAAATGGCCAAAACTAATCATTCAACCGAAGGCTTTGAAGAATAGGCAAATGATTTCTTGCTCTTGTTTTGCATCCACGTTGCATTGTATTATAAAGGTTGATTGTATTTTTCTATGGGAATCACTTGGGTTTCTAAGAATCTTATAAAAAAAATAAAAAAAATAAAAAACTTACCTAGTGAAGAATGAAGGTTCGCACTCCACTGATTAACCAAAGCAAGTGGCTGAATTCAAATACTATAGATTGCACAAATGTTTTGAAATAAACGATTTCCGTGCTCTTAACATATTTAATATTTACATAATTTTCATAGTACGAAGTACGAGCTACTCCAAAGGAGAGCTAAAAAAGAAAAAAAGAAAGGAAAATAAATAGAAGGTAAACAGAGGCTCAAAATGGGCCAAAGCCCAAGAAGGTTCAGAAATATCCGGTTCAAAATCTTGAGGGCATTAGATGACCGTTGATTGCGTGTAATGTCGAAGAAGAGAAACTAGCCGTGCATTACTCAGTCTGTTGGCAACCTGGGGCTTTCCGTTAATTTAGTTAAATTCTTCCTTATTCGGGTTTACGGTTAAAGAAACATAAATAAAATATGTATGAATATATTACATATTAAATCTAATATCTAATTTATATTATAATAATGATACATAATCTCTAATCTATATGACTATATAATAAAATTTAGGTTTAGAAGCCGTGGTTAGTGGGTGCACCACCAAATCGCAGTAATTTTTTTTTTTTAAATAAAAATAATATGTTATTGTCTTTTAAATAATAAAAATCCTAACTTGATTAGGATTCAAATTCTTCAGTTATTTTATTATTGATATAGGATATAAATTCTTCATTTAATCCTGATAAAAATCCTAAGTTGATTTGGATTCAAATTCTTCATTTAATCCATTTATTATAATTGATAAAATCCTAACTTGATTAGGATTCAATTTCTTCATCTAATCCTTTTATTATTAATCTATTTATTATTACTTATTAAATTTTACAAAAAATTTTATTAATCCTTTTATATAAGCTTAAACAGTTGGGGAAATTACACTTTATTCCATAAACTATATCTTATTTTACACTTATTCCCCTAAAATATATCCCATTATATGTACCTAGGCCTATCCATGGGTCGGGTCGGGTCGGGTGGAAGGTGCAGGGACTTGAAATCGATGGCTGACATCAATCGGTCGAGTTGGTTTCGGGTTTGGGTGTTGATTGGTTCAATTCGATTAGTGGTGAAATTTTTCGGAATTTGCAAAACGTTGCTAGAATTTGCAAATTTTTGAGGACCGAAGAGGATTAGATCTTGGAGTAGCGTGCATAGTCTAGGCTTGAAGGGGTAAATAAGCTCCGAGGATTTCACCTACCTGAGGATGGAAGTAGAATCAGGACAGTTAGTATCTTATGAAGGCCCAGGGAGAGGAGAAAGGACAATAATGGGAACAAGGATGGTAGGGGGAAGCTTTCTGAAGAATATACCTCCCACCTTCACATTCAATGCCTTACACCAACCTTATTAGCTGCATTAATGTGGAAATGACCCCTGAACAGTTACTCTGCAACTAGCAACCCATTTCTACCACCTTTAGCAGAGCCTTGGTGGGACAAGTATCTTGGGAAAGGCCCTTTGATGTACAAGTGGAGGGCTAGGATGCCTTGAAAGAGGATATAAAAAGAAGGGAACTCCCTAAAGGGGAGGGGACGCTGAAAAAAATCCTTTGAGCAGGGAAAAAGACAAAAGAAGAGTTTAATGTAAACTTGAACTATACTTAATACAAATAGCTGATTCTCGGACTTGCCTGAGGATTATTTTACTCACAATTGCTGTTTCATTCATAACAAATCTGTTACTTGGGCAACTCGGCCTTAAGTTTGGACTTAGTTTAGAATTGCACTTGGATTTGAATCTTCCTCTCTCTACAAATTCTATTGTTTGGGCTTGATCATAAGGACAAGGTACCACTAATCTTAGTAGGCTTGGGCCTTTAGTTTTTGAGCACTTACAATTGGCGCCGTCTATGGGAATCCATTTGCAGTTTACTCTTTCCAGGCTATGGCTACCTCAAGGCAGGATAGGGAGGAATCTGTTGGCTCTCAGCATGAGGACCACTTTGTTAACTTGGAAAGGAGGAGAGATAGGGAGTATACTGGCAGGAGCCACTTAAGAATTGGAAGTCATGTTTCACATGAGCATGAGACACGGAATCTCAAGCTGGAGATTGATCATTTACGCAAAAAATTATGTTGGAGGGAGCATGTTAAGGGAGATCCAACACCCCTATAAAGTGAAGGATCTAATGAAGATAGAGACTGCACTTATAGACATAGGTCAAAGAGCCCTCCTAGTGAATCTTTCTTTGCATCTTCACGCTTAGATAGGTTAGAGAAGCAGAAAAGAAGGTGAGGAGAAAGCTTATCCCCTAGGAACATGGGAAATGATGCAATGAGCAAGGCCCTCAGCTGGATTTCAAAGTCAACCTTTACACGGAGAATTGATAGAGCCAAGCTTCCCATCGCTTTACATAGCCTACATTTACCATTTATAATGGGATAATTGACCCTGTGGAACATTTGAGTCACTTCAACCAGAGGAAGCTATCCACACAAGGAATGAGACGTTTATGTGTAAGGTATTTCCCTCTAGCCTCAGGCCTGTTGCCATGAGGTGGTTTGATGGGTTGGAAGAGGGCTCAATTAGATCTTTTGAAGAACTAACCAGAGCGCTCGGAGTGAGGTTTGTGATGTGTAGTAGGGTTCCCAGACCCTTGGATTCTCTATTATCCATGGTGATGTGGGAAGGAGAGACTTTGAAGACTTACTTGGATAGGTATTGGGAAACGTTGAATGAGATAGATGGTGATTTTGAGGATGTAGCCATTAGAACCTTTAAGGTTGGGCTTCTAATGGAACATGACCTGAGGAAGTCTGATGATGAAACCCACTCGTAGTATGCGATAGCTTATGGACCGCATTGACGAGCATAAGCGGGTCGAAGAAGATCGAACCCAAGGAAAGGGCAAGGTCAAAGTCTTCCCCCCTAAAAAGAGAGACCCTTGGCCAGGGGGATATGATCACAATCGACCTAGGAGAGATTTTTCCAACTAGTAAATAGGGGCTAGCACATAGATGGTTAACTTTGTGTTTAAGGAGCCAGTATATCAGATCCTCGAGAAGATAAAAAATAAACCATACTTCAAATGGCCCAATAAGATAGGAGGAGACCCATCCAAGCATAATCAGAGTCTTTACTGCCATTACCATCAGGATAGGGGGTATACAACCTAGGACTATAGATCCTTGAGCAACCATTTGGACTAACTGGTGAAGGTTGGGAAATTGAAACAGTTCTTACACCAACTTGTGGGATAGGTAGATCAGGCCGGGACAGGATACCAGAGGGAGGTTGCTCCTCGGCCACCCTTGGGAACAATCAATGTAATTTTTACCACACCTAGATGTGATGTTGGCTTATATTCTGGTGTTATGTCTATGGCTTCAAAGCTAGAGCTAAAGGAGCAAGCTCGAGAATCTAAAAAGATTAGGCTTGGAGTTTTGTCGACACTAGGTTTCTCGGAGGAGGATAAAATTGGGACTTTCCAACCTTATAACGATGCCCTAGTGGTGACCCTTAGGATTGGAGGATCTGATGTAAAGAGAGTCTTGGTAGACTAGGGAAGTGGAGCTGAGATTGTGTACTCAGACTTATACAAAGGATTAAACCTCAAGCCCGAGGATCTAAGCAAGTTTGACTCCCTTCTAGTTAGGTTTGACGAGAGAACTGTGATCCCTTGAGGAATGTACTTGTGTAGGCAGGGAATGAAGTGGTGCAAGTAAGCTTTATTGTGGTTGAAGCTTACTCCCTCTATACGGCTATTTTGGCTAGGCCCTAGCTTCATGCCATGGGAGAGGTGTTATCTACCCTGCACTTAAAAGTAAAAAACCCTACTGAGGGGCGAGTTGGAGAGCTGGTTGGAAGTCACGCAGTGGCCAGGTAGTGTCTAGTGGCTGCCATCAGACAACAATCGCTGGATAAAGTCTCTACCATGCTGGAAGAGGCTCTATAGCAATTAACTAGCACCGAGGATGAACTCGGGACCAAACTGCAAGAGTTGCTGTTTGAGGAATTAGAAAAGGTTGTGATTGGATCAGACAGAGATAAGTATTTTCAGGTGGGGGTTCAGTTACCCCCTTTTGAAAAAGAGGAACTTATAGGTTTTTTGAAGGGTAACGTGGATGATTTTTCATGGAGTGCTTACGAAGCACTGTATATTGACTTGGATTTTATATGCCATCATTTGAATGTGAATTAGATGCTATACCAAGAAGACAACCCCCTTGACACTTGAAAGCTCGATTATGTGTTAAAAACACAAGAGCTTGTTTAGACCCCTAATTAAAAGATTATGACTAGATTGCTTTCACTCTAACTTATCTAAGTGTAGAACAAGAGTAAATGAGGCGCAATAAACCGATAACTACTCTAATGCATAAACATGAACAACAAATAATAAAAGTAAAGCACAAGAGGAAGAGAAGAAAGATGCAAACACAAGATAACACGCCGATGTGTTATCGAAGAGGAAACCGAAGAACTCGGCGAAAAACCTCTCCGCCGCCCTTCAAGCGGTAAATCGATCCACTAGACAATAAGTTGGAATACACGAATAGCAAGAGACCCTCCAAGCCTAATCTACCCAATGCACCTAAACCCTCCAAGCTCCTACTCCAATAAGACTTCTCGGAACCGTGTCTTGTCTAGCTTTCCGGATCCTATAATATGCCTGATTGCATCTACCAAGTCTCACCGGCTTCTTTTGGCAAATCCCTAAAGCTTCCAAGTTCCAAAACACTCTCTACACTTTGAAAAGGTGTGGGTTGTGTTTGGGTAAAAATCTCCTCTCAAGGTATGACAATGGGAGAGGGAAGGAGAAGAGGCTAGAATGATTTCTCACTAAGGATGAGTAGCTCTCTCTTTAAAAGATGGGTGTGTGTGTTGTAGAAAACCTATCTAGGATTTTTCTCTCTGAATGGCCTCCTTTACATTTATGGGTAATGAGGGTATATATAGTATGGGTGAAGGGTAAGAAAGTCACACTTAAAAATCCTTTAGGCAGAAAGTTTTGCGACTACCTCGCAGGAAGGCCTTACCCGCGAGACACTCACGAAACTAACAGCCTGGCATGACTCTTCAGCTTCTAGTCATGTGCTTCTCACGTGGCTACTTCGCGGGTTAGCTTCTCACGAGCTTCTCATGAAATCCACTTGATCTTCAATTAAGCTTAAGTCTTCACAAACTTAATACCAAACCCAATACAATAAAATCCCATAAAACATAATTAACAAAATTAAAGCAATTACAACACTTTTTGTCATGGAATAAAGCCAACATTAAAACATAGCTGTAAATCACAACTTTACAACACTCTTCAAAGGAGCATGCTGAAGCAGTAAAAGAAGAGGTGAATAAACTTAAGCAAGTGGGGGCAATCAAGGAAGTTTTTTATCCTGATTGGCTAGATAACACTGTGGTAATGAGAAAGAAGAATGGGAAGTGGCGTGTATGCATTGATTTCACAGATCTAAATAGAGCATGTCCAAAGGATCCTGACCCCGTTCCTCGGATTGATCAGCTCGTGGGTGTGATGGTGGGGCATCCTCGGATGAGTATTTTAGATGCCTTCCAGGGTTATCACCAAATACCTTTGGCTATCCCCAACCAAGAGAAGACAGCTTTCTGAGCCCCTTTGGGGAATTAGCATTATCGTGTATTTCCTTTCGACTTAAAGAACGCTGGATCTATGTATCAGAGGATGGTGACCCAGATGTTTGAATCTCAAATTAGGTAGACTGTTGAGGCATATATTGATGACATGGTTGTTAAAAGTAAGCAAACTTTGGAGCACGTCAAAGATTTGGGAGATGTGTTCTCAATGCTCAGGAAATATAGGTTGCGTCTTAATGCTTCCAAGTGCTCTTTTGGTGTCAGTTTGGGAAAGTGTTTGGGGTACATGATAACTCACTAGGGAATAGAGGTTAATCCTAATCAGATTAAAGCCATAAATGATTTGCACCCTCCTCAGAATCCCAAAGAAGTGCAGAAGTTGATAGGAATGATGGCTACCTTAAACAGGTTTATCTCTCAGTTGGCTGATCGATGTAGGCCGTTCTTCCAGCTCCTCCACAAATGGAAAAACTTTGAATGGACTAAGGAATGTATCATTGCTTTTGATGAGTTGAAGCGTTATTTATCACATCCTCCTGTTCTCTCTCGACCTGAGTAGGAAGAAGTTCTATATGCTTATATAGTAGTTACTAGTTATGTAGTAAGCTTGGTCTTGGTCAGAACAGACAATGGGGTGCAGATGCCTGTTTATTATGTTAGCAAATCTTTGCAAGAAGCAGAAGTTTGCTACTTACCCTTGGAGAAGGCAGTTTTGGCCATCATACATGCAATAAGGAAACTCCCTCATTATTTCCAAGCACATACTGTGGTGGTTCTTACCCAACTTCTTCTATAAGCATTGCTTCAGAAGTTTGACTACACGGGGAGGATTTCCAAGTGGGGGACGATGCTAAGGGCTTTTAATATTAAGTATATGCCCCGTACGGCTGTAAAGGGACAAGTCCTAGCTGATTTGGTTAGTGAGTTTACCAAGGAATGTGTGGAAGACAAGATGTTGGGCTCCGAGATCATGGTAGTCTCTACGCTTAGCTTTCCATCTTGGGAAGTTTATATTGTTGGTGCAGCTAATCAGAGAGGATTTGGTGTGGGTTAATATCCCCCGAAAGGATAACTATGGAAAAATCCTTAAGGTTGGGATTTCTAGCCACAAACAATGAAGCAGAATATGAAGCTTTATTGGCGGGAATGGAAATGGTCAGCAAACTAAGAGGAAAGGTCATAAAAGTCTTCTCGGATTCAAGGTTAGTAGTTAGGCAATTTAATGGAGAATTCAAGGCTAGGGATCAATGAATGCAAGGATATCTCAATAAAGTAAGGCAGGCTTAACTTAGCTTTGAAGCCTTCTCTATAAGGCAGATCCCAAAAGGCCAGAACTCTCATGCTAATTTGTTGGCTATGCTAGCCACCTCTTCGGGATCAGCACTGCCTCGGGTTATCATTGTCGAGAGAATGATGGTTTTGGGCCATAGTGATCAGACATCGAATAGGGTCCACACCATACAGGTCGGTTTAAGTTGGATGGATCCGTTAGTATCATTCTTAAGAGATGGATCATTATCCGAAGACAAAGGCGAGGCCAATAAGATTCGAAGAAAAGCCCCACGATATTGGCTTTTAGAGAAGCAAAAGATGTATAAACGTTCCTATTTGGGACCATATCTGTTATGTGTCCATCTTGAGGTTATAGAACCCTTGTAGGTGGAACTACATGAGGGAATCTGTGGAAGTCATATTGGTGGGAGATCCTTGTCACATAGAGCTCTCACTCAGGGGTATTGGTGGCCAAATATGCATAAGGTTGCCCAAGATTATGTTAAGAAGTGTAACCAGTGTCAAAGATACGCCCCAAATATTCACCAACTTGGAGGAGTTTTGAATACATTCTCTAGTCCTTGGTGGTTTGCTTAGTGGGGTCTGGATATAGTGGGGCCATTCCTAAGGGCTACAGGAAACCAGAGATGGCTTTTCGTCAGGACTGACTACTTCACAAAATGAGTTGAGGCTGAACCACTTTCTAACATCAGGGATGTAGATGTAAAGAAGTTTGCTTGGAAAACCATTGTAACCAGATTCGGGATCCCCCATACGTTGATCTTGGATAATGGACTCTAGTTTGACAGTAAGGCTTTTAGAAGGAATTGTGGGGAGCTAGGTATTAGAAATAGGTATTCCACTCCAGCCTATCCACAAGGGAACTGGCAAGTAGAAGTAGTTAATAAAGTTATAGTTAGCAGGTTAAAGAAGAGGCTTGATGAGGTGAAAGGGAAATGGGTAGATGAGTTACCACATGTATTATGGCCATATCGCACTAAACCTTAAAGGTCAACTGGGGAAACTCCGTTCTCAATGACCTATGGGTCTGAAGCGGTCATAACTCTTGTTACAGGGTTCCTAACCTTGAAAACTGATCAGTTTAGTGTGGAAAAAAATAATCGTTTGCTCTCAACAAGCTTGGAGTTAGTTGATGACAGAAGAGAGGTAGCTATGGTTAAAATGGCACATTATCAGCAGAAGCTCAGGCAAGGGTATGACAAGGGAATTAAAGTGAGGCCACTGGCTCCTGGAGACCTGGTCTTAAGAAAGGTAGTGGGAACTATGAAGAATCCATCATGGGGAAAACTCGGGCCTAATTGGGAGGGTCCATATCGAATTACCTCAATAGCAGGTATCGGGGCCTATTACCTAGAAGATTTGAACGAGAATGTTGTTCCACGTCTATGGAATGTAAATAATTTGCGTAGATCTTATTATTAATAATATTTCAAATTTTGTTCAGTGCTTACTCATTTGATGTTTTAAGCACAGTTTACTGATGGATGTTCATTAAGATTAACCTTTGTGTGAAGTTGGTTAAGTGTTAAACAGAATCTTGGCCTTGTTCGACCCCTTAAGTGACAAGCCTTGGGTAAATTAACCCTTATATAAATCGGTTAAGTGTTAAATAGAACCTTCGCCTTGTTCGACTCCTCGGGTTACAAGCCTCTGGTAAATTAACCCTTATATGGAATCGATTAAGTGTTAAATAGAACCTTCGCCTTGTTCGACTCCTCAGGTCACAAGCCTTGGGTAAATTAACCCTTATATGGAATCGATTAAGTGTTAAATAGAACCTTGGCCTTGTTCGACTCCTCGGGTCATAAGCCTTGGTAAATTAACCCTCATGTGAAGTTGGTTAGTTGTTAAACCGAACCTTGGCCTTGTTTGACTCCTCATGGATCATGCTGTTAGGGTTAAGTTAAATTTAAGATGGTTTAACATACTTCAGGTTATATGTTTTAGTTGATAGAATGTGTGTTATATTTGGCAAAGTAGAGAATTGGAAGTTATGAAAAACAGGAATGCAACAAAACTTGGATATATTCATTTAAGTTCAGGAGTTGATTACAAGATAACAGGAAGTAAAAGAAAGGAAGAAAAGGGGCGTTAGCTAAACCTAGCCCACTACAAAATCAGCCTAAGTGTTAAAATTGGAAGAACTAGGCTGCAACCTCTTTCTCTTTCTCATTCTTCTTCTTTTTCAACTGCTTAACTTCTACAACTGCTTCTGATTCTAACTACATCAGGTTGGAGTTTGTTGGTCTATTTCTTTTCCAGTAAAAGGCACAGAAGTTGGGGCTACTATGGATTGGGTACCGAAGAGGTAGAGCTTGGATTTGGAGGAGGAAAGGTAGAGCTAGGAGAAATGTGAAAGAGCTGGAAGGTAATAAACCTTATTGGTTCCCCTCAGATTAGAGTTGGCATTAACTCTAGCAGCATTAAAGGCTTCACACCAAACTTCAAGACAGAAATCTCGAGCTACGTCTCTGAGCTAGGCAGTTAGGCTTTAGGCATTCTTGGTCATGCTAGTGTCGTACGCCGCTTCTTCGGTCTTAGCTTTTTTAGCATCTTTGCCATTGAGTTGTTTCTGCTGATGTTTAACCTGCTCGTTAGCTAGGGCTAGTTGCTTTTCACTCTTCTTCAGAGAAGCCCGCAGCTCCTCAGTTTGCTTCTCAAGCCCTCTTAGGGCAGCCTCAACTTTCTTACGCCCTTTCTCGGTTTCAGCTAAGTGAAAAAGTGAGTCTTTGTTCTTTTTCTCAACATCAGCCAAGGCCTTATCCGATTGAGCCAATTAACCCTCTGCCTCCTGAGATTTGGACAGAGCGTGGTTAACCCACACCTTGGCCATGAAGGTTGCTTGTATAGCCTATTTTCAGAGACATTGCATACACACGTTATAGTTTTAATGTAAAGAATATGAAAGAGTTGCAGTAAAGCGGAGGTGAAATAACCTTTGCAAGATCCCTCTTTAATGAGAGTAACACTTCACGTTTCCTCAACCCCTTGAGCTCCTGCATGTAATCAGGAAGGAGTAGTGCTTTCTCTAGGCATTCAGACACCAGCCCAGATCTACCTTTCTGGGCATCCCTAAAGGATGCCTCAGATGTGACAGGATCTCCTGAGCTAAGCACGAAAGCTGGGTTCCATATGGTAGCTTTAGAACGTTGCTTGCCTTCAGTGCCTTTGCCAACACCAGCAGAAGTAGCTTTCTTTTGCTGAGCCCTTGTGATTTTAGGCTCTTTAGCAGGCAGCTGTTGTGTGGGATGGGGTTTCTCCCTTTCTTCAGAGCCCTCAGTCTGCTTCCCTTTTTTTTCTTTTCTTTTTAGGGGCATCTACAGTGGAGGTGTGAGATGGTGAAGGAGTAGGTGGCCGGGGTACAATAGGTACCACGGGAGCATCTCCCCCAACGTGGGCAGTGAGTAAGGCTAGTAGGTTGGGTGTTTTCTCCTCTAGTTCCATGGCTTTAGGAACATCAGCTGCTTCTTGGCTAGTACTAACTTGAGCAGCAACGAGGTGACGATGAGTAGGTGCCGGGGAGTCTTCAGGATCTTCTTGATCAAAGACTTCAAAGTCTTATCTATGTCCTCCCAAGTAGGTTCGGATGTTAACTTTTCCCATTCATCATCGGAGGGGAGAGGTTGCTCATGAGAGTAGAGGAGCTTAGCTACAAGTGGAGCGGGTAACTGAGCATCTTGAGTACCAGAGGGGGGAGGTTTGGTCAAGAATCCGGGGACAACTATGTCAATCAAAGCGAGCCTCAGGGCTTTAGATTTGATCACATGTTTAGGAGATTGGAAATAGGTGGAAATGGGCTTGAATCCAAGGATTATGTGTACTGCCTGAAGTTGTCCATCTTGTTGGAGGAAGTTTTTTGACTGAAGAATCTGGTTAAGGTTTGCGAAGTTCACTAGGTTTTTATTCGGGGCAGTGTCAAACTCATCTGCAGAGAA
This sequence comes from Quercus gilva, assembly GCA_023621385.1. Classification (NCBI taxonomy): domain Eukaryota; kingdom Viridiplantae; phylum Streptophyta; class Magnoliopsida; order Fagales; family Fagaceae; genus Quercus; species Quercus gilva. The sequence continues at coordinate 60,914,048 of CM042476.1, read as the reverse complement.
GTAAGAAAAGAGTCAATTATAAAATTTTCTTTTGGAGACAAAAGTGGCAAGATATGGAGAAAAGGCACTCTAAGTTATTCTAAGGGGGTAGGGCAGTGCAAACCATCATGCCATTCACTCGAGACGATGAGAAAATTTTCGTCCATACCCTTATTCGACTCAGGAATACAAGAAATCAACCTTATAGAGGGAACTCTACACTTAAAGTAGTAACCTGTTTTCTTTCCATTTTGGCAATTATAGGCCCAATTCACATCATGATACGTAAGGTTGGTTCCTATTTTTCGGTTTATCATGTCTACATTATTGAGGACCCTAAAAAGGTTGGGAGAACATTGGGTCGGGGATAACCTAAAGTTAATAAGGAAATCCCTAGTTACCCTACCCATGAGAATTTCCATTCCACCTTCTATAAAGGCGATAATGGGAATAATCACTGCCGTAGGTGGTTTATTCATAACCAGCCACTTTCCTAGTTCACAATGTTGAAGTTCAACATTCTTTGGGATCTTATACTTAGTCCTAAAAGCGGCCATGCCCTTGGGGGCATCAACTAGTTTAGCAAATCTACTCATGTATTCCTATAAGGTGAAAATAAACAATGAAGAAAGAAAAAAAGTTTTCTTTACAATATTGGATGAAAGGCCAAAGGCACTTACAAGTGCTGGAAGAAGATTTCCTCAGACTGCTGCTTCAAAGAAAATTTGTAGAGAGCATGAAAATGGAAAAAAATCACCCCCATCCCCTCTTTATATAGGAGTTGAAAATGGGTGATAAATTTCCCGCTCATAAACTCTAGGGAATTGGGATCGTTAGATTACCATCGCACTGTAGAACATAGGGGGACAAGCAGCCGCCAGATGCAATAACTGCAAGAACATGGATAATGAAGCGTCAGAATTGTTCAAAAGACAAGTGAAATGATGTCTCCACGTGGGAACATGCTTAGCACATACTAGCCTCCCTTTACTATACTAAAACCTTACTCTCAGAGTAGCTCTTAGTTGCAAGATTTTAGGGGGCTATTGTAAGGCGGTCGAGGACCCAAGAGGATTATGTAAAGTTGTAATTTACAACTATGTATTTTGTTGGCTTTTATTTCATGCCAAACTTGATTGTAATTATGTTCAATCTTTTATACCTTGTATTATTTGTGGGATTTCTTTGTAAGGGTTGTGTGAGAGAGAGTGTGTGTGTGTGAAGACTTAAGGCATGAAGACTAAAGCTGTTTTCGTGGGTATCTCGCAACTAAGAATCCTGCAAAGCAAAGCATGTGCCCTGCACATGACTGAAATGCGAAGAGTTAGGACAGGATGGAGACAACTGGTTTTCGCGAGTATCTTGCAGGTAAGGCCTTCTCGCGAGAGACCCTCGAAACATTTGGTTTTGCCAGATTGTCCTATCTAATACACACTTTCTGTACCCACACTATATATACACACATTACCCACTGATGTTGAGGAGTGCTTCTGAGAGAAAACCCAAGCCACAAACCTTGAGAGTTAGAGATTGTTATTCTCATATTTCTCTTCACAATTGCTTGTGGATTTTCCTTAACTCCTACCTCTCCATTTCCATACCATTGAGAGGTTGATAGCGCAAACATTTACCATACCATTGAAAGTTTCCTTCTACTAATGATGCATATCTTTGGCACTTGCGTTTGGGTCATATTAATCCAAACAAAATTCAAAGACTGATCAAAGATGAACTACTAGAGCCATTAGACTTTGATGAATTCCCAATTTGTGAATCTTGTTTGGAGGGCAAAACGACCAAACGACCTTTTAATGCAAAAGGTAGAAGAGCCCAAGAGTTGCTTGAATTAGTCCATACGGATGTTTGTGGTCCTATGTCAATCCAAGCAAAAGGAGGTTATGAGTATTTCATCACTTTTACTGATGATTACTTAAGATCTGGTTATGTGTACCTAATGAGATGGAAGTATGAAGCCTTTGAAAAGTTCAAAGAGTTTAGGGCTGAAGTTGAGAATCAATTAGGTAAACGCATAAAAGCCATTCGATCTGATCATGGTGGTGAATACCTTTTTAGGGATTTCAAGGATTACTTAACTCAAAATAGGATAATATCCCAATTGACTGCACCTGGAACTCCCCAATAGAATGGTGTAGCAGAAAGAAGGAATAGGACTCTTTTGGAAATGGTTAGGTCCATGATGAGTTACTCAATTTTACCATTTTCTTTTTGGGGATATGCACTAAAAATTGCAATGCATATTTTGAATTTAATTCCATCAAAATCTGTTCCCAACACACCTAAGGAATTGTGAAGTGGGCATAAGCCTAGTATGAAATATCTCCACATTTGGGGATGTCCAGCACATGTTTTGAAAAGGAAGTTTGATAAGTTGGAAGCTAAAACTGAAGTATGCATGTTTTTAGGGTATTCAAAGGAAACAAAGGGTTATTTATTCTATAATCATAAAGATAACAAAGTGTTTGTTAGCACACATGCCAAATTTTTGGAAGATGATTATATGAATAATTTTGATCCTAGAAATAAAGTTGTTTTGGCTGAAATGAATGAACCTGTACATGAACAACCATTAGATGAAACTAGGGATGATGTGGCTGTATTAGATACACCGCAAGATACTACTCATGAAATGTCTAGTACACAGGTGCCTCGTCGTAATGGGAGAATTGTTCGGCCTCCTATAAGATTCATAGGTTTGGAAGAAACTTATGAAGCTATCTTAGAAGAGATTGAATTGGATCCCTACATTTATGAAGAGGTTTGGGTCAAAGCTATGAAATCTGAATTAGATTCCATGTATTCCAATCAAGTTTGGGATCTTGTAAAGGCACCTAATCGCATTAAACCTGCTGGTTGCAAATGAGTTTACAAGAGGAAGAGAGGGATAGATGGAAAGGTTGAAACCTTTAAAGCAAGGCTAGTGGTGAAAGGGTATACACAAAAAGAAGGTATTGATTATGAAGAAACCTTTTCACCAGTAGCAGTGCTTAAATCTATCATAATTCTTTTATCTATTGTTGCTCATTATGATTATGAGATTTGACAAATGGATTTCAAGCCTGCATTTCTTAATGGCAATCTTGAAGAGGAAATCTATATGATGTAACCGGAAGGTTTCATAGCAAAGAACCAAGAGCATATAGTATGCAAGTTGAAAAGGTCCATCTAAGGACTTAAGTAAGCATCTAGATCATGGAACATCAGATTTGATCAAGCAATCAAGTCATTTGGTTTTGAACAAAATCTTGATGAACCATGTGTGTATAAAAGACATCCAGATAAAGTAGTAATGTTCATAGTCCTTTATGTTGATGCTATTCTACTCATTGGAAATGATATAGGGGTAATGTCATCAGTAAAGGTTTAGTTGTCAAGCCAATTTGATATGAAAGACTTGGGAGAGGCTAACTTTATTCTAGGGATCAAGCTTTGGCGAGATCGCAAGAATAAGATATTAGGCTTATCACAAGCTGGATATATAAATAAGGTTCTAGAACGTTTTAGCATGCAAAACTCTAAGAAAGGATTATTTCCTTTCAGACATGGAGTTCCTCTGTCTGATGACCAAAGGCCTAATACTTAAGAGGAAGTAGATATGATGAGACAAGTTCCTTATGCTTCTGCAGTAGGAAGTCTCATGTATGCCATGCTTTGTACTAGACCAGATATTTGTTATTGAGTTGGCATGGTCAGCTGATATCAATCAAATCCAGGACCAAAACATTGGTAAGCTGTAAAGCATATTCTTAAGTATCTACGGAGAACGAGACATAACTTGGAGGATTTGATACCCATTGGCTATACAGATTCAGACTTTCAATCGGATCTAGATTTCAGAAAGTCCACATCAGAATGTGTTTTCACCTTGGGAGGTGGAGCCATAACTTGGAGGAGTGTCAAGCAATCTCGTATTGCAGACTCCACCATGGAAGCGGAATATGTTGCTGCTTGTGAAGTAGCAAAGGAAGCTGTATGGCTCAAGAAATTCCTTTCTAACCTTGGTGTAATGAGAATGGAACAAGTTTCCATCACATTGTTTTGCGACAATAGCGGAGAAGTTGCATAATCAAAAGATCCAAGGAACCACAAGAAAGGAAAGCACATCGAGAGAAAGTACCACATCATTAGAGATATTATTGCTCGTGGAGATGTGGTAGTAGCAAAGATTGAAAGTGCAAATAATCTAGCAGATCCCTTTACCAAAGCCTTGCCTCAGAGGACCTCCGAGTTGCATTTGGAGGGAATGAGAGTTAGATTAGTGCACAATAGTCTTTAGGGCAAGTGGGAGATTGTTGTGTTTTGTGCCCTAGAATCCTATTGTATGATGCTATGTTTTATATTATGTATGACGTGATGTATGACTTAATATTGTAATTAATAAAGTTGTTTTATTATTCACTGAAATAATGGTAACATGAATATTTGGAGATTATTATATAGTCCATAAGATGCATAGTATGTGATTTATGTGATTTAGTCACAGAAGATATAAGTCACAAGTTCTTTGTAATCTTAGAATTTTAGTTTGTAGTCGGTGATGAAATTAAGCGTTTTATCTGTGAAGACTATAACATATTAACTAAGATGATTTGTCTTGATCATGGAAGTGAAGACTTCTAGTTGATATGTTTTAAGAGTTAAGCCATATTAAGCTAGACCATTGTGAGATTTATTATTCTTCTAAAGACTGTCAATAGAATAATAAATCTCACAACTTATATTTGCATGAACTTTTAATCCTGAAAGAATAATGGACCTGATCATAAAGTGTAGGTTGCTTTGATATATTAGGAGTGAGATCTAAAGTAACGGTCAAAACCTCAATATGTTGGGCAGCCACATTTAGTGTTGATGGAACATATATTCTCAAGATGTAATTCATAGTCTCTTAACGGAGATACAAAATATTCTCTTGAGATAAGTTTAATGGGTTTGTAATTTTGAGAGTTAGGCCTAACCACTTTGGTAAAAAATCACTAAAGTATATATTTATGAAATTGGATTTCATAAATATATGATGAATAACTTAGAAGGATTAAACCGGGTACTCAAGGATTAAGATCTTGTAATCTACAAAGTGGCAGTCTTCATTTATGACTTTGTATTACTACGAATATTTTATGAAGGGGTTGCATGTATAATAAAGTCTTGGGATATAATTTATTAATAAGGCTTAGAGTGCAATTATATTTATATAGTGGTATTAAATATAATTAATGGTAAATTTGGACTTGTAAAGAGTTGACAGAAAGGCCCAAGGCCCATTGGAGCTAGTGTCTTATTTGTTCCCTTTTGATCCCACTCCAAGCCACACATTAAAGCCTAATTGGAAAAGCCCAAAAGGCTAGCCCAATTAGATAATTAGTTATAAGAAGAGAAACATACATAATTTGTATGAAGATGAATTGGTATGTATGTGAGTGTTGGACACTCTTTGATTCTCTCTAGAAAACTTACACATATAACTGATTGATAGACCACACATCTTGGGCATCTAGTGGAATTGGAGTGAAGATTGAAAGTCTTCTCAAGAACTTCTGATCTTCAGTTTTGAATTTTACGGCTTCAAGGTACACTCTCTTGTTCTCTAATTTTGAAACTTATATGGCACATGTTATCAATTGTGAATGAAGTAGATCCGTTATAAAAGATTTTTCCGCTGCGCACATTTACTTTTCTAACAAGGTAATGTTGACACCTTACGACTTTCCTGTCATCACCGGCTTGAAGTTGGGTGGTGAGAGAATCCGTGTCAATGACTCCTTTTCTTCAAATGAAATCAAGAAACTTCTAGGTGTAATGCCTTCCAAAATAAGGAGTAAAAATGTTCCTCTGTTGTGGCTACGTGAGAACATTACCAAATGTGATATTGTGGCAAGGGGTACTCACATGTTCATGCTTCTTTTCATTGGGGCTTTCTTATGCCCAGATTTAGGCAGTACAGTGAACCTGCATTATTTATGAAGCTTGAGAAACAATGAGCAAATCAAGAATTATGACTGGGTGGTATGGCTTATGCAACCCTTTTGCATTTCATGACTCAGCTTTCTAGGCGTAGCCTTTCAAGCCTAGGTGGGGCTCCATTTGTATGGCTGATAAAGAAATTGCTCAGGCCCGTGTTGGCTTTGTGGTTTCAGGAATAGAAGGGACTTATTCTGAATTTATTCGAACTCTTCTGCAAGGTTATCTGACTGGCATATCGATATTTCTCTTCCTTTCTGATGTCAAATTTTCATCTTGCATATTCCTTTTCCATATTTCTGCTTGGTGACAACATTTGCATGTTGGATTTTTAGACTCCATCTTTTGAAGGATAAGAAGAGTAAAAAGGAAGAAGAAGAAGAAATTCCTTCCCCTTACCATGCTGGTAACTCTTCTAGTTCTTTCATGGAGACTTATCCCCATTTTTTGGCATGACAATATGAAGTGATGATTCCTGATAGACCATATAGTTCCATGCCTTTGAATAGGCCAGAGCACACACCAAACGTCCCTTGGCCCTATCCAGTGCGTTCTTGAAATTTTTAATTCCTTATCTTTATCTCTTCTTGGCTTACTGAATGGCTCATGATCTTGGTAGATTTGTGCTTCAGGTTGATGTCGATCTTGTGGAGGAAAGTATGCAAATGATTGGAGGTTTGCAATTATTGGCTCGTACTTAGTCTTCCTGATGTGTGATCAATGAGGCAAGTTGGGTATGCAATGATGTATTCCAAGTGGCTTTTGCTTGGATTTTTCTTGATCAATAACACTTGATTTTGTTGACTTTTTAGGTGAGTCGAATGGAAGCGGTTGATTCCGCCAAAAGAACTTTGGAGGACAGGATTAGAAACCTTAAACTTGAGAACCGTCAGTATGATCCTTGATTCTATGCAAGTCAAGAGGGAAATACAAAAGACAGTTCCTCTAGAGGTGGGTCGAGGAGGTCTTCTCGCAGGCAGACCCAGAGTCCCAATGATATTTGATTTGTATTTTTAATTTTTCCTACAAAACAAAAGGAAGTGTTCCTTACACAATCTTTTATTAACTTTCATGTTTTGCTCTTTGTCCTTGGAATTGTCCTTGATCATGTAGAAACTTTAACTGAAACAAGTTTAGATTTCACCTGATGAGATCTTGTAGTACCAATTTAAACTTATCTTGATTAACTCTAATGGAATCTGCACTTACTTGGATGAGGCAAAGCCGAATGCCCCTAGTTTAAGATTGATGAATCCTGAGAAATCAGTGGGTTGAAAATCTCCGGGCGTTAATGATCTTGAAGGCCAAGTCCTGAAAAGGCAGATAAAATCAGAGAAGACTGGTGGAGGCCGGTCTGGAATCCTCCGATAATAAAGTTAGTAGGTTGGAATAATAAAGAAATACTTCTGAGACTTATTATTCTTTTGTTCTAAAATGTCTGAATGAATTACCTCTTCGTAGAAAAATGTTTATATAGTGCACGGAACAGTTACTTGCTCTAATAACCACTCCTATTATTTGGGAATCCAACAAAATCTGAAGTAACTTCCACAATTCTTGTGGAAGTTACTTTGTATGGACCGGTGCTTCGATGCAGTTTGGTGGAGGCTTTGGTTTAGTTGGTGAGGATCACATGTTCAACTCCAAGATGCTTGTCCGTCCGTTGTTAGGGACGGACGAAGCTACCTTCGTCCATTATTCAGAATGGACGAAGTTACCTTGGACGAGTTTTTCATGCTCCCATCCCTCTATTTTTTTTCCTTTGGACGAAGCTTATGGACTAGTTTAGAGATGATACATTTTACAGCATCATCAGTTGCCCCCAGTCCATTGGTCGTCTGAGGAAATAAGTATGTTCAGATCGCCCTCTGGTTGGACGAATTTATATCAGTGACGACGTGCCATATGTTGTACTTCTGGGATGTCTATGCTTGGCATATACTGAACTTCATCAAATTTGTCCACAGTTTCGTTCGCTGAGGCTTCCTTTGCCAAGGCATCAGCTTCCATGTTCTCCTCCCTTGGGATTTGAACGAAGCTAGCTTCCTCAAACTTTTTTATAAGGCGCATCACCCTGTTGAGATACTTCCTCATTCGCACTTCCTTAACCTCATACATTCCATTCACTTGGCCCATGATTAACTGGGAATCTCCTAAGACGAGAAATGACTTCGCTTCTATAGACTTAGCCAATTCCAGCCCTTTGATAAGAGCTTTGTACTTAACTTCATTATTTGTTGCTTGGTACTGCAAACGAACTTTGTGTTTTAGCTTGTCCCCCTCTGGAGATTGCAAAACCACACCTATTCCTCTTGCGTACTGTGTAGATGAACCATCCACATGGACGATCCACCTCTGGCTATCTTCCATCTCACCTACATCGTCACAATTAAAGGTAAACTCTACAATGAAGTCTGCTAGAGCCTGAGCTTTTATGGCATGCCTTGGTTGGTACTTTATGTTAAACTCACTGAGCTCGATGGCCCATTGAACCAAACGTCCTGCAGCCTCTGACTTGTTCATTGCCTTCTTGAGTGGGTGATCCATCATGACGTTGATGACATGAGCCTAGAAATAATGCCTTAGTTTCCTGAAGGCTGTTATCAATGCAAAAGCCAATTTCTCCATTAAAGGATATCGTCCTTCTGCTCCCCTCAGTGCTTTGCTCATGTAGTATACAGGTCTTTGTACCTTGCCTTCTTCTCTCACTAGTGCTGAACTTACTGCGTATGGGGTGACTACCAAATACAAATATAGCTCTTCCCCTTGTACAGACGGGCTTAATAAAGGAGCCATGGTGAGATATGTCTTCAAATCTTCGAAAGCTTTCTGACACTCGTCAATCCATTCAAATGCTTTTTTAAGAACCTTGAAAAATAGTAAACGTTTGTCAGTAGCTTTAGAGACAAACCTGTTGAGGGTGGCAACTTGTCCGGTGAGGGACTGGACTTCTTTAACATTGTTCGGAGGCTTCATATTCAATATTGCTTGAATTTTGTCAGGGTTTGCTTCGATTCCCCTGTAGGAGACCATAAATCCTAGGAATTTCCCTGATGATACTCCAAAAGCACATTTGCTAGGATTCAACTTCATGTGGTACTGCCTCAGTGTGTCGAATGTCTCTTGCAGGTCGTCCAAATGCCTCTCCTCGTCCTGAGTTTTCACCAACATGTCATCTATGTAGACTTCCATATTCCGCCCGATCTGTGATCGAAACATGTGATTGAGCCGTCGTTGGTATGTTGCTCCAGCATTTTTCAAACCGAAAGGCATTACTTCATAGCAGAACAAGCCTTGACTGGTAATAAAGGACGTCTTCTCTTGGTCCGCTTCATCCATCCTAATCTGATTATATCCAGAGAAAGCATCTAGGAAGCTGAGTAACTTATGGCCCGCAGTAGAGTCTACCAATTGGTCAATGCGTGGCAACGGGTAACTATCCTTGGGGCAAGCCTTGTTTAGGTCAGTGAAATCAACACACATTCTCCATTTACCATTCGCCTTCTTGACCATTACCACATTAGCTAACCAGTCAGGATAGTATACTTCTCGAATGAACTTCGCCACAGTTAACTTCTGAACTTCTTCCTTAACAGCATTATCTCTCTCAGGGGCGAACACCCTCTTCTTTTGTCGCACTGGCTTGGAGGAAGGACATACACTCAGATGGTGGGTAATGACACTAGGATCTGTACCCGGCATATCTTCATGACTCCAAGCAAATACATCTCTATTTTTCTTTAAGAAGTTAATGAGGTCCTTCTTAACCTTCGCTTCCAGGTTTGCTCCAACCCTGGTACACCTCTCAGGGTTGTTTTCATCTAGGGGAATATCCTCCAACGCTTCGATGGGTTCTGCCATAACTTTTTTCTCTTCAATATTCATTGCTTGAATTTGTTCGTCTGTAGCTAGTATGGCTAGATAACATTCTCTAGCTGCTAGTTGGTCTCCTTGCACTTGTCCTACTCCATGCTCTGTTGGAAACTTCACCAATAAGTGATAAGTAGATGTGACTGCCTTCTAACTGTTCAAAGTTGGCCTTCCAATTATGACATTGTAGGAGGACGAACAATCTACCATAAGGAAGTTCACATCCTTGGTGATTTCTTGTGGGTAGGTCCCCACCGTCACTGATAATGATATAGTACCCACAGGCTGCACCTTCATCCCACCAAAACCTACTAGGGGGGAGCTTGCTGGACGGAGCCGATCTCGTCCTAACCTCATTTGCTGAAAAGCTGGATAATATAAAATATCTGCCGAGCTCCCATTATCCACCAGCACCCTTTTGGTCTTGTAGTCAGCAATAAGGAGAGTGATGACAATAGCATCGACATGTGGGTGGTGAATTCTCTCAGCATCCTCGTCTGTGAAAGTGATTGCTTGCTCGTCCATGATCCTTGCTCTAGGGGATCGTCCAGAGAGTTGGATGCTCTGCACTACCTTCAGATATGCCTTCTTGGATTTGGACGACTGTCCTACTGAACTTCCCCCTATGATGAATCTGATTTCTCCCAGCGGTGGTCGTGATGATTCTTCTACTTTCCCTTTCAATTTCTCGTCCTTATGGTCTCGTCTAAGAAAATTTCTCAGCTTCCCCTGTCTAATGAGATTCTCAATCTGTTGTTTCAAATCAAAACACTTGTCCGTATCATGCCCATGATCTTTATGGAAACGACAATACTTATTCCTATTGCGCTTGTTGGGATCTCCTTTCATCTTCTTCGGCCACTTCAAGGAAGGCTCGTCCTTGATTTGCATAAGGACTTGCTCCAGTGGCACGTTCAAAGGGGTATATTATTGATTCCACACTGAAGAGCCTGACTTCTTATTATCTCGGTCCCTCTTGTCTTCTGTTCGACCCTTCTTTGGACGAGGTGCTTGTTCGGAGTGACGAGTAGGGTTTGTTTCCATTCTCTCAGCTCTTTTCCTCTTCTTAGCTATGATTGCGTCTTCTGCGTTCATGAAATTTTGGGCTGAATGGATGAGTTCGGCCATGGACTGAGGCTCTTTTTCATAAAGTTTATGTATAAACAAGTCAGAATTAACCCCATTATGGAAGGCTTCCAATAGTAGTTTGTCATCTACCTCGTCCACGATTAGGGCTTCCCTGTTGAAGCGTGTGATGAAGGAACGCAGGCTTTCATTATCTCCTTGCTCTATAGTTAACAAGTTGAACGAGGAACGCTTGTGTCTTTGTCCCCCAATGAAATTATTGACAAACAATTTGCTCAGCTCCTCGAAAGAACTTACTGAGTTCGAGGGTATTTTGCTGAACCAGACTCGCGCGGGCCCTTTGAGGGTGGTGGGGAAGGCTCTGCACATTATCTCATCTGGAACCCCTTGAAGGTGCGTGGTAGTCTTGAAGGTGGCAATATGGTCAAAAGGGTCACGTGTTCCATCATAAGAATCCAAAGAAGGCATCTTGAATTTCAGAGGCAAAGGATGGCCATTAATAGAGGCTGTGAAGGGGGAATCCGTTCGGTGAACCAAGTCTTCTACAGGGTTAGTTTTCCGCATGTTCTCCCTCATTTCATCCATGACTTTCTTCATCTCATCCATCTCCTTCTCCAAATGTGGCATCCTTCTTGGTGCGGTATCTCTCGATTGGCTTCCTGGCTCTACATTCCTTCCAACTCCTTGGCTCTGACCATGCTCTTCTCCATAGGCTTCGTGCCGTTGTTCTCTAAGATTAACTCTCCTCCTTAATTCCTAGTTCTGGCGGGTTAATTCCGCCACGGCAGCGGCCATAGACTGCACATGTTGGATAGATGGAGGTTGCATGGTAGGCGCCGATCGTTGGTCACGATGGGGGTTACTGGAAGCGTCTCTACCCTCTTGAGGGCTTGGACTAGTGGCCCTTGATCTTGTCTGAACCATTTCAACCCTTTGTCGGAGAAAGGAATCGCAGAACTCCACAGTTGAAGTTCAAGGGTGATTAATTTCCTTTCCCATAGACGGCGCCAACTGATGAATCCTGAGAAATCAGTAGGTTGAAAATCTCTGGGAGTTAATGATCTTGAAGGCCAAGTCCTGAAAAGGCAGATAAAATCAGAGAAGACCAGTGGAGGCCGGTCTGGAATCCTCTGATGATAAAGTTAGTAGGTTGGAATAATAAAGAAATACTTCTGAGACTTATTATTCTTTTGTTCTAAAATGTCTGAATGAATGACCTCTTCATAGAAAAATGTTTATATAGTGCACAGAACGGTTACTTGCTCTAATAACCGCTCCTATTATTTGGGAATCCAACAAATTCTGAGGTAACTTCCACAATTCTTGTGGAAGTTACTTTGTATGGACCGGTGCTTTGATGCAGTTTGGTGGAGGCTTTGGTTCAGTTGGTGAGGATCACATGTTCAAGTCCAAGATGCTCGTCCATCCGTTGTTAGGGACGGACGAAGCTACCTTCGTCCATTATTCAGAATGGACGAAGTTACCTTGGATGAGTTTTTCATGCTCCCATCCCTCTATTCTTTTCCTTTGGACGAAGCATATGGACGAGTTTAGAGATGCTACATTTTGCAGCATCATCAAAGATGAATGCATGATTTTTGAAAATCTTGATGATTAATTTTTTTTTGAAAAGATTATGATGGTGGTTTCCCTTTTTTCTTTTTGAAAATGAATGCGCCATGGGTGAATGCCTCTAGATTAAGAGATATATTCAGGAGCTTGGAAAAAATCTTAATTTGATCAATTTTTGAAAATAATAATGCAAGTGATGTTTTTTGGAAACAAATGAGTTAGGCATGTCTGAATACCCTAGTTTAACCAATAAAATCTTTTTGAGTGTTTTATGGTCCTGAAAATAAAATTCTTGAAAACACAAAATTGCATGAAATTGCACAAATGAGTGATGGCAAGGCTGAGTGCCACTTGGCATTTGAGGAGTGCCGTTTGGCACTTGGCCACGCCATGACACTTACACCAAGGTGGGCCAACTCCTCATGCTTTTCCAATGTGTGTTTCACGTTTTCGTGTTTTTTGAAAAATATTTTCTTTGTTTAATATCATGAAATACTCTCATACTCAGCTACAAACTCTTTGAAACCTATTTAAACCTAAATTAGGAATAGATGTAGCTTATATTAATGATCTCTCCTGCAACAAATCTGTAGGAAAAGTAAATCTGCATAGTGAAAAAATTAACTGATCTACTTCATTCACAATTGATAACATGCATTATGTAAGTTTCAGAATATAGAACAAGAGAGTGTACTCTGGTGCGGTGAATTTCAAAAAAAAGATCAGAAGTACTTGGGAACACTTTTAATCTTCACTCCAATTCCACTAATGCTGAAGGTATGTGGTCTCTCAATCAGTTATATGTGTATGTTCTAGAGAGAATGAGAGTGTCCAACACTCACATACAAAACGTTTCATGCACTTGTGATTGTTACAAAAATCTGTATGTTTCTCTCCTATAATTGATTATCTAATTGGGCTAGCCTTTTAGGCCTTTCCAATTGGGCTTTTATATGTGGCTTGGAGTGGGACCGAAAGGGAACAAATAAGACACTAGCTCCAATGGGCATTAGGCTTTTCTGTCAACTCTTGACAAGTCCAAAGTTATCATCAATTATATTTAATATTACTATATAAATATAATTGAACTCTAAGCCTTATTAATAAATTACATCCCAAGACTTTATTGTACATGCAACCCCTTTATAAAATATTCGCAGTAACACAAAGTCATGAATGAAGATTGCCATTTTGTGAATTACTACATCTTAATCCTTGAGTACCCAGTTTAATCCTTTAAGTTATTCATTATATATTTATGAAATCCAATTTCATAAATATATACTTTAGTAACTGTTTACCAAAGTATTAGGCCTAACTTTCTGAATAACAAACTCATTAAACTTATCTCAAGGGAATATTTTGTATCTCCATTAAGAGACTATGAATTCCATCTTAAAATATATATTCCACCAACACTAAATGTGGCTGCCTAACATACTGAGGTTTTGATTGTTGCTTTAGATCTCACTCTTGATATATCAAAGCAACCTACACTTCATGATCAGGTCCATTATTCTCTCAGAATTCAGAGTTTATGTAAATATAAGTCGTGAGATTTATTATTCATTTGACAGTCGTTAGGAGAATAATAAATCTCACAGTGGTCCAGTTCAATATGTCTTGACTCTTAAAACATATCAACACATCAACTAGAAGTTTCCACTTCCATGATTAAGACAAATCATCTTAGTTGATATGTTATAGTCTTCGCAGATAAAATGTCCAATTTCATCACGGATTATAAACTAATATTTTGAGTTTACAAAGAACTTGTGATTTACATCTTTTGTGACTTTTCACATAAATCACATACTATGCATCTCATGGACTATATGATAATGTCCAAATATTCATGTTACCATTATTTCAGATAATAATAAAACAACTTTATTAATTACAATATTAAGTCATACATCTTGTCATATATAATGTTATACATAATATAATACATAGCATCATACAATAAGATTCTAGGGCACAAAACCCAACAATCTCCCACTTGCCCTAAAGACTATTGTGCACTAATCTAATTCCCATTCTCTCCAAATGCGACTCGAAGGTCCTTTGAGGCAAGGCTTTGGTAAAGGGATCTGCTAGATTATTTGCACTTTCAATCTTTGCTACCACCACATCTCCACGAGTAATAATATCTCTAATGATGTGATACTTTCTTTCGATGTGCTTTCCTTTCTTGTGGTTACTTAGATCTTTTAATTGTGCAACTGTACAACTATTGTCGCAAAACAATGTGATGGGAACTTGTTCCATTCTTATTACATCAAGGTCAGAATAGAATTTCTTGAGCCATACAGCTTCCTTTGTTGCTTCACAAGCAGCAACATATTCTGCTTCCATGGTGGAGTTTGCAATACAAGATTGCTTGACACTCCTCCAAGTTATGGCTCCACCTCTTAAGGTGAAACCACATCCTGATGTGGACTTTCTGAAATCTAGATCCGATTGAAAGTCTGAATCTATATAGCCAATGGGTATCAAATCCTCACTTCGATAAACAAGCATATAATCTCTTGTTCTCTATAGATACTTGAGAATATGCTTTACAGCTTGTCAATATTTTGGTCCTGGATTTGATTGATATCAGCTGACCATGCCAACTGAATAACAAATATTTGGTCTAGTACAAAGCATTGCATACATGAGACTTCCTACTGCAGAAGCATAAGGAACTTGTCTCATTACATCTACTTCCTCTTAAGTCTTATGATAGAAATAAGAGTGTGGTAGCGAAAAAAAATAACGGATCTACTTCATTCGCAATTGATAACATGCACTATGTAAATTTCAGAATTTAATAACAAGAGAGTGTACCTTGGTGTGGTGAATTTCAAAACAAAGATTGTAAGCACTTGGGAATACTTTTAATCTTTACTCCAATTCCACTAATGCCCAAGATATGTGGTCTCTCAATCAGTTATATAAATTTGTTCAAGAGAGAATTCAAGAGTGTCCAACACTCATATACACCATTTCATGCATGTATTTTCTCATTTTAAATTTTGTATGTTTCTCTCCTTATAATTGATTATCTAATTGGGTTAGCCTTTTGGATATTTCCAATTGGGCTCTACTATGTGGCTTGGAGTGGGACCAAAAGGGACCAATAAGACACTAGCTCCAATGGGCCTTGGGCCTTTCTGTTAACTCTTGACAAGTCCAAAGTTACCATTAACTATATTTAATACCACTATATAAATATAGTTGCACTCTAGGCCTTATCTATAAATTAAATCTTAAGACTTTATTGTACATGCAAACCCTTCATAAAATATTCATAGTAATACAATGTCATAAATGTAGACTGTCACTTTGTAAATTACTACATGTTAATCCTTGAGTACCTGGTTTAATCCTTTTAAGTTATTCATCATTTATTTATGAAATCCAATTCCATAAATATATACTTTACTAATTTCTTACCAAAGTGGTTAAGCCTAACTCTCTGAATAACAAACCTATTATACTTATCTCAAGGGAATATTTTGTATCTCCGTTAAGAGACTATGAATTCCATCTTGAGAATATATGTTCTATCAACATTAAATGTGGCTGCCCAACATACTGAGGTTTTGACCACTATTTTAGATCTCACTCTTGATATATCAAAGCAACCTACACTTTATGATTAGGTCCATTATTCTCTCAGGATTAAGAGTTCATGCAAATATAAGTCATGAGATTTATTATTCATTTAACAGTCGTTAGGAGAATAATAAATCTCACAGCGGTCCAGTTCAATATGTCTTAACTCTTAAAATATATCAACACATCAACTAGAAGTCTCCACTTCCATGATCAAGACAAATCATCGTAGTTGACATATTATAGTCTTCGTAGATGAAATGCCCAATTTCATCACCGATTACAAACTATAATTCTGAGTTTACAAAGAACTTGTGACTAATATCTTCTGTGACTAAATCACATAAATCACATACTACGCATCTCATGGACTATATGATAATGTCTGAATATTCATGTTACCATTATTTTAGATAATAATAAAACAACTTTATTAAACACAATATTAAGTCATACATAATGTCATACACAATGTCACATTTAATATCATACATAGCATCATATAATAGGATTTGAGGGTACTAATCCTAGCAATCTCCTACTTGTCCTAAAGACTACTGTGCACTAATCTAACTCCCATTCCCTCCAAATATGACTTGAAAGTCCTTTGAGGCAAGGCTCTAGTAAATGGATTTGCTAGATTGTTTGCACTTTCAATCTTTGCTACCACCACATCTCCACGAGCAACAATATCTCGAATGATATGGTACTTCCTTTCAATGTGCTTTCCTTTCTTGTGATTCCTTGGATCTTTAGATTGTGCAACTGCTCTACTATTGTCACAAAACAATGTGATTGGAACTTGCTTCATTCTCATTACACCAAGGTCAGAAAGGAATTTCTTGACCCATATAGCTTCCTTTGCTGCTTCACAAGCAGCAACATATTCTGCTTCTATGGTGGAGTCTGCAATACAAGATTGCTTAATACTCTGCCAACTTATGGCTCCATCTCCCAAGGTGAAAACACATCCTAAAGTGGATTTTCTAAAATCTAGATCTGATTGAAAATCTAAATCCGTATAGCCAATGGGAATCAAATCCTCACATCGGTAAACAAGCATATAATCTCTCGTTCTCCTTAGATACTTGAGAATATGCTTTACAGCTTGCCAATGTTTTGGTCCTGGATTTGATTGATATCGGCTGACCATGCCAACTGAATAATAGATATCTAGTCTAGTACAAAGCATGGCATACATGAGACTTCCTACTGCAAAAGCATAAGGAACTTGTCTCATCATATCTTCTTCCTCTTGAGTCTTAGGCCTTTGGTCATGAGACATAAGAACTCCATGTCTGAAAGGAAGTAATCCTTTCTTAGAGTTTTGCATTCTAAATCGTTCTAGAACCTTATCTATATATCTAGCTTGTGGTAAGCCTAACATCTTATTCTTATGATCTCGCCAAAGCTTGATCCTTAGAATAAAGTCAACCTCACCCAAGTCCTTCTTATCAAATTGGCTTGACAACCAAACCTTTACTGATGACATTACCTCTACATCATTGCTAATGAGTAAAATATCATCAACATAAAGCACTAGGAACATTACTACTTTATCTCGATGTCTTTTGTACACACATGGTTCATACCAAGATTTTGTTTAAAACCAAATGATTTGATTGCTTGATGAAATATGATGTTCCATGACCTAGATGCTTGCTTAAGTCCATAAATGGACCTTTTCAACTTGCATACCATATGCTCTTGGTTCTTTGTGATGAAACCTTCCAGTTGCATTATATAGATTTCCTCTTCAAGATTGCCATTAAGAAATGCAGTCTTGACATCCATTTGCCAAACCTCATAATCAAAATGAGCAGCAATGGATAAGAGAATTCTGATAGATTTAAGCATTGCTACTGGAGAAAAGGTTTCATCATAATCAATACCTTCTTTTTGTGTATATCTTTTCACCATTAGCCTTGCTTTAAAGGTTTCCACCTTTCCATCTATCCCTCTCTTTCTCTTGTAAACCCATTTACAGCCAACAAGTTTAATTCTGTTAGGCGCTTTTACAAGATCCCAAACTTGATTGGAATACATGGAATCTAATTCAGATTTCATAGCTCGAACCCAATGATGTGCATCTATATCATTCATTGCCTCTTCATAAGTGTAGGGATCTGATTCAGCCACTTCTGAAATAGCTTCATAAGTTTCTCCCAAACCTATGAATCTTATAGGAGGCCAAACAATTCTCATACTACGACGAGGCACCTGTGTACTAGACATGCCATAAGTAGTATCTTGTGGTGTATCTAATACAGCCACATCATCCCTAGATTCATCCATTGGTTGTTCACTTAGAGGTTCATTCATTTAAGCCAAAAACAACTTTATTTCTAGGATTAAAATTATTCACATAATCATCCTCCAAAAACTTGGCATGAGTGCTAACAAACACTTTGTTATCTTTATGATTATAAAATATATAACCCTTTGTTTCTTTTGAATACCCTAAAAACATGCATACTTCGGTTTTAGCTTCCAACTTATTAGATTTCCTTTTTAACACATGTGCTGGACATCCACAAATGTGAAGATATTTCATACTAGGCTTACGCCCACTCCACAATTCCTTAGGTGTGTTAGGAACAGATTTTGATGGAATTAAATTCAAAATATGCATTACAGTTTTTAGTGCATATCCCCAAAAGAAAACAGGTAAAGTTGAATAACTCATTATGGACCTAATCATTTCCAAAAGAGTCTTATTCCTTCTTTCTGCTACACCATTCTGTTGGGGAGTTCCAGATGCAGCCAATTGGGATACAATCCCATTTTGAGTTAAGTAATCCTTGAAATCCCCAAGAAGGTATTCGCCAACACAATCAGATCGAATGGCCTTTATGCATTTACCCAATTAATTCTTAACTTCAGCCCTAAACTCTTTGAACTTTTCAAAGGCTTTGTGCAATTGTTTCCAAGCTGATTAACAAACGCACTTATGGAGTAGCCGACAATATGCGGAAATTTTTTGGCTTGGCCCTATGCTTTGTTAGAGAATTTTTGCTTTACTCTGGAAGACACGATTTTACGGATGCTCAAGCCATAAGTGTGGTGAGTCAAATTAAGGATGGTGATAATCTTATTTCTATGATCTTGGCAGAAACTCTTCTAGGACTGGACGCTGTATTTCATGGTGGAGAATCTCAAAACTTCATTGGGAGTCCGTTGACTTTGCAGATATGGCTGATGGAGAGACTGGATATGATTGCCAAGCCTACAACTGATAATTATGGTCCTAGCAATTTTCTTAGTAGGACTGTCATCAAAACTGAGTGCCAAACTGAAAGCGACTAGGTGAAATTTTTGAATATGAAATCCAGTGCCTCAATCCGATGGAACTATTATTGGTGGAAGTGCCTACCCCTTTTACTGTAGTCTCCAGGATTAGATCACATCTTCATTGTTGGATTGTTGAGGGCAACTTTCTACAAGGTAGATAGACTCTTGAGGCAATTCTAATATGAGTAAGGAATGCCTGGTGGAAAAGGAAGAAGACCTTTCGCTCCTGTGGACATAAATCCTACTTCAATAAGGAACATGCTGTTGGGCTTAGAGATGGCTAACCAAGTGGACCAGTCTTTTGTCAAGGTTCACTTTCACAAGATGACTACAAAGTACTTTAGCTGGATGGTGGACAAGATTGCTAACAAGTAAATTGAGATGGTTGCTATGAGAAAGCAGTTTCTCAAAGATAACTGGGAAAGACATGATGATGACAACTATGAATTTAAAAGAAGGGACAAGGATGACAAAGTACCTAGCACAAAGGAAATCAATGATCAACCTAAAGAGAAAAGGCTGAAGACAAAGTGACCTTCTTATTTTTGGTTTTGAACATGTTTATTTAGAAGTTGATGTAAAAACTCTTATGTTTAGGAATTATTTAGGACTTGCAGGTTAAGGGTTCTGTTTAAGATGTAGGTTTTTGGGGTTTGGTTTTTTTCTTTGGTTTGGTTTAAGGTTTGGGTTCTTGAGGTTTGGTTTGGTTTCGGGTTTGGCTTCTTTAGGTTTAGTTTTTTGGATTTTGTGTAATGACATGGTTTAATGGAATGGTTGAATTTTCAAAAATTTTGTTTAATGGGCAAATGGTGGTTTTGGGAAATTGTGACCAGACCAATGCATGGTTGCCTACGTACCCCCTTTGTAGAAGGATTAAGTCATCACGTAGTTCATTGATTTTTTATTTGCCTTAATTTATTCCTAGGCTGTCCTTTCTGGTTTTCAACCTACCTTCTTTTTTTTTTTTTTGGATATCAAGCCCAAGAAGGGATATAACATAATTTACGACCACTTCAAACGTGGTGCTTTCAGACTACCACCTCAGACGTGGTATTTCTTCAATTGATCCATGTTGGTTGGCTCAAGTGAAAGAGTTTACATCCAAGTCCATCAACCTTACTGCTCCCCCAGAGTATATCTGCTTGATAATGTATGGGCTTGCCCCATTTTGCTTGAACTTCCCGTTTGCATCTTGAACTGTGGCTTGGATTTCTTTCAACACTAAATCCCCCAACTTCAAATCCCTAGTTCTTACTTTCTTGTCAAAAGCTTTCCTAAGCATCCTTTGGTAACCTTGAATATGATAAAAGGCTTTGAGTCTTTTTTCATTCAGCATGTATAACTGGTCATATATGCTTTGCAACCAATTTGCTTTAGGGATTTCACTTTCCAATACTGTCCTTAGTGAATGCACACCCATTTCAATGGGAAGGACTGCTTCCTTCCCATACACCAATGAATAAGGAGTGGCTCCTGTGGAAGATCAAATTGATGTTTTATACCCCTAAAGTTCATAGATTAATTGTAGATGCCAGTCTTTGTAGTTCTTTGTGCTCTTCTTCAAGATCCGCCCTATATTTTTGTTAGCAGCCTTAGCAGCTCCATTGGTCTGAGGACAGTAAGGTGAAGACTTGTGGTGTTGAATACCGAACTGTTGTAGCAGCTTCTCTATTTCTTCCTTGAAATGTTGCCCATTGTCTGAGATAATTTCATGTGGTACTCCATATCTGTAGATGATATTGGTTTGAATGAATTGAGCAACTTTCTTTGAATTCAGAACCTTGTATAAGGCAGCTTCTACCCATTTAGTGAAGTAATCAATGGCTACAAGTATGTTCATGGCCATTGGATGCTGTTGGGTGAATTTTCCCAATAATGTCTATCCCCTATGTAGAGAATGGCCCAAGTGATGTCATGGTATGTAATGGCATGGGTGGCATGTGCTTCAGATCTCCATGGCCTTAGCATTGATGGCATTTTCGAACATAAGTTGCATAGTCAGCTTCCATAGTAATCCAGTAATAGCCCTATCTCATTATCTTCCTTAACAGGATGTGTGCATTCATATGTGGCCTATAACTTTACTCACGAACCTCTTCAATTATTTTCTGTGCTTTCTTGGCAATTACACAAAGGAGATGAATTCCATCATATGATCTTTTGTAAAGCCTTTCACCACAAATAATGTAATTAGTAGACAACCTCTGAATGGTTAATTGGTCGTTCTTATTTGCAGATGGTGGGTATGTCCCATCCTTGAGGTATTGTAAGATGTCTAAATACCATTCACCTTCCCCATTCTTTCCCTCATCTTCTTCTATTGTCATGCAATAAGCTGGTTCCTCTTTTACTTCCACCACTATTGGTCTTGTTTCGTCTTCCTTAGGCCCATTCATCATGGATGCCATTGTTGCTAAAGCATCTGCAATTTGATTCTACATCCTTAGCACATATTGGTACTGGATCTTGTTGAATTTCGAGGCCCACCTCTGAAGACATTCATGATAAGGCATCATCCTCTCTTCCTTGATCTTCCATTTATTCTAAATTTGGGAGATTATCAAAGCTGAGTCACCATACACCTCCAACTCTTTCACCCTTAGGCCTAGAGCTACTCGTAACCCTATAATGCAAGCTTTATATTTAGTAGCATTATTGGTGGCAGGAAAGTTGAGTTTGCCAGAAAATGGGATATGTGTCCCTTTTGGAGAGATTAAGAGAACTCCAACTCCACTTCCATATCGAAGTACATCTTCCATGATTCTACTTCAATCCCCATGATATCTTCATCCGGAAAGTCTCCTTGGATCTCTTCAGCTTCTTCTGGTGAACAATGGGCTAAGTGATTAGCAATTGCTCTTTCTTTCACAAATTTCTGAGTCACATACTTAATGTCAAATTCTGACTAAAGCAAAACCCATTTAGCAATCTTCCTATCTTGCACAGGCTTTTCCATTAAGTACTTCAAAGGATCCATTCTTGCAATCAACAAGACCTTGTAAGCAAGCATATGATGTTTGAGTTTGCGGGTTACCCATACAAGTGCTACGCATGTCTTCTCTAGTGGTGAATACTTTTCTTCATAAGACAACATCTTTTTGCTGATGTAGTAGATCACATTCTCTTTTCTAGTCTCCTCTAGGTATTGAGCAAGTAAAGCCCCCATTGCTGTATCTGTAGTGGTGAGATACAACAATAATGGCTTTTTAGGTATCGATGTGACGAGTATTGGTGGCTTCATCAGATAATTCTTGATCTTTTCAAAGGCTTCTTGGCATTGTTCATTCCACATTGTAAGAACTTCCTTCTTGAGTAGTTGAAAGATTGGTTCACATGTCATGGTGAGCTGAGCTATGAACCTGTTGATGTATTGTATCCTCCCCAGAAATCCTCAGATCTCCTTCTCAGTTCTTAAAGGCTTCATCTCTACAATGGCCTTGATTTTGTTGGGATCGACTTCTATTCCTCTTTGGCTTACAATAGACCCCAATAGCTTTCTAGATGTGACCCTGAAAGTGCACTTCTTATTCAACCACAACTTGTAGAACCAAATTCTTTCAAAGAACTTCCTCAAAGTCGGTATATGCCCTTCACGGTCCTTGGACTTGACTATCATATCATCAACATAAACCTCTACTTCTTTGTGGATCAAATCATTTAGCAAAGTGGTGGCTGCCCATTGGTAAGTAGCATCAACATTTTTAAGGCTAAATGGCATGACCTTGTAGCAATATGTCCCCCATGGAGTAATAAAGGAGGCTTTCTCCGTATCTTCTGCAGCCATCTTAATCTGATTGTACCTTGAAACTCCATCCATAAATGATAGCAAAGCATGACCTGCTGTGTTGTCAATGAGGATATCAATGTGAGGTAAAGGAAAGTCATCTTTTGGGCTGGCCTTATTCAGATCTCGAAAGTTTACACACATTTTGACCTTCCCATCCTTCTTTGGTACCAAAACCACATTAGCTAACCACTCTAGATAGTTGACCATCCTCAGGAATCTTGCATTATACTGTTTCTCAACTTCTTCCTTAATCTTGAGAGTCCATTTTGGCTTCATCCTTCTCAACCTCTGCTTGACCGGCTTCATGGTTGGATCTAGTGGAATGCAGTGCTGTACTATATCTATATCAATCCCAGGCATGTCTTTGTATGACCACGCAAAGACCTCTTCAAACTCTGTCAGGAGTGCCATTAATGCATCTTTATCTGCAATGGTTAGGGTATTGCCCACTTGTATCATTTTGGGTTCATCATCAATTTCTAGGTTAATGGGTTGGGTTTCTTCTTTTGTGGGTTCTAGGTGTCCTTGTTTTAATTCCTTATTATTAAGAGTTTCTTTACCAATTTCAAAAATAAAAACATTCAAAGCCAACAAATAAGCAGAATTAGAAATCATATTATAAGGAAAAGAGTTCTAAATAGACTCAATAGACTTAACTAAATTAGACTCAACTGGAAAACTATCATAAACAGACTTAACAGGAATAGAAATACTAGCAGAAATAGACTCAGTAAGGACAAAAACAATGTTCTTGGCAGGGGTGACTGGCTCGACGGTCTTGATCTTTTTGGCAAGAGTGGCTAACTTGACGGTCTTGATCTTCTACACAGAGCTTCCATGGGGTGGGTAGCTCCATCCCATGCTCAGTTCTTCAATTCAGTAATGGTTTCAACGATGGCAAGTGGCTTTTAGTAAGTCCCTTCTTCCCTTAGCATCAGTACTGCGGGATATTCATCCATATAATCCGTGGCTTCTTCATCAATCTCCATATTAGTAGGCTTGTCGGTCACAAAAGCATCCAGGCGCTCTATGTTGTCCATCCACTCATCAAACAAATCGCGCTTCCCTTTATTGCCCAAGTAGATGTGTTGAAGGAGATGCTCTGACTCACCTCCTTCCATCCTTTCATTATTATGTTCAGCATTCTCAAGTGTCATGAGTCTAAGACTGTGGACCATCATTTTTTGGTCTAGAGTGGCCAACCTAGCATTTATATCATCCTCTTCTTTGGTATGTAGGGTCGGTGTGCCAGGTTCTGAATCATAATATGACCTCAACTCTGGAATCTCTTTTTCATACTTGTCATATCAAGGACCAAACCTTGAGCTAACATCAATGATACAGCTCCAATCTGAGGGAAGCCCATAGGGTTAATCCTCATAGTCCACATCATTAGGTTGTCTAACCTCCTCTCTTGCATCTTTTAATACATTTATCAGCCTGTATTGGTCACTATCAGTGTCACTCCACATGTTAGCTTCGACATCATCTTCAATATTTTCATCATAATAGTCTACATCATCATCATATTCTTCATAGTAAAGCTCTGCGTCTTTACCTTCTCTATCATAAGGGGGTTCACCCCAATCATTGCAACCTTTATTGGCTATCGTAGTCTTCACTGTTGTTGCTCTCATTATTGTTGTTGCTGTCATCATCACTATGTCCACTGCCATTGCTGCTGCTGTCATTACTACTATCACTCTTGGCATCACTTCCTTCATCATCATCACTAGGCTGCTCACCCTTCCTCATCTTCATCATTGGCTTTAAGTTCATACGGGCTCTTCAATGCATGCTGGTAAACCTCCCAATATTCTTCTTCTTCTATATTGCAGATGGGATCTCTAGGGAGTGTAATCATAGCATCAAGGTCCATGTAATCAATGTTGGAAAATCTGGTTTTGTATCTCATACAAAACACACAGCAGAAGCAATAAACATGGATCTACTTCAATCATGAAAGATAACATGTAACCTTGAATTCTAGAACAAAGAACAGGAAGCATACCTTGATGCAGTGAATTTCAAAACCATGACTTGAGAATACCTTTAATCTTCATCTCAATTTCACATGGTGCCCAAGAAGTGTGGTCTCTCAATCAGTCTTTTTGTATATTGATTCTTAAAGAAAAATCCTTCTTTTTATCCTTTTTTGGAGAAAAACTGATTTCTTTATTCTTTTTATCATACATACATTATAACTACCTTGGTAGTTTCTTTATTTAATAACTCTTATTAAATAAAAACTAATTATCTCATTGGGTTAGCCTTTTGGGCCTACCCAATTGGGCTTTAGTTTGTAGCTTGAGATGAGACTAAAGGGAACAAATAAGACTCTAGCTCCAATGGGCCTTGGGCTTTTCTGTCAACTCTCAACAAGTCCAAAGTTACTATTAATTATATTCGATACCACTATAAGAATATAATTGCACTCTAGGCCTTATTAATAAATTATATCCCAAGACTTTATTATACATACAACCCCTTCATTAAAATATTCGTAGTAATACAAAGTCATGAAATAGACTGCCACTTTGAAGATTACTACATCTTAATCCTTGAATACCCAGTTGAATCCTTTATGTTATTCATCATATATTTATGAAATCCAATTCCATAAATATATACTTTAGTAATTCCTTACTAAAGTGGTTGGGCCCAACACTCTGAATAACCAAACTCATTAAACTTATCTTAAAGGAAAATTTTATGCCTCCATTAAGAGACTATGAATTCCATCTTGAGAATATGTTCCATCAACACTAAATTTGGCTGCTCAACATACTGAGATTTTGACCATGACTTATAGATTTCACTCCTGATATATCAAAGCAACCTACATCTCATGATCAAGTCCATTATTCTCTCAGGATTTAGAGTTGATGTAAATAGAAGTCGTGAGATTTATTATTAATTTGATAGTCATTAGGAGAATTATAAATCTCACAGCAGTCCAGTTCAATATGTTTTAACTCTTAAAACATATCAACATATCAACTAGAAGTCTCCACTTCCATGATCAAGACAAATCATCTTAGTTGATATGTTATAGTCTTCGCAGATGAAATGCCTAATTTCATCACCGACTATGAACTAAAAATTCTGATTTTACAAAGAATTTGTGATTTATATCTTCTGTGACTTTTCACATAAATCACATACTATGCATCTCTTGACTAAGATAATGTCTCATTAGTTCATTTGAAGATAGTCTCATATAATTAAACTATTTAATTATTTATGACATGCCAAGAAGTTGGATTTTAGGGCATAAACCCCAACAATCTCTCACTTGCCCTCAAAGACAATTTACCATGTATCCGACACCTATTTCCCTTTAAAGTAATTCATAGTCACTCTAAGGCAAGGTTTGGAAACAAGTTTCGGTCAGATTTATTGCATAAATTATCTTTTCTACTACTACTTTTCACGTACTCTTATCTCTCTAATGAGATAATATTTATGCTTAATGTGTATCTTCACCACCTAGGATGAACACATATCTTGAAGTCTAACTTCATGAATAACAATCAAACTATAAGTCAGTATTTGTACATCTAGTAACCATCAAAACTTCACTTTTGTGGACAAGCTATAATCCCTTAATCTCCTAAGATATTTGAGTATATGCATTACTCTCACTAAATTAAGTGATCTTTGATTCAATTGATATTTGCTTACTATGCCCATCGCAAAATAGATATTTAGCCTAGTATTTAGCATAGCATAAAGACTTCCTATTGATTTAATATAAGGAACCGTCTTAATATGCTTTTCCTTTTATTTGTCTTAGGACTATAGTCTTATATAAAGGAACTTCAAACTTAAAAGGAAAGAATCATTTCTTAAGGTATTTCATGCTACACTTGGCTAGAATCTAATCTACTTAAGCAGTTTGAGATAGACCCAACATCTTAATTTATGAATTTTAACAAAGTTATAATTCTTAAGATGTGACTAGTCTTTTCTAAGTACTTTATATCAAACTGGACTAGACAACCAAAAACACCATTGATGACAATAACTCTGCATCATTCTAAATGATTAGAATGTCATCAACATACATTAAGAGATTTATTATTCTATATAGCTTCACACACATAAGGCCTTTTAATACTTTATCAAAATCAAACAATTTGATTGCTTGATCAAAGATGATATTTTATGATTTAAATGCTTGCTTTAGTCCATAAATGGACTTTAAGCAACTTGCATACTAAACACTACTAGTTCTTTGCTATGAACAAGTCTACTTACATTATATAGATGTCTTCCTCAAAATTGCTACTAAAAGAAGCTTTCTTGATATCCATTATAATATTTCATCCAAATGAAATATAATGAATAAGAGAATCTAGATAGAGTCAAACTTGACTATTGATGAAAAAATCTTTTCATAGTCAAACCATTTCTTTCTGAATAAACCTTTTTGCCACTAGTCTTGACTTTGAAGGTTTGTACCTTCAAATCTATCAATCTTATTTACTTGTAGACCTATTTGAAAACAATAGGCTTAATGCCATTAGGCGCCTCTACAAGTTCTAGACTTTAAATAGAATCTAATTCTATTCACATAACCTTGATCCAGTAATCCATATTCATATCATCTATTGTCTTTACGTAGGACCGAGGATCAAATTCATATCCTTGTGGAATAACTACAAAAGTTTATTCCAAAAAGTATGAATTTATTTGGTAATCCTCCCACTACGATATTCTACCGGTGTAATAGTTATCTACAGAATAACGTCTAGTGGTGTATCTAATACAACCATCTCATTTCCAAATGTATTTTATAGTTGTCCTACAACAAATTCTAACATTTTCCTTCTAGAACAATCTACCTTTAAAAGAGCCCTATTCATCTTTTATGTATGCACTGACTTAAAGAAGTCATTGAAACTTCATTCCTTTACTAAAATGAACCCTAGATCTTATTATCCTCTAAATAGAATTCATAGACTGAGAATATAACAAAATAATGGTTCTAAAAGCCCATCTTTCACCAATCTTGAATAACATTTAGATTAATAAGATCTATAGACATAAGTGCCATAACATACAATTACAAAGGATGAAAACTTTCTCTTTAAAAAGTAAAACATGTAAATTTTCATCTAGAAAACAATCATGGACAATGCTTAGCTTTACCAAAATGGAAACACTTTCCTTTTGGTCATTCTTTTGAGTCTAATTTCCTTTTGGCGACTTCTAGGGCAACTAACTTGTCCTACTGTTTGGTATTATAATTCCTCTTCTTACCACCCTTACCTTTCGATTTAGGTAACTAATTTGAATTAAATCATATTGATCCTAGCCTTAACTTTTAGGATGTCTTCTGTTGCGTAGAACTCACTCATCAATTCAGATAATATAAAAAGAATTTATTTTCAAAACAATCTGAATTGATCAAATGATTCTAACAAGGACTTGTGGATCATATCCATATGAGATTAACATTTAATCTCTACATCCAAGAATTCCAATTCATTTTAAAATTAAAAAAATTTAATAAAATGATATAGAATTGGAACTCCTTAAGCCTTTCTTAGCAGTCAATATGATTCATACCAAACATCTCATTTAGACTTAATACAAAGTCTAAGTCTAGCACTAACTTTTGCATCTCATGCTGTAGCACAATTGAGATAGAAGCCAATGAAACATTTTAGCATTTCAATGGAAACTATGATCATATCATAAGCTATCTTCCATCAATGCATCAAGTATAGGAAATTATGACAATGCTGAATCTAAACATAAATATGTACTTCAACTTATTTAAGCACTATGTCCAAAATTATTTCTTAGTTAATGTGATTCACTTAAAATAGTAGCTAGAGAACAAAAAATTGACAACTTTATTTTGAGACTATGAACATAATTACAGGGACATTATATTTTGCATCCATAACCATATAGTATGAAACCCGAAAAACATACTATACTAGGTGCAATGACAACCTAATCCCGCAATTAATATTCCTCGGAAGCGAGGTCATACCAATCACTATGATTAGGCGAGAATTATTCTCATTATTAATGCTATCATGGTAACTCTTACCAAACAAAAATAATTTTCCGCTTTTCATTTAGCCTCTAAGTAATAATGACATAGCTTCGAAGAGAGGTTAACATTATATTTAGTCTAGTGTACACCATTGCCTAGACTTAATGTGAGTCACCAAGTAACTCCATGGAAGCGTGGTCGTTCTCAATGTAAAAATACACTTCATCTATCATTAAAAAGTTTAATTTGTAGTACCATGAATTAAACACCCTCCGAAGGGAGCAAGGCATATACGCCAAGGCGAGGTGCCTAATCACACTACTATAAACCAGCAATGGAGGTCGTGAGAATCAACCCTTGAATCTCTCTCCCACTAGAAATTTTAAAACAAGTGGATTGTCTTGAAATCATTGTGATCTAATCACAATTTTAACCCTTCACATCAAATGTGTTTAATTGTTTAAATTCAATGTGATGTAACTAAGTCACGTCACAATAGCATAGCGAACATTCGCGCAATCACAAAGAAGTTTAACCTTGTAATCCGTGAAGTAAATACCCTCCGCATGGAATGCAAGACTTGAAGTCAAGACAAGGTATCTATTCACATTACAATAAACTTATCAAAAGGGTTATTTTAGTACTTCCACTCGTTATTTGGGGTTTCTTAAATAATTGTGATCTCATCACAACTAATAACCTTGCACTTGACTAAGACTCTAATCTCATTAGAATCACTAACTAAAATGGAAGTCCTAAACTCTTTAGGACTCCTTAAACACTAATGAATCAAAAAATTAGTTATATATAGAACTCTATCCTTAATTTACTAGATAAAGTATTCTAATCTCATTAGAAACTATATAACTTTAATTAAAATTTTAATCTCATTAAAAACCTCTAATTAAAATAAATTAAGGACTTTTAGTCATAAAACAATTTAGGACTAAGAGATCTATTCAACTAACATCTTTGACCTCATTAGGTCTTTTAGTTAGATAATGATTAATAAATGTCCTTAACTTTTAAGGACTATAAAATTAATCACATAGCTTTGCTTTTAATGAAAGTTTTAACACTTAGTCAAAAACAAATGAAAATTCAAAATTCAGTGTCTTTGATCATTCAAACCTTTAGCCTCAGAAGCATTTTTGCGAGAATCTCGCGACTATG
This sequence comes from Quercus gilva, assembly GCA_023621385.1. Classification (NCBI taxonomy): domain Eukaryota; kingdom Viridiplantae; phylum Streptophyta; class Magnoliopsida; order Fagales; family Fagaceae; genus Quercus; species Quercus gilva. The sequence goes on along the minus strand of CM042476.1, from coordinate 60,883,695 downwards.
CTCTTCCCGTGAAAATGGGTTAAGGCTAAATTGTGAAAACACAAAATTCAGACAAAAACTTTCACAACTGTCTCGCGATTGTTTCGCAAGTAAAGCTTACTCGCAAAAAGTTTTGTGCTTCAGAGGCATTTTTCGAGAGTAGCTTCGCGGGAAGTTAACCCACGAAAAACGCATGTTTTTAGTTTTTCAAAAGGCAAAACTGAATTGTTCCAAAATTTTCAAGTAACCGTTTTTGACATCTTCATTGTTCTTCCATCAAAAACACTTTTTGATTTTATCAACAAAGATTTACAGATCAAACATTAGGGTTTTCAATATCAAGATCAAGAATCATAACAATGCTAGAAACCCTTGAAAACATAATCCTAATCTCATTAGGAATAAAATTCATAATCCTAGCATTAACTAACTTTTTGATCATAAAAGATATATAATGCAAGGCAAATAAATATATGATGAATCTTTTATAAATAATTTGCACATGCAGGATGGCCATCAAGGCAATTACGTTAAATTGTCTTATAATAGCCAAGTGGTGCAAAACATGCAAGCGGTGCAATAAAGAAACTTACGCACATGACAGTTATTCCTCTTACATTCAATAACTATATCCTTGGCAATTACTATTAAGACACAGCACAATTCAATGAGTAAACATCATGTGAACAAATATCATCATCAACTATGAATCCACATCGTAGATCACGATAAATAGCAAGATTCCCACGCACTACCGAAAACCAAAAACAGTTAACTATTTGATTCAGACACCGAAACAAAGGCAAACAATCTAGCTTTCCTCATTCTTTAATCAAGAATAAACATGGGCGCCTAGTGCAGAAAGCAAAAATGATTTCATACAATTCCCTTCTCACTATCTTTTATCAAAACATATAGAAACAAGTTCAATTATTAATCTAACAATAAATTAAAAAATCCAAAATGTATCTATATCAGACCATACGTGCAACAAATATGCAGAAAATTTTACTACAGAAAACTAGAATACCAAGAAAACAGTTTTTCTTTAATTCTAAAACTCAATCACATGTTATACAAACATGATATTGAAGATTGCTCTAATACCATTTGTTAGAAAATCTGGTTTTGTATCTCATACAAAACACATAGTGGAAGCAACAAACACTATCTACTTTAATCATGAAAGATAACATGTAACCTTGAATTTTAGAATAAAGAATAGGAAGCATACCTTGATGCAGTGAATTTCAAAACCATGACTTAAGAATACCTTTAATCTTCATCTCAATTCCACATGGTGCCCAAGAAGTGTGGTCTCTCAATTAGTCTTTTTGTACATTGATTCTCAAAGAAAAATCTTTATTCTTCTCTTTTTTTGGAGAAAAAACTTATTTCTTTTTCTTTTTATCATACGTATATTATAACTACCTTGGTAACTCTTATTAAATAAAAACTGATTATCTAATTGAATTAGCCTTTTGGGCCTACCCAATTGGGCTTTCTTGAGATAGGACCAAAGGGAACAAACAAAACTCTAGCTCCAATGGGCCTTTGGCTTTTCTGTCAACTCTTGACAAGTTCAAAGTTACCATTAATTATATTCAATACCACTATAAGAATATAATTGCATTCTAGGCCTTATTAATAAATTATATCCCAAGACTTTATTATACATACTACCCCTTTATTAAAATATTCGTAGTAATACAAAGTCACGAAATAGATTGCCACTTTGAAGATTACTATATCTTAATCCTTGAGTACTCGGTTTAATCCTTTATGTTATTCATCATATATTTATGAAATCCAATTCCATAAATATATACTTTAGTAATTCCTTACTAAAGTGGTTAGGCTCAACATTCTAAATAACCAAACCCATTAAACTTATCTCAAGGGAAAATTTTATATCTCCGTTAAGAGATTATGAATTCCATCTTGAGAATATATGTTCCGTCAACACTAAATTCGGCTACCCAACATACTGAGATTTTGACCGTGACTTATAGATCTCACTCCTGATATATCAAAGCAACCTACATCTCATGATCAGGTCCATTATTCTCTCAGGATTTAGAGTTGATGTAAATAGAAGTCATGAGATTTATTATTCATTTGACAATCATTAGGAGAATAATAAATCTCACAACGGTCCAGTTCAATATGTCTTAACTCTTAAAACATAACAACATATCAACTAGAAGTCTCCACTACCATGATCAAGACAAATCATCTTAGTTGATATGTTATAGTCTTCACAGATGAAATTCCCAATTTCATCACCGACTACGAACTAAAAATTCTGAATTTACAAAGAACTTGTGATTTATATCTTCTGTGACATTTCACATAAATCACATACTATGCATCTCATAGACTAAGATAATGTCTCAATAGGTCATTTGAAGATAGTCTCATATAATTAAACTATTTAATTATTTATGACATGCCAATAAATTGGATTTTAGTGCATAAACCCCAACAATTAGCCCAACTAGTAGGAACCCAAGTTGTATCTTCCTTCTTTAGTTCTGGAACCTTATTGCTGCAATCAAGTAGTAATTCAAACCTAGGTACCATTATTCTTGTCACAGGATCAAATCTCGTTTGGGGAATCCCCAATAGCATTGACTATCTCCAGGTTTGACAAACATTCCATTCAATGTAGGAGTATTGGGATTTAGGGGTTCCGAGGGACAAGGAAGTCCCTTTGCTTTAGCTTTGGCTCAGGCTATCTTTCTGTTAGGATTAGTGCTCTTAAATCCTATTGTATGATGCTATGTATGATATTAAGTGCAACATTGTGTATGACATTATGTATGACTTAATATTGTGTTTAATAAAGTTGTTTTATTATTATCTGAAATAATGGTAACATGAATATTTGGACATTATCATATAGTCCATGAGATGTATAGTATGTAATTTATGTGAAAAGTCACAAAAAATATAAATCACAATTTCTTTGTAAACTCAGAATTATAGTTCGTAGTTGGTGATGAAATTGGGCATTTCATCTGCGAAGACTATAACATATCAACTACAATGATTTGTCTTGATCATGGAAGTGGAGACTTCTAGTTAATGTGTTAATAAGTTTTAAGAGTTAAGACATATTGAACTGAATTGCTATGAGATTTATTATTCTCCTAAAGACTGTCAAATGAATAATAAATCTCACGACTTATATTTGCATGAACTCTTAATCCTGAGAGAATAATGGACCTGATCATAAGGTGTAGGTTGCTTTGATATATCAGGAGTGAGATCCAAAGTAACGGTCAAAACCTTAGTATGTTAGGCAGCCACATTTAGTGTTGATGGAACATATATTCTCAAGATAGAATTCATAGTCTCTAAATAAAGATATAAAATATTCCCTTGAGATAAGTTTAATGGGTTTGTTATTCAGAGAGTTAGGCCTAATCACTTTAGTAAGTGGTTACTAAAGTATATATTTATGAAATTAGATTTCATAAATATATGATAAATAACTTAAAGGATTAAACCGGGTACTCAAGGATTAAGATGTAGTAATTTACAAAGTGGCAGTCTACATTAATGACTTTGTATTACTACGAATATTTTATGAAGGGGTTGCATGTACAATAAAGTCTTGGGATATAATTTATAGATAAGGTCTAGAGTGCAACTATATTTATATAGTGGTATTAAATATATTTAATGGTAACTTTGAACTTGTCAAGAGTTGACAAAAAAGCCCAAGGCCCATTGGAGCTAGTGTCTTATTGGTCCCTTTTTGGTCCCACTCCAAGCCACACACTTAAGCCCAATTAAAAAGGCCCAAAAGGCCAGCCCAATTAGATAATTGGTCATATACAAAGGGAGAGACATATATAATTTTTTAGTGATCAACATCATTGTGAAATGGTGTGTATGAGAGTGCATGTCACTCTCTAATAATTCCTTTATAACCGATTGAGAGTTCACACTTCTTGGGCGTTAGTGGAATTGGAATGAAGATTAAAAGTATTCCCAAGTGCTTTAATCTTTGTTTTGAAATTCACCACATCAAGGTACACTCTCTTGTTCTTGAATTCTAAAATTTACATAGTACATGTTATCAATTGCGAATGAAGTAGATCCGTTATAAATTTATTTTTTCTGACGTGTTCATCTTTAATTCCATCAAATGGTATCAGAGTGGTTTTCAGTTTCAAATTGTATAACTTGTTTTGTGAGTTTTAGAATTAGAGATGATAGTTTCATATTGTTAGAAGATTATGTTTTTAATTTTCTGCATGTTGTTGAAACTATGATTTGATGAAAACTGAAATTGATGTTATGATGTTATTTAAATTTTAATTTAAGTACGTTAATTTGAATCTTAAGGCTATAGCATCAATAGAATTCAGTTTTGACATCAATCTCTGTTTGTAATGTTCATATGTTGAATGTTTGTTCATGAAAAACGAAGAAAAATGCCTTAGGAAAATTCTGGAAATTCGAATTTCGCTATTTTCGATCGATCAAAAATCACTTTCGATTGATCAAATAAGACAGTGATTAGACTTTTTAGATCGATTGATTTTCAATTGCTAGTCGATCGATCGAATTTGTTTTTCGATCGATCGAGAGGTGATCGAGTATCAATCGAAAGAGTTAGATGATCAAGTTCGAATTTCTTAATTTTTTTGATCGATCGAGGGGCACTTTCGATCAATCAAAAGAAGGAAAATTATAATTTTTTCGAAGTGTTTTCACATGTAAAAAGAGTAAGACTATGTGTAATTAGATTATGCATGTTTTATAATTAAAAAACCATTTCTTTAAAACATCTAGTGGGAGAGAGGTACAAGGGTTGGATCTCATGGCCTTCATTGTTGGTTTATAGTAGTATGATTAAGCACCTTGCCTTGGCGTATATGCCTTACTCCCTTCGGAGGGTGTTTAATTCATGGTACTACGGGTTAAACTTCTTAATGATAGATGAAGTGTGTTTTTACATTGAGAACAACTACACTTCCGTGGAGTTACTTGGTCATTCACATTGATTCTAGGCAATGGTGTACACTAGACTAAGTGTAATGTTAACCTTCCTTTGGAGCTATGTCATTATTACTTAGAGGCTGAAGGAATAGCGGCAAATTATTTTTGTTTGGTAAGAGTTACCTTGATAGCATTAATAATGAGAATAATTCTCACTTAATCATAGTGATTGGTATGACCTCACTTCCGAGGAATATTAATTGCAGGATTGGGTTGTCGTTGCATATATTATATTATGGTTTCATTAAGGTTCCATATTATATGTTCATATGCTAAATAGATAATGTCCAGTTTACTTATTATATTCATATTTATTGTTTTCAGATTTGAACATGGCATCATTTAGCTCACTTGTAACTATTCTTAATCAAAACAAACTAACTGGATCCAACTATATTGTCTGGAAAAGAAATTTGGACATAGTTCTCACTGTGAAGAGCATAAATATGTGCTTACTAAACCATGTCCCAGCTTTCCTTCATTAGATGCTCCTCTTGAGGAAAAACAACGATATGATCGTTGGTAGAAATCTAATGAAATGGCTAAATGCTACATCCTAGTATCTATTTCAAATGTTCTACAATATCAAATGCAGGATGTAGAACTAGCTTAAGACATAATGCTAAGTCTGAAGGAGATGTTTGATGAGCAAGGCCATTCTACAAGGCAAGAGACCATGAGGCAAATTTATAATACCAAAATGGTTGAAGGTAGTTTAGTGAGGGAGCATTGTCTTACAATGATCTCTAATCTGAATACATTGGAAGTTTTAGGTGCCAATATTGATGGAGAATCCCAAGTGAATATAATACTCCAGTCGCTACCAGAATCATTCAAGGAATTCAAACTTAACTATAATATGAACAAAAAGATTTATACATTGTCTGAATTAATGAATGAGTTGGTAGCGGCGGAAGGCATCCTTGGTACTTCTAATGTTGAAGCTAATGTTGGTGAAGCTTCTACTTCTCAACCTAAGTCGAAAGGCAAGGGTAAGAAGAAGAAGAAGAAGGACTTCACTAAGCAAGAGGATAAACAATATGCCTTAGGGGTTGCTAATAAAGGAAAGAAGATCAAAGGAAAGTGTTTCCATTATGGTAAGAAAGGACATTGGAAGAGGAATTGTCCAATATTCAAGGCTGCCAAGAATAAAGGTACGAATAATACATTCCTTCTTGAAATATGTTTGGTACAGAATCCCACGGATTCCTGGTGTGTGGATTCAGGTTGTACTAATCATATCTGCAATTCCTTACAGGGGTTCCAGGAGACCAAAAAGCTTAAAGAAGGGGAGTTGTTTCTTACTTTGGCTGATGGGAGCAGGATTCCAGTTATAGCTATTGGTTTTTATAATTTATGTTTTAAATCTAGAGTTCTAATATTAGAAGACTGTTTGTATGTACCTAATGTTCGTAGGAATTTAATTTCTGCTACTTACTTAGGTAAACATGGATATTGTGCTATCCTTAAAGACAATGTTGTAGTAAAGAAGGATAAAGTGTTTATTTGTTCTGGCAATATTGTGGATGGTCTTTATATTTTAACTCCTGATAAGCATGAATTATATATTTCTGAATTAGATAATGACTCTCATGTAAAACCATTAAAGAGAAAGTTTCCTTCTACTAGTGATGCATATCTTTGGCACTTGCATTTAGGTCATATTAATTCAAATAGGATTCAAAGATTGATCAAAGATGGACTCTTAGAGCCCATGGACTTTGATGAGTTTCTAGTTTGTGAATCTTGTTTGGAAGATAAAATGACCAAACGACCTTTTAATGCAAAAGGTAGAAGAGCCCAAGATTTGCTAGAGCTAGTGCACTCAGATGTATGTGGTCCTATGTCAACCCAAGCAAAAGGAGGTTATGAGTATTTCATCACTTTTGCTGATGATTACTTAAGATATGGTTATGTGTACTTAATGAAACGGAAGTTCGAAGCCTTTGAAAAGTTCAAAGAGTTTAAGGCTGAAGTTGAGAATCAATTAGGTAAACACATAAAAGCCATTCGATCAGATCATGGTGGCGAATACCTTCTTGGGGATTTTAAGGATTACTTAACTAAAAATGGGATTTTATCCCAATTGGCTGCACTTGGAACTCCTCAGCAGAATGGTGTAGCAGAAAGAAGGAATAGAACTCTTTTAGAAATGGTTAGGTCCATGATGAGTTACTCAACTTTATCGATTTCTTTTTGGGGTTATGCCTTAAATACAACAACACATCTTTTGAATTTAGTTTCATCAAAATTTGTTCCCAAAACACCCTTGGAATTGTGGAGTGGGCGTAAGCCTAGTATAAAATATCTCCATATTTGGGGTTGTCCTGCACATGTTTTAAAAGGGAAGCCTAATAAATTGGAACCAAAATCAGAAGTGTGTTTGCTTGTAGGTTATCCAAAAGAAACTAGGGGTTATTTATTCTATAGTCGTAAAGATAACAAAGTTTTTGTTAGTACAAATGCTAAATTCTTGGAAAATGACTATATGAATAATTTTATTCTTAGAAGTAGAGTTGTGTTGGCTGAAATGAATGAACCTGTAAATGAACAACCAATAGATGAAACTAGGGATGATGTGGCTGTATTAGATACACCACAAGATACTACTCATGACATGTCTAGTACTCAGGTGCCTCGTCGTAGTGGGAGAATTGTTCAGCCTCCTATAAGATTCATAAGTTTGGGAGAAACTTATGAAGCTATCTCAGAAGAGGTTGAATCGGATCCCTACACATATGATGAAGCAATGAATGATATAGATGCACATCATTGGGTCCAAGCTATGAAATCTAAATTAGATTCCATGTATTCCAATCAAGTTTAGGATCTTGTAAAGGCGCCTAACAACATTAAACCTATTGGTTGCAAATGGGTTTAAAAGAGAAAGAGAGGGATAGATGGAAGGGTTGAAACCTTTAAAGCAAGGCTAGTGGCGAAAGGGTATACACAAAAAGAAGGTATTGATTATGATGAAACCTTTTCTCCAGTAGCAACGCTTAAATCTATCAAAATTCTCTTATCCATTGCTGTTCATTTTGATTATGAGATTTGGCAAATGGATGTCAAGGCTGCATTTCTTAATGGCAATCTTGAAGAGGAAATCTATATGATGCAACCAAAAGCTTTCATAGCAAAGAACCAAGAGCATATGGTATGCAAGTTGAAAAGGTCCATTTATAGAATTAAGCAAGCATCTAGATCATGGAACATCAGATTTGATCAAGCAATCAAGTCATTTGGTTTTGAACAAAATCTTGATGAACCATGTGTGTACAAAAGACATCGAGATAAAGTAGTGATGTTCTTAGTGCTTTATGTTGATGATATTCTACTTATTGGAAATGATGTAGGGGTAATGTCATCAGTAAAGGTTTGGTTGTCAAGTCAATTTGATATGGAAGATTTGGGTAAGGCTAACTTTATTCTAGGGATCAAGCTTTGGTGAGATCGCAAGAATAAGATGTTAGGTTTATCACAAGCTGGATATATAGATAAGGTTCTAGAACGATTTAGCATGTAAAACTCCAAGAAAGGATTGCTTCCTTTCAGACATGGAATTCCTCTGTCTGATGACCAAAGACCTAAGATTCAAAAGGAAGAAGATATGATGAGACAAGTTCCTTATACTTTGCAGTAGGAAGTCTCATGTATGCCATGCTTTGTACTAGACCAAATATCTGTTATTCAGTTGGCATGGTCAATCGATATCAATCCAATCCAGGACCAAAACATTGGCAAGCTGTAAAGCATATTCTCAAGTATCTAAGGAGAACGAGAGAATATATGCTTGTTTACCGGTGTGATGATTTAATTTCCATTGGCTATAAATATTCAGACCTTCAATCGGATCTAGATTTCAGAAAATCCACTTCAGGATGTGTTTTCACCTTGGGAGGTGGAGCCATTAGTTGGCGAAGTATTAAGCAATCTTGTATTGCAGACTCCACCATGGAAGCTGAGTATGTTGCTGCTTGTGAGGCAGCAAAAGAAGTTGTATGGCTCAAGAAATTCCTTTCTAATCTTGGTGTAATAAGAATGGAGCAAGTTCCAATCACATTGTTTTGTGACAATGATGGAGCAGTTGCACAATCTAAAGATCCAAGGAATCACAAGAAAGGAATGCACATTGAGAGGAAGTACCATATCATTCGAGATATTGTTGCTCATGGAGATGTGGTGGTAGCAACGATTGAAAGTGCAAATAATCTAGCCGATCCATTTACCAAAGCCTTGCCTCAAAGGACTTTCAAGTCACATTTGGAGGGAATGGGTGTTAGATTAGTGCACAATAGTCTTTAGGGCAAGTGGGAGATTGTTAGAATTGGTGCTCTTAAATCCTATTGTATGATGCTATGTATGATATTAACTGTGACATTGTGTATGACATTATGTATGACTTAATATTGTGTTTAATAAAGTTGTTTTATTATTATCTAAAATAATGGTAGCATGAATATTCGGACATTATCATATAGTCCATGAAATGCATAGTATGTGATTTATGTGAAAAGTACCAGAAGATAGATATAAATTACAAGTTCTTTGTAAACTCAAAATTATAGTTCGTAGTCGGTGATGAAATTAGGCATTTCATCTGCGAAGACTATAACATATCAACTACGATGATTTGTCTTGATCATGGAAGTGGAGACTTCTAGTTGATGTGTTAATATGTTTTAAGAGTTAAGACATATTGAACTGGATCGCTGTGAGATTTATTATTCTCCTAAAGACTGTCAAATGAATAATAAATCTCACGACTTATATTTGCATGAACTCTTAATTCTGAGAGAATAATAGACCTGATCATAAGGTTTATGTTGCTTTGATATATCAGGAGTGAGATCTAAAGTAACGGTCAAAACCTCAATATGTTGGGCAGCCACATTTAGTGTTGATGGAACATATATTCTCAAGATGGAATTCATAGTCTCTGAATGGAGATATAAAACATTCCCTTAAGATAAGTTTAATAGGTTTGTTATTCAGAGAGTTAGGCCTAACCACTTTAATAAGTAGTTACTAAAGTATATATTTATGAAATTATATTTCATAAATATATGATGAATAACTTAAAGGATTAAACTGAGTACTTAAGGATTAAGATGTAGTAATTTACAAAGTGGCAGTCTACATTAATGACTTTGTATTACTACGAATATTTTATGAAGGGGTTGCATGTACAATAAAGTCTTGGGATATAATTTATAGATAAGGCCTAGAGTGCAACTATATTTATATAGTGGTATTAAATATATTTAATGGTAACTTTGAACTTGTCAAGAGTTGACAGAAAAGTCCAAGGCCCATTGGAGCTAGTGTCTTATTGGTCCCTTTTTGGTCCCACTCCAAGCCACACACTTAAGCCCAATTGGAAAGACCCAAAAGGCTAGCCCAATTAGATAATTGGTCAGATACAAAAGGAAAAACATACAGAATTTTTTAGTGATCAACATCATTGTGAAATGGTGTGTATGAGAGTGTATGTCACTCTCTGATAATTCCTTTGTAACCGATTGAAAGTCCACACTTCTTGGGCGTTAGTGGAATTAGAGTGATGATTAAAAGTATTCCTAAGTGCTTCAATCTTTGTTTTGAAATTCACCACACCAAGATACACTCTCTTGTTCTTGAATTCTAAAATTTACAGAGTGCATGTTATCAATTGCGAATGAAGTAGATCCGTTATAAATTTATTTTTTCCGCTGCATTCATCTTTAATTCCATCACTTTCTCACTTCCATCTCTAATATGTCATCATCAGTGGGCTTATAGCCTAGCCCGAAAGGTGGTATGGCTGTAGGAATCATCGAGATTTGAATACTAGGCTTCTTCATATTTCTCCCCAAGTTCATCCTAGGAAGGTAATTCATTTTTCTCATCATTGCTTCCACATTGTTGTTGCTATAGGGTGCAAAGTCCATCGAGATCTTCTCCACTTCTTCTTCTTTCATTTTAAAACCAAGCCTTTCAATCTCAAAGCCATCCAAGGTCAATGGCTCTTTCTTAGAATCAAAATTGAAAATAGGCTTAGGCATTGTCAAAGTATCACTATATATGGTCACAATAGCTCCTTCATGTGGAAACTGAACCTTTTGGTATAAGGAGGAAGGTACAGCTTCTGTGTCATGGATCCACGGTTGCCCTAGGAGAATATTGAAGCATGAGGCTTTGTGAAGGACTTGAAATTCCACCTTTTTGACCATCGGCCCAATAGTGAACTTTAATGATATGGTTACCAAGACCTCTCTTCTGCTGTTGTCGTTTGCACTCACATGCTGATCAGTATGCATAAAGTCTTTAATGCTTAGACCCAAGAAACTTGTAGTCTTTAAAGGACACACATTCAAAGCACTTCCATCATCTATTAGGACCATCGGTATCCTCTTCCCCTTGGCATTTACAATGGTATGCAACAGGTTGTTGTGGTGCTTCCCTATCTTAGTTAGATCCTTGTCCGAATAGGAAATAGTGAGTTCCCTATTTTTGGACCCAATCATAGCATTCAAATCTTGGGAAGTTGTGGTTGTAAGGACTTGGATTTGGTTGAGAAGGTCTACTAGGTTTTGACAGTGTTTGTATGAGGCCATGAGTAAACCCGATAAGGATATGTTGGCTTGTGTCTTTTGGTAGTTGCTTGAGGACCTCATCTTCTTTGACATGTGTTTGTTGGGCAGATCTATTCTAGGCTTCTATCGGGTTGTTGGCCTCCAATAAATGTAAGGGTTTGAAGTGTCTCCCCCCCTTATGATGTGGGCAATTTTTGTAAGGTCATTAGGGTCAGTATCTTGGGGTTTGAAGTGTCTCCCCCCATTTGTGGATGTTTGGTTATTGAATTGGGGTTCGAAGTGTCTCCCACAATTTGTGGGTGTTAGATAGCTTGATTGGGGTTCGAAGTGTCTCCCCCCATTCGTGGATGTTGGGTAGTTTTTGGTTTCTGGTACTTTTCTATTCCATATATCATATCCTGTGGTGGTGGTGGATGTCCTATCAATTAGTTCTTCCCATGTCGTCATAAAGCATTCGGGTAGGTCATAAATCAGTTCAGATGGATCTTCTTTACTATCCTCTTTGGTCTTCAAGGTATTAATCCTTGGTCCTCTCCCAAAATTGTGATTGGGCAATGGATTATTAGCGATGCTAGGCCATGTAGGCAGCGTAATCACCTTGTTGTCTATTAGGTTTTGAATTGCATGACGAAGGCCAAAACAATTGTCAGTATCATGGCCAGGGCCTTGGTGGTAGGCACATCTCTTATTCACACCAAACCTTGAGGGTAAGGGGTTTGGAATTGGTCTTGGGTCTAAGGGTTTTAGTAACCCTTTTCCTTTTAGCTTGTCAAACACTTGGCTTATGTTGATGCCCGACCTCGACCGGCTAAGTGAAAAAACCACCACCGCCACACCTTTATTCGACCACTCACCGTGGCGATAGATTCTGCGCGCACGGGGCCTCATTGGAGGGTCCCTCTCGATGTGTATGCATGTGTGTTTCGCGCAAAGCTTCGGGTGCTCTCTCTCTTAATGGAGGAAGGTAGGTCTACCTTTGGCATTATGGTAGGAATCTAGGCCAAATTTTAAGGGATTACCAAAGGTTAGTAGAGTCGCCACCAATCATTGGGTTTTTCTAAGGTGTGGGGAGGGTGTTAAGCACCCCATAATGCTTGTCTAAGGACAGTCCTTTGTTTTGATAAAACCTTAATTTGGCAATAAAAACATGATTTTGGCATTTGCTTTTGGGGCTTTGCATACATGGGTGCTTTGAGGTTTGGCTTTTGAAAGGGCGTGGTCCTAATCTATGCTTTCCTATGGCATTTGAGTCGAATACCAAATTTCCACGGTGAAAATTCGGCGACACATCACCTTACTTTCGCAGTGAAAATTAGGCATTGCTTTGCCTTAGGTGACAAGGACTGTGACGATTACACCAAAATGGGGGAGAAAGTATATATATACATCATGCACAATGCAAGCACACAAAGCAGGAAAGTAAATGCCTACATCCCTAGAGCATGGCCCAAAATATAGGTGCGGGAAAGTAAACAGGGGTCACCATACTCTAGAGATAAGGACGAATGGTACAAGGCATGATATACCAAATACAAACCATTTGAGGGAGAAAGGGAGGAGGAAGGAGGGGCTCTAAAAGAGTACATAATCGAAGGGAAAAGCTAAACTCCTAAACCTACTGATTGCAGCTGCTTGGCTCACATCTGTGTGCTCACATCCTCGCCCCTTTTGATTGCACTCGGGAGATCAAGCTCTAGCCCCATGTGTCCTTACTCCATGTGCATACATGCAAAGGCAAAGACAAGAATCTAGTAGACAATCCATGGAAGGAAAAGATGCAAAGAGCATAATAAAGAGGCATAAAGCAGATAAACATGATAGACATGGCAAACGTAGAAACCAAGATGCGAGCACATAACTTTAACATCAATGCAAAGCAAAGAGAGGAACGAAACAAAGGAAACATGGCATAAAACCCTATGCATGTAGATCTAAACATATAAGCATGAATGGATGTAGATCTAAGCATAAAACATGGCATAAAAACCCTAAGCATGTAGATCAAGACAAATAAACATGTGAACAAGCATAAAAGAACACAGATCTAAGCTAAAAACATGCTAGAAACAAGATAAAGCAAGAAACATGTCAAATAAAGCAATAAAACATATTATTCTAGTAAAAGGAAAGATAAATGCAAGATAAGAAATCTAGAAGGTTAAGGGTGTGGATGATAGCTATAAAAGCTACATCCACACCCCTAAACCCCAAATCCCAAGCGTAGAACCAAGGAAAGAGGATTGGGGCAAAAGCAATATCTTGTGTTCTTGGTGAAGAGGGAAGAATCAAGAGACTTTGATGTGTTTTTTGGAGTGTTTTTTTTTTTTTTGGGTGTTTGGAATAGAGAAAAAACGTAGAGAGGAACTAGGTAGAGAGAAAATTTCAGAAAAAAAATGTGTGTCCCCTTTGTCTGATGGGTGCCGGGGGCTATTTATGGCCTTAGGCGGGAAAATCGAGGCAAGGGCCACCGATAGCCTTTCAAGGGCTCCAGCCTCAAACCATCTCAATAGGGATGATCTTGACACCTTTGTATAGATCTTCATTTTTGGTTTCTAAAAAGATATAAAACTCAAAAATCCAACGGTTGGATCAAAAGTTATGGCTCTGGGAAGTTAGCAGACGCAGTTTTCACAGTTTTCTTGATATCTTAACCGTTTTGACTCCGATTTCGACCCATGAATAGTCATTGGAACGAGAATTTGATAATCTTCACAATGACATTGGTTTTAACTCATTCTAATGGCTAGATCAAAATTAGAGTTTTTGGGTCCACTTGAGATCAACTTTGGGTCAAACTTGATCAGACTTGGTCAAAGTTGTTTAAAAATCTCTAAAAAGCTTGGGTTTGATGTAAAACTGTGAAAAATGTTGTTTTGCCAGATTCTAGACCTCGTTTTCCCTTTGGTCAACCCAGGGTTGACTAGGGGAATTTTGGTCATTTTAGTTGAAAAAGGCACGTTGGGTGCTCTGATGTCTGGATAGGTTGTGCTAAGTCCTTTAGGATGTCCTTATCGCCCCTTAGAGAGAAAATGATATTTTTGGTTTTTTTCGGGGTTTGGCATGCAAATTGAAGACGGACAAAATACGGTATCAATAGCTACCCCTTCTTTATTTGATACCTCGAGTGCAATGAGAGGTGTTGGATAAAGAATGTGATTTCTTATTTTGTCACTCCTAAGTTGCATGCAGAGACTATTCATGGATCGAGACCAATTTTTTACTTGATGCGGTCGAGTTACTGTAGCTGCTTCTAAAACTCTTTCTAGACTTAAGGTCAGTGTCTATTTTTCTTCTTCTCTTCTTTCTTCTCCAAAATGTTAGTTGCAATGCAACTAGGAAAGCGTGCTAGATTTATTTATTTATTTATTTTGGGCTAGGTAGAAAAACATGCAAATGCTAGATGCTATGGATGCAAAAAATAAAATGCTAGGCAAAGTGAAGGGACTTACCTAGTTATTGGGAACTTAGGATTCTTTAGGAACTTGGTGATTGTGGGGTGATGAGACGTACGGCACCACCACTAGTTAGCCTCAAAATAAGATTAGTCGAGGATAGAGGATATTTGAATAGGATACTTGATGAATGATTACTACGCCGTGGAAGCGTGGAGAAGTTCCTACACCGAGGAGTTGTGGAAATGGTCCTATACCGTGGAAGCGTGGAAGAGTGTGCTGATCCGTTGTTGGGTATCAAGCATAATAATAGACTCCTAGAACAAGAGAGAAGTTCCTACACTGTGGAAGTGTGGAAAGGGTCCTATATCGTGGAAGCATGGATGATTGTGTTGATCTGTTGTTGGGTATCAAGCACCATTATAGACGCCTAGAACAAGAGAGGAGAAGTTCCTACACCGTGGAAGTGTGGAAAGGGTCCTATACCGTGGAAGCATGGACGATTGTGTTGATCTGTTGTTAGGTATCAAACACCATAATGATTCCTACGATATGGTAGCATGGAGAAGTTCCTACACAGTGGAAGTGTGGAAAGGGTCTTATACCATGGAAGCATGGATGATTATGCTGATCCGTTGTTGGGTATTGAGCACCATAATAGACTCTTGGAACAAGAGAGGAGAAGTTCCTACACCGTGGAAGTGTGGAAAGGGTCTTATACCTTAGAAGCATAGACGATTGTGCTGATCCATTGTTGGGTATCAAGCACCATAATGATTCCTACGCTGTGGTAGCGTGGAGAAATTCCTACACCGTGGAAGTGTGGAAAGGGTCCTATATCGTGGAAGCATAGGCGATTGTGCTATTCTATTGTTGGGTATCAAGCACCATAATGATTCCTACGTCATGGTAGCGTGGAGAAGTTCCTATACTGTGGAAGTGTGGGAAGGGTCCTATACCATGGAAGCATGGACGATTGTGCCAATCCATTGTTAGGTATCGAGCACCATAATAGACTCTTGGAACAAGAGAGGAGAAGTTCCTACATGGTGGAGGTGTGGAAAGGGTCTTATACCGTGGAAGCATGGACAATTATGCTGATCCGTTGTTGGGTATTGAGCACCATAATGATTCCTGTGCAATGGAAGCGTGGAGAAGTTCCTACACCGTGGAAGTATGGAAAGGTCCTATACCGTGGAAATGATTGTGCTGATCTGCTGTTGGTTATCGAACACCATAATGATTCTTGTGTCATGGAAGCTTAGAGAAGTTCCTACACCGTGGAAGTGCAGAAAGGGTCCTATACCATGGAAGCATGGATGATTGTGCTAATCCTTTGTTGGGTATCGAGCACCATAATGATTCTTGCGCTATGGAAGCGTGGAGAAGTTCCTACACTGTGGAACTGTGGAGATGTTGCCTTTAAGTGGGCTGCTGATTAAATTCCTACGCCGTGGTAGTGTGGAGAAGTTCCTACACTATAGAAGTGTGGAGATATTGCCTTTAAGGGGGCTGCTAATTAGATTCCATCGCTGTGGTAGCATGGAGAAGTTCCTACACCGTGGAAGTGTGGAGATGTTGCCTTTAAGAGGGCTGCTGAGATTCCTATGCTAAGGTAGCGTGGAGAAGTTCCTACACGGTGGAAGTATGGAGATGTTGCCTTTAAGAGGGCGGTTGATATATGATTCTAGAAACTGCCTTTGAGAGGGCTGCTAATATATGTGAAAAACAATGCCTCTGATTAGAACTTACATGCGTAGTTCTAGGAAATTGCCTTTGAGAGGGCCGATGCTGTATGCAAGAAGCAATGCCTCTAGGTAGGACTGACATGTATAATTCTGGAAATCGCCTTTCAAAGGGCCACTGCTGTATGCAAGAAACAATACCTCTAGGTAGGAATTACATGTATAATTTTGGAAATTGCCTTTCAAAGGGCTGTTGTTGTGTGTGTGACACAATGCCTCTGGGTAGGACTTACATGTATAGTTCTAGATGTCAACTTTAAAAGGGTTACTGATGTGTTAAAGAAACAATGCCTCTAGGTAGGACTTGCATGTAAAATTTTGGAAATTGCCTTTAAAATGGTTGCTAATGTATGCGAGAAACAATGCCTCTAGGTAGGACTTACATGTACAGTTCTAGATGTCGCCTTTAAAAGGGCTGCTGATGTGTGATATTGGTAGCACTTGTATCGCGCCATATCCTCACGGGTTTACTGATTCGATTTAATAGTGATCATTCCACTGATGGAGATGAAAAAAGGAGAGACCGTACAAAATAAAGCTGCCCCGGTGTAGGTTTTGTGCGGTTCTCGACATGACAGGAAAAGTTCTTGGTGGGATGGACCCGTTCTTGCATACTGATTAGCACAAAGTGAATGGAATTGCGCAAAATAAAGCTGCCCCAGTGTAGGATTTTGCGTGGTTTTGGATTGGCGAATCGAATTGACATAATTTTGAACTCATATTGGACGATTATACCATGACTAGTTCCTTGATTTGCTAAATTATTGATTCAAAGTTCTGGACAAGATTCGCTCTTGGAAATGCTGACACTCTTGGTCATAGCTACACAAAAACTACCTAGATGTTAAGTTCTATATAGTCTTGATGTATTGTGCATGCTAGGCACCTACTCAGGCTCTCACGGGTATAGATTCCTCCTTCTCTTAGTGGATATCTTGAATTGCACTAGATAAAGGGAATACCATCTATGGTTTGAAAATGTCAGAAATGAAACTACCCCAGTATCAGGATTGAGACTGGGGCTAACCCTTGGGCATTGGGGGTCATGTCTGAAGCAATGACTTAGGCATTCTCTATTGGGATGAGTTCGAGAGGCTTGAAAAGTGTTTAGGGGAGTGATACTCACATGGAATTTAAAACCTGGGGTTGAGCATTGGAATCTTTTAGGGTTCAAGTCTTTTTGGAGATGCCTAATAATGACTGAGAGAGGCTTGCATAAGCTGTTGCAATCTTAAAACCTCATTTTTTGGGAAATTCCTTGGGAAGAAATGAGTAACCCTCAAGGATTTGTTTTTGGACATAAAAAGTTTGGAGGATATGAAATCCTTATCATTTGAAATCTTTGAGGGTCATCATTTTTTCTTTCTGTTTCAATTAGTTTTGAAAACTAGGCTCACAAATTTTGAAAATTCATTCATGATCATGAAAATATGTTTGAATGCATGTACCACAAGAGGGTCTTGTTCAGGCCATGTTTCCTATGTGGTTTAAGAGTGTATGTGCTTGATGGCTATCATTTACCCTAAATAGGGAACAAGCTCGCAAGCAAGGATTTCTTAAGCAAATGCTTGTGTTTACTAAATGCATGGGTGTCCCTTTTTAAGCTATGTAGAAAAGACATGAATGATGAGTTCGGTTCTTTTTTTTTTTTTTTTTTTTGAACTCTTCGGGTGGGTCGGGAGAGGACCCTACCCTTTTTGAGGCATGACGCCTTGGCATAAGTGGATGATTTTGTCATCAATGATTAACCAAATGTTCAACGTGGCCTTGGGGTTAATTGGGAGCTTGAAATGAAGGAAACTAGGCTCAAAATCTTCACATGTGGTGATTATTTAGCATAAGCTCCATAGGCTAAGCAGTCGCTCTTAATTAGGAAGGACTTTCTCAGGATCGTAATGTAAGGATATGGGTTTCCTAGGCTTACAAGAGGATATTTTGGCTGTGAAATTCTTTGAAGGGTTTCCTAAAGTCAAGGATTACACTTCATCGAGAATCTTTTTGGTCGCCTCTCATGCTTGGCTATATCCACAGTTTGAGTCCATTTCTTGAATTTTGCCCATTTCATTTTTGGGGCTTTCATTTTGATTTTCTTTGGCCTATGTTTCTTGATTGTCTTGGGCTGATTTTTTTCTTTTGCCCTTTCTTAGCTCGGGGCTTGATTGGCCCATGAATTTTGTCATTTGATTTGGGCTCTTTTCATCATTTTTTCAATTAGAGACTCATTTGATGGACTCAAATATTTGAAGTCACCTAGCATGAGGTCCTTATAACCATATAACTTGCCCCAGTGTAGGGGGTAATCCTTGACTAGGTTAAACAAGAAAAGAATTTAATAGGCTAAATTAGGCTAGCAAGGGATATTGCTCTGCAAGCGGGACGATAGTGAAATGAATGCATTTCTCTGTCATCCTGAACGCTTACTTCTTAGCCTTAGGAGCTTATGTGCCAAATTATAAATTCGGGTAATTTTTTGTTGGGAAATTTAGACCACAGTTGATAGAATTAACAAGTTTTAAACCCAAGTTATTAATTAGATTTATTATGAATAAAACTTGTTAAAACAAACACACATCAATATCATATCAATAATGAATGCAGCGGGAAAATAAATAAGACAAGATATGATGACCTAGGAAACCCAATGAAACCAACCAGTTTCACAGTAAAAAACCTGGGGAGAAACCTTCCCAAAAAGCAATCCACTATAGTAAAGAGAAGTTTCAGATCTAGTACAAAACCTTTATCCCTAAACTCTACAATCCCCGTAGATGAATTCACAGCAAAAACCTTCTACCACTTCAGAACCTCTGAACTCTTCAATATATGAACGCCACCCTTTTAATGATGCACGAATCCTAGTACGTGACTAACCAATTGCGCAGATCCTAGTACGCAACTTCAATCACCAACTAGAAGAAGATGTTGGCTATAAAGTTCTTCATTTCATCAAGAATAAAGATCAAGAAGCACTTGGTTACAAAACCCTAAGGCGCAAAAGACGCAGTAGCTTCTTTCCGAAAGAATAAGGCATTGATCACCTTTTGCATATGTTCTCCTTGTATTCTCTTATGTAATGGCCTCTATAATAAGCCTTATATAGGTCTAGGGTTATGAGAAAAGAAACCGTACACAAAGACATAAGCCTGGCCCAAAAATCAGATCTGAAAATTCTAATTTCTGTAACCTCGATAGATACCTCGATCGATTGGGAGGTGTCGAGCTTTATTAAACCTCGATAGATAGCTAGGTGTCGAGGAGGTGTTGAGAAGCTGTCGATGGGACAGGAGCTTTCTCGATCGATCCATCAGCTATCGAGAAGGTGTCAAGATTGCGATAAGAAACACCTTAAGAGCTCGATAGATAGCCTAGCTGTCGAGAGGTGTCGAGTAGCTATCGAGCTATTTGTCCACAGGTGTTGAGCTATCTGTCCAGCTTTATTGAACACCTTTTCTTCACTTGTTTCTTGGTCCAATCTTCATGGCTTTAATACTAGACTTGAATAACATGTTCCTTGAAGTATTAAACACATCCTAGATCTACCCAATTACAAGTAAAGTGCATTTTGTCAAAGGATTAGCCAATTATATCCAAGAATGACATATGTTCCTAACAAGTGAACCACATATGTCCTAACAATCTCCCTCTTTGGCAATCCATGACAAAACCACAACAAACAAATGAACATATGAAAGAAATCATAAATCACTCAACTCATACTCACTTGTTGAATACAATAAAATTTATCCTAACACAAACTGTTGAAAAACTTTGCAAGAAGAGAGTTTATGGCAAGTAGACTTTGACAACCTATATTTTTGAAACACTTTAAACAAAACTTATCAAGACATCTTTGTGTGAAACAGAAATAATAGATTGCATACAATTAAAGAACATTGTGTATAAAGAGAGAAAAGAAACAACACATGTAGAGGTAGGTGAAAGAAACATACATCCACATATAGAAAGAACTAAGTACAATGTATGTCAGTAAATGGTCACAAGACCCAATGTACATGAACCATGTATCTAAAAAGAAAGAAAAGAAAAGATACATCATATCCTCACTACATCCCTCAAAACAATAACAACACTCCCCCTAACAAAAATGTCCTATACTACTAACTCTCCCCCTAAGTATGACTACTCTCATATCCAAAACTACTCCCCCTTTTTGTCACGAGTGACAAAGGGCAAGAGTGTCAAGTAGACATCTCATCGATAGAGCTAGCATCCATCATCATTATCATCAGAAGCATCATCATCATCATCGCCATCATCATCATCATCCTCAGAGTCAGGGGCCAACACTTAGGCATCAGGGGTCATGTCTGAAGCAATGACTCAGGCATCCTTTGTTGGGATGAGTTCGAGAAGCTTGAAAAGTGTTTAGGTCGATGATGCTCGAATGGTGTTTAAAACCTGGTGTTAAGTATTTGAATCTTTTAGGGTTCAGGTCTTTTTGGAGATGCCTGGTAATGATGAAGGGAGACTTGCATAAGCTGTTGCAATATTAAAACCTCATTTTTCTAGAAATTCCTTGGAAAGAAATGAATAAACCTCAAGGATTTTTTTTTTGGACTTGAAAAGTTTGGAGGATTCGAAATCCTTATCATTTGAACTCTTTGAGGGTCATCATTTTTCCCTTCTATTTCAATTGGTTTTGAAAACCAGGTTCAAAATTTTTGGAAATTCATTCATGATCATGAAAATTGGTTTAAATGCATGTACCACAAGAGGGTCTTGCTAAGGCCATGTTTCCTATGCGATTTGTGAGTCTATGTGCTCGATGGCTATCATTTACCCTAGATAGGGAACATGCTCGTAGGCAAAGATTTCTTGAGCAAAGTGCCTGTGTTTACCAAATGCATGGGTGTACCGTTTTATGCTTATGCAGGGAAAACATGAATGATGTGTTTAGCTTATTGAACTTACCAGGTGGGTTTGGAAAGGACCCTACCCTTTTTGAGGCATGACTCTGTTGTTGGGGTTTATGCTCTAAAAGCCAATTTATTGGCATGTCATAAATAATTAAGTTGTTTAATTATATGAGACTATCTATAAATGAACTAATGGGACATTATCTTAGTCCATGAGATGCATAGTACGTGATTTATGTGATTTAGTCACAGAAGATATAAATCACAAATTCTTTGTAAACTCAAAATTTTAGTTTGTAGTAGGTGATGAAATTGGGCATTTCATCTATGAAAACTATAACATATCAACTAAGATGATTTGTCTTGATCATGGAAGTGGAGACTTCTAGTTGATATATTTTAATAGTTAAGACATATTGAACTGGATTACTGTGAGATTTATTATTCTCATAACGACTGTCAAATGAATAATAAATCTCACAACTTCTATTTACATCAACTCTAAATCTTGAGAGAATAATGAACCTGATCATGAGATGTAGGTTACTTTGATATATCAGGAGTGCGATCTAAAGTCATGATCAAAACTTAGTATGTTGGGCAACCGCATTTAATGTTGATGGAACATATATTCTCAAGATGGAATTCATAATCTCTTAACGAAGATATAAAATATTTCCTTGAGATAAGTTTAATAGGAATGGCCCACTCCAAGCCACATACTAAAGCCTAATTGGAATGGCCCAAAAGACTAGCCTAATTAGATAATCAATTACATAGATATAAAGGGAGAAACATACAGAATTTCAATAAGGTTTTTATTAAGATCATAGAAGAGAATTCCAATAAGAGTTTTCATAAGGAATGAAAAGGTGTGCATGTAAGTGTAAGCCACTTTGTTATTCTCCCATTGGAAACTGATTGAGAGACCACACTTCTTGGGCATTAAGTGGAATTAAAGTGAAGATTAAAAGTGTTCCCAAGTACTTCTAATCTTTTGTTTTGAATTCCACCGCACTAAGGTACACTTTCCTATTCTTAAATTCTAAAACTTGTATTGTACATGTTATCAATTGCGAATGAAGTAGATTCATTAATTTTCTGCTGCGTACGTTTTGTATGCGATACAAACATGTATTTTTCCAACAGCCTTAGCATAAGCGGATGACTCTGTCATCAATGATTGACCAAATGTTCAATTTGCCTTGACCAACCGATCCTTAGTGATCAATGAGGTCTTTCATTAGGTTGTAACGTGGCCTTTGGGTTAATTGGGTGCTTGAAATGAAGGATATCAAGCTCAAAATTTTCACCTGCGGTGATTATTTGGCATAAGCTCCATAGGCTAAGTAGTTGCTCTTAATCGAAAAGGACTTTCTCAGGACCGTAATGTAAGTATATGGGTTTCCTAGGCTTATTGTTGGATATTTAGGCTGTGAAATTCTTTGAAGGGTTTCCTAAAGTCGAGGATTACAGTTCATCGAGAATCTTTTTGGTTGCCTCTTATGCTAAGCTATATCCTCAATTTGAGTCCATTTCTTGAATTTTGCCCATTTCATTTTTTTGGGCTTTCATTTTGATTTTCTTTGGCCCGCGTTTCTTGATTGTTTCAGGCTGAGTTTTTCTTTTGCCCTTTCTTTGCTTGGGAATTCATTAGACTTGATTGCCCATGACTATTGTCATTCGATTTAGGCTCTTTAGTCATTTTTTCAATTAGAGACTCATTTGATGGTCAAATATTGGAAGTCACCTAGCATGAGGTCCTTGTAACCATATAACCCTCCCAGTGTAGGGGGTAATCCTTGACTAGGTTAAACAAGAAAAGAATTCAACTGGCTCAATTGGGCTAGCAAGGGATACTTCTCTGTAAGCAGGACGGTAGTGAAATGAATGCCTTTCTCCGTCATCTTGAATGCTTACTTCTTAGCCTTAGGAGCTTATATGCCAAATTATAAATTCGGGTGATTTTTGAAAAACATTTTCTTTCTGGCTCAAAAGGGTTATCAAGTGATATAATTGTTTGTATAGCTAAAACAAACGCCTTCATCATTTCAATTCTAATCAGTTGGTCAATGAAACTTGAACATATGGTCATTCACTAATTTAGGGTCCACACCAATCTTAGGTAGGACCTCCCTAGGGGGGTTGATTGTCAAGAATTGAATGTGCAGTTTGCAAAAGTGGTGAATGTTTCAGGAATGTGGAGTTGTTGAGATGGGATATCATGAGGTGAGTGTTTAGGGATCACATGCCCCTTATCCCTGGTAAGGGACAACCACTTCACTTAAACAATTCTTTTCCCACAAAAGGGGTTTTGGCATTGACTCGCCACTCTTAGAAGAAGCATGTGCTTTAAAACAGAGATTTTCATGGTATGATTTTTTGATTTGAACCTTTATGCTTTGATCTTATTTTGAAAAATCTCTTCTTTTTTTGAAAAAATGTGTACAAGATTGCAACAAACCTAAGCCAACCGAAACAAGAGAAGGTTTTGTTGAGACAGTGTTTGAGATGTAGTGACAAGGCCAAATCTTGGTTCCAGTGTTTCAGATGGATGGCATTCCCAATATTCAAAAGCTTTTGCAAAGATCCACTTAGGGGATGGAGGTCTTCCCCTTGTAAAGAAGCCTAAGGTGATTGATTCCACGCTTGGCATACTTCTTGTGCTGAAGATTTTTTGATCTGTGGTGAAGATTCCTATAAGGTACAAGTAACAAACTTCATTTTCATGTCAATCATCGAAATGACCTGTCAAGGAAATATGCCACATTAGAGACCTAATAAAGGCAATATGAGTACAACCAGAAGAGATGTTAATGCAATTCCTTAAAATTCTAATGGGGCACTGTCACCTAGATGTTTAGTAGGTGAATGGCCCTATCACAAATGCTCAGATGTTTGGTCGTTACTATTCATTGAAGAATGTGATGTGAATGATGTCTATTTGGCTTGATTAAAGCATGTCCTTGAAAAGGAAATTGATCGAAGGGAGTTAGTGACCTGTCTGACTATGACAAACTCGATAAAATTACAGGAATTTTGGCTCTCATTCGACCAAATTTAATCCCTTTACTCCTCCTCCATGGTTCATATGTGGGCACCCATTACAAGCAAGTTCTAACATTGTATTGCTGAAGTTGCCGGAGCTGATTTCTCATGGATTTGATATTGTCAAGTAAATTACCATGACTGAGGTGGTCCCAATACTGTTTGAATGTTCCTGAGAAGGAAATGGTCCAAGTTAAATGAATGCTTTGCTCATGGCAAGATCCAATAAAACTAGAGATATTTCATGATTCTCCCTGAATGTAGGCTTGGTTTGCCCTCTTTTTTATTGTCAACGTGGAAGTCATGCTTCCAAGGACTGCTTCGAGCAAGCTAAAAGATCTTCTAATGGCCTTGCAAAGAAATTGCGACTGTGGTCCTTGCTAAAGTTCAAGATGCGATTGAGGCTATTGAAAAGAAGTCCATTTGGAGAGGAGAGACCATTCGAAAAAAGTTGCCCCAATGTGGCATTTTCCATGGTCTCTCAATCACTTTCACAACTTGGTGAGATTTTAAACTAAAGGATGTGAGGATTCACATATCAAGATACCCAAAGACATCCCATAATACTTGGAGAAAGAGAGGATTTTTTTTTGGGAAGACTCGAAGGCGGGAGAAAGTTTTTTCTGAAAAAAACACAAAGGAATATTTGTTTGGGGGAAACCGAAGGAACTGCTTAGTCTACCTGAAGGTGAGTGATGATTTTTCTAAGGAAGACTCAAAGGAAAGCCTATTAAGGCAAGGCTAATGCTAACAAAACTTAAGTTGTTTGATCTTGCTTAGGAGATGTTAGGTTCTTTTCACCCTTTTAAGATGCCTTGTCAAAGGAGCTTGCAAACTGTACGAATCAACTCTGATTTTTGGCAAAATTCTGCTCCTAGGCTTGCGGTAGCTAGTCTTCTTGAATAACGTGGAGGCTGCACAAGAGGGATTTTTAGTGGTTTTATGGGAATGAGACCACTAAAAATCTACCTCGGTATTATATTGAGAGCTCCTAAAGGCTTGGCCTTCTTCCAGTCCATATGGACGTCTTATGGATCACTGATCTCATCAATCATACTATTAATGCTTTAATAGAATTAGTTGTTGCTCATGTTTTAGATAGGGAATTTAGGGTGCTTGGTGGCTTCCTTGAAAGAAATTGGTCAAAATTCATGGGAGCAGGCAACTCAGGTTATGCATTTCTAGATACTTGGTAGGTCGAAGCCGATCCCTGAAAATGGAATTCAAAAGACTAAAGTTAGTAGGGAATCTTGGCCCTAAGAGGATCCGACAAAATTGGAAATACCTAGGCCCTCATCCAATAGAATGGCCTTATGGATCCTTTTAATTTTCTATTCTTATGTCCAACGTAGGTGTCTCATACTGATTGATGGAGATGTCGTATCCACTAGATAACCTAAAGTAGGCTTATTGCAATCTTCAACTCCTGGGAGTGAGTTCTTGAATGAGCTATTCAGGGCTCGTGTATTTAGAAATGGTTCCACAAGATTCAGCCATGACCTTAACATAGGTGAATTTGAAGAACATGGATGACCCTTTGGTTTGTTGGAGACAATCCTATGAAAATTGCACGGAAACTCATGATGCTTTTACTGCCATCGGCTTCACCTCTTTTTGCATGGGAGAAGGATCGAGAAAAATTCTGCTCCAATCTGCCATTTTTTTGGTCCTTCGATCGTCTAAACAGCCTCTTGAAGATTCTTAACTAATATGAACCGAGACTTTGGTTTGTAATCTTTTTTCTTGCATGTCATTTTGTATAAACTGGGAGATACAAGAATCTAGAACTTCCCACATTTCTTCTCTCACCTCGAGATGGATTGGGATATTTTCATGGCGGGAACAAAAACCAAAGCACATGTTAGTCTTATGCCTAAATGCTTTAAGCATGCCCCTATTTCATTTTACAATTATGGGGGAGAAGTTCTATGATTTGGAATTCCTATTATTGAATGAGTTCCTAAAGTGATGCAAATCTTAACATGACCAAATTGTGGCAAGCAATTGAGCATTAGCATAGGTTTTGAAAAGTCTCGGGATGGACCCTTTTTCATAATGAAAATTTTAAGGTGTAACACCTTGTCCTTTAAGGAAAAAATATGGCACAATTTGTATGGCAAAGGTATTTGTAATGATATTCACAAAGGTACTTGGACAAAGAAACCAATTTGATGCAAAGGCATTTGATATAAAGCTTGATGTTTTACAATTTTTGAAGAAAAAAATTTGGCCTCTTGCATGTCTCTATGGAAAAACTCAGTTGCTTGCCACCCAATTTATTTAGGTGGGAGATATCAGAAAATGCATGCATGCCCTTGTAGGGTTGGGGACCCTTAGGACTTAGGTGGGTTCTAATGCACAAGCGGTTATGGAACCATCTCTCCTAGGGTTTTCTCAATGTTATGCAATCAGGTAAAGATCGTACCTTTATTGGAGAATGGCTATCCTGCAAACAAAATGCCTAAGGACATGCTCTTATCATTTTCAAAAATTGGCTTTGCACCTTAACGCAGGTATTTATCATGGTGAGTTTCTATTATGATGCAAGATTAATGCTCAAGATTGGCAAGTAACCAAAACTTTCATGACATGCTCAACAATGCGGGAAGGACCATTCCTTTGATTACATGCTTGTACAAGATTTTCTTTTACAATGCTAGGCTCATGGGCTCCAATGATAGGCCTTTTACAATAAAGAAATGCAATTGCGAGGAACATCTTGGCTTCTGATAATGTGGACTTCTCGAGGAAGCTTGGACACTTGGATCTCTTCATAACTTGGACAACATGGATCTCTTGAACCTTTGGATCTCTTGGGGGAGCCCTTGAATTCTTGACATCTAGGAACTCTTGGCAAGTTTGACATCTGGTAATTTGGATCTCTTGGAGGGAGCCCTTGGATTCTTGACATCTAGGACCTTTTGTCAATTTTGACATCTTGGCGATTTAGATCTTTTAGCAATTTGGACAGCATGGATCCCTTGGACCCTCTTGGCCATTTTGACATCTTGTGATCTCTTTGGTGATTTAAGCTTCTGGGCAATCTTTTTGGATCTTTTCTTGGGAGAATTCTCGAACTCATGATATCTTGGGATTCTTGATAGTTTTTTGGCAGCATCTCCTCATGGGGAGTTTTGGTTACTTGCCACAAATTTTATCTTTGCACAATTAGGAGACGGAACCAATTCGTGTATGCATGAGTGCCCTTGTAGGGTTGTAAACCCTTAGGGATAGGGTATGGTCTAGCATGTACAAGCAATGGGGTTGCTTTTCCTAGGGGTTTAATTACGGATGCTGTGCAAGAAAGATAGAAGGAACTTGGAGTAAAGCGCACTTGTTACAAGACACTTTCCCCTAACCTCTAATCCTAGAAGAGTATCCTTTCCTAGGCTTGGATGCTCACTCTTTAGGTTTCACCTAGTCCTGATGGGCTTTGGGCTTGATTTAGTCCTCACAGGTTTGACATAACTAGGCCAACTATATGCAAAGGCTTAACTAGTAGGTTGTTTTCTGTCCCAGGGTACTTAATCACCATACCCCTCCCTTCATGGAAGTTTTGGGGTAGGAAGGATCAAAGGGGCCTTTTTAGCAACTCCTGTCCACCCATGGACCCAGAAGTGCCTACATCATCAGCCCCGAATCTAACTATGGGCAACACTACCGATGTGTGTGTCTAGGCATCTGCAGATGGGGTGATGAAATCCCTAAAGAGATGTGACTATGCCCGTAGTGTGGAGCCTGAATCCGGCTAAAAAAGGGTGTATATGTCATGCAATCCTTAATGAAGGGGAAAGACTTTTCAAAGAATAGCAGATATATATATATATATATGGAAAGCGGATATAGGTGTAGCGGAAATTAAATTTTGCTACCCTATGTTTACATGTGAGGAAAGCAGTAAAATCTCCATGTGAAAATACCTCAAAGCTTCCCTTTCGGAAAAGGATTTTTTGGAAAAAGATTTTTGCTCTTTTGAAAACGGTCTACTAGGATGTAATAGAAGCCTTTTTCAAAAGGAAAAGCCCCGAAAGCCAATGCCAATTTCTGTGCTTTTTAAAAGCAATTGTCCAAAGATTATGGTTTTATCAAAAGCTCTAAAGGCTAAACTCTCATCGATCCCTAATGGAGTCACCAGTCTGTTAACGCTCAGCCTCGATCTCGGAACGGCAATGGAAAAAACCGCCGCTGCCATCGCGGTCCCTTATTTGACCACCCGCAGTGGTTACAGCTCGCGCGCACAGGGACCTAATGGAAGGCCCCTCTCGATATGATGGTGCATGTGTGTTCGCATGGAGCTTCAGGTGCTCTCTCTCTCTCTCGGTGGAGGAAGGTAGGTCTACCTTTAGCGTTATGGCAGAAATCTGGGCCAAATTTTAAGGGATTACCAAAGATAAGTGGAGGTGCCACCAATCATTGGGTTTCTTCTAAGATGTGATTGGTCACCTATTTCTAGTTGATTTTATTACCGATCCTAGGTTAAGAAAAATGTCATTTTTCCTAATCTAATGTGGATGGCAAAAAATCTTGATTCTTAGGTCCGGAAGTTTGGTTACGTGTGGGGAAGGTGTTAGGCAACCCACAACTCCTGTCCAAGGACAATACTTTGTTTTGATAAAACCTTAATTTTTGGAGATTGGCAATAAAAACATGATTTTAGCATTGGCTTACGGGGCTTCGCATGCATGGGAGCTTTAAGGTTTGGCTTTTGGAATGGGTGTGGTCCTAATTTATGCTTTCCTAAGGCATTCGAGCAAAGTGTCAGATTTCAACCGCAAAAATCTAGCGAGAAGTCACCTTACTTTCATGGCAAGAATTAGGCATCACTAGCCTTAAGTGACACGGATCATGAAAATCACACCGGAAAGGGGCAAGCAAGTATATATGCATACACTGTGCACAATGCTAGCACACAGAAAAGGAAAGTAAATGCCTACATCCCTAGAGCATGGCCTAAAATATAGGTGCAGGAAAGTAAATAGGAGTCACCATACTCTCGAAATGAGGATGAATGGTACAGGGCATGATATACCTAATACAAACCATCAAAGGGAGAAAGGGAGGAGGAATGAGGGGGGTTTAAAAGAGTAAATAACCAAACTTGTGACTACCGCTCGGTTCATGTTGGCATGCTTGCATCCTTGCCCCTTTTGCTTGCTCTTGGGAGACCGTGCCCTAGCTTCAAGCGTCCTCGCTCCGTGTGCGTACATGCATAGGCAAAGACAAGAAACCAGTAGACAAGCAATGGAAGGAAAATGTGTAGATAATAGCAAAAGGATGCAAAGTGAACAAGCAAGATAGATATGGCAAGCACAGCATATGTCAAAGGCAAGAAAGCTAACCAACAAACAGGCAGGGAAACAAGCAAGGAAACAAACAAAAGGTGGTGTCCACGAGGGACAAATGTAGGTTTGGATCGAATGTTCATAGCTTCATTGTGTTGAAGCATGGACAACACACTAGCAAGCAAGATTCATGCATAGACATGTAAGCAAGTGTATAAAGATGCGAAGAAAGTCAATGGGTGGCGCAAACAAGCATGGCAAGCATATCATTGCGCAAAGCGGAAAAGGGAAGGGTGCATATGGAGCAACCTAACATTTGAAGATGCCTCCCAAGTGGTTACATCCAGACATGGCCTCCTGGGCATCGGATGCAACCACACTACCACATACCCACTAAGGGTGTCAAACATGGCAAAGCCTAGAAGCAAACAAACAAGCACAGACATGCAAATAAGGGTGATCCAAACCCTTTAATATGGGCCAAGGTGTATGGACGATGACAAAGACCATAGGGTCTAGATTGGGTCCTAACCAATAGGCCAAAACATAAGAAAGAAAGGTAAAGCGACAAAAAGGCTACAATAGCACATGGCAAGACAAACATAGCCTAGGTCTAAGCACACAAACATAGCATGGAGCGCATAAGCAAATGGAAGATGACATAATGCAAGCAGAGCATAGATCTAAGCACACAAGCATGTGAAAACATAGATCTAAGCACACGAACACGTGAAAATGTAGATCTAAGCACATAAACATAGATCTAGGCATAGGCATGTGCAAAATATGTGTGAGCATGCAAAAGCTTAACACATAAACATGGAAGAACATGAATCCAAACACATTAGCATGTACAGAAGTAGATCTAAGCAAAAAACATGGCGAAAAGCATACAAACACATAGATTCGAGCAAAGTATAACCATAGACATGGTATCAAGCATGTGAGCCCATAACCCTAACATCAACATAGAGCAAAAAGAGGAAAAAAAACATAGGAAACATGGCATAAAAGCCTAAGCATGTAGATCTAAACATATAAGCATGTGAACAAGCATAGGAACATGTGGATCTAGCCAAACAACACATGGAAAAGGTAGATCTAGGCATAGAAAGCAGGGCATAAAGCATAAAGCACATAGATTGGAACAAATAAACATGTGAGCAAACATAAAAGAACATGGATCTAAGCAAAGAACATGCTAGAAACAAGAAAAAGCAAGAAACATGTCAAAGAAAGCAATAAATCATGTTATTCAAGCAAAACAAACAAGATAAATGCTAGAAAAGATTTATAAGGTTACGGGTGTGGATGATAACCGAAAAGGCTACATCCACACCCTTAAACCCCAAATCCCAAGCGTAGAACCAAGGAAAGGAAGATTGGGTACAAAAGCAATACCTTGTGTTCTTAGTGATAGAGGAGAATCAAGAGACTTTGATGTGTTTTTTTGGAGTGTTTTTGGGTATTTTTTGTTGTTTGGAAGAAAGAAACAAACATAGAGAGAAGTTGGGCAGAAGCGAAATTTCAAAAAAATGTGTGTCCTCGGGGTCTGGGGTGAACTTGGGGTTATTTATAGCCCTGGGCGCGAAAATCGAGGCTATAGCCATTGTAGGGCCGCCGGCCTTAAATTGCTTCTGATCTAGTTGATCTTGACTCCTTTGGATAGATCTTGATTTTCAGTTTCTAAAAAGGTATAGAACTCAAAAATCAAAGGTCAGATCAAATGTTATGGCTCTTGGAAGTTAGCATACGCGGTTTACACAATTTTCTCGATATCTCAACTGTTTTAACTCCAATTTTGACCCATGAATAGTCGTTGGAACGAGAATTTGATTATCTTTGTAATGGAATTGGTTTAAACATGTTTTGATGGCCAGATCAAAATTAGGGTTTCTGGGGCCCACTAAGAGTCAACTCCGGGTCAAACTTGGTCAAAGTTGCCAAAAATCTACAAGGAGCTCGGGTTTGATATAAAACCATGAAAAATGTTTTTTTGTGAGGATTTTGACCTTGGTCAACCCAGGGTTGACTAGGGGCATTTTGGCTGAAAAAGGCACTTTAAGTGCTTTAATGTCTGAACGAGTTGCGCCACGCCATTATATATGCTCTCGTGATCCCATGGAGAAAAATATGATTTTTTTGTGTTTTTCATGGTCTGGCACGCAAATTGAGGGCAGACAAAATACGGTATCAACACACGGTGTCTTAGTCGTTGGGATAGCTAATCGAGAGAAGTACGCAAAGATGAAAGGAACATTCTACTTGCCATAAACACACCATTGCTTTTCCTTTTCAAGACGAACACCCAAAAAAGCTCGAATCAAGGTGGGAAGGTCACCACCCATGGTGGAAAACACAAGGTCGTTCATCGAAGGTTCACCCATGATCGCACTAAACTCCTCAAGAGTGAGGCATATCTCTACACCGTTGAATTGAAAAAAAATGTCAAGTAGGGATCCAATAATTGGCAGTAGCACGGAGAAAAGGTTCATCCACCTTGATTTGATGGTATGGAAAAATGCAATGGAGACTATAAGAATGATAGCCTCTTTGAAACTATGGCCAAGCTTCCTAATCCAAGTCGAGACTTTAAAAGGGGAGAATACTACCATTAGGAAACCTTAAAAGAGTGTTTTCTAGGATCAAAATACGTTTGGTGAGGTTTGGGATCCCCCAACAGCTATTTTATACTAAGGAGGGGCACCTAGGATTTTCTGACCCACGACATGCATACGTATGGTCAAACCTGCATACATAGGGTCAAGGCTATGTACATAGGCTCCCTTATATGCACACATAGCGAGAGTCTTCAATTTCATGTTTGTATGACATGTTAATAGAATTAAATAAAACTATATTCATGGTTTTTGAAAATTTTGCAGTAATTTTTCTGTAGTTTTGTTTTAGAACTATTGTTTGATAAAACTGATTTTGATGTTATGATGTTGTTTGAGGTTTGATTTTAACCATACCTTATTGAACTTTAAGAATATAGCATCAATGAAATTCTATTTTAATCTTAATCTCATTCTATTATGATCATGGGGCAATGTTTTATTCAAGTGAAACATAAAAAACGGTTACCAGAAAAATCTGAAAAAATTTAGTTCCATAAGTCTCGATTGATCAAGAATTTATTGAATTTTTCAATCAATCGAGAAATACCTTCGACCGATCGAATGTATTGGTTTTGAAATTTCACTAAGTGTTAAAACATTAATGAAGTGCAAGGCTATGTGTAATGAGATTACACATGTTTTCTAAATAAAAACCTTTCTTTTAAAATTTCTAGTGGGAGAGAGATTCAAGGGTTGAACCTCACAGCCTCCATTGTTGGTTTATAGTAATGTGATTAAGCACCTTGCCCTGGTGTGTATGCCTTGCTCCCAACGGAAGGTGTTTAATTCATGGTATTATAGATTAAACTTGTTAATGGTGGATGATATGTGTTTTTACATTAAGAATGACCACACTACTGTGGAGTTACTTGGTGACTCACATAGAGTCCAAGCAATGGTGTTCACTAGACTAAGTTTAATGTTAACCTCCCTACGGAGCTATGTCATTATTACTTAGAGGCTAAAGGGAAAGTGGCATATTATTAGTGTTTGATAAGAGTTATCATGATAGCACTAATAATGAGAATAGTTCTCAATCAGTCATAGTGTTTATAATTTACTTACTACCAAGGAATTTTAAACATCGGATTGGGTTGTCGTTGCATATTTTATATTATGGTTTTGTTAAGGTTCCATACTATATGTTCATATGCTAAATTGATAATGTCCAGTTTACTTATTATATTGATGTTTATTATTTTCATATTTGAACATGGCATCCTTTAACCCTCCTGTTACTATTCTTAATGAACCATGTCCAAAATTTCCTTTATTAGATGCTCCTTTTGAGGAAAAACTATTGTTGGCAGAAATCTAATGAGATGGCTAATTGCTATATCCTAGCATCTATTTCAAATGTTCTACAGCATCAAATGCAGGATGTGGAACTAGCTTTAGACATAATGTTAAGTTTGAAGGAGATGTTTGGTGAGCAAGGCCGTTCAGCTAGGCAAGAAACTATGAGGCTTATCCTAAATACCAAAATGGCTCAAGGGACTCCAGCAAGAGAGCATTGTCTTAAGATGATCTCTTATTTGAATACACTGGAGGTTTTAGGTGCCAACATAGATGGAGAATCCCAAGCGGATATGATACTCCAATCCTTGCCAGAATCATTCAAAGAATTCATTCTTAATTATAATATGAACAAAAAGATTTATAACTTGTCTAAATTAATGAATGAATTAGTGGTAGCGGAAGGCATTCTTGGGACAGCTAGTGTTGATATTAATATGGTTGAAGCTTCCTCTTCTAAGCCTAAGTTGAAAGGCAAAGGTGATAAGAAGAAGAAGGACTTCACCAAACAATATGGTAAACAGCTTGCCTTAGGAGTTGCCAATAAAGGAAAGAAAAAGGTAAAGGACTACACCAAAGGAAACTGTTTCCATTGTGGTGAGAAAGGTCATTAGAAGAGGAACTGTCCAAAATTCATATCTGACAAAAATAAAGGTGTGATGAGATCATTCCTTCTTGAAACTTGTTTAGTACATAATCCCACGAATTCCTAGTGTGTGGATTTAGGTTGTACTAATCATAGTATCTAGGAGACCAAAAGGCTGAATGAAAAGGAACTGTTTCTTACTTTGGCTGATGGGAGAAAAATTCCAATTGTAGCTATTGGAGTGTTTGATTTATGCTTTGGTTCTAGGGTTTTAATTTGGAAGACTGCTTATATGTATCTAATGTTCGTAGGAATTTAATTTCTGCAACTTATTTAGGTAGACATGTATATTGTGTAATCTTGAGAGACAATGTTGTAATAAATAAGGATAAAATGTTTACCTATTCTGGTAATATTGTTGATGGTCTTTATAATATAACTCTTGATAAGCATGAATTGTACAATTCTGAATTAGATAATAATTCACATGTAAAAAATCATTAAAGAAAAAGTTTCCTTCTACTAGTAATGCATATCTTTGGCATTTATGTTTGGGTCATATTAATTCAAACAGGATCCAAAGACTGGTGAAAGATGGGCTTTTAGAACCATTAGATTTTAATGAATTCCTAGTCTACGAATCTTGCTTGGAAGGTAAAATGACAAAAATGCCTTTTAATGCAAAAGGAAATAGAGTTAAAGATTTGCTAGAACTAGTACATTCAGATGTGTGTGGTCTAATACCTATCCAAGCAAGAGCTGGCTATGAGTATTTTATTACTTTCACTGATGATTACTCTAGATTTGGTTATGTGTACCTAATGAAATAGAAGTTTGGGGCCTTTGAAAAGTTCAAAAAGTTTAGGGCTGAAGTTGAGAATCAATTAGGTAAATGCATAAAAGCCATTCAATCTGATCGTGGTTGTGAATACCTTCTTAGGGATTTCAAGGATTACTTAACTAAAAATGGGATTATATCCCAATGGCTAGCACCTAGAACTCCCCAACAAAATGGTGTAGCAGAAAAAAGGAAAGGACTCCTTTAGAAATGGTAAGGTCTATGATGAGTTATTCAACTTTGCCTATTTCTTTTTGGGGGTATGCCTTAGGTATAGCAATGCATCTTCTAAATTTAGTTCCATCAAAATCTGTTCCCAAAACACCCATGGAATTGTGGAGTGGGCGCAAGCCTAGTATGAGATACCTTCACATTTGGGGTTGTCTAGCACACATGCTAAAAGGGAAGCCTAAAAAATTGGAACCAAAGTCAGAAGTATGTTTGTTTATGGGTTATCCAAAAGAAACTAGGGGTTATTTATTCTATAGTCGTAATGATAACAAAGTGTTTGTTAGTACAACTACCAAATTTTTTTGAAAATGACTATATGAATAATTTTACACCTAGAAGTAGAGTTGTCTTAGCTAAAATAAATGAATCTATAATTGAACAATCTATGGATGAAACTAGGAATGATATGGTTGTATCAGATACACCACAAGATATTACTCATGAGATGACTAGTGCACAGGAGCCTCATCATAGTGGGAGGATTATTAGGCCACCTGTAAGATTTACAGGTCTGGGAGAAACTTATGCAGCTATCTCAGAAGAGGCTAAACCTAATCTTTACACTTATGAAGAGGCAATGAAAGATATAGATGCACATCATTGGATTAAAACTATGAAATCTAAATTGGATTCTATGTATTCCAATCAAGTTTGGGATCTTGTAAAGGTGCCTAATGTCATTAAACCTATTGGTTGTAGATGGGTATACAAGAGAAAGAGAGGGATAGATGGAAAGGTTAAAACCTTTAAGGCAAGACTAGTAGCAAAAGGGTATACACAAAAGGAAGGTATTGATTATGAAGAAACCTTTTTGCCAGTAGCCATGCTTAAATCTATCGGAATTCTCTTATCCATTACTGCTCATTATGATTATGAGATTTGGCAAATGGATGTCAAGACTGCTTTTCTAAATAGCAATCTTGAAGAAGAAATTTATATAATGCAACTAGAATGTTTCATAGCAAAGAACCAAAGCATATGATATGTAAGCATATGGTATGTAAGTTGAAAAGATCCATTTATGGACTTCAGCAAGCATATAGGTCATGGAACATCAGATTTGATCAAGCAATCAAGTCATTTGGTTTTAAACAAAATCTTGATGAACCACGTGTGTACAAGAGACATCAAGATAAAGTAGTAATTTTCCTAGTGCTTTATGTTGATGACATTCTACTCATTGGAAATGGTGTAAGGGTAATGTCATTAGTCAAAATTTGGTTGTCAAGCGAATTTGATATGAAGGACTTGGGAGAAGCTAACTATATCCTAGGGATCAAGCTTTGGCAAGATCGAAAGAATAGAATGTTAGGCTTGTCACAAAATGGATATATAGATAAGATTCTAGCAAGGTTTAGCATGCAAAACTCCAAGAAAGGATTGCTTCATTTCAAACATGGAGTTCCTCTGTTTGATAACCAAAGGCCTAAACCCCTTAAAGAGGAAAAGACAATGAGATAAGTTCCCTATGCTTCAGTAGTGGGAAGACTCATGTATGCCATCCTATGTACTAGGCTAGATATCTATTATTTAGTTAGCATACTCAACCGATATCAATCAAATCCAAGACCAAAACATTGGGAGGCTTTAAAGCATATTCTCAAGTATCTAAGGAGAACGAGGGACTATATGCTTGTTTACCATTGTGAGGATTTGATACCTATTGGTTATACAGATTCTGATTTTCAGTTAGATCTTGATTTCAAAAAGTCCACTTCAGGTTGTGTGTTTACCTTAGGAGGTGGAGCCATAAGTTGGAGAAGTATTAAGCAATCTTGTATTGCTGAGTCTACCATGGAAGCTGAATATGTTGCTGCTTGTGAAGCAGCAAAGGAAGCTATTTTGCTCAAGAAATTCTTTTTAGATCTTGGTATTATGAGAATGGAGCAAGTTCCAGTAACTTTGTTTTGTGACAATAATGAAGCAGTTGCACAATCCAAGGATCCAAGGAATCACAAGAAAGGAAAGCACATAGAAAGAAAGTACCATATCATTCGAGACATTGTGACTCGAGGAGTCGTGATAGTAGAAAAGATTGATAGTGCAAATCATCTGGCATATCCCTTTACCACAGCCTTGCCCCAGAAGACTTTTGAGTCACACCTGGAGAGAATGGGAGTTAGATTAGTGTACAATAGTTTTTAAGGGCAAATGGGAGATTGTTAGGATTAGTGTCCTAAACTCCTATTGTATGCTATGTATGACACTATGTTATATGTAATAAAGTTGTTTTATTATTATCTTAAACAATGGTAACATGAATATTTGGACATTATCATATAGTCCTTGAGATGCATAGTATGTGATTTAGTCACAGAAGATATAAATCACAAGTTCTTTGTAAACTCAAAATCTTAGTTCGTATTTAGTGATTAAATTAGGCATTTCATCTACGAAGACTATAACATGTTAATTAAGATGATTTGTCTTGATCATGAAAGTACAGACTTCTAGTTTATATGTTAATATGTTTTAAGTGTATAAGACATATTAAACTAGACCGCTGTGAGATTTATTATTCTATTAACGATTGTCAAATGAATAATAAATCTCACTATTTTTATTTACATAAACTCTCAATCTTGAGAGAATAGTGAACCCAATCATGAAATGTAGGTTGCTTTGATATATCAAGAGTGAGATTTAATCTAACAGTCAAAACCTCAGTATGTTGGGCAACCACACGTAGTGTTGAATGAGCACATATTCTCAAGATGGAATTCATAATCTCCTTATAGAGATATAAAATATTCCCTTAAGATAGGTTTAATGGGTTTGGTTATTCAGTGTGTTAAGCCTAACAACTTTAGTAAAAAGTTGCTAAAGTTTATATTTTATGAAATTGGATTTCATAAATATATATGAATAACTTAAAGGATTAAACTGGGTACTCAAGGATCAAGATGTAGTAATTTTCAAAGTGACAGTTATATATTATGACTTTGTATTACTACTAATATTTTCATGAAGGGGTTAAATGTTTAATAAAGTCTTGGGATATAATTTATTAATAAGGCCTAGAGTGCAATTATAATTATATAATGGTATTAAATATAATTAATGGTAATTTTGGGCTTGTCAAGAGTTGACAGATAAGCCCAAAGCCCATTGGAGCTAGAGCTTTATTTATCCATTTTAGTCCCACTCCAAGCCACACACTAAATCCCAATTGGGTTGGTCCAAAAAGGCTAACTCAATTAGATAATCAGTTGTTTATTTAATAAAGTAATTGCAAAAAAAAAAAAATGTAGAAAGATATATGTATGATTAAAAGAGAAACATTAATTTTTTTTTTAAAAGACACTTGGTTATTCTCTTGAACAAGTACATATAGAACTGATCGAGAGACCACACATCTATTGGAAAATCTAGTTTTATATCTCATACAAAACACACAGTGGAAGCAACAATCACGGATCTACTTCATTCATGAGAGATAACATGTAACCTTGAATTCTAGAACAAAGAATAGGAAACGTGCCTTAATGCGGTGAAATTCAAAACCAAAATTTTATAAGCACTTGGGAATACTTTTAATCTTCACTCCAATTCCACTTGATGCCCAAGAAGTGTGGTCTCTCAATTAGTTTCCAAGGAGAGAAATAAGAGAGTGTCCAACACTCTCATACATCATTTCATTCCTTCTATGATCTTAATGAAAAGACATCACTAAGACTTATGAAATTCTGTATATTTCTCTCTTTAAATATAACTGATTATCTAATTGGGCTAGCCTTATGGGCCATTTCAATTGGGCACTAGTGTGTGGCTTGGAGTGGGACCAAAAGGGAACAAATAAGACTTTAGCTCCAATAGGCCTTGGGCTTTTTTGTCAACTCTTGATAATTCCAAAGTTACCATTAATTATATTCAATACCACTATATGAATATAATTGCACTCTAGGCCTTATTAATAAATTATATCTCAAGACTTTATTATACATGCAACCCCTTCATTCAAATATTGGTAGTAATACAAAGTCATGAATATAAACTGCCGCTTTGAAGATTACTACATCTTAATCCTTGAGTATCCAATTTAATCCTTTACGTTATTCATAATATATTTATGAAATCCAATTCCATAAATATATATACTTTAGTAACTCCTTACTAAAGTGGTTGAGCCCAACACTCTAAATAACCAAACCCATTAAACTTATCTCAAGGGAATATTTTATATCTCTATTAAGAGATTATGAATTCCATCTTGAGAATATATGTTCCATCAACACTTAATGCGGCTACCCAACATACTGAGGTTTTGATCGTGACTTATAGATCTCACTCCTAATATATCAAAGCAACCTACATCTTATGATCAGATCCATTATTCTCTCAGGATTTAGAGTTGATGTAAATAGAAGTCGTAAGATTTATTATTCATTTGACAGTCGTTAGGAGAATAATAAATCTCACAGTGGTCTAGTTTAATATGTCTTAACTCTTAAAACATATCAACATATCAACTAGAAGTCTCCATTTCCATGATCAAGACAAATCATTTTAATTGATATTTTATAGTCTTCGCAGATGAAATGCCCAATTTCATCACCGACTACGAACTAAAATTCTGAGTTTACAAAGATCTTGTGATTTATATCTTCTGCGACTTTTCACATAAATCACATACTATGCATCTCATGGACTAAGATAATGTCCCATTAGTTCATTTAAAGATAGTCTCATATAATTAAAATTTTAATTATTTATGACATGCCAATAAATTGGATTTTAAGGCATAAACTCCAACAACATCTTGGGCGTATTGTGGAATTGGGGTGAAGACTGAAAGTCTTCCCAAGTTCAATCTCTCATTGTTTCAAATTTCACTACATCAAGGTATGCCTTCTTGTTCTTTGTTTCTAATATCTAGATGTTCCATGTTATCTCACATGAATGAAGTAGATCTGTTTATTTCTACTGCGTGTTTTTGTATGAGATACAAAACTATATTTTCCATGTGTTTTCCGAACATACACTTCATCAAGTAATTCTTAATCTTCTCAAAAGCTTCTTGACATTGTTCATTCCAGACTATAGGGTCTTCCTTCTTGAGTAATCAAAAAAGTGGTTCACATGTCATGGTGTGTTGGGCTATGAACCTACTTATATATTGGATCCTTCATAAAAATCCTCGGATCTCCTTTTTTGTCATTAGAGGTTTCATTTCCATGATCGCCTTGATCTTTTTGGGATCTACCTCAATTCCTCTTCAGCTTACCATAAATCCCAACAATTTTCCTAATGTCACATCGAAAGTGCACTTCTTTGGATTCAACCGAAGCTTGTAGAATCGGATCCGCTCAAAGATCTTTTGTAAAGCTAGTATGTGCCCTTCACTATCTTTGGATTTCACTATCTTATCATCCACATAAACTTCAACTTCTTTGTGAATCAAATCATGCAACAGAGAGTGGCTGCTCGCTGGTAGGTGGCACTAGCATTCTTAAGGCCAAATGGCTTGACCTTGTAACAATTGGTCCCCCATGGAGTAATAAAGCTATCCATGAAAAGCTGAAAAGCTGTCCATGAATGACAACAATGCATGTCCCGCTGTATTGTCAACCAAAATATCAATATGAGGCAACGAAAAGTCATCCTTAGGACTAGCTTTGTTAAGATCTCTGAAGTCTACACCCATCCTCACCTTCCCATCTTTC
Source organism: Quercus gilva (assembly GCA_023621385.1). Taxonomy (NCBI): domain Eukaryota; kingdom Viridiplantae; phylum Streptophyta; class Magnoliopsida; order Fagales; family Fagaceae; genus Quercus; species Quercus gilva. The sequence goes on along the minus strand of CM042476.1, from coordinate 60,842,552 downwards.
TTCGACACTAGAACCATATTGGCTAACCATTTAAGGTAGTTTACCACCCTCAAGAATCCCGCATTATACTGTTTCTCAACTTCTTCCTTGATCTTGAAAGTCCATTTTGGCTTCATCCTCCTCAACTTCTGCTTGATTGGCTTAATAGTTGGGTCAGTAGAAATGCAATGTTGCACTATATTTGTACGAATCCCCGGCATATCTTCATATGACCATGCAAACACTTCGTTGAATTCTTTCAGCAATGTGACCAGTGCATCCTTCTCAGAGGAACTTAAAGTGTTGCCAGGCTAGACCATCTTAGGTTCATCATTGGTTCCCAAGTTAACGGACTGGGTTTCTTCTTTTATGGGTTCTAAATGCCCTTTTTTTAATTCCTCATCATTGAAAGTTTCTTTACTAATTTCTAAAATAAAAGCATTCAAAGCCTACAAATAAGCAAAATCAGAAATTAATTTTTGGGGGATAGAGTTTTTGACAGACTCAACAGAAATTGGCTCTACATGAATGGACACATGATCACAGACAAAATGTGTGGAGTCGCCACATGAATGGACATGTGGCTCTAAAAAAAAAAAAAAAGAGATTTGGGTGCTTTGGGCACCTCTCTTTTTTGGTAAGTGTGTGGAGTTACCACTTATTTTTTATACAATAAATAAATACAATTACATATCCAAAATATCTCAAATACCATTAATTGATAAAAAAATATATTAAAAAAAAGGTACAAATTGGTAGAATAACCTTACAAGGCTTTGGTCCTAGTTACAATCTACCAAAACTAGAGACAAAACACTAATCTACTAACCAAAATCCTAAGTTCGGGGGCTAGGTTACGGAATGAGAAGTTGTTAAGCACCCATTTCGCCTAGACAAAGTCTGGTCTTCTAGACTCTAATGACCATTATATACCCTTTTGAATGATGTTGAATGATATGTTGTAACACACATGACAAACACTTGGCAAAATTAATTTAAATGGATTTGTCTTATAGATATGTCCTCTTTTAAAAGAAAAATCAGATATATTTTGAAAAATAAAAAAATGAGATTTGATTTGTAAAAATCATATCTATTTTTGTAAAGGGTAAATCAGATCTGTTTTTGTAGGATAAAAAAAATGAGATTGGGTTAATAAAATCATATATGTTTTTGTAAAGGGTAAAAAAAAATTACTTTTGTTGAGAAAAATTAGATCTATTTTGAAAAGTTAAAAAAATGAGATTTGGTTTGTAAAAAATCAGAACTGTTTTTGAAAGGGTAAAAAAGATGGGATTTGTTAAAAGATGATTCATATTCATGAGATAAACTTATTATGTATGCATCACATATTAAAAAGAAAGACTTTAACCTAACTCTTAATTCCTTCTTTGAAATTTCAAAATCTGCAATTTCAAAAAAAAAAAAAAAAAACTTTTTCAGAAAAAATTTTAGATCTGTATTTAGTGAAAATACAGATCTATTTTGTGGTTGAAAAAAAATTCAAATTTGTATTTAAGGAAAATACAGACCAATTTTGTGACTAGAAAAAATACAGACTAGTTTTGTGATTAGAAAAAATACAAATCTATAATTATTGAAAATACAGACTAGTTTTGGATAAAAAATACAGATCTGTACTTATTGAAAATACAGACTAGTTTTGGATAAAAAATATATAGATCTGTATTTAATGAAAATACAAACCAGTTTTGTGAACAGAAAAAATACAGATCTGTATTTAATGAAAATACAGACCAATTTTGGATTTTTTTTATTAAAAAAAAAAGGTTTTGATAATCATTAGCAGATTTTGAAATCAAAGAAAAAATTAAAACAAACAATCAACTAAAGAACATGCCAAAGAAAATTCCAACTCAATATCTAAGCATGGCAGTCATGAATTAAAAACAAGGCATAATAAAATCAAACATATTAACCAAATTTATGCAATGAACAAAAAAAACATATTAATTAATGGAAAATAAAAACAAATAGAAGAATGAAACTAGATACCTCTTGCATGAGCATGCTCTTCAACAGAAGAATATTTTAGAAATCAAGCAAAAGCCTCTAGAATGTCTTTAACGTAAAAGGAGCAGAGAAGTCAGAAAAGAAGAGCCCCTAGTTCTGATCTTTTCCCTCTATTTGTAGAGGTTAGGGTGCTTAAAAAAATAAGCTGAATGAGATCAGATATGAATTAGAATGCGTCTTTATCTCTAAAAATCTAAAAAATATATGTTTTATCTTAATCAGGAGGTTCCTGGGCTGAGCCACAATATTGGGCCAGTCGGCATTCCAAGAGTGGAGTGTCGACAAGCCCTCTTGGGTGCCAAGCCCGCATTTGATTTTTGGATTGATTTGGACTCCTTTTTTAAGGATTTTTTAAGCCAGAAATTGCACCTAGACGCATTTTTAATCCATGTTCTAAAAATTAATCCTTTTTTATTTTTTTTATTTAGGTCTTTAAAGTGATAATTATCCTATAAATAAATATTCTAAAAATGACTTAATTATCCTTAACTTCTTTGTTATTTGATTATCCACTTTATTCCCATGCAAGCAGACCTATTTTTTACACCAACCAACAACCAATCACAAAATTATTTAATTAATTTTAATTATTTAACCAATCAGAATTAACTTTAATTAATCACGCGTGTTGGTTCCACCCAAATAAAATGCATGCGGGCTGTGAAAACTTGATCTTGTGATATCTTTCAATCCGACGATCCGATTTAGGAATTGGACATACTGTCGCAACCATTAGAATCAAAAGATCATTTTTATGATATGAAATGAATGAATTAATACATATAATGCAACTCTAAATTTTGGGTATATGAATTGTCACTCTAGTCATCTTCTAAGATTAAATTATGGGTGCAAAATCGAGTGTCTACAAAATGCCCCTCATTGACAGAGCTTGCAAAGCGTATGTTAATGTAAAAAAAAAGACACTAATTTTAGCAGCTATGATTTAATCGAGGTTGATCTTTTAAAGATTACCTAGCCCTAGAACCTAAAACCTTTGGACATAGAACTAGTGTTTTGCTGCTTTGAAAAATGAGAATTATGAATACTTGATCTACTTGATAATTGATAAACCTGAGGTGAATCTTGAAATTTGAGGCGACAAAGAGGCTTCTCTATCTCAGTCTGGATCTGGGGTGATTGAGAGGCTTCTCTATCTCAATCTGCATGTAGGGGTAACCAAGAGGCTTCTCTATGGAACCTAGGGCGATTGAGAGGCTTCTCTATCTCAATCTGAATGGGAGGTAACCAAGAGTCTTCCCTATCTTGGGAACCTGAGGCAATTGAGAGGCTTCTCTATCTCAATCTGAAATTGTGGCAACCAAGAGGCTTCTCTATCTTGGGAACCTTAGGTGATTGATAGGCTTCTCTATCTCAATCTGAAACTATAGGCAACAATGAGACTTCTCTATCTTGATCTAAATGGGAGGTAACCAAAAGGCTTCTCTATCTTGGAACCTAAGGCGATTGCTTGAAAAATATCAAAGTTTGAGATTAGATTTTGAATGATTGGTGCTTTGTTGTTCCACTATATTGGGATGTGTGATTTTTCTATCTTTTTTTTAGACTTGAATTTGCTCTTTAGAAAGGAAAACCATTGATTTTTTGTAGTTCTTTGAAAAAAAAAATTGCTATAACTTATTCTTCCTTTTTTTTTAGATTTGAAATTTGAAATTTTCTTTGAAAAGTGACACCCTTTATTCTTGATCATCCTTGAAAATTTATTTTTCTTCCTTCAAAATTGAAATTTTCTTGAAATTGATACCATCTATCTTTAAAATCTTTGAAATCTTTGAAAAGCCTTCTTTTTTTTTTTTTTTTTTTTTTTTCTTCTTTTTTTTCATATTTTAGAAAAAAGAATAAAGAAAAAAAAAAAATTTTTGTGAGTTAACTGAGTCAACTCAATCAAACCTGAGTTGACTCAGCAACTCAAGTGTGACAAAAAGGGGGGAGGGGATTTTTGGCCCCCTTTTATGCTTGTCTCCATCATCATTTTTTTTACTTCTCCTTCTTCACTCTTTCTTCTTCCTCCATTATTACTATTCACAAGCTTCTTCCTCTGGCATTTTCCATATCCTTACACCATTTCTTCCTTAGAAAATCACTTCTTTAGGCTTCTAAACTTGATTTCATCCATTTCCCTCAATATCTATTCAAATCCTTATGTTCTTGACCACCTTTGCAATAAACCTATTTTCTTGAAACCCATCTCCAAACGTCCATTTTTTGCACTTTCATGGCATCTTCTAAAGGGCCATTTTTTCTTACTTTCAATAGGAAGAAATATCATCCATCCCCTGAATGGAATGAGGAAGAGGGGCTCCTTCAAGAACCTAAAACCCATGCTCCACACTCCAAAAAGAATTTCAAGGAGAGCTCATTTTTGTTTCTTTGTTGGCAAATTTGTTGATTTTATGTTTTGTTGAGAGCTTGATGATGGAACATTGTCATTTTGTTGTTGTTTGTTCTTGTTGGAATTTTGAACATTGTATGATTTGGTTGTAAATCCTTGTGTGATCATGTTGTGCTCTTTGTTTTGGGGCATTTTTGAATTGTTGAGTTGTGGATATTGGAATCATGAAAATTTGATGTGTAGGCATGGTTGAACAAACTCATTTTTGATGAGTGTGGAAATTTTGTTAGAATGTGTAGGTCTTATTTCATGATCATGGAAATTTTTATGAGTATGCGTATGGAAAATTTTTGAGGTGGGTGGATTTTTTTTTTTTTTTTTTGCCATGGGAATTTTTGGACATGGAATTTTTTTTTTTTTTTTTTTTGGATTTTGGAATGAGTATTTTGGGACATGGTGTTTTGTGGACATCTCAATGATTGGCAAAACTTTGTTTTGTAGAGTCTCAAAAGTCAAGGTAGCCTCTAGATGTTAAAAGGCATGTGGGAGATATTGTCAAAGACATTAAGAACATCATTAATGAAGCCGGCTTCCAAACCTTTTTCTGGGCTCTCTTGTGTTAGGATTGGTGACCTTAAATCCTATTATAAGATGCTATGTATGATATTAAGTGTGACATTGTGTTTGACATTATGTATGACTTAATATTATGTTTAACAAATTTGTTTTATTATTATCTAAAATAATGGCAACATGAATATTCAGACATTATCATATAGTCCATGAGATGCAGAGTATGTGATTTATGTGAAGAGTCACAGAAGATATAAATCACAAGTTCTTTGTAAACTCAGAATTATAGTTCATAGTCGGTGATGAAATTGGGCATTTCATCTGCGAAAACTATAACATATCAACTACGATGATTTGTCTTGATCATGGAAGTGGAGACTTCTAGTTGATGTGTTAATATGTTTTAAGAGTTAAGACATATTGAACTGGACCGCTGTGATATTTATTATTCTCCTAAAGACTGTCAAATGAATAATAAATCTCACGACTTGTATTTGCATGAACTCTTAATCCTGAGAGAATAATGAACCTGATCATGAGGTGTAGGTTGCTTTGATATATTAGGAGTGAGATCTATAGTAATGGTCAAAACCTCAGTATGTTGGGCAGCCACATTTAGTGTTGATGGAACATGTATTCTCAAGATGGAATTCATAGTCTCTTAACGGAGATATAAAATATTCCCTTGAGATAAGTTTAATGGGTTTGTTATTCAGAGAGTTAGGCCTAACCACTTTAGTGAAACTAAAGTATATATTTATGGAATTGGATTTCATAAATATATAATGAATAACATTAAAGGATTGAACCGGGTACTCAAGGATTAAGATGTAGTAATTTACAAAGTGGCAGTCTACATTAATGACTTTGTATTACTACGAATATTTTATGAAGGGGTTGCATGTATAATAAAGTCTTGGGATATAATTTATAGATAAGGCCTAGAGTGCAACTATATTTTTATAGTGGTATTAAATATAGTAATGGTAACTTTGGACTTATCAAGAGTTGACAGAAAAGCCCAAGGCCCATTGGAGCTAGTGTCTTATTGGTCCCTTTTGATCCCACTCCAAGCCACACACTTAAGCCCAATTGGAAAGGCCCAAAAGGCCAGCCCAATTAGATAATTGGTTAGATACAAAGGGAAAAAAGTACAGAAAAGTAAGTGTGAGAAAAACAACATTGTAATGGTGGAAGTGAGTGTATGTCACTCTCTAATCATCCCTTTGTAACCAATTGAGAGTCCACACTTCTTGGGCGTTAGTGGAATTGGAGTGAAGATTAAAAGTATTCCTAAGTGCTTCAATCTTCAGTTTTGAAATTCACCGTTTCAAGGTACACTCTCTTGTTCTCTAATTCTGAAATTTACTTTGTGCATGTTATCAATATCGAATGAAGTAGATCCGTTTTAAAACTTATTTTCCGCTGCATTTATCTTTATTTCCATCAAATGGTATCAGAGCGGTCTTCAATTTCGTATTGTTTAACATGTTTTGCGAGTTTTAGAATTAGAGATGATAGTTTCATATTGTTAGAAGATTATGTTTCTTAATTTTCTGCATGTTATTGAAACTATGATTTGATGAAAACTGAAATTGATGTTATGATGTTGTTTAAATTTAAATTTAAGTATGTTAAATTGAGTTTTAAGGCTATAACATCAATAGAATTCAATTTTGACATCAATCTCTGTCTATCATGTTCGTATTAAAGTTGTTTGTTCATGAAAACCCATAGAAAACTACCTTAGAAAATTTATGGAAATTTGAGTCTCGCAATTTTCGATTGATCGAAAATCATTTTCGATTGATCGAATGAGACAGTGATCAGACCTTTTAGAATGATAGATTTTCGATTGTTAGTCAATCGATCGAATTTGTTTTTCAATCGATCGAATGGCGATCGAGTATCAATCGAAGGAGTCAGAGGATCAAGTTTGAATTTCTTAATTTTTTCGATCAATCGAGGGGCACATTCGATTGATCGAAAGAAAGAAAATCAGAAATTTTTCTAAGTGTTTTCACATGTAAAAGTACTAAGTCAATGTGTAATTAGATTATGCATGTTTAGTAATTAAAAACCTTTTCTTTAAAATATCTAGTGGGAGAGAGATACAAGGGTTGCATCTCACGGCCTCCATTGTCGATTTAAAGTAGTGTGATTAAACACCTCACCTTGGCGCATATGCCTTGCTCCCTTCGGAGGGTGATTGATTCATGGTACTACAGGTTAAACTTCTTAATGATAGATGAAGTGTGTTTTTACACTGAGAACGACCACGCTTCCGTGGAGTTATTTGGTGATTCACATTGATTCTAGGCAATGGTGTACACTAGACTAAGTGTGATGTTAACCTCCCTTCGGAGCTATGTCATTATCACTTAGAGGCTAAAGGAATAGCGGCAAATTATTTTTGTTTAGTAAGAGTTACCATGATAGCATTAATAATGAGAATAATTCTCGCCTGATCATAGTGATTGGTATGACCTCGCTTCCGAGGAATATTAATTACGGGATTGGGTTGTCGTTGCATACATTATATTATGGTTTTATTAAGGTTCCATACTATATGTTCATATGCTAAATAGATAATGTCCAGTTTACTTATTATATTCATGTTTATTGTTTTCAGATTTGAACATGGCATCTTTTAGCCCACTTGTAACTATTCTTAATCAAAACAAACTGACTGGATCCAACTATGTTGACTGGAAAAGAAATTTGGACATAGTTCTCACTGCTAAAGAGCACAAATATGTGCTTACTAAACCATGTCCTAGCTTTCCTTTATTAGATGCTCCTCTTGAGGAAAAACAACGATATGATCGTTGGCATAAATCTAATGAGATGGCCAAGTGCTACATCCTAGCATCTATTTCAAATATTCTACAGCATTAAATGCAGGATGTAGAACTAGCTTCAGACATCATGCTAAGTCTGAAGGAGATGTTTGGTGAGCAAGGCCGTTTTGCAAGGCAAGAGACCATGAGGCAAATTTATAATACCAGAATGGCTGAAGGAAGTTCAGTGAGAGAGCATTGTCTTACAATGATCTCTAATCTGAATACATTGAAAGTTTTAGGTGCCGATATAGATGGAGAATCCCAAGTGGATATGATACTCCAGTCGCTACCAGAATCATTCAAGGAATTCAAACTGAACTATAATATGAATAAAAAGATTTATACCTTGTCTGAATTTATGAATGAATTGATAGCGGCAAAAGGCATTCTTGGTACTTCCAATGTTGAAGCCAATTTTGGTAAAGCTTCTACTTCTCAACCTAAGTCGAAAGGCAAGGGTAAGAAGAAGAAGAAGAAGGACTTCACCAAGCAAGAGGGTAAACAAATTGCCTTAGGGGTTGCTGATAAAGGAAAGAAAATCAAAGGAAAGTGTTTCCATTGTGGTGAAAAAGGACATTGGAAGAGAAATTGTCCAATATTTAAGGCTGCCAAGAACAAAGGTATGATTAATACATTCCTTCTTGAAATATGTTTGGTACAAAATCCCACGGATTCCTAGTGTGTGGATTTAGGTTGTACTAATCATATCTGCAATTCCTTGCAGGGGTTCCAGGAGACCAGAAAGCTTAAAGAAGGGGAGTTGTTTCTTACTTTGGCTGATGGGAGCAAGATTCCGGTTGTAGCTGTTGGTGTTTGTAATTTATGTTTTGAATCTAGAGTTCTAATATTAGAAGACTGTTTGTATGTACCTAATGTTCGTAGGAATTTAATTTCAGCTACTTACTTAGGTAAACATGGATATTGTGTTATCCTAAAAGACAATGTTGTAATAAAGAAGGATAAAGTGTTTATCTGTTTTAGCAATATTGTGGATGGTCTTTATATTTTAACTCCTAATAAGCATGAATTATATAATTCTGAATTAGATAATAACTCTCATGTAAAATCATTTAAGAGAAAATTTCCTTCTACTACTGATGCATATCTTTGGCACTTGTGTTTGGGTCATATTAATTCAAATAGGATTTAAAGACTGATCAAAGATGGACTCTTAGAGCCCATGGACTTTGATGAATTTCCAGTTTGTGAATCTTGTTTGGAAGGTAAAATGACCAAACGACCTTTTAATGCAAAAGGTAGAAAAGCCCAAGATTTGCTAGAGCTAGTGCATTATGATGTTTGTGGTCCTATGTCAATCCAAGCAAGAGGTGGCTATGAGTATTTCATTACTTTCACTGATGATTACTCAAGATATGGTTATGTGTATCTAATGAAACGGAAGTCTGAAGCCTTTGAAAAGTTTAAAGAGTTTAGGGCTGAAGTTGAGAATCAATTAGGTAAACACATAAAAGCCATTCGATCTGATCGAGGTGGTGAATACCTTCTTGGAGATTTCAAGGATTACTTAACTAAGAATGGGATTGTATCCCAATTGACTGCATCTGGAATTCCACAACAAAATGGTGTAGCAGAAAGAAGGAATAGGACACTTTTAGAAATGGTTAGGTCCATGATGAGTTACTCAACTTTACCGATTTCCTTTTGGGGTTATGCCTTAAACACAGCAATACATCTTTTGAATTTAGTTTCATCAAAATCTATTTCCAAAACACCCATGGAATTATGGAGTGGGCGTAAGCCTAGTATGAAATATCTCCATATTTGGGGTTGTCCAACACATGTTTTAAAAGGAAAGCCTGATAAATTGGAACCAAAATCAGAAGTGTGTTTGCTTGTAGGTTATCCAAAAGAAACTAGGGGTTATTTATTCTATAGTCGTAAAGATAACAAAGTTTTTGTTAGTACAAATGCTAAATTCTTGGAAAATGACTATATGAATAATTTTACTCCTAGAAGTAGAGTTGTGTTAGCTGAAAAGAATGAACCTGTAAATGAACAACCAATAGATGAAACTAGGGATGATGTGGCTGTATTAGATACACCACAAGATACTACTCATGACATGTCTAGTACCCAGGTGCCTCGTCGTAGTGGGAGAATTGTTCGGCCTCTCATAAGATTCATAGGTTTGGGAGAAACTTATGAAGCTATCTCAGAAGAGGTTGAATCGGATCCCTACACTTATGATGAAGCAATGAATGATATAAATGCACATCATTGGGTCCAAGCTATGAAATCTGAATTAGATTCCATGTATTCCAATCAAGTTTGGGATCTTGTAAAGGCGCCTAACGGCATTAAACCTGTTGGTTGCAAATGGGTTTACAAGAGGAAGAGAGGGATAGATGGAAAGGTTGAAACCTTTAAAGCAAGGCTAGTGGCGAAAGGGTATACACAAAAAGAAGGTATTGATTATGATGAAACCTTTTCTCCAGTAGCAATGCTTAAATCTATCAGAATTCTCTTATCCATTATTGCTCATTTTGATTATGAGATTTGGCAAATAGATGTCAAGACTGCATTTCTTAAAGGCTAGTGGCGAAAGGTTATACACAAAAAGAAGGTATTGATTATGATGAAACCTTTTCTCCAGTAGCAATGCTTAAATCTATCAGAATTCTCTTATCCATTACTGCTCATTTTGATTATGAGATTTGCTAAATGGATGTCAAGACTGCATTTCTTAATGGCAATCTTGAAGAGGAAATCTATATGATGCAACCGGAAGGTTTCATAGTAAAGAACCAAAAGCATTTGGTATGCAAGTTGCAAAGGTCCATTTATGGACTTAAGCAAGCATCTAGGTCATGGAACATCAGATTTGATCAAACAATCAAGACATTTGGTTTTGAACAAAATCTTGATGAACCATGTGTGTACCAAAGACATCAAGATAAAGTAGTAATGTTCCTAGTGCTTTATGTTAATGATATTCTACTCATTGGAAATGATGTAAGGGTAATGTCATCTGTAAAGGTTTAGTTGTCAAGCCAATTTGATATGAAGGACTTGGGTGAGGCTAACTTTATTTTAGGGATCAAGCTTTGGCGAGATCGCAAGAATAAGATGTTAGGCTTATCCCAAGCTGGATATATAGATAAGGTTCTAGAACGATTTAGCATGCAAAACTCCAAGAAAGGATTGCTTCCTTTCAGACATGGAGTTCCTCTATCTGATGACCAAAGGCCTAAGACTCAAGAGGAAGAAGAAATGATGAGACAGGTTCCTTATGCTTCTGCAGTAGGAAGTCTCATGTATGCCATGCTTTGTACTAGACCAAATATCTGTTATTCAGTTGGTATGGTCAGCCGATATCAATCAAATCCAGGACCAAAACATTGGCAAGCTGTAAAGCATATTCTCAAGTATCTATGGAGAACGAGAGACTATATGCTTGTTTACCGTTGTGAGGATTTGATTCCCATTGGCTATACAGATTCAGATTTTCAATCGGATCTAGATTTCAGAAAATTCACTTCAGAATGTGTTTTCACCTTGGGAGGTGGAGCCATTAGTTGGCGGAGTATTAAGCAATCTTGTATTGCAGACTCCACCATGGAGGCAGAATATGTTGCTGCTTGTGAAGCAGCAAAGGAAGCTATATGGTTCAAGAAGTTCCTTTCTGACCTTGGTGTAATAAGAATGGAGCAAGTTCCAATCACATTGTTTTGTGATAACAGTGGAGCAATTGCACAATCTAAAGATCTAAGGAATCACAAGAAAGGAAAGCACATTGAGAGGAAGTACAATATCATTCGAGATATTGTTGCTCGTGGAGATGTGGTGGTAGCAAAGATTGAAAGTGCAAACAATCTAGCAGATCCACTTACTAAAGCCTTGCCTCAAAGGACTTTTGAGTCGCATTTGGAAAGAATGGGAGTTAGATTAGTGCACAATAGTCTTTAGGGCAAGTGGGAGATTGTTAGGATTGGTGCCCTTAAATCCTATTGTAAGATGCTATGTATGATATTAAGTGTGACATTGTGTTTGACATTATGTATGACTTAATATTATGTTTAATACATTTGTTTTATTATTATCTAAAATAATGGCAACATGAATATTCGGACATTATCATATAGTCCATGAGATGCATAGTATGTGATTTATGTGAAAAGTCACAGAAGATATAAATCACAAGTTCTTTGTAAACTCAGAATTATAGTTCGTAGTCGGTGATGAAATTGGGCATTTCATCTGCGAAAACTATAACATATCAACTAGGATGATTTGTCTTGATCATGGAAGTGGAGACTTCTAGTTGATGTGTTAATATGTTTTAAGAGTTAAGACATATTGAACTGGACCGCTGTGAGATTTATTATTCTCCTAAAGACTGTCAAATGAATAATAAATCTCACGACTTGTATTTGCATGAACTCTTAATCCTGAGAGAATAATGAACCTGATCATGAGGTGTAGGTTGCTTTGATATATGAGGAGTGAAATCTATAGTAATGGTCAAAACCTCAGTATGTTGGGCAGCCACATTTAGTGTTGATGGAACATGTATTCTCAAGATGGAATTCATTGTCTTTTAACAGAGATATAAAATATTCCCTGGAGATAAGTTTAATAGGCTTGTTATTCAGAGAGTTAGGCCTAACCACTTTAGTGAAAATAAAGTATATATTTATGGAATTGGATTTCATAAATATATAATGAATAACATTAAAGGATTGAACCGGGTACTCAAGGATTAAGATGTAGTAATTTACAAAGTGGCAGTCTACATTAATGACTTTGTATTACTACGAATATTTTATGAAGGGGTTGCATGTATAATAAAGTCTTGGGATATAATTTATAGATAAGGCCTAGAGTGCAACTATATTTTTATAGTGGTATTAAATATAGTTAATAGTAACTTTGGACTTGTCAAGAGTTGACAGAAAAGCCCAAGGCCCGTTGGAGCTAGTGTCTTATTTGTCCCTTTTGGTCCCACTCCAAGCCACACACTTAAGCCCAACTAGAAAGGCCCAAAAGGCCAGCCCAATTAGATAATTGGTTAGATACAAAGGGAAAAATGTACAGAAAAGTAAGTGTGAGAAAAACAACATTGTAATGGTGGAAGTGAATGTATGTCACTCTCTAATCATCCCTTTGTAACCAATTGAGAGTCCACACTTCTTGGGCATTAGTGGAATTGGAGTGAAGATTAAAAGTATTCCTAAATGCTTCAATCTTCAGTTTTGAAATTCACCGCTTCAAGGTACACTCTCTTGTTCTCTAATTCTGAAATTTACTTTGTGCATGTTATCAATATCGAATGAAGTAGATCCGTTTTAAAACTTATTTTCCGCTGCATTTATCTTTATTTCCATCATCTTGGATCATGATACCAATGAGTATAAGGACCTTCAATTACTCCTTGCTTTGTCAGAGCGATTCCGGGACACTACTTGCACTTTCCATTTTCTAGGCATTGGTGAGGTGATGTTGAAACCCTATGACTCCTAAGCCATTATTGGCTTAAAATTGGGTGGTGAATGAATTAAAGTTAATGATTTTATCACCTCAGCAGAGATTAAAAGTCTTTTAGGTGTGATGCCTTCAAAAATTAGGAGCAAAAATGTACCCTTGATATGGTTGTACGCCAATATTATGCTGGAAAATGATTTTGTATCTCATACAAAACATACAGCGGAAGCAACAAACACGGATCTACTTCATTCATGATTGATAACATGCACAATGTAAATTTTAGAATTTAAGAACAAGAAAGCATACCTTGTTGTGGTGAAATTAGAAACAAAAGATTAGAAGTACTTGGGAATACTTTTAATCTTCACTCCAATTTCATTTTACACCCAAGAAGTGTGGTCTCTCAATCAATTTCCAAGGGAGAATAATCGAGTGGCTACTCACACATACACACCATTTCACAATGATGTATCATATATAAAATTCTGTATGTTTCTCCCTTTGTATCTAACTGATTATCTAATTGGGCTGGCCTATTAGGCCTTTCCAATTAGGCTTTAGTGTGTTGCTTGGAGTGGGACTAAAAGGAAATAAATAAGACTCTAGCTCCAATGGGCCTTGAGCTTTTCTGTCAACTCTTGACAAGTCCAAAGTTACCATTAATTATATTTAATACCACTATATAAATATAATTGCACTCTAACCCTTATTAATGAATTATATCCCAAGACTTTATTATACATGCAACCCCTTCATAAAATATTCGTAGTAATACAAAGTCATGAATGTAGACTACCACTTGTTAGGGATTTTAGACCCCTTAAAACAACAATTGGATTAACCTAAAGAATTAGCCAAGTGATTAACTTAGTCAATTTATGCAATTCTAGGTTAACACAATCAAATAATTACATCAAGCAAATAAAGCAGCGGAAATATAAAGAATACAAGATATGATGACCTAGGAAACCACACAGTAAAAACCTAGGGAGGATTTGACCTAGCTATCCTCAAGGTAAACTTGAATCCACTATGTGAAAGAATCGAAGTTCATACAATAAGACTTACAAGAACCCCCGCTTGACTTCCTATTTCTACCCACTAGTAGAACTTACTGACACGACCACGTGCAAGCTCCGAATCCACGGACTCCTTCTTTCTTGGATTCTTCATAAGATACAAGCACCCCCGCTTGTTTTTCTTTAAGCTCCAATGGCAACAACTGAGTTGATCATCAAGGTGTAGATAACATCTTCTCCTTGAAAACCCTAAGTTTATATGAAGGAAAGCTCCTCAAAGATCTCACAAGAGATTCACATAAACAGCAATATGAGCAACAAAGACCTTAGAGAGGTTTGAGTACAAAACCCTTGATACAAAAGAGGCACTCTCTTCTCTCTCTTTTCAGTCAATTAAAAATGTGTTTAGGGTTTCCTTTATATAGTGGGAGAAGTAGATTTGAAACCCTAATCCTTAATGGGCTTGGGCTGAGTTGGAAAATTCTGCAGAAAAACATTCTGCCCGATATTCGATCGATCGAGTCTAATTTTCGATCGATCGAGCCAGACAGAAAGTCACTAATACTTCTGCAGCCATTCGATTCCAACTTTACATACAACGCCCACACTTTGAGCAAGTCTAAATAAGACTAACAACCTATTTTGATCATGGTTTGCCAACATTACACATTAGAGTTCTAAATGCATTAGTTCCTAATTCTTTAGAACCTAACAAAACCCATTAAACTTACCTCAAGTGAATATTTTATATCTCCGTTAAGAGATTATGAATTTCATCTTGAGAATATATTTTTCATCAACACTAAATGTGGCTACCCAACATACTGAGGTTTTGATCGTGACTTTAGATTTCACTCTTGATGTATTAAAGTAACCTACACCTCATGATCAGGTCTGTTATTCTCTCAGGATTAAGAGTTCGTGCAAATAGAAGTAGTGAGATTTATTATTCATTTGACAGCCGTTAGGGGAATAATAAATCTCACTGTGGTCCAGTTCAATATGTTTTAACTCTTAAAACATATCAACATATCAACTAGAAGTCTCCACTTCCATGATCAAGACAAATCATCTTAGTTGATATGTTATAGTCTTCGCAGATGAAATGCCCAATTTCATCACCAACTACGAACCAAAATTCTGAGTTTACAAAGAACTTGTGATCTATATCTTTTGTGACTAAATTACATAAATCACATACTATGCATCTCATGCACTATATGATAATGTCCAAATATTCATGTTACCATTATTTTAGATAATAATAAAACAACTTTATTAATCATAACATTAAATCATACATAATGTCATACATAGCATCATACAATAGGATTTAAGGGCACTAATCCTAACAATCTCCCACTTGCCCTAAAGACTATTGTACACTAATTTAACTCTCATTCCCTCCAAATGTGACTCAAAAGTCCTCTAGGGCAAGGCTTTGGTAAAAGGATTTGCTAGATTATTTGCACTATCAATCTTTGCTACTACCACATCTCCTCGAGCAACAATGTCTCGAATAGTGTGGTACTTTCTTTCTATGTGCTTTCCTTTCTTGTGATTCCTTGGATCCTTGGATTGTGGAACCGCTCTACTATTGTCGCAAAACAATGTGATAGGAACTTGTTCCATTCTTACAACACCAAGATCATAAAGGAATTTCTTGAGCCAAACAGCTTCTTTTGCTGCTTCACAAGGAGCAACATATTCAGCTTTCATGGTGGAGTTACATGATTGCTTAACACTCCTCCAACTTATGGCTCCATCTCCTAAGGTGAACACACAACCTGAAGTGGACTTTCTGAAGTTAAGATCTGACTGAAATCTAAATCTGTATAACCAATAGGAATCAAATCCTCACTATGGTAAACAAGCATATAATCTCTCGTTCTCCGTAGATACTTGAGAATATGCTTTAAAGCTTGCCAATATTTAAGTCCTGGATTTAATTGATATTGGTTGATGATGCCAACTGAATAACAAATATCTAGTCTAATACATAGCATGGCATACATGAGACTTCCCATTACAGAAGCATAAGGAACTTGTCTCATTATATTTTCTTCCTCAAGAGTCTTTGGCCTTTGGTCATTAGACAGAGGAACTCCATGTCTAAAAGGAAGCAATCATTTCTTGTAGTTTTGCATGCTAAATCGTTCTATATACCGAACTTGTGATAAATCTAATATCTTATTCTTGCGATCTCACCAAAGCTTGATCCCTAAAATAAAGTTAGCTTCACCTAAGTCCTTCATATCAAATTGGCTTGACAACCAAATCTTTACTGATGACATTATCCCTACATCATTTCCAATGAGTAGAATATCATTAACATAAAGCACTAGGAATATTACTATTTTATCTCTATGCCTTTTGTACACACATGGTTCATCAAGATTTTGTTCAAAACCAAATGATTTTATTGCTTGATCAAATCTGATGTTCCATGACCTAAATGCTTGGTTAAGTCCATAAATGGACCTCTTCAACTTGCATACCATATGCTCTTGGTTCTTTGCTATGAAACTGTCCAGTTGCATCATATAGATTTCTTCTTCAAGATTGCCATTAGAAAATGCAGTCTTGACATCCATTTGCCAAATCTCATAATCATAATGAGCAGTAATGGATAAGAGAATTCTGATAGATTTAAGCAGGGCTATTGGCGAAAAAGTTTCATCATAGTCAATACCTTCTTTTTGTGTATACCTTTTCGCCACTAGTCTTGTTTTAAAGGTTTCAACCTTTCCATCTATTCCTCTCCTCCTCTTGTAAACCCATTTGCAACCAACAGGTTTATTGCCGTTAGGCGCCTTTACAAGATCCCATACTTGATTAGAATACATAGAATCCAATTTAGATTTCATAGTTGGGACCCAATGATGTGCATCTATATCATTCATTGCCTCTTCATAAATGTAGGGATCCGATTCAACCTCTTTTGGTATAGCTTTATAAGTTTCTCCCAAACTTATAAATCTTATAGGAGGCCGAACAATTCTCCCACTACGATGAGGCACCTATGTACTAGTCATCTCATGAGTAATGTCTTGTGGTATATCTAATACACCCACATCATTCCCAGTTTCATGCATTGGTTATTCAATTACAGGTTCATCTATTTCAACTAAGACAACTTTACTTCTAGGACTAAAATTATTTACATAATCATCCTCCAAAAACTTGGCATTGGTGCTAATAAACACTTTGTTATCTTTATGATTATAGAATAAATAACCCTTAGTTTCCTTTGAATACCCTAAAAACATGCATACTTTTGTTTTTGCTTCCAACTTATCAAACTTCCCTTTCAACACATGTGCCGGACATCCCCAAATGTGGAGATATTTCATACTAGGCTTGCGCCCACTCCATAATTCCTTGGGTGTGTTGGGAACAGATTTTGATGGAACTAAATTCAAAATATGCATTACAGATTTTAGTGCATATCCCCAAAAAGAAACTGGTAAAATTGAGTAACTCATCATGGACCTAACTATTTCTAAAAGAGTCTTATTCCTTCTTTCTACTACACCATTCTATTGGGGAGTTCCAAGTGTAGTTAATTGGGATACAATCCCATTTCGAATGAAGTAGTCCTTGAAATCCCCAATAAAGTATTCGCCACCTCGATCAGATTGAATGGCCTTTATGTGTTTACCTAATTGATTCTTAACTTTAGTCCTAAACTCTTTGAACTTTTCAAAGGCTTTAGACTTCCGTCTCATTAGGTACACATAACCATTTCTTGGGCTCTTCTACCTTTTGCATTAAAAGGTTGTTTAGTCATTTTCCCTTCCAAACAAGATTCATAAACTGGAAATCCATCAAAGTCCATGGGCTCTAAGAGTCCATCTTTGATCAGTCTTTGAATTCTGTTTGAATTAATATGACCCAAACACAAGTGCCGAAGATATGCATAATTAGTAGAAGGAAACTTTCTCTTTAATTATTTTACATGAAAGTTATTATCTAATTCAGAATTGTATAATTCATGTTTATCCAGAGTTAAAATATAAAGATCATTTACAATATTGCCAGAACATATAAACATTTTATCTTTCTTTATTACAACATTGTCTTTTAGGATAACATAATATCCATGTTTACCTAAATAAGTTATAGAAATTAAATTCCTACGAACATTAGGTACATACAAATAGTCTTCCAATATTAAAACTTTAGATTCAAAATATAAATTAAGCACTCCAATAGCTATAATTGGAATCCTGCTCCCATCCGCCAAGGTAAGAAACATTTCCTCTTCATTCAGCTTTCTGGTCTCCTGAAACCCCTACAAAGAATTGTAAATATGATTAGTACAACTTGAATCCACACACCAGGAATCTGTGGGATTCTGTACTAAACATGTTTCAAGAAGGAATGTACTTTTCATACCCTTATTCTTGGTAGCCTTAAATATTGGGTAATTCCTCTTCCAATGTCCTTTCTCACTACAATGGAAAAACTTTCCTTTAGTTTTCTTTCCTTTGTTGGCAACTCATAAGGCAATTTGTTTACCATCTTGCTCGGCAAAGTCCTTCTTCTTCTTTTTACCCTTACCTTTCGACTTAGGTTGAGAAGTAGAAGCTTCAACCATATTGGCATCAACACTAGAAGTACAAAGGATGCCTTCCGCAGCTACCAACTCATTCATCAATTCAAACAATGAATAAACATTTTTGTTCATATTATAGTTAAGTCTGAATTCCTTGAATGATTCTAGCAGTGATTGGGAGTATCATATCCACTTGGGATTCTCCATCAATATCGGCACCTAAAACTTCCAATGTATTCAGATTAGAGATCATCCTAAGACAATGCTCCCTCACTGAAGTACCTTCAACCATTTTGGTATTATAAATCTGCCTTATAGTTTCTTGCCCTGTAGAATGGCCTTGCTCACCAAACATTTCCTTCAGACTTAGCATTATGTCTGAAGCTAGTTCTACATCATACATTGATACTGTAGAACATTTGAAATAGATGCTAGGATATAGCATTTAACCATCTCATTAAATTTCTACCAATGATCATATCACTGTTTTTCTTCAAGAGAAGCATCTAATGATGGAAGGCTATGACATGGTTGAGTAAGCACATGTTTGTGCTCTTTAGTAGTAAGAACAATGTCCAAATTTCTTTTCCAGTCAACATAGTTGGATCCAGTCAATTTGTTTTGATTAAGAATAGCAACAAGTGGGCTAAATGATGCCATGATTTTAAATCTAAAAATAACAAACATGAATATAATAAATAAACTAGACATTATCAATTTAGCATATAAACATGTAGTATGGAAGCTTAATAAAATCATAATATAAAATATGCAACAACAACCCAATCCCATGTCTATAATTCCTTGATAGCAACTATATTATAAACACTATGATTGATTGATAACTATTCTCATTATTAGTGCTATCATGATAACTCTTATCAAACACTAATAATATGCCGTATTACCTTTAGCCTCTAAGTAATAATGACATAACTCCTTTGGGAGGTTAACATTACACTTGTGTACACCATTATCTAGAATCATGTGAAGCCACATTTCATCTCCCTTTATAGTCTTCAAACTTGTAGTATCATGGAACAAAACACCCTCCTTTAAGATCGCGAAGCATATACACCAAGAAGAGGTGCTTGTCCACACTACTTTAAACGGGTAAGTTCAATCTTGTAGTACTATGAAGTAAACACCCTCATTTGGGATCGGGAGGCATATACGCCAAGAGGAGGTGCTTACCCCACACTACTATAAACCGATAATGGAGGTCGTGAGATCCAACCCTTATATCTCTCTCCGACTAGATATTTTAAATTAAAGGTTTTTAAGATCAAAAACCATAATAATGCTAGAAACCTTGAAAACATAATCCTAATCTCATTAGGAATAAATTTCATAATCCTAGCATTAACATGATAGCATGTGTATCAGTAAACTGAAAAAGAAAATTCCTTGAAGTTTACATAGATACCTTTCCCAAAGGAACAACATGTCCACGGACAAAATTAATATATATATATATATATATATAGTTTCCAAGAATGTAAACATTCAAAGAAATTAAATTAAAGTGGGCCGTATCAGTCACTAATATTAGCAATAGACATTTACGTGTTCATTACTAAAACAAAGACAATCAAATGCATTATAGGTATATGCATTCCAATGAGACAAGAGTACTATCATGTTCATTCCTAAGACAAATACTATCATAACACGACACCATAACTTTATAGTCATGGGCCACTACAAACAAACCAATAGAATATTTATCCTGATAGTGAACCCGATATCATCATGTCTCATATAAGTTAATGGCATCGGCAACGGTTATCGAATATAATTCAACTGCCAACTATATCCAAGCAGTGCAAAACGAAATGCTCATGCTTGACCGATATACCAGTTATGCAAAAAATTATGCAGAAACTTTACTGCAGAAAAATAAATCAACAAGAAAACTACTTTCTTTGATTCTAAAAACTCAATCACATGTTATACAAGCATGATATAGAAGACCTGGCTCTGATACCAATTGTTGGAAATCTGGTTTGGTATCTCATACAAAACGCACAGCGGAAGAAACAAACACGGATCTACTTCATTCATGATTAATAACATGCACTATGTAAATTTCAGAATTTAGGAACTAGTGAGCGTACCTTGGTGTAGTGAAATTCAAAACAAAATATTAAAAGTATTTGGGAATACTTTTAATCTTCACTCAAGTTCCACTTTACGTCCAAAAAGTGTGGTCTCTAAATCAGTTTCCAAGGGAGAATAATCAAGTGGCTTCTACTCACACATACACACCATTTCACAATGATGTATGAAAGCTCGAAAACGTGTTGAAAACACACGAGCGGTTTAGACCCCTAAATTAAAATTACGGCTTGGTTGATTTTACACTAACTTAATGATAAGTGCGGAATAGTGTAAACACAAGCGTATTAGCAAGATAACTACTCTAATCCATATTTAAAGCAACACAGCAGTAAAAATGAAATAAACAAGAGTAGGGAAGAAAGATGCAAACACAGATAACACCGAGACGTGTTATCGAAGAGGAAACCGAAGACCTCGGCGAAAAACATCTCCGCCGCCCTCCAAGCGGTAATCGATCCACTAGACAATCAGTTGGGATACATGGGTTAGCAAAAGACCCTCCAAGCCTAGTCTACCCGCTGTACCTAAGCCCTCCAAGCTCCTACTCCAACAAGGCTTCTCGGAACCGTGTCTTGTCCTAGTTATCCGGATCCCGCAACAAGCTCCATGTTGCATCTGCCATTCAAGGCTTCTTCCAATGCTTCCCAGCAGCACCAAAACGTCACACAGCACTCACAAGGTGTGGTAAGTGTTTGGGCTATCAACCTCTCAAAGATATGGATAATGGAGAGGGAAGGGTTGAGGAAATACCACAAGCAAATGTATAGAGAAAGATGGGGAGGACAATCTCTAATTACCAATGTGTTTGGCTAGGGTTTTCTCTCTGAAGCATTCCTCAACAATTGTGGGTAATGATGGTATATATAGGATAGGTGCAAAAGGTGTGACTCAAAAAGTACAGGCTGGCAGAACAGATAGCCTCGCGGGTGTCTCGCGGGAAGGCCTTACCCGCGAGATACTCGCGAGACATAGCTGTCTCCACCTGGCCTGACCTTTCGCATTCCAGCATGTGCCTGGCACATGATTCACTTCGCGGGATGCTAAGTCACGAGACACCCGCGAGAATTCTTCATTCTTCAAATGCTTGAGTCTTCAAACACTCTCTCTATCACACAACCCTTACAACAAGTCCCACAACAAATACAGGGTTTAAACGATTGAACATAATTACAATCAAATTTGGCACGGAATAAAAGCCAACAAAAATACAGTTGTAAATTACAACTTTAAAATGTATAATATATAAAATTATGTATGTTTCTCCCTTTGTATCTAACTAATTATCTAATTAGGCTAGCCTATTGGGCCTTTCCAATTGGGCTTTAGTGTGTGGCTTGGAGTGGAACAAAAAAAAAAAAAAAAACAAATAAGACTCTAGCTCCAATAGGCCTTGGGCTTTCCTATCAACTCTTGACAAGTTCAAAGTTACCATTAATTGTATTTAATACCACTATATAAATATAATTATACTCTAGGCCTTATTAATAAATTATATCCCAAAACTTTATTATACATGCAACCCCTTCATAAAATATTTGTAGTAATACAAAGTCATGAATGTAGACTGCCACTTTGAATATTACTACATCTTAATCCTTGAGTACCCGATTTAATCCCTTAAGTTATTCACCTGGTTTAATCCTTTAAGTTATTCATCATATATTTATGAAATCTAATTTCATAAATATATACTTTAGTAACTCCTTAATAAAGTGGTTAAAGGCCTAACACTCTGAATAACCAAACCCATTAAACTTATCTCAAAGGAATATTTTATATCTCTGTTAAGAGATTATGAATTCCATCTTGAGAATATATGTTCCATCAACACTAAATGGGGCTGCCCAACATACTGAGGTTTTAATCGTGACTTTAGATCTCACTTTAGATATATCAAAGCAACCTACACCTCATGATCAGGTCAGTTATTCTCTCAAGATTAAGAGTTCATGCAAATATAAGTCGTGAGATTTATTATTCATTTGACAATCGTTAGGAGAATAATAAATCTCACTTCTGATATATCATAGCAACCTACACCTCATTATCAGGTCCGTTATTCTCTCAAGATTAAGAGTTCATGCAAATATAATTCGTAAGATTTATTATTCATTTGATAGTCATTAGGAGAATAATTAATTTCACTTATGATATATCATAGCAACCTACACCTCATAATCAGGTCCGTTATTCTCACAAGATTAAAAGTTCATGCAAATATAAGTCGTGAGATTTATTATTCATTTGACAGTCGTTAGGAAAATAATAAATCTCACAGCGGTCCAGTTCAATATGTCTTAAATCTTAAAACATATAAACATATCAACTAGAAGTCTCCACTTCCATGATAAAGACAAATCATCTTAGTTGATATGTTATAGTCTTCGTAGATGAAATACCCAATTTCATCACTGACTACGAACCAAAATTTTAAGTTTACAAAGAACTTGTAATCTATATCTTTTGTGACTAAATCACATACTATGCATCTTATGGACTATATAACAATGTCCAATTATTCATGTTACCATTATTTCAAATAATAATAAAATAACTTTATTAATCATAACATTAAATCATACATAATGTCATACATATCATCATACAATAGGATTTAAAGGCACTAATCCTAACATATTGAGAGTTGTAAGACTGTAGCAACTGGCACTCGCATGTTCATGCTTCTCTTCATTGGAACTCTCTTATGCCTAGACTTGGGTAGTACTGTGAGCTTGCCCTATTTGTGAAGTTTGAAGGATATTGGCCAAATCAAAAAATTGTTGGGGTTTATGCCCTAAAATCCAATTTATTGGCATGTAAATAATTAAATTGTTTAATTATATGAGACTATTTATAAATGAACTAATGAGACATTATCATAGTCCTTGAGATGCATTGTATGTGATTTATGTGATTTAGTCACAGAAGATATAAATCACAAGTTCCGTGTAAACTCAAAACATAGTTCGTAGTTGGTGATGAAATTGGGCATTTCATCTGCGAAGACTATAACATATCAACTAAGATAATTTGTCTTGATCATGGAAGTAGAGACTTCTAATTGGTATGTTAATATGTTTTAAAAGTTAAAACATATTGAACTAGACTGCTGTGAGATTTATTATTCTTCTAACGACTGTCAATTGAATAATAAATCTCACAATTTCTATTTACATCAACTCTAAATCCTGAGAGAATAATGGACTTGATCATGAAGTGTAGATTGCTTTGATATATCAGGAGTGAGATTTATAAGTCACAATCAAAACCTTGGTATGTTTGGCAACCGCATTTAGTGTTAATGGAACATATATTCTCAAGATGGAATTCATAATCTTATAACGGTGATATAAAATATTCCCCTGAGATAAGTTTAATGGGTTTGGTTATTCTGAGTGTTGGGTCCAACCACTTTAGTAAGGAGTTACTAAGGTATATATTTATGAAATTGGATTTTATAAATATATGATGAATAACATAAAGGATTAAACCAGGTACTCAAAGGTTAAGATGTAGTAATCTTCAAAGTGGTAGTCTACATTCATGACTTTGTATTACTACGAATATTTTGATGAAGGGTTTGCATGTATAATAAAGTCTTGGGATATAATTTATTAATAAGGCCTAGAGAGCTATTATATTCTTATAATGGTATTGAATATAATTAATGGTAACTTTGGACTTATCAAGAGTTGACAGAAAAGCCTAAGGCCCATTGGAGTTAGAGTCTTATTTGTTCCCTTTAGTCCCATCTCAAACCACAAACTAAAGCCTAATTGGGTAGGCCCAAAAGGCTAACCCAATTAGATAATCAGTTTTTATTTAACAAGAGTTATTAAATAAAGAAACCACCAAGATAGTTATAATGTACGTATGATGAAAAGTAAAAAAATCAGTTTTTCTCCACAAGGAGAAGAAGAAGAACTTTCTTTGAGAATTAACGTACAAAAGGGCTGATTGAGAAACCACACTTCTTGGGCACCATGTGGAATTGAGATGAAGATTAAAAGTATTCTCAAGTCTTGGTTTTGAATTTCACTGTATCAAGGTACGCTTCATATTCTTTGTTCTAGAATTTAAGGTTACATGTTATCTCTCATGAATGAAGTAGATTCGTGATTGTTGCTTCCGCTATGTGTTTTGTATAAGATGCAAAACCAGATTTTCCAACAAAATTATGATTAGGGTGTCATCACTTACGCAACCCTTTTGCACTTCATGACTTAACTTTCTCAGCGTAGCCTCTCAAGCGTAGGGGGTGCACCATTTGTTTGGCAAGTGAGGTTTTGAATCCTTGGTTATGTGTGTTTTGGAAGGTCTTTTTGGTTTTTGTTCCGTTAATGATGTGTGTTGATTTTTTCAGGTCTAGATGTATGAATATTTTGGAGTTGGTCCTCAAGTTTTAGAAGATGTTGGTGACATATATCTAAGGTTTCTTCGTTGGTTGCCTATGTATCATTTGTCAATGCCTCCCAAGTGTTCTTTGTAAGTTTGGCATATGGTGATTGATAACTTGACTGCTGATGATGTGAGTTTTTTTATTTTTATTTTTTTTTATTATTTTTTTTTTTTTGGTTCTATGGATTTTACGTTTGGTTGAGAGTTTGTGTTGTGTTGTGTTCTGTTTATTTATTTATTTATTTATTTTTCATTCTAGGTTCCTTGTGATTTTCAGATGTCTTTGGATTCCTGGCTTGGCTTGCTAAATGTGAATGGGCTCAAGAGCTGAATGACCGCCAAGTATTGTTTAAGTGTGGCCATGGAAGATACTGGTATCTTGGTGACCGAGTATTGGCTCAAGTTCGACATGTGTACCCTCCTGAGACTATTCCAATTCATCCTTGTCCCTCCATCAGGTTGGCAAACCTCTTAATTGGTGTGCTGTCACAGGCAACCAAAAATAAAATCTATACTCCTAAAAATATATGTAGTAGTGCAAGTAAGGATTGTTCCCACGAAGAGTATCTAGCCTAATTTTATGGTACGTGAACAAGGATTGGGGAGGAGGGGTTTGAGTATAATGAAAACAATTTTAAGTAAAAAAACTAAGGAACAATTCAAATTAAAGTATCAAATTCAATCAAAAGAGCAAACCTTGGTCTAAGTCAACATCCACCATCGGAATTTTACAACTAATCATCGATGCAAGTGTATATCAATTCCCACTTTGAATATTCACCGTTGGAACTATTTTTCTATCTCTCCTTAGTCATAGTTAATTAGAAAACAAGCGATCTAATAAACCCTAACTACTAAACAACCCAAGACAAGCACTAAAGGTTTAATTTAGTAACAGCCTTAAGAACTAGAGAGATCGATGAAGCTAAACAACACAAACACAAGCAGTTGCATTTAATTTAGTCGAGCGTTCTTCCTAAGATCTAATAATTTCTGATGCAGCAAATCATTAAATCTTAGTTGCTTCACAAATTAGAGGGATCAAACGATTATTGATTTGATATCTAACCTAGTAGTAGATTGCAACGAACAATAAACTAGTAGGCCTCCTAGTAATTAAACGAGACAATTATTAAAATAGGCACAAAAGAACATCTAATATTCAAAGCATAAATTGAACAATAAAATCAAATTAGATCTCACAGTTTTATTGATTCCGAGGCTTCAGTTTCCTTCGACCAAGTATAAAAGTTTTAGCCACTCAAGGCCATGATGAAAAGTGAAAGGAGAAAACCAAAGAAGAGGGGAGAGAGAGGCGTGTGTGTAATTCTGATTTCTCCTCCCCTTTTTACACGTTAATTCCCCCTTTTCCAAGCCTACAAAATCTCCTAAAAATGTTCTAAATAATAATATCCAAATCTAACTAATTAAGGAAAAATATTAAAAATAAAACAAAGTCCTAATATAACTAGGAAAGTGGTGTTTTTCAGCTGAAAATTTCGTGCATCAGATCTGGAAGCTTCCAAAAATAAACTGCATCAAATCCACGTATTAGAATTTCAGGCAAAGGAACATTCCAGAATGTCAGCAGTGCAGGTGCAGCAAAATCAAGCCCGGTTTTGACCTTGATGCATCCCGTATCTCTCAAAACTCAAAGCATGAAAGTTGTAGATCTTTGTCTTATCGTTCTATATCATCTTGAATCATCTCAATCAAAGCTCAGATGAGAGAGTTATGCCTAGATCACGAAGTGATGTCAAAGCTGTCCAGAATCGCCCAATTAACTACGTTTTGCACTTTATGCCTCCATTTGCATCCTAAATCAAAATATAAGAATAATGAATGCATTTAGGCGCCAAATAAATATAAAAGACTAAACATTAATGGAGAAAAATATGACATTTTGCATTCTCATCAAATTCCTCCACACTTAACTTTTGCTCGTCCTCGGGTAAAACTCAAATTCACTTTCCCAAAAACACCAAGGTTGCAACACCATCAACAAAGAACAATCAAGCTCTTCAAAACTCATGAAATATCATGAACAAGCATTCTTAAACAAATTACAATTACTTAGTAAGCATTTTCACTTGAAGATGGAGTAAACTAAATATGTAGACCCTCACGGAAATAAACACTCGACTCTTATGTGTTTGAAGGGTATGTGTTTTGCTCGAATTCATTCCAATGGAAATGATCTACCATAGGCTTGCATATCTTCTCATATGCATAACACGAATCATAAGGGCTTTTCAAGGGTTGTAATGAGGTTTAGAATCAAGGTGGGAAATATTTGGGAATATAGCTCAAAAGCCATCAAAACTAGTGGAGCAAAAATGAATCAACTCAAGCTCAAATATATAAGATATGTAAAATCAATCACGCCATTCAGCAGCTTCTACCTTTGTATATATCACGTATAAACAAACCCATTTCTTGGAATTTTAGGAGGAATTATGAACATGGACATTTGTAACATTAAAAACAATTTCCTCTATCACTTGCTTTTTTTCTTTTTTCTTTTTTCTTTTTCTTTTCTTTCTTTTTCTTTTTTTTCTAATTTTTTTTTCACTAAAATTACATCAACAATGGAACTCACAAATTGAGAATGAAAACATGTTCCATTTCACCAATCATAGCCATACCACAAATCCAGACACCCACACACTCATTTCTTGCACATCCATACATATCATAATGATGACCAATTCTCCACTAGCTCTACAGCTTGGGTAAAAGCATTATTTTTCGGGTTTAAAGCTTGTAACGTGGGTTCACAATAAAGGAAAAAAAACAATAAAGCTCAAAGGAGTTCAACAAAGTGAAAAATTAATTACAAGTTAGGCTATTTGGCTTATGTAGCTTATAACAAAAAGGGCCTTAATCATGTTCATGCATGCATGTGTCAATATTACCTCGAAGAGAATCAAGGCAAGTTCTAGAGAAACAAATCCATGGAAGAATATTTCACATGAAAGAATAATGAGACTGATATGGATGTGTTAGTCTAAAGGCTCAAAATCTCTCTAGCTTTTCTACTAAATTTAGTCACTACCATTCTCAAGGAAAATAACTAGACCAATTAATTCTAAGCTGGAAGATCACTTATTCAATAATGTTATGAATTTTTCAAGCTTAATTGAATCTTGCTCATGACATACACAACCAAAAATCTTTGAAAACCACAAAAACAAAGAGCAAAAATTTTTTTTTTTTCAAAAATGCAAAATTAAAACACAACCTAAATCCCCTCCCCCACACTTAAAACTTACATTGTCCCCAGTGTAAGGTGAAATGCGAAGAAAAGGCAAAAATAACCAAAATATAAATGTGAAAATAAAAAGACAGGAAAAAGAACTCCCCTCAGGTTGCCTCCCAAGCAGCGCCTTTGTTTATTGTCGTTGGCTCGACTTAATGCTTCCTTCTTCAACCAGTATAAATCGGATCCTCAAGGTCCAATTTTGCCACA
Organism: Quercus gilva; assembly: GCA_023621385.1. Lineage (NCBI taxonomy): Eukaryota > Viridiplantae > Streptophyta > Magnoliopsida > Fagales > Fagaceae > Quercus > Quercus gilva. Next base: position 60,813,760 of record CM042476.1, on the reverse strand, counting down.
TTCTCTACTTGGAAACCTTCATAGAAAGGCTTAAGTCTATGGCCATTCACCTTGAATACTTTGGAAGTTGCTAAACTTTGAATTTCAACTGCACCATGGGGAAAAACATTAGTAACAACAAAAGGTCCAATCCAACAAGAACACAACTTACCTGGAAACAAACAAAGCTGTGAATGGTATAGAATGACTTTTTGACCAACTTTAAACTCCTTCCTAGAAATCATCTTGTCATGAAAACCCTTCGTCTTTTCCTTGTAAATCCTTGCACTCTCATAGGCATCATTGCGAATTTCCTCTAATTCTTGTAGTTGCAACTTCCTGTGTTCTCCACTTTCATCTATCATGGGCGGGTTCAATCTTCTTTGTGGTGCACTCAATTTACTGTAAATGATCATTGGTAACGTCCCTCCATCTCCAAGGAAAACGTACTTGAGGTGACTAGGGAGAGGCTTTAAATCTGGAATAGGGGCCTGCAAAGCAGAGGGTAAAGTTCTTGTAAAGTTGTAATTTACAACTGTGTTGTTGTTGGCTTTTATTCCGTGCCAAATTTGATTGTAATTATGTTCAATCGTTTAAACCCTGTATTTGTTGTGGGACTTGTTGTAAGGGTTGTGTGATAAAGAGAGTGTTTGAAGACTCAAGCATTCGAAGAACTGAAGGATTCTCGCGGGTATCTCGCGACCTAGCATCCCGCGAAGTGAACCATGTGCCAGGCACATGCTGGAATGCGAAGAGTCAGGCCAGGTGGAGACAACTGTGTCTTGCGAGTATCTCGCGGGTAAGGCCTTCCCGCGAGACACCCGCGAGACTAGCTGTTCTGCCAGCCTGTACTTTTTGAGTCACACCTTTTGCACCTCTCCTATATATACCATCATTATCCACAATTGTTGAGGAATGCTTCAGAGAGAAAACCCTAGCCAAACACATTGGTAATTAGAGATTGTCTTCCCCATCTTTCTCTATACATTTGCTTGTGGTATTTCCTCAACCCTTCCCTCTCCATTATCCATATCTTTGAGAGGTTGATAGCCTAAACACTTACCACACCTTGTGAGTGCTGTGTGACGTTTTGGTGCTGCTGGGAAGCATTGGAAGAAGCCTTGAATGGCAGATGCAACATGGAGCTTGTTGCGGGATCCGGATAACTAGGACAAGACACGGTTCCGAGAAGCCTTGTTGGAGTAGGAGCTTGGAGGGCTTAGGTACAGCGGGTAGACTAGGCTTGGAGGGTCTTTTGCTAACCCATGTATCCCAACTGATTGTCTAGTGGATCGATTTCCGCTTGGAGGGCGGCGGAGAGGTTTTTCGCCGAGTTCTTCGGTTTCCTCTTCGAGAACACGTCTCGGTGTTTTCTGTGTTTGCATTCTTCTTCCCTACTCTTGTTTAATTCCATTATACTGCTGTGTTGCTTAGTTTATGGATTAGAGTAGCTTACTTGTTCATCAGCTCGCTTTTACACTATTCCGCACTTTGTATTAAAGTTGTGTAAAATCTATCGAGCCGTAATTTTAATTTGGGGGTCTAAATAGCTCTTGTGTTTTCAACACGTTTTCGAGCTTTCAATTGGTATCAGAGCGGGTACACTTGCTGAGGTTTAATTACCTAAGTGTGATCCTTGACCCTTGTTGAGATGGACCGGTCTCAATCGCTCAATGTTCCACCATTTTTTGATGGAAATAATTATGCATTCTGGAAAGTTAGAATGAGAGTATTTTTATGCTCTACTGATGATACCGTTTGGGATGCGGTTGAGATAGGTTAGACTAAGCCGGAGGCTCCTAAGTCCACTTGGGATAAGGCAGCTCTAGCTGCAGCCAATGCTAACAGTAAGGCTTTAAATGTCATTTTTTGTGGTGTGTCCCCTGATGAATTCCACAGGATCTCTCATATGACAGTAGCCAAGGAAGCTTGGGAGATTTTGGAGACTACCTATGAGGGTACAAAGAAAGTTAAGGACACGAAGCTTCAGATGCTTACCACCAAATTTGAAGAACTCAAGATGGGTGATGATGAACCATTTGATTCGTTCTATGGGAAGCTCAATGAAATTGTCATTGCTAAACTCAATCTTGGGGAGAAGATTGGAGACACTAAGGTGGTGAGAAAAATTTTGAGGTCCCTACCTGAAAGTTTTAGAGCAAAGGTTACAGCCATAGAAGAAAGCAAAGACTTGGATGAGATTAAGATTCAAGAGCTGATTGGGTCTCTCCAAACGTATGAGCTGGGACTGCCTTCCCATAAGACGAGCAAATCGCTTGCTCTTAAAACCATCACCGAAAGAATAAATGATTCCTCCGAAGAAGATGGAATGGAGAAGGAAGTAGCATATCTTGCAAAGAACTTCCGCAAGTTTCTGAAAATGAAGAACAGTGGAAAACCGTTCAACAGAGGAAAGTTCTCTCCGTCAAGAGATGATAAGAAAGAGTTTAAGGGAAAAGAAGGGAAGGATTATCAACCTTCTTCAGACATTGTGTGCTATGAGTGCAATGGCCATGGACATTTAAAGAATGAGTGTCCGAACTTTTTGAGGGGAAAAGGGAAAGCTTATGCTACAACGCTTAGTGATTCTGACTCTTCTGATACTGACTCGGAAGAGAGCTGTGACGGTGAGGGAAACTACTCCGCATTCATGACCATTGATCATGTAGACTCCTCGGATGACTTGGGTGCACTTGTGAAGGAACTTGGTGAGCATTCTGATTCAGAGTCCATTGGAATTGTAGAAGAATCAGATGAAGAAAAGGATGAGAGTGCAGCTAATCTTCAAGAAAACTACTCATTACTTCTTGAGAAGTCAGGAGAATATGCAAGGGTAGCCAAGGCGGCCGTCAGAAAAATGAAGAAGGTTGAGGAAGATTACCGGAGCCTCATGGTCAGACATAGGGAGGCAAAATGCGAGATAGAAAAGATGAATGGTGAGCTGTCAGAAGCTTACCTAAAGATCAGATTTCTTGAACAAGAGGTGGTTCAAGCACAAGCCAAGGTAGATAGGGTCTCCTCCAGAAAGTTGAATGATGTTATCTCATCCCAAAAACATTCCTCAGACAAGTCCGGATTGGGATATGCCGGAGTGAGTAGCTCATCAGTCAAAGCTACCAAAAAAGTAAAATTTGTGAAGGCCGTAGAGCAAATTGTAGAGGAGGCCGTTCCTGAGAATGTTAAGGTTGAAAAGAAGAATGTAATTGAGCAACGGATGGTGAATAAGCCCCGAAATCAATCTGTAGGAAGACATGAAACCAGAGCAAGATCCTTTTCAAGACCTCAACGGGGTCCTAGAACAGATTATGTATGTCACTATTGCGGACTGCGAGGACATATTAGACCAAACTGCCAAAAGTTGAGAGCAGACAACAATGCAAGCGCACCGCGGTCACGAGGAAGAAGAAATGACAATAGAGCTTGGAGCGGTGAGAACTCAAGAAGCCAAAATCGTGATCCCAGAGTGACAGACATGATGAAGATGATAGGTGCCTTCACCACTTGCATGGAGAGTTTCACAAGGAGGTTTGAAAGTCCCAACTCTCGTACCCAATCCGTCAAGGATATCACCCCAAACGCACGTGACGTGTGGGTGAAGAGGGGTACTCATGCATAAGCATTGTAATATGTCCATGCATCAATTCTTTCCATGTGTAGGGACATTTGTTGTTGCATCATTTCATGCATTTTTTTTTGTCTGGTTTGAACCTAGTTTTTGTTGATCTTACTTCTTTTGTTTTGTTTTGGGTGTGTTTCAAAAATTCAAAAACCCATAAAAAATGGAAAAATCTCAAAAAGTTTGATCACTTGTTATGTGCATATCTCATGTGAGTTTGGCCTAGTACCTTCGTACTTATGGCATAGTGCATTTACGATCTTCGCTTGTTCGTATGCACTATTTTCTGTGTGGAAGAAACCCTGAAAACTATGTGTGACTGTTGTAAATAGATCTTCAAGCCTGTCATGAATGATTGGTCAATAGTCTTGTTGGTCTTGATACTTGCATAGACTTGTGTCTATATCTCTTCCCACTTTATTTTTATGTTTTTGCAAAAAGAGCTCACCAATTGTAAATCTCCAAATGAAAAGAGATATTGAGCTGCAAAAGCCTGTCGCACACACTAGTATTTGACTAGGAAAAAGGGAAAGCGACTCTTTTTAAAGTAAATGTTATGGTGCTCAAAAAGGCCAAAGGCTTCTCATCAATGTTGAAATATCATAAATTTCAAGCACCTTCCTCAAAATGAGATGTTTTGTCCATACAAAATGAAAATGGACCAATTGTTATGAGTTATAAGAAGCCAAATGAAAAGCTTCTAAGTTATGTTTTTAATGTGTGGGAGGTCATATATACTCATTTCTATAATGGAGATAGTCCACATGATTTCGTATCAGTTGTGTATGACTCGTGTGAATTGATCATTGAAGCTTCGCTCTGGTCTAAGGACTATTTCACATTTGATACTCACACACAACACACAAGTTTTTGATTCAATCAATGCCTATCTCATTTGTGTGATTGTATATGTCCAAATGTGATGTGATTGCCCATGAACTTGTTGATCAAATCCAAAAAGATTTTTGTGAGTTTTATTAGTTTTTGAAAGTGATTTTATACTTTCTTGTGTTTCTTTTTGGTCAAAATGCTTTTTGTGTGTTTTTCATCAAAAAACTGGTTCAGGGGTTCTTTCGCGAGAAGCTCACGACTAAGCTGCTTCCCGCGAAAAGATTTAAGGGAAATATTTTTTTCTTCTTGTCACACAGAGACTTTCGCGACTGTCTCGCGACTGTCTCGCGACCAACAGCTTCTCGCAAAATGCTGTTTGACAAAAACTGGAATTTTCTCCAAATCAGGCAGAGAATCTCGCGACTGTTTCGCGACTATCTCGCGACTTAGAGCTTCTTGCGAAAATTTTTTGCTTCAGTGGCACTTCTCGCGACTGTCTCGCGACTGTCTCGCCCCTCTCTAACCCGCGAAAAACGCGTGTTTTCAGTTTTTAAAGGGGCTGATGTGACAGTTTTTCAAAAACACAAAAACTCCCTCCCTCATTTTTCTTCGAACCTCTCTCAACCCAAAACACTATTCCATCAAATCCCTGTCCAAATCAAGACTTTTTCTACATTTTCTTCTTCAAGGTATGTTTGTTAACCATTTCTTTTTAAGTTTTTACTTAGATTATGCAGATTTTTTTGTTAGGGCTTTCAAAATTGGGGATTTTTCGAAACTTTGATTGGTTTTCAAAATTGGGTGAAGTTTTTGGTAAATTTTTTATTGGGTTTTGTTTCTTTTGATCTTGATGCATCTGTGTTGGCCCCTTGTGGCATTTTATCATGTATTTAGGCATAATTTTACCATGTTCATGCATTGCTCATACTTAAAATGTTCTTATGCATACTAGGTGTTTGATTAAATGTCTAAGTGATATTGTTGTGCCTAATTGGTCTCAAGTGAGTCCCAATTTCAAGGTTTGCATGTGTCTTACCATAGTTTGGTCTAGAATCGATCTTTGATCTTGTGTATATTGCATTTTGAATATGTTACTACTTGGCACACAACCAAACTCCTAGGCACACCCTCATGCATCACTTGTTGCACACACATGCATACACACAGACACACACACTTGCACAGTTATTTAATTTCATGCATAATGTCTTGTTTTCATGCATTCTTGTTTTTGATTTAGTGCTGTATGTATTGAAGCATGCTTGTGTGATTTGGTCATGCTCTGTTTTTTTTTAAACTACTCTGTTTTGGGATTATCTCAATTGGTGCAAACTAACTTGAATCTAATCAAGTCTTTGCTCTTATGTTTTGTGCACTTGTGCTATGTGTGTTGTGTCCACTTGTGAAGATGTCTCCCACCAAGCATGCTGCCTCAAAGAAGAAGGCTCCTAAGCGTGCTCGCACTGAATCCGATCACTTCAAATCCGCGGACGCAGATATGAAGTACAATGATTGCTACAAGAAAGCAACCATTATCATGGAAAGGGTGGTCCAATTGGAGGAGCTTGAGCACACATGCATTCCAGATGCATTCAAAGAAAGAACTTGGACCAAACTGTTGAATCCAATTGGAACCGTGTACTCCGAAATAATCAAAGAGTTCTTCTCCAATGCTGCTGTAGAAGATGACAAGATAATCTGCTGGGTGAGGCACAAAGAATTTGAGATCACAAGGGACAGTATTCAAGACCTTTTGGAGATACGTCCTACCTCACAACCGATGACAGTTCAATATGATGAGAGATTGGGGTCTATCACGGAGATGATATCCACTCTTGGTGGGGTTCCAAAGAAATCCTCAATGGATACTCTTAAGTTTTCTCCAGAGATGAGGACTCTGAGCTATGTCATGATCCATAACCTGTATCCGGTCACCAACCTCACCACTTTATCTGCTCCAAGGACGAGATTTCTCTACGACCTCTTCACTCACAAGGAAATTGATATCTGCAGCCACATCTTCCATGTCCTGAAAAAGAGCATTACAAAGCAAAATTCACGAACCATAATGCCTTTTCCCTCACTGATAATGGGGTTCATTGCCAAGACGAAGCTGAAATTCCCTAGTGGCCTTACGATTGTTCGGAGGGATTACCCCATTGGTGCAAATACTCTGACTCGGAGCACTGCACACATTAAAGGCCCCAAGACTGGTGCTCATCTCATTCCACTGCCTCGGGTTGTGCCTCAGGATGCGCCAGATGAGGGTGGCGATACAGAGGAGGAGATTGACAGGTTTACTTCTGCTCCAAAGACTGCACATCCAGAGACTGCACAGCCATCGTCTTCTGCTCCAGCACAAACACAAGGTCTCAGCAAGCTTGATCAGATCCTAGCTAAGATGGATCACATGTCTACAGTGCTTGACACTCACGTACAGCACACAGCGGATCAGTTTGCATACCTCCAGGAGCAGATCACCACATTGTCAGCACAGATTCAGAGCTTATCTCCTACACATGGGTCAGACTCCGACTCTGATCAGATCTAGTCCTTTGGCCATTCTGGTCAAAAAGGGGGAGAAAATTTTGAGGGGGAGCTGCTGAACAAGAGCTTGCACAGCCTTAGGGGGAGCATAGCCTAGACACATAGCTATATTTGATATTGGTTATTGGTTTTACAGACGGGTTTATACAGTTTCTTTTAGTTTTTTTTCTGGTTTATGATTACTGTCTTACTGTTTTAGTTTAAAGCTCTGACACTTAATGCTTTAACTTCAGTATTAATTTCAGTATATTTTCAGTAGTTTGTGCTATATTTCTATGCTTTGTGGCATATGTGCTATGTGGCATTTTTTATTTTGTACCCATGATTGCTTATGTAAGCTTTAGGGTTTGTTTCATGCTAGTTTGTAGGTCTTTGTGGTTTGTGCCATGCATTTGCAATACCTTGCCTATGCAACCTTCATGCATGTTTGCTTGTTGTTCAATGTCATGCATTTTACTTCAAGTACATCACTCTTGTGCCCTTGTAGGATTGTTCCTAGATGCATACACGTTCTATGCATTGGTTGAGTGATGAACACTCTTGTGCCCTAGTAGAATTGTTCCTAAATGCAAATACTTCGTGTATTTCGCATTGGTTGAGTGTTGGAGATGCAAATGATACTCTTCAAATGAGCTTATCATCTTGCATATCCAGATGTTCGTTCCATGTGTGAATGAGCATAGTAATTGCTTTTGTATAGTGATTACTTGGTTGATCGTGCCATGATCTAGTGTTTCTATTTCGTTTTGCTCGATCATGCTATTATTGCTCCATATGCTTTTCAAGTTTTCTGCATACAATGATGTTATTGTGTTGTTGTGTTTCAGGAGTTACTTGTTCATATGTTTCAAGAGCACTTCAGAATCTAGAACTAGGTGTGAGTGAGTTTTGCCTATGTTCCCAAACTCACGTTTAAGTCTAGAGTCTGTTTTAGGGTTTTGTCACGGAATAGCCAAAGGGGGAGATTGTAAAGTTGTAATTTACAACTGTGTTATTG